>JALIZH010032971.1:500000-1100000 GCA_030522465.1 Rhipicephalus appendiculatus
TACTTGCGTTAAAATCACCATCAAGGCGCTCGTCGAACAAGAGGAAGAAGACTTCTCTTTGGCGCGAGCGTGCGCTCAATATTCTACAGTTGGCTATGCTGTGTGTAGTTTTGCCTGCGTTAATATCATCATCAAGGCGCTCGAAGAACAAAAGGAAAAATACTTGCGTTAAAATCACCATCAAGGCGCTCGTCGAACAAGAGGAAGAAGACTTCTCTTTGGCGCGAGCGTGCGCTCAATATTCTACAGTTGGCTATGCTGTGTGTAGTTTTGCCTGCGTTAATATCATCATCAAGGCGCTCGAAGAACAAAAGGAAAAATACTTGCGTTAAAATCACCATCAAGGCGCTCAAAGAACAAGAGGAAGAAGACTTCTCTTTCGCGCGAGCAGGCGCTCAATTATGCTACAGCTGGCTATGCTATATGTGGTTTTGCCTGCGTTACGACAGCATACGACAGCGTACGACAGCATACGACAGAATACGTCAATATACGATAGCCTGGACTCATAAAGTGTTCCACACTTTAAAAAATAATAATTATGCTAAAAGCTTCAATGTAATGCCCAACAACAATGCTAGGCGTTTTAAGTTATCTACGCTATAGTCGCGACGAAGATTTCGCATTTTGAAGTTGTGGCTTGATTGTCACGGCTTATTTGCGAGAACTTTTCCCTTTGAATGTTTTGTATATCGCTTCGAAGGCCTTTCCCTTCGGACACGAACATACAAAGAGCCGCGTCTTGCTATCTACGTGTTATGTTCCTTGTTTTCACTCTGCTGATGTGACGAGGAGCGGCGTCGACGACATACATTTTTTTCTGGTTCGAACGCATATTAACGCTAACATTCAAAAGCCTAAATTATGTATCTTCATGCTGGCGGTACACCTACAAAGCGATGGGAGATGCAAGCCTGGTCGCCATGCACAAAGAAGCGCACTCTTTGCGCACCTCCACTTTTGCGCGAACGGATATTTTCGACCACAGCCGGATGCCAGAAACAATACTCACGCCAGCACGCCCTCCGTATTTTTTCTCTCTCGTTGGAGTAGATCGTGGCGGAGATAAGGATAGAATGGCTTGCTACCTGGAATAACGGTTCGCCCCGCGGTTGCCTAGCGACGACGACCGTTCGCTATCGGGGCGCGGCAAGGCGCGGCCGGGCGCGTCGTATCCATAGGTACGAGACGTTGTTCGTGATAACAAGGCGTGGGCTTGAGAAGGCGTCTGGTGTTGCGGCCGCGACGTTAGAGCCGCCTGAAATAACTGCAGAACGGCAGCGGAAGTCGTAGCCTGTGCTTCGTCCCGATAGCTCGACACAAGGAGTCGGTATATTAGTACTTTCCAATCAAACCCGATCAGAGGCTTATCCAGAATTGTTTTTACTTTTGAGGGGGTGGGGGGGGGGGGGATAGAAAGCGCGGTGAGGGGGGGAGGTGTCTGCCATAGAAGGGGTGGGGGGGTGGATTAACTTGGGGGAGGGGTGTTGGGATCATCCTGGAAGGCTGTTAGGGTGTTGTTGAGAGTTGGGGGGGAAGGGGGGGTATTTACCCTGGACCCTATAGAGGGAGGCTCACAAAACTTTCCTCACGTATACGCACAATGCGCAGTGGTCCACCGCTGTCAATAACGATCGGCGATGATAAAGAGCGACGTTGTCGCGTGAGTCGTAACCACGGCGGCGGTTGACTAATCATGGGTCAATGTCGCTGTAGTACAGCTGGTTGTTTATCAATCTTTTAAATTATGAAGGAGATTGGTGATGGCCGCTCCTTCGTTCTTTCTTTTTCATTTTTATAGAGACCACAGAACGAGGAGAGAGGGTAGCTGAGAGAATAGAGGCTGCGATGAGACAAAAATTTGACATTCAATTACGAGGTCTGAAAACGCTCTTTCATAAGAGAAGTTTTGTGAATACACGGGCCAGAGTTATGCGAGATGTATATTCGAAAAACTTATTCGAAGACAATGTACGGTATGCAGAATAAATAACTTGTGGTTTGTCAGTGTATAATAATACGGTTGTCAAAGGAAGGAAAACGCAGATGATTTTACGCCTTGCGACGTTTGCTGTTCGTGCGCCAACCCTCGTTAAATGTTTTTAAATGACTGTCACGTATTCCACGTCAGCATAATGAAAATGAATATAATGAAAGCGACAGTGAGTTCTCACAATGATAACATTACGAGAGCTTATTAACTATCTATTAACTAGCTAATGAACTAAATATTAATCAACTAACTATTAACTATCTGATTAACTATCGAGTTTTCAGGTAATACATTATCAGTATAAATTGAATTCATGTTCTTAGTTTCCTTTTAATTATACGACAACGATGGTGTGCTATCACTTCTGCAAAGCATTCTGTGTCGTACAGGACGCATTTTAAGAAAGCAAGTATATATATATAAATAGGTAACATCTGCGATTCACTGGTGTTAAATGGTATTTATCGCGCGAATGCACGCGTAATTGAAGAGTCGTCCACAGTTCGTTCATTGTTGGCAAAATATTTTTGTAACGCCTCACTTTTTCTTGTTTTATTCACAGTACTTCGCGATCTTGCTGATCGTCTTGATATTCGAAATCGCAGTCCTGGGTCTGGCGTTCGCCTACGCCAACAGTTCAGCGGTAAGTTGGGCCTCGCCCTCAACTAATATCACATTGCCATAACCATAGGCGTGCGCAGGGTTCCCCTTCAGTATGGCGAGGGGGGGGGGGGGGGACGGCTCGTCGCAGCGCCCCCCCTTCCCTATTAAGTCAATGTATGGGCGCTTTTATGCCTCTAACGTACACACAAATTTGAGGACTATATTTAGAGAAAAATGTGCGCGTTGGAATCGTGCAAAGTACGGTACTACTTCCAGTTTCTTCAGAATTGGGCTTCGTTTACACATACCTTCCTTCTGCTTAATAACGTCTCCATTCACTTCGTTCAATATTTTTCCTACTGCGCTGTTCAGAGGTACTTATACCTCGTATTAATCTAATCACGTAATCTTAATTTGTAGGTATGTTATGTTCTCTAAGGAGCCTTATAAATGGCTGAAGTTTGCGCTCGTTTAATTAGCCTTAGTCGAAAAATTAAAACAGCGTCGAAGGTGGGACGAGAAGAAGGCACAGACACGGCGCTTTCTGTGTCTTGTCTGTGTCAGAGCCATGTCTGTGTCTTCTTCTCGTTCCGTCTTTTAAGCGCTGTTTTATTCTTCTTCTACAACGCACCAACCGGCCCAATAAAGCGCACTGCTCATTAGCCTCCTACATCAACACCCCTTACATCCCTTTACATTCCCTGTGCTCCGTCTTATTACACTTGTCTCCCGCAGATGGAAGAGGCCCTGAACAACCAATTCAAGGACATAATCACGGGTGGCCGCCGGGACAAAGACCCCTGGCAGCAGGAGAAGGACATGAACATGGTGCTCTACGTGCAAGCTGAAGTAAGCGTGAATATATAAAGAGTGAGTGAGTGAGTGAGTGAGTGATTGAGTGAGTGAGTGAGTGAGTGAGTGAGTGAGTGAGTGAGTGAGTGAGTGAGTGAGTGAGTATGAGTGAGTGAGTGAGTGTGAGTGAGTGAGTGAGTGAGTGAGTGAGTGAGTGAGTGAGTGAGTGAGTGAGTGAGTGAGTGAGTGAGTGAGTGAGTGAGTGAGTGAGTGTGAGTGAGTGAGTGAGTGAGTGAGTGAGTGAGTGAGTGAGTGAGTGAGTGAACTCTAGCTTAAGCCAATAGTTTTTTCGTCGAGCCAGCCAGCAAACACACACGCACACACACACACACGCACGCACGCACGCACGCACGCACGCACACACACACACACACACACACACACACACACACACACACACACACACTAAGATGATTACGAGCGGAAAGCATTAATTAGAGGAGTTTGTGTTGTCTTCACCTCTGTCTTGTGTCCGTGTTTGTACGCCCAGTCTTTTAACATGAATGCGAGCGAACCAGCTTGCTCAGCTCTCTGTTATAATGTAACCCCTCCAGGATGCGTTCATGCGCATTTCTGCCTCAGAAACGGTAGACATTGTTTCTCGCAGTTCCGTTGCTGTGGAGGACGAGGTGTCCAGGACTACATCGATAGTGGCGTGGACATTCCACCGAGCTGCTACGACAACCGTGACATCCAGCGGCCTTACCTCTTCGAAACGGTATGCCGTTACTTTTAATGCGATAGCGATTATATAGACGCTCTCGGTGCGCTATTGCCGTCGGCGTCGGCGCCGCCGAGAGGCTCTGTGTAAAGTTCAAATAAATAACATCATGTACCCTGCGCGTTGTATGTTCTATGTGCGAGTGAAAGCGTGCGAGGGCAGCCAATGAAAGCTTGTCTTGCGAAGAGAAAACTCGCGGGCCGTCTTTCGTTGCGCGAAACGCCTATGAGGGGGGAGAGGGGAGAAGGGGGGGGGGGGGGGAGAGTCGGGTCCACGGTCGCCCCGGCTCTGGTAGAAACTTCGCGTTTCGCTCAACCGCGGGCGCAGTCGCGCGGATTAGCAGACGGCTTACTTAAACCTTTGCACGTGCTGGTCTCACCGCTCGGTTTGCGATGAAGTGATAGACAACACGAAGGCAGCACTTCGCTCGCTGCAGCGGCCGCGTTTTCTTACTCCGGCGTTTGCTGAGTCACGCCAAGTTTCGTGCAATTACTTCGCATAGCATTGCAATTTGTTGCCATCGCGTTCATTGATTCACCCTTGTGGTTAAACTGCATGACTTTTTTTATTCCTTGCACGGAAGAGATTTTAATTCGAGTCCTACAGATAAGGCCAGTTCCGGTAAGGTCGGGGCGTACCCTGACCACGCGCTACTGCACAAGATTTATCCGGAAATACGGCCAACTAATGCATGATCGTTATGCGCGGATATAACCAACCTAGAACATACGCTCTGGCGGTGCCCCGCGTTACGCGGCGACAAAGTCATCACGCCGTCCAAATGGGAGGCGTGATGGAGGCTCAGCTACACACTCGAAGAACAGCTATGGACAGTCCAACGGGCCCGCAATGCAGCAGAGACTTGGTCTTTCTGTTCCGACGTGGGAGCAGCGCGCAGCGTGCTAGAACACGTTCCGAGGGACCATAACAAAGTTTATCCATCCATCTTTCCGATAGCTTACATGAAGATGCGAATAAATTATAATGGCAAGTTTACTCCGTAATGAAGCTTCATTAATGAAGATCTTAATTATTATTTTAGGGGCAGAAGGTGAAACTGCAGAGGTTGGTTAAGCTGGGCTGTGCACAAAGAAATACAGTCATCATTAATCCCTAATTTTAGCCTCTTTCGTGCACTGCGAGAACACGGAATTCACTCTCTCGCTCCGTTACTCGAGGTGTATTTCTCACGGTAAACGGCAACATTTCGTGGGTTCTCGCTGCACATATGCGATCAATGATCGCTTTTCTGCGTCCAAGTATAATCCGCGATTTCCTGTTCATGCAGGGCTGCTCAAAAGCGATGAAGGACTACGTTCTGCGCAATGGATTGGGAATAGGCCTTGTCAACTTGTTTACCCTATTCGCCCAGGTACGTACGATGAGGGCTCTTACTTCAACCGTATGTGAGAGGACTTCGCAAAGTAACGTACGGATTCTATTGTTGTTGTGCGAGTGAGTGAGTGAGTGAGTGAGTGAGTGAGTGAGTGAGGAGTGGAGTGAGTGAGTGAGTGAGTGAGTGAGTGAGTGAGTGAGTGGAGGTGAGTGAGTGAGTGAGTGAGTGAGTGAGGAGTGAGGAGTGAGTGAGTGAGTGAGTGAGTGAGTGAGTGAGTGAGTGAGTGAGTGAGTGAGTGAGTGAGTGAGTGAGTGAGTGAGTGAGTGGAGTGAGTGAGTGAGTGAGTGAGTGAGTGAGTGAGTGAGTGAGTGAGTGAGTGAGTGAGTGAGTGAGTGAGTGCCGGCTACGGCAGCATTTCCACACTTTAATCATTAACTCGCGGCCGTCTTCATTTCAGATCGCCGCCATGATCTGCTCCTGTCTTCTTATCCAAGGCATCAAGAAAGTGCATAAAGATGCATCCGGGGCCTAAAGCCAACTAGGCCATATGTGGTCGTGTAGCGTCACTGCCGTTTGTCGAGAGCCATCTCTTCACGTCTTAATACGCCTATACCTTCATTGTATTTTATTCTGCGGGAAACTTCGGGAAGTACAGAGAAGGAGAAACATAAAAGTCCCGCTCACGTTTCCTACATCACCTTTTTGGACTTTCACCGTTCCCATCTACTGAATGCGCATTTTGTTTTTAATCAGAGTTTGTGTGTAGTCAAGGAACATCGTTATAAGTGTCAGTGTGCTATATGTGTCTGCAGACCTAAAGTATATCTTAATACCCAGCACTTGTTGCTAGCTCGAAGAAATGTGCACCTTTTTTTTTTTTTTTTTTTTTTTTTTTTTTTTTTTTTTTTTTTTTTTTGCGATTACGGTACTGGCACAATTTTGTGTTCGTGCCTGTCCTGTAGTTTGGGCTCTTTGAGCCCGTTTTCACTCTGTGAGTATGTGTCTGACACCAAAGTCGCCAAAACACTTAATTGCCTCTACGAAGCATTCCGGCGTTGTTAACGTATCTTCGTGGTCTCCATACCATGTCATCGTAGTTTCAGTATGAAATACAACGTTTTTAGGCTGGTTGACGGAGTCCCAACAGTTGCAAAGCTTCCCCCTGTATTAGTGCATTGTGTGTGTGCCACTCGCCGACATTTTCACCTGCCCTCCACGTGAAAGAGTGCTGTTCCGTACAGGGTTGCACGTTTATTCATACATTTTCTAAGCAAGCCTGGTTGCAATGTTCCCAAAACAAAAGTATCCGAAGCCTCGAAACGTGCTTCTTAGCAAACGAAAGTCGATAAAGCTTAGCGCCATTTGCAGTGTTTCTTGATGCTCGATTTTCTTGTTGTTGATACGACGTCAACGAAATGACGACGAACTCACAATAAAGACATTTTTCATCTGTGGTTTTCCATGAATGCCTCTGAAACCGCAAGTACTGCTGAACGTATGCAATTTTCGGCACGAACAGTTTGTATACTTTATGCACGTGCTGCAAGAGCGTGAAAATCGCGGATAACGTTTCTGTTAGCAACTTACAGCAGCCCGTTGAGAAATTTGTAAACAGGGGGTGGGTGCTGGAGCCGACGTTTCGACAAGTGAACCTGTCTTTTTTCAAGTTGCAGCCCTGAAAAAGACAAGTCCACTTGTCGAAACGTCGGCTGCAGCACCCATCCGAATTTCTCATCGCAAGCTTCAATCTTCCCCTTCTTGCCTTTCTTTTGGATTTTTACTGTAGCGCGTGTGGCACGTGGGCAGAGCCCCACGTTTCTGGAAATGAAACCGCAGTGCTGCGTAATACGACATGCGTTTTTGAGCTGTCATTTATTTTTCCCTACTTGCAAGTTTGATATACTAACGCTGAAACGCGACCTCTGTTCTGCTCGCGATTATATTTACCGCGAAAAAAAGTCCTAAGAAGAAAGGTGAGTAGACATATGCTGCCTACCACAAATAGGGATTTGAACTGCGATAAAGCTAACTGTCCAGCCTGGCGACGCAGAGCAAGCTGAATGTCACGGAGAGGCAATGAAGTCTGCAAGTTCTTCATAGCGTATGACCATCTCATCCCACATGGTAAATGCAGTGTGTGTATACGTGTGTGTGTGTGTGTGTATATATATATATATATATATATATATATATATATATATATATATATATATATATATAAAGGAAAGAAGTGTAAATCTAAGGGCTCGTTTTCTTTGTTAGACACAATATTAATGGGAACAGATAATGGTGCCAAGGAACTTATAGGGGATGTTATTTGAAGTAATTATAATGTAAATGTGAAGAAAGAAAAGTGGACGAAAAGATAACTTGCCACCGGCAGGGACCGAACCTGTGACATTCGAATAACGCGTCCGATGCTCTTTTCTTCACATTTAATTACATTACAATTACCTCAAATAACATCCCCTATACATTCCTTGGCATCATTATCTGTTAGTTCTCATTAATATTATATATATATATATATATATATATATATATATATATATATATATATATAGCTTTCTCTCCATTTCTGTTTCAGTGCTTTCACACAAAAGAAAGTTGAGAGCAAAGAGCCGACTCGTTCTGTTCTATTTATTTCTTTCTCTTGGCTCTCATTTCTTTCTGTATGCGTTCCGTTCAATAAAAAACGTCTTTTTTTTTTTTAGGACTGTTTTAAAGGAAGTTTCCAGTAGTAAAATGTTGCTATGTTTTCACATTAGCAAGTGAGAGTAAGGAGCCCACTCTTTACGCAATATTTATGTCTCTTTACACGTATTTACATCGAGATGTTCAAAAACGTTCAAAAGCGCGCCAGGAACAAGTGACGCCATCTGGCGTAAGAGAAAAGAAGTGAGCCGTGAGCCGCCGCGACTTGTAACATAAACATAGCGACGTGCGTGCATTCTTGTGCGGAAATCTGTTCAGCGTGTTTACGGGGGGTTGTCCAGCAAGTCAGCAGCCCGTCTCGACCAGTTGGAAAATGAACGTCGGTGGGAACTATTGATGCATTCTTGCGGTTGCTCACTTGATTTTCGCTACGATCGAGCATTGTTCACGGAGGAAGCAACAAAAGCGTGACCCGCGCCGCGCTCTACTGATCGTCCGACAACGAGCGATGGCCTACAAAGAGGACACCCCGTCGTAGTAGGCAGCAGAAGTTTGGGTCGTCCTCTCGTGCGAGGGCGGAACAACAGGGAGGAGAGCGCGAGCGAGGAGCGAAGTACACACTCGGTAGTGGCGAGGGTCACATAATGGCTCGGCGCCGCGTCTCGCGACGTCGGCAGCTGCCGGAGCCGCGTCGGGGAGTCGCGGCGGAAGGCACGCCAGAGCTCGGAAACTCGGTGGTTTCCTGATTGTATGCAGGCGCACGAGCGGTGGAAGCCCGCAGACCCGCAGCTTTTTTTACTACAAGAGCGCCGCAGCAGTTGTCCGCTTCCAGTCGCGCCGTTTGCGGCAGACGCGCTCGGTGGCTGCTCGGCTGTTGCGAGTGAACTACCGAAGCGTAGCGGCGGCGATTGAGGAAGTTGGCTGCCGCAATTTTCGCGGAGGTCACGATTGAAACCGACGCCCAAGCCGGTGGTATGTGCTGTGTGTGTGCGCGCCTGTCTGTGACTGGTTTTGAGCGGTGGTGCGTCATCGTGCGGTCGTTGTCCTTGTCATGTTGTCGCGAGGCCGATCTTGACGCAACGTGAAGTGTCGGAAGACGTCTGTAGGAGGGGTCCTCTAGGCTGGGACGGGCCCTTCCTCCGAAATTAGAAATGGTGTGTGGTCTAGGACTCATCAAGGGTGTCCTGTGTGCCCTCAACTTGACGATCTCGGTACGTAATCTATATTCATATAACTTATTGCATAACGAGTGCCCGAGGGAACGGAAGCGCGATGCTGTTTTGTTGCCGGGGCGCTAGTGCAGCAAGGTCGCAGGTATTTTCCCAACGGCGCGGTGCTTGCAACACCCGGGCAACGCAACGCGGATTCGATCATAGCGCACGAATATATTCACTGCAGTCACGGAAAGAAACACAAACCAAATGCGCATCTGCCGAGAGACGATGGTCTTCTCGATCAGTACAAAATATTGACATAGGTACGGCTGCACTCTTAATATGTACCGTTATTGCAAAGTTTCGGTTTTTGTCGCAGAAAAGCGTATTAGGACGATCGTACGCTTCGCGGACTAACAAATATAAGCGCATAGCATGCGTGGCATGCAGCACAGGTGGTTGTAAGTTCTTGTACGTAGAACAGTTGTGCTTATGCGCATTCTTCTATCTGCAGCTGCTGGGAGTGGCGGCAATTGTCGTGGCTGCCATCGTGCTCAACAATCCAAACCTCCACGATGTCAACGACCACTTGGGAAAGTTCTCAAACTACCCGACTGCTGCCACATTTGCCCTTGTGGCAGGCGTCACGGTGCTACTGTTTGGCGTCTGCGGCTGTTGTGGGGCCTTGCTTCGGTGTTGGCTGGCTCCTGCTTATGGTGTGTTCCTGTTTCTAGATTTGCACCTGAATAGTAACACACTTATACATCCCCTGACGTTATCTACAGCAACCTTGTGTAATGCAAAGAGCGAGTTGTCTGACACAACAACCAAATGGGCTTTAACCTCTCTACGACTTGGAAACAAGGACACAGGCTTATGCGTCTGTAACAGTATTTTATAACAGAAATTAAATAAACTAACATGAAAGCATACAATGGCTGCATTTGTGCGAAGGCGAATATGCTAAGTCTTCCACTCAGTGATACACATTATCAGTATTCAAGTTCCTCTCATAGAAGGTCCAATTTCATAATACAGATTCCACACTAATGTACATACTTTCATGAGCAGAGGTGTATGGACAACAGGCTCGACAAAAGGAATGTATTCATAATTAAGATGCGTAAACTGAAGTGTACGAATACATTGGAAAGCATTTCAATGTCCAAGTCTGCACTACAGTTCTTAATCGAAAGTTACATTAATAGGTTGGAAAGAAAATTGGCATCATTGCAGGATCTCTGGTTGATCAGCACTCAAGATAGTGTTTGTTAATGCTTATCAGTCCTTCTGTTTTACTAAGAAGGGTAAATAAAGAACACATATGGGACTGAATACTATTAAGCTGCCTTTCCTAAGTACGGAATAGCACTTCTTATAATAAGTAAACCATACAATTAAATAGACATTTTGTGCAATCTGGAAAACATTATTCTTGGCACATACAATAAAAGCTACTATTTCATTGTTAAATTTTTATTTGCTGTGCCTTGCATTGCATCTTGGCTGTGTTGCACTTTTGTGTTGTAATATATATATATATATATATATATATATATATATATATATATATATATATATATATATATATATATATATATATATATATTTATATATATATATATATTCTTTTTCTATTCTTGCATATCATTCAGTGTTTTTCGTATCAAGTAAAGCATAGTCATTTGCTCCACAGGTGCTTGGTGCTCTTGCCCAAATCGTCGTCCTGTTTTCAATGGGCCTTTTCTGGGTCCGAACAGCTCCTTCCAGTGGAAGATCGCCAAAATTAAAACTGGTGGCCCTTGGCCTCCAAAATTGTCTACCGCACACTGGTAGACAGTCTCGGAGGCCTGCATTTGTGCCTTTCTTTGGGGGGGAAACATTTGCAAGCTCGTGACACCATATGTCGCTTGGTACACTCTTGTCGCGTTTTGGCCTCCAAAAATCATGGCGCGAGCCTCAACGACGCTGGCGCACATGCGTAGACTACCTACCTGAAAAAGGTTCCATTCATTTTCTACCTACTTACTTTAACCGTTTGTTCTATCAACTCAAAGCACAATAGCAAATGATGTGCAGTTAACTATCTGTCCTGCATAATGTTCAGGAAGGAAACTGAAATGTACTTCACAATACATTTTTTGACATGTGACAGTCAGAAATTGGATGTGTTTAATACTTTTTTTTTCATTGGATTATAATAAGACACCTGTAATATCAGTAAGTCTGTCATAATGCAATTCATTTTCTACCTGCTTGCTTTAACAATTTAATAGCTAATGACATACAGTCAACTATCTCCCAAGGATAGTGTTAAGGAAGAAACTGAAACGTACTTCACAATGCATATTTTAACATGCAAGAATCAGAAAATGGCACGTTAAGGTACTTTATTTTGTTTTCATATATTACAATGAGACACCTGTAATATTTATCAATTAATTTTGCCTTTATAGTTTAGTCGGGCAGACATACACTACAAATTCTTGTTTCTTTGAACATAACTCTTTTCCTTTGACCATTTTTAAACATGTAGTGCTTGTTACCAAGGCTCACAGCTTATTACTTGCATGCCTTTTTTTTTACGGATTTTCCTTTTTTTCTCTGATGTGCTTGTAACTGAACTTGTTCCATCGTCTGATTCAGTCACTTCAATTTTAATCAGTTCAATTCAGTTTTAATCGGCTCAATATTATCTAACATCACTTTTCCAGCAATGGTGTCTCAGAAGAGACCGTCCTGTCTGTCGATGTGTCCTACAATTGTGCAGTGAATGTCATATTCCTGAAAATTATTGACTGAAAATAAGGATTCTGCTATATGGAAAACAAGCTCTACACCTTTTTGCCCTCCACTTAATTCCGATAGCACAGCTTACAAATCGGTAAGCTTCTCTTAAACAGGCAAATGTATGTAATGGCAGCAGCAGAGCTGTTTCGCATACCAACATTTGGAATCTCTTAAGAGCAGCTGTCATTTGCAGCTGCACACGAAAATGCCAGCTGTAATAGCCTTGCTCCTTGCTGTCAATGCTGGTGTGTTTTCACTTTTAAGTGAAAAAAAATGCATAGCATAACTGCTCAACAATAATGTAAAATGTGAACTGCTGTGTTGTGCTCCAAGGGTAAAAGCACCCTGAAATGTGAGAATAGTCTTTATCTCTTCCAGCCTGGTCTATAATATCTTCATTTTTTTTTTATTTCATGATCACGTTTTCTCTTCTGCTCGAACACATTCCATCCTTTCTTTTGGAATCTGGCAAACAACACTATTATTTAAGTGACATTCATGAGCCTTTTACATACGTTATAAACACGACGGCTTGCGTCGATGCCTCAATCTTAGTCTTCCCTGCCACATTACAGATGGCAATCACTGCACAAACACAATGCTTACCCAAAGGTTAAATGTTCACGTAGACATTAAACCTTTAGTTTTGTGCATTACATCTTAAAGCTGTCTCGCACGACAACTGTCTTCATGTCTATCATTGTCAATGTTGCAGTTTATTATCATCATGGCCGGCTTCGTGATTGTGGAAACAGTGGCGATGGGCCTTGTCTGGAAATATGCAAACAGTTCTGAGGTGAGTCCACATATAAGTGTACTCTCGTTGTCTATTTGCTTTCAGTTATCGAGCATGTGGACCTGTCACTTGATTGAAGCACAGCTGTCACTTAGCTACAAGCCTGTCACTTAATCCGCACTTGGCTGTCACATACTCAGTGGAACGAAAGCGCCTGGATTTTAGCGATTGTTCCAGCACTAGCTTTTGTTTCTTTTCTTTTGCAGCTGGAACAGACTCTTACTTCAACATTGTACACGTTCATTGAAGCAAGGAAGAGTGGGCTGCCAAACTTCTTGCACGACTTGCAGCGAAGGTGTAAGTTTGGTCTTGCATCTTCACCTTTGTACATAGCATGCCTCTTTAAAAACATGTTTCTCAGGAACATAACCAGAGAAATCCGTTTTAGCATTCTGCACTTCTAATGGTGCAATTGTAATTGTGTAAGCCACCAATGACTAAGAGTGATGGTGATAGTTACTACAGTAGATGCTACCAGGGCCTTTAGATTGGCTTGGCTTTTTTGTGGTTCAGACAACTGGAAATTTTCTCCATAATTGAGTTAGATGAACTAGATTCTTGCATGTACTGCAATCAAGGCATTTATTTTTGAACAATACACTCTTCTGAATGCACACATGAGTCTGCCATTGAAGGCAAAACTTCATTCCTGCATGCAAAAGAAGACACTAACAGCAAACTACAGTACAATTTTGTCATAGAGCACATTGATGTAATGAATTATCAAACGTAATGATGTAAATATTAGCAAATGTCTTGTTAATCTTAGCGTGTAGCAAATACATGGTCACAATGAATCTTAGATATGACTAAAGATACGTGTCACTGGGCTGTGGCTTGCAACATTTTACGCAAGTAACTGGCTAAATAAAGCTCTAGACAGCAGTGGAACGGTGAAGTCATGGCCTATGCAACAGGGTCTGCAACATAAACCAAGAATGCAGGCTAACCTCACCGTGTTTTACTTCCATGTTTGTTTTTCTTACTTGTATCGAAAATTTTCAACTCTGAAGCACATTACAAGGTGATGACTTTAGTCTCTGCTTCCATGTTTATTATGCATTGCCCATTTTCTTGCAACCTAGCTTTCTTGCTGTGGTGCAAAGGGACCAGATGACTACCCAAAAAAATGGCTTCGAAATACCAGCGAGCTGCTACACAGAGTCAAAGTCATCGCAACCAGTACATCACAAACCAGTACTTCACCAAGTGGTAAGAAGCACCCACACAAGCAGGACACCTGTGATTTAATTAGTGCATGTGTTCAATCTAAGTGTAGAAGAGAATATTGAAGAGTGTTAAAGTAATTATAGGAGACCACTGGAAGGGAATTAAGTGTGATCAAACAGAAACAAGCCAAAAGAAACAGGAAAACTGAGAGGCTTGGTTATTAATAATCACATGAAGCTAACAGTGTAGGTTTCTTTGGCTTCATTGTGTATTGGCTTCGTGTAATTCCTAAATTTGCAGCAGATCAGCAGCAATGACAGCAGCTAACATGATGGTGATGCAGTGGCTCATACTTGACATGCCTGTAATGAAACCCTTACTGAGCAGCAATTTTTTTTTTAGCTTCCCTACGAAACTTGATGGTGGTACTTGTGATGTATGTAAGTGTCTGATGTCGCTTGAATCAACAAACTGTGGCATTTTTCCGTAGGCAATTCAATTTACACAGAAAAGTACAAGCAAAAAATAATAGAAACTGTTCATGTAGCAGTTGAACATTGACAAGGAGTTGAAAGGAAAGGCATCTAAAAAGCTCTAATAATTGGAATAAAATTGATGCAGAGCACTAAAGACTGTACACATACTTGTCGTAAGCTTCTAAAATTCATTACTACATTTACCCATATCTTTCACTTGTTTTGTGTCATTTGGTTGCAGCCATTCTTGGTATGGTTGCAATTGCAAAGCTATGCACTCAAAGGAATAGCTGGTTAAAATTTCATATCTAATCCCTATTCGATTTCATATGCATCACTGTTTATTGCCTTTTGCAGAAAAAACGCAGTCTGTGATATTATGCCTCAGAGAGATAAAAGACTGATTGGTAACCCTTAATTCCGAATTCAAGCTCCTACAAGCGCTCGAGCACTAACACTGTGTTTCTTATACAACCGGACAATCTTGAGATCTTCAGTGCGTCGAAACAGTAGCCATTTCTCAACTTACCATATTTTCCTGTGTATAAGACAAACTTTTTTCTTCTACATTTTCATCGCTGCGTCTTGTACTATTATAGTGCAATAAGTGCTGGTGTGACCAATGTGCGCTAAAGAAGAGCGTTCGTTAAATGATATTCTGCAAGAATAGCAGCTCATAAATATTTTGTTTGTGGAAATTTATTGCACTGAAATTGGGTGAGTCCGGCCATTGAGTGATGAGTGCTTAAGCAAGCACATTCACGCCACATTCATGCCAGCTGGGTTAAAATGTGAGGATCTCGTGCACAAAATGTGACTTGTGTAGAAATTATTTTTCAGAACTTATAATGTGTACAAGGTGTGCCTTATTGGAAAGTGCTGCTTATATATGTGAAAATAGAGTAAAAACATTTGCTGGCCCTCATGGACTTGCATGAAATATTTTGACCTTTTTTTCAATCCTTTAAGCATATTTTGTTCTGCCGTCTTTATTGAGGTTGTTAATTACCATAGACATGAACACCTACTATTGGGCAGAGTAATATGAATGATGCACTTTGTTTCAGGGCTGCGGAGAAGCCATTGCCACATTTTTGGGTCAGCAGAGCCTCAAAATTGGTCTCCTGGTGCTAGGCATCGTGGTTGCCCAGGTGAGCATTCAAAAAATGGTCTTAGACTGTGGAAAATGCAGTACAGGTAACTTAAAAAGTCTACCAACACATTTTCAAAGTTCTAGAAACATTACCACACGTTGCTTGCACATAATATGATAATGCTTGGCAAGTATGCACGAAGATAAGGAAATGGAGGATGTTCTATTTTAATGTTTTAATCGATGTTCTGGCATATTCGACATTATCATGACTCCATAAACCATGACTGAAGATTGCTCATGCTATGTAACAATAAAGCTACGCGTGATGAAGCTGCTTATAAAAAGTTCTCAAGAATGCTGCAATGCCTTTTTCAAGGTGTAGAATTGCGCTACTTGCCACTTCCCTTGACATTAAAGTAAAACACTCTGTACAATGACACGATATGCACTGCTGACCGTTAAGTCAAGCACTTTCAGTTCCCTTTTTTCGTTTTAGTCCTATTAGATTTTCTTAACTACATTATGTTTTGCGGAATTGGCAGTAGCCATTTGCAGCATGTACCTATTTACCGCATATCGTATCAAAACATGTAAGACTAGCAGCAGTATAGAAAAATTTCTGGAAGGGAAATCTGGTTAACGTTTTTCGAAAGCAGCAAGTTTTCCGGTATCACCACTCTTTTCTGCCTCCCATTAATTTTACATTCTTTTTCTTTTTTTTTCTCTCTCTCTCTCTCTGTTTGCAGGTGGTCGCCATATCGCTGGCAGTGTTTCTATATTGTAAGCTTGTAGGCAGCTGCAGAATTCAGTGTGCCTGTCAGCCTGTTTTCAGACCTGTTCGTTGCAGTGATTTCTTTTTTTCTGTTTATTTCTGCGACGCTGACATCCTGTGCCGAAGTTGCAAAGTTTTGTCTGTGGCCAAAAGCATGGCTGCCTTAATCGTATCGGTTCTCTCATGGAACATTTAGTCTTCTTGTAAAGTGCCTGCTGTTTAAAAAACACTCATCACCAAATAACACAACTACTTCAGAAGTACAAAATGAGAATATGCAGACATGCTTTTCCTTACATTAATAATAAGCGCATAATTTTTGCTTGTGTCTGCATGCTTTTAGGTGCCTTACATGTTGTACCATAACATTGCTATCAAGTACTGTGGCCAAAGTAACTTGGCAGTATTTACAAATATGGTTTACCGTCCAATATTGTGCCACTCCACTGCTGGTCACAGCAGCGAGACAGCGAAAATCTAGCCACTAGTACGTTCTACAAGGAGAAGCTTAACTGTAGTGCCTTTCACATTGAAACCTATGCAACAGAAAAAAAAGTGCTTAAGTAATGCACATACTGAGCCAACATTCTTATCTAACGAAAAGTACAGCCAAGTAGGTAAATGTCATAAGACTAATACTATACTATACTAACGAGAGATTTTGTTTAGCCAATATTTTTCTCCTCCTTCTGAACATCTTGTGCAGCTTCATTACAACTCAGTGCAGAGTGCAAGTTGCACATTCATTTCTTGGGTGAGCATTCTTTGGAATGAATTTCTAGGCATTTCCAGTGCTACACTTTCACATCTGAAGCAGACAATGTCATGAAATCTGTGTTGACGAGTAATTCAGTCCCTAGTCATGAAAATGGGTAGCTGTACAGAAAAGCAGACTTGTTGTTTGCCTCTTCATATATACGCAAATAAGTACTACCATGCCGTTTAGAGAGAAATTGACGTATTTTTTTATGCAGCGCACATAAGACATCCAATAGCTCTTTTTTGCTTGTTGTGCCTTCTTTGTACAATATGTGCACTTTATCTAAGCCTGATTTGCAAGCAAATGTAGCGCTGTATATAAGCGTGCTAGGCATCCCAAAGCATCTTATCTCGCACTCCACACCTGTTTAACAAAGGCACCTAGTCAGGATCATGCTTCCTAACAGAGAGCTATTTAACCCAATGTTCATTTATTCAAAGATCATTGTTTTGGAGACCAAACAGGAACTCTGTTAATTCATATTAGTGTTTGCTGTTGTATGAGCTTGTGCATTTTATAAGACTAGATTCCTTTGTGTTGATGTTTTGAGTTTAGTGAGATCTAAACTTTTTTTTTTCTATTAGTTGTAGAATGCTTTCCAAGTGTGAGTATCTCAATCATGTTTCTCATTTATATGACTAGCAATTAGGGTTTCAAGTTCTCAGTATTTTTTAAAAATTTTGGCGGATATTTTCTGGCATTTCTTTTTTTTTTCAGACATTCAGTGTTTATTGGTATATTGGTATTGAGTGCATTTTACTTTCAATTTATCTGAAAATTCTGAGTTTATTTCCTCATATTTCAATTGGTCGCACATTATATACAGGTATATCAACTACACAGAAATGAATCAAAGTGCTTAAAGCGAACTTTATTGAGGTGAAATATGCACAGTCAACACTGGCACATTTGCACAGAATGTGTTAAAGCTTGTTTTTGTAGCATATACAGAAATACCTAACAAGGTTCAAGTGTGTCAATAGAAGCATCTGTATTTCTGTTAGTCACTCCAAGCATAATGAATGCCCTTTTCCATACTTGATGTAGGGTTTCGTTTCAAAAAAGAATCATGGTGGAAACATCTGTGTTTTTCTATTCAAACCGTATATTTACCAGTGGACATTTTTCATCTTTTTGTATTAAACCGGAAACATGGGACCCTACTTGTTATACATGTAGCAAGAATCTGCCATTGCAGCGCAAAAAATCTTGACAGTTGGGCCAAAAGCTGTCCTGCACTGTAGTTTATTCAGATTTATATGAAAAGATTTACGTGTTTCTCTGTGTTGCCATTGTTATTCTCTTTTTTTTTCTACATTTGTGAAAAAGGTCATTTGCAGCTGGAATTGCCCATTGCCATGCAAGTAGCTGGTTCTTCCGAATTATACAAGAGTGCGAAATGTTGCAGTATATTTTATATACAATGTTTGCCGCAATAAAATTGTGTTAAAACGTGAAGTGAGATCTGCTGCCTTCTCTTGCATTTTGTGCACTTCATGTCATTTGTGTGTGGTGCCTGAGCTAGTAGTACCAGTAGTTTCCATGTACAGTAAGACCTCAACATAATGAATGCAAATATAATGAAATAACGAAACCTAAAATGCTTCTATTCATTAAATACACATGTAGGTGATATTGAACAGAACCAATACACTATTTTTATGCCGCACGCAATTAGGCTTAACTCTAATAGTTTTATTCTGTCATTTGGATTATGTGCTTTCTTCATTATCCCGAGAGCAACACCTAATCTGTACTTGTTTCACAAAAAAGACATCTCAGTTTTTCAATGCAGTTCATTTCAGGAGAATGTAGTGCAATTTCCATCTAATGAACGTTACATTGCTCATAGGAAAGCACAAAGAGCTCAGCAGTGCATAATTATTGCAATTTGCAATTGTTTCATTAAACTTTGCTTAGCTGCCAGACTTCTTTTTAGTGTTGCTGAACGGAAATCGCCGCCATATTTGTGTGCACTGCAAGATTGCCTGTTTTATCTCTTTTATCAGTCAGCTCGCAACTCCAGAAAACGCTACTTATGCTAGTAGCACTGCTCAAATAAAAGATGGCTACGATATCCGAGGTCACGGCTGTGCTTCCGCTTAGTGCAGGGCTGAAGTCTGCAGATTGTGGCGTTGAATTGCGGTGTTTCGTCGAACTTCGAAAGCAAATAGTGCTTGCTAGCGATCACATTATAATAATTGGTCTGAAGCACTGGCGTAAATCGCGGGGGGGGGGGGGGGGGGGGTCGCGCTGTTCCTACTTCATAATGCAAAACAATCTAGCTTTGGGCTAGATTGTTTTGCCTTATGAAGTAGGAACAGCGCGAACTCTACACGGAGACCCAAGCGTGTCCCCGTGTAGAACTTGCGATGTTCCTATTTCATCCCCTGTAACCCCTTCTGAACGCCCGCGACCAGACCAGACGAGGCCATGATGCATGGGCGTCGGCAGGGGGGGTGCAAAAGGGGCACTCGCCCCCCCTCAAGCCTCACCAGCACTTGCCCTCACCCAAGCTAGACCAGTGCTCTCCCCCAGCCGCGATGAAACGCTCGTTTGCATCCCCCCAATAGAAAATCCTGCCGACGACCATGCCATATGATGTAGACCATTTTCACAGACGGCTCCCTGGGCGCCGCCATAATCCTCTCTGGGCTGCGAAAAGTGACCCCCCCCCCCCCCCCCCCCAAAAAAAAAAAATGCGCTGCCGATCGAGGCTGTGACAACAGCCTTTCTACTTCCGCGCGCAGCCCAGCATGGCGGCGTTCTTTCTCTCCCGTGAGGCGTTGCTCCCTCGATATACACCGCAAACAGCAACATCCGCGAAACGCGACGCATACACTGACGCCGCACCTCGTCTCTCGAAACCTTTGACGGACGACCCGCGGTCGGGGACAAACACGCACACCCGTACTTGGCGCGGCGTGTGGCGGAAGCTTTTGTGAACGCGAGACTGCAGACGAGCGAGGCGGGGAAACAAAAGAGATTTATGGATTGCTTCGGCAGTACGCGTTCGCGACGGCGGCGTTGGAGGCGACTGCCGTCTAGCTAAGCGCTGTAGCGCAGCTCAGCACCTTCTAGGCGCTGCTCCAAGGCGTGTCCGGCTCAAAGATCTCTTACTGACTAAATCGTCGGCGCGATTGCTGACGCTCACGGAGCGGCCGTCTCCAACACGACCGCTGCCGTATAATACGCGCACAGGTGCACGGATAGATAGCAGGTAGGAGGGTAGGCTAAAGAGGTTAAAAAGAAAAAAAGAATCGGTTGTGATAAGAAACAAGAGAAAGAAATGCATAAAAAAGTGCTTTCGCTCCGGGCGATAAGACTCTGCCGTCAGGTACACGCCAGTTGCGACAGTTAGAGAGGCGCGGTCGAGACCCGCCATATTTTTTTATGCATGCCGCGATGTTGTTTGTACGGAAGGTGATGCTTAAGACGTGTGTGACCATCGGGATGACATCACGAGAGCGTTAGAAGAACCAGCAGCACACGACCACGTGCAAGATGGCGCGCCTACTTGCGGCTCGTTACTGTCTCTTCGTCAGCAGCCTCTTCATCTGGGTGAGTACAGTTTCCATTGCTTAAGAGGTGAAGGAGCCCTTCGTGTCTACATCGACATTGTGGCTAGCAACACCATCGAAACAAAGTATCGGTCCCACGGCTTTACGGGTAAGTTTTGATGGCCACTGATTATTAATCGTTGCCGTAGAGAAAAAAGGTTGTGCCCGCATGAAATCCACAGAAACATGGCACGCTGGCTAATATCAAGAATGCGAACGTCAAAGGCCAAATTAAATACGTAACGGATGCTTTGCGAGCGTGTGGTCACCATAAGGAAACTCCACTCAAGCAGGACATGTTCCTAGTAAACGCCAAATGATATACGGTGAACACGTTCTTTAAAATCACTTGTATACCGCGTTTATGTGCAATTTTTTTACTGGGGAGTTGACGGTACATTTTGCGTAAAAACTGACGATGCGAACTTATGCTCAACAAATGTAATTGTCATGCGAATGTGACGCTGCATTCTCAGAAACGTGTAACAACTTATGTGCGTAGTGAATTCTGCATTCTCGGAAGCGTGTACCAACTAATGAGTTTTTCAAGGTAAATTTGACGTCACGCTGAATTAGGCATATACTAAACTTAACGTTTAGGTACGTGATGCAGTATTGTGTAAGTGTGTAACAACAGGTGACATGCATATATCGAAGTATATAAGACGTGTTTTCATTGTCACAAGGGTGTACAGCTAACGCAATATGCATGTAATGAAATCTTGAGCTCTGTGCAGATCGCGAAGCGCCTACCGATGGTGCTCATGTGATTTGAGAACTTTGGATATGCATATCACGCGGTCCTTGCTATGACACCACCTCGCGTCGCTGCCAGATAACCAGTGTGGGACAGCAGATCAACTGTTTCATATTTACGCGATGCGTACGCCGACACAACGTTTAGGCAAGCAGTCGAATAATGAAAAGAAAAGAAATATCTTAAGGCAGTGAGTGGAGTCAAAATCCCTGCCACACTTCCTAAATTGTCCCAGAAAAACGTCAGAAACGAGTGCGAGTCGTGTTTCTATATTTTTCTTTTCGCCTATTGGTTCATTAGAGTCTGCAGCGCAGCAAACGGATGTAGTGCATTTTGTAGCAATGAAGGCCTTGACAGCCGCTCCCAGCATAGGCGTGCGCAGGGTTCCCCTTCAGGGGGGGGGGGGGGGAGGTTTGTTGCAGCGCCCCCCCCCCCTCTCCCTATTATGTCAAAATGTATGGGGCTGACATTGCCCCCCCCCCCTCCCCCCGCCCGAGTCGCAGTGCCCCCCCCCCCTCGCTATTGTGTCAATGTATGGGGCTGACATCGCGCCTCCCCCCCTCTTATGTGACTAGGGGAGGCGCCCCCCCCCCCCCCCCCCTCCGTGCGCACGCCTATGGCTCCCAGTAAAAGCCAGCTGTGGGCCATTCGGAGACACCTACCGCACTACATTAACGAAAACCATACCCAGGAATTCGGGACATCGCTTTTAGTTCACCGTTTTTCACACCACGTGGCGTACAGACCTTCAACTTTCAAAACTGGCGCCGTGACGCAGGCCGCGCGGCAGACAAAACGACAATACATACATAAAAAAAAATATCGACTATCGCCACCGAGAGCGAACCGTGATCGCTGACTGATAAGAGCTAGGCGTACGGCAGGCGGTCGGCTGGATGCTCGAAAGTGAATCGGCAGTTCTTTTTCAAAGAATGCGTGTACACAACTCACTTGGCTGTGCTTGAAAAACACTGAATATCGAAAGGGCGTGCGGCCCTTCCTCTCGTCCTTTTCAATATATTTCGTCCGATTTTGCGGTCGTCGGCCCCCCACCGCGGTATCTTGGAGAAAGTAAGGACGTCCTTTCGTCGCTGCCGTTTTCTTCATCTAAAAACGCTAATTTCACGGAAATACCAGCCTACGAGATGGCGATGGTTTGACAATATGCAGAAACAAACATGACGCCCCTGATATTTGTTGGCGTCACTTTACAAATGAATTATTTTGCGCTATAGCGTGAAGGCAACAGGCCGTGCCGTATTCACTGCCAGTGACAATATTTTTTTTTGAGCTCGAGGCGGAGCAGAAATAAAGGCCGAAATTGATGACAAGCGCGAGATTGCTCAATTACCTTCTGGAATTAAGAATTTTGAATAAGACGCTTTAATTCAAACAACGCTTTTTACGTTTCTAGCGCACATAATAAAATAAAACCGAAATAATATTTTCATTATGTACATGGTATACAGCTCGTCTTCGCCTCTTGGCTAACTGTTCGTGAAAGCGTAATAAAACCAATTATATTCATATATACGACCATCCGCCGCGGTGTTGTGGCGGTTACAGTGCTCGGGTTCCGACCTAAAAGTTGCGTGTTTCATCCCAGCGGCGGCGGTCGCATTTCGATGGAGGCGAAATGCTATATGTGCGATGACAGTGCACGCTAAAGAACACCAGATGATCGTAATTTCCGGAGTCCTCCATAATGGCGTCCCTCATGATCATATCGTGGTTTTGTGATGTAAAACCCCCGATAATATTTGGATGTACACGACCGTAAAACCCGCCTGTTCAATGCACTGTCTATGCGGTCTGCACAACGGCAGCAGGTCTTGGTTTGAGACCCGGCTATTTCGGCCAGTTTCATTTAGAACCAGGAACGCGTACAAGCGAGATTGAAGTTAGCGCTCGTCTGGTTTCCTTGCTGCTACTTGCGTCATTGTTTCTTTGCGCGCACTTAGATTATTACATAGTAATGTTTCTTAAAAGGTCCCTCGCTAGGACCCAATTATTAATTTTATGACCCGCTTATCGGCGAGTCTTTAAAGCAGGGGTCTCAAACTCACTTCCATCAGCGAGCCGCATTTACGCAATTTAGCCCCGCAAGGGCCGGGGCAGAGAAGATGGTACAGCGGTGGCAAGTTGTCAGCAAGCGATGCCATTTGAAAAAAAAAAAAAGAAAACGTTTATATATCTCATATACAGGTCGTTTTTGAACATGTGTATACCTATCTCCAAAATGACTAGAATCTATATATACCCCATAAAATGTACGGGGGATGACCGTCGCTGTAGCTCAGTTGGTAGAGCATCGGACGCGTTATCGAAGTTCGCAGGTTCGGTCCCTGCCAGCGGCAAGTTATCTTTTCGTCCTCTTTTTCTTTCTTCATATTTACAATAAAATTACTATTATTAGCTCTTCTGTACTTTCCATGGCATCAATGTCTGTAAGTTCTGATTAATATTCTGTCGAACAAAGCGAATCGAGCCCTTAAATTTCCACTTCTTTCCTGAGTTTCGGTATGGTAATTTTAAGTTGTTTGGATGAAGACAAATTGCAGAAATTAGGGTCTCATTAGCTCTTCTTACAATATCCCTATTATGATTCCCACGAAAGTATTAACTGGTGTTATCTGCATGGATTGTAAATTTAGCCTTGTTATCACTGCTTGCGATCTTGTCAATGAACATTATAAACAGAAAATTCAGAGCCATTCTACTCTGTGAAGTTGTGCGACTAACGTAGCTGTGTGGTACGGCATGGCGATATCGCTGCACGGGATGCCATCACCATCACGGACAAGAAGCATCGCGCCATCGTTTTAAGTCCCCCCTCCTTCCCTTATGCCGAAGAAAGACTCGCCGAAACCTCGCTTTGTCCCCGGCGAAACGATCGGCAGCGTTGTCGCCGTCGTCGATTCCACTCGGCGTCTCAGGCGCGTTCTTTCTCGCTGCTGTCGGCGTCTTTCCTCGTAAGCTCCTTGTTCCTCGCCGCTAAATGAAGGTGACAATGTTGGAGTGAAAATGACCCTAGCAGACGCACGTGCGGTTCACTGCGACAGTAGAGGTACGCGACAAACACACGTCCAGTTGCATGGCAGGCCTACGGGGCACCTGGCCCCCCCTCTCGTCAGCGCCCTTCGCACCTCACCCAGCACTCTCCCCTTGTACTCAGATTCAATTTCGTCGAAGAGACTTTTTTGTACACACCCTCTAAACGCACGCACTATTTGGCCAGAAGCCAGCGTATAACAGCTCTGCAAAAAAATTCCAATATGCTTACCCGGTGCGCACCACATTTAACCTGTTTTAAATCTGGGCATTCCATCGGCAAACATTATAGTCCGAGTTCGGCGTTGTAAATTAAAAGAGAACCAAGCTTGTACTATACCTCTAATATGTCCAGTTCTCATTTTAAAGAAAGCATGCGGTTTACAAGGCAATATACTTGTGAGAAGCCCTAAGAATGAGACGACTGTTTTTTTTTTTTTTTTTTTACTGTAAAAGTTATCTAATTTAAGGCCTTGGTGGGGAAGAGGAGCAAGTTCATTCGAGTCATTTTAATGGAAACCACATTGAGCGCGCTGTATAAGAAGATGGATGACTACGAATATACATACTAGGTGTCGTTTTTTGCCCTCCTACTTTTGACAGAGGGGAAAGGGAAAAGTGGGCAAATGTTTCCTTGCTGCTCCCTCTCCTGTCCTTCCAAGTAAATAACCCTATGCAAATGGTGTAAGTTTAAATTTTATTTCGATATATGTGGGCGATTATAACACTAACCTACCCCGCTTCGCTGCCGCATCGGTCTGTAGCTGCTTATGATTGGTCGAATTTTTGTGGGTCATGCCCACAGCACCTGCTCCTGACGCGAAGCAACAAATGCAGCGAAAATGACCCATCGTGTAATAGCGACTTATGCATGACTACGCGTAACGTTAGCGAATAAATTAATTTCAATACTGCAAATTTTTGTCCATCGGTATTTCGCAATTGATACGGATACGGAAAGTAGAAGAGTAGGTCTGAAAATTAATATGCATAAAACTAAAGTAATGTGGAACAATCTTGGTAGAGAACGGCGCTTTGCGATAGGTGGCTAGACACTGGAAGTTGTAAAGGAGTACGTCTACTTAGGACAGGTAGTAACCGCGGAGCCGAACCATGAGAGTGAAATAACTAGAAGAATAAGGATGGGATGGGGCTCATTCGGCAAGCATTATCAAATCATGAATGGTAGTCTACCACTTTCCCCCAAGAGGAAGGAATATAACAGCTGCATCTTACCGGTACTTACCTACGGAGCAGAAACCTGGAGACTTACAAATAGGGTTCAACTTAAACTGAGGACGACGCAGCGAGCGATGGAAAGGAAAATGATAGGTGTAACCTTAAGAGACGGGAAGAGAGCAGAGTGTGTCAGGGAACAAACGGGGGTTAAGGATATCATAGTTGAAATCAAGAAGAAGAAATGGACATGGGCCGGGCACGTAGCACGTCGGCAGGATAACCGCTGGTCATTAAGGGTAACTGACTGGATTCCAAGAGATGGCAAACGCGTGATGGGGAGACAGAAAATTAGGTGGGTAGATGAGATTAAAAAGTTTGCAGGTATAACGTGGCAGCAGAAAGCACAGGACCGGGTTGATTGGCGAAACATGGGAGAGGCCTTTGCCCTACAGTGGGCGTAGACAGGCTGATGATGATGATGATGATTTCGCAATTGGTAGAAATTCTTAATGTGCTCTAAGATCGCCTGCTTCCCACGCGACCTCCCAAATCTGCGAAAACTCGCCGCTGATAGCCGAACGGTGTCTAATTCTGAGCAGTATTCATGATGGCAGCGTGCCGGTCAATTTACCAGCGGCTACTGGCGAGATGGATTGAGATGCGTATAATAAATACATTCAGTTGTAGTGTAACGATGTATCATTCGTCCACGTGGACATCACTCTGTGAATGCTTGTTTGCCGAGAATGAGAGAGAGAGAGGGAAAAAACATTATTTGGAACAAGTGACAACATGCGCAGGTGGGGGGCAGTTTTCTTAGGTCAGAATACTGTGGACCATGACCATCTTCCAGGAGCGTTCGAGTAGCGGGGCAAGCTTGGAGGCTGGGCCTCCCACAGTGTTCGAGTCGACTGCTTTCTTCGTCACCCTGTTGCAAGCTGCCACGATCGCCGCAAGCTACCACATGATCAGCAAGGCGAAGCATGCTAATAGGCGACAAAAGCAAGAACCTACTTTAGCTATCCCTGCTCTGTTTAACAAAAACACTCAATACTTCTACAGACTCATCGACTCACTGGAATATAGAACAGGGGCGATGCTATTCAATTTGAATATCATCAAGTCAGGTACAACATGATGAAATTGGGACAGAATGCTCAAACGTCACGAAACCCTGTTTAGCGCTAACCTCCTTTGAAATGCTGTAGTGCAAGGCGCGAAAGCGTAGCGTATACGCAGTTCGCACCAGAGACAGCCTACAGTGCGTCTTCGGAAGACAGGGACGACAATCTTCGCAGCACAAATGTAGGATATGTGTAGCATAAAATTTCATGATATATTTACGTGAATGCTGTGTTGAAGGAAAACACTGGGTATCGCACCCTTAGTACATACGCTCATCTATAATGCCCTGCCAATATGAGATTAGAAAACCTATCGGCCAATTGACAGAGCTGTTTTGTACTTAGCTTATCCATTATTGCTTTATTAACCATAAAAGTGTTACACGTATATTTCTCTATATAAAAATTCGTTTGGTACTGGTGTCGCTAGCATATTATTGAATGAATTATAACGTTACGGCTTTCGTGGGACGTGCGTCCATTTCTTCAAAAGTTACCCATTACAAGGGGAACAAACAATGGAAATAGCCTATACCCACACTGAGTTTTACGAAATAACTACAGCTGTACCCCAAGGCTCAGCTCTTGGACCAATATCGTTCCCATTAAATACTAACCACTTTTTCCGTTCAGTAAAGAAAAAATAAACATGGCTGATCCCTTTATCATAGGATTCGGTATAACAGGAAAGTAAAACGTGTCCTTGCAGTATAGTTTAATGCTTACTGTACATTGATGTAAGAAAGATTGCACTATGTGTAGTGCTCTTTCGCAGCTATAGCACCGTTTAACGTGGATGCATCAGCGTTGACGCTTGGTGGTACATCTTTATCCCTTCGACTAACGTTCATGATCAATGTTTAAACAAACCCTTGTGGTAGCTGTAGTAGCTAACGGTGAGAGTGTAAACAGAAAAGGCTGTGTGATAGCCCCAAGAACGTCGCTGAAGGAATGCAGGATAAGGTCGAAATGCCGCTGCACATTAAAGAGTTATTGAACGCCACGGCTGGACTAAAGGTAAACGTAACGCACGTCGTGTGTCTCCGGTAGCCCGGCCACAATGTTTCTCCAGACAGGGATCTTTCCAAACCCCGTACTCTAAAGCAAGTGACATCCAGAAGTTTTGCGGCCACAGTGCAAATGTAGCAGTTAAGCAGCAAATTTGGCCCACATGGTGTGGACATGTCCGAGCCAATACCATGGTTCACACACTCTAGAACCCTGGGAGGCTCTGCTCCGTAGCCAAGACCCCAACGTCCAGCAACACTCATCAGTCAAGCCCTTGATGCTGCCGTGTCTCAAGGGATTCCTGCAGACGGCTAGGGACGTCGGGCAATGCCTGACGTGGCTGACTGATTCTTTTAATAAAAAATTTCGTGTCTCTCTCGGCGAGCGTATTAAAGCGAGGCGAGGCAGGCGCGCGTCGCAGAACGTTTGGTACGGATGGATACTTTTGGTATGGATTTTTAGTATAGATAGATGCTATGAGCGACGCCGACGCTTGGACTAAGGTCGCCACCTTGTGGTGTGTTCAGACGTTGAAAAAATTGCGACGGACGCGCAGCAACGACGCATTGCAGGATCTGATCGCGGAGGCCATAGTCATGATGCACTACTTCTATTTACCACTACCAGAAAGCGCCACAACCCCGCCGACCAAAAGCACTGTGAAAGGAAAGTGAGAAATATAAAGGCCCGTTTGTAAAGACTCTGGAGTGTGTGACCGTGGCGCGGTGCAATACAGAAAATAAAAATTACCGTGGCGCAGTGGATATCGTGCCCGGCATCAGTTGTTGCGAACCGAGAGGTCGCGTGTTCGACTCCCGTTGACAGAACTTTTTTCCTTAACATCTGATCTTGTACATTTTCTCAGCGTCATTTCCGTGACGCACATACGTCACTGAAATGTTGGTGGACCCCGGCAT
This sequence comes from Rhipicephalus appendiculatus, assembly GCA_030522465.1. NCBI lineage: Eukaryota > Metazoa > Arthropoda > Arachnida > Ixodida > Ixodidae > Rhipicephalus > Rhipicephalus appendiculatus. Next base: position 528,771 of record JALIZH010032971.1, read on the forward strand.
AAAGCGCTTTCGTGTTAAAAAAAAACCGCCAGGCCTGCGCAGAAGGCGCAGCACAGCCACAGCGAAAGCTGGGAGAGCGGCCTTTACCATTTTTAAACACTCTTGGGGCAACTACTACAAGCCCACTTGCATGGTACCCACTACGCTATAAATCATCATAATTTTTGTGTTGTGGGGAAGCGTCTACTATGCCATTCTTCGTCATTCTTCAGTAAAGCGCGGTGCCCGCTACACTCTTGTAACGAATTATGTGCACTTTGTTGACGCTGTGGCTGACGACGATGAAGAATTATGCCACAGGCTTTTGTAATGGGTTCGAGCATTGAACGACCCACTCGTTACGCAATTCGCATTGTGTGACGCCTGCTTCTTACTTTACTGCTCTAAAACGCTTTACCACACGCGTTAACGCGATTCCTTACCCAATATGAAGCCTGCCTAGGGTAAGTTTACACAGCAGTTTCAAGCAGTGGCGTAGCTCAGTGGTAGAGTGCTGGGCTGCCACGCAGAGGACCCGGGTTCGATTCCCATTCTGTCGCAGGTGTTTTTTATTTAGTTAGTTTTTTTCTTATTTCGTGCGATATTGGTTACGGACACCGGCGGCGGCGGCGGACAAATACGGCGCAGAAACGACCCTTGTTGTGATCTCATAACAGCTTTCGCTGTAAAATATTAAGGCGGCTTCGCCCTATTGGTGCCAGGCCTTAAGGGAGTGTGAACTGCGGAGTTGGGCAGCCTTCTTTGTTTCTCTCTCGTTTTCTGTTTCCTTGCTCCTCTTTCTTTCTTGTTCATTTTTCCAGTTTTTTTCTGTGTTTTTCTCTTTATTTATATTTTTCATCCAATTTTTTTCCCTTTTTTTATCTCACTTTCTATTTCTCGCTTGCTTCCTTTTTCAATTTTTATACGTGGCTTGTGTTGTCGTGTTTCCCCAGCCATAATAGTAATGTGCGCACCTTAGGCGCTCGAAGAACAAGAGAAAGAAGACCCTCCTTGCGCGAGCGCGCGCTCAGTATACGGCAGCTGGCTATGTTATATGTGGTTCTGCCTGCGTTTATACGCTTATAATCATCAAGGCGCTCAAGGAACAAGAGGAATTTAAGACGCGTTAAAATCATCATCATGGCGCTCGAAGAACAAGAGGAAGCAAACTGCTCTTTCGCGCGAAGCGCGCGCTCAGTATGCTACAGCTGGCCATGCTCATGTGGTTCTGCCTGAGTTACGCCAAGCGACAACGACAGCATACGACAGCCTGCCACCCTAAAGTGCACCGCACTTAAAAGTTCGAGTATTTATGTATGCTGAAGACGGAATTCTGAAATGCATCGCAGACTTTCCGGTTCAAAACCTAACTTGTGCGAATAATGAGTGCAAGGACATCCACTAGTCGTTCTGTTCAAAAAAGCTAGCGCCAAATACAGAAAGAAATATGGATGCGGTTAACTCTTGTTAAATATATTTATCGCGAGTGAAACGTGGGTTTCGCTTTGTTTCCCACAGATTATAGACGCAGTGTTTCGTTAAAGTTAGGCTTCTTCTGCAGCTTGTTATTGTCCGTGTTGATTAACCACGGCGGAGGCTGCAGTAGCTTTGACCTCGGCACGCGCCCGCGCTTGCTAAGCGTCTCCGTAACGTGCTACTTTGGCCTCTCTTGGCTGCGATGTTTTTGAGCGGGCAACTTCGACATTGCTTAAGATTTCACAGCCTGCCTCATAGCTATGTGTAATGGATGAGTGGATTCAGCCTGTCGCTTCCGCTCAAGCGCATGCACGGACGATCCCAGCCCACGTGCCATACATTGCAGGACCAAGCGCTGGCGAAGCAGCTTTGAACATTCGCCTGGTCATGTGGTACCGCAGCAGTGAGGCTCCGAGCCAGCGCCGCTATGGTGGCTAGCCACCATAGCGGTGGCTAGCCGCTATGGCGGCTACCGCTATGGTGGCTACCGCTATGGTGGCTACCATAGCCGCTATGGTGGCTACCGCTATGGCGGCTAGCCACCATAGCGGTATGGTGGCTAGCCACCATAGCGCAGCTGCGAGGCCTCTGGCCAGCGGACCACATGGTGTGACGTCACGCCTGCCACGCTAGCGCTCCGGCGGCTCAAGGTCAATGAGACGCGACGAATGACAGAGTTTACGCTCTAAAAATCAAATATATTGCTTTTTAATTCACCGCATAAAGCTGTAGAGGAGAATTCCCGCTATCTTGCACTAATCAAACCAGCGCTAGAACGTGTAAAGTTCATAAAATGCCCAGCCGTCTTCTTCGACAAATATGTTAACAGAAAACTTCTTATCCGCGGGGTCTGCAAGAAACTTAACATGACTTGCTTCCTTCTGTAAAAATGCCGCGACATTATCGACGAACAAACAATACGAATTCGTTATTGCAACATATTTCAGAATATCCCGACCATGATGGTTTACGCAAGAAATTCCGCTTTGACATAACGCAAATGGACTCCGTCAAATAGCTTCACCTTTACTCCATCTTTACGAATACTACAACTGCGATTGCTGGAAACTTGTATATTTTTGTGTCTTTTAATTCCACGCAATCGACGCTATACTTTTGTGTGATACGTTTCAGGCAGCACAAAAGTCGCACAAATACACCTTTCCTATGCATAGCTGCAGAGGCAAAAATATTCATAATATCTCCATAAACATTTAGCTTAAGACACCAACTTTTAAAACCTGTTATGTGCGTTTGCCTGTTTATTGACTGGATACTTTATATGTAAACGAGAAAGGCGCAAGCATTTTAGTATTGTACGATACCGTGAAACCAGTTATTCTTTGCACGATAACTTTGGTGCGGATAGAAAGAAACAAAAACAAGAACCGAAACTAAATTACCTACATTTCGTCGTATGCCATCTGGGGAAAGGCTTCCAGACTAAGCGAGAAAAAAAAAGGACACCGCAGCCGGGATCGAACCAGCGAACTCGCGGTTGCGTTATCAGCTATTTTGATCTCTCGTCGTTCAACGCGCTCGGCTATCGCTTCAACGCGTTTCTGCGGACGAAAGCCCAGTTTATATATCTACCACAATGAATTCCGCGACCTTGTTACGAAAACTGCGGTTTTGGAACAACTTTTTCGCCATTTGAAGAGTTGCTGCTGCAACAAGGTGATAGCTGAGTCATTGAAGTTAATAAATCCCCGGGAACTTACCAATCGATGCTACTGTTTCGTCGCAAATCGCATTTTTGTGGCCAGAAAACCCTCCTAAATTTGACCGTTTCCATAGGCTCCCATACTTAAAACTTCGCCCGCAATTTGGAACGGGTTTTCGGACATAACTAATGTTGCCGCTTCCATGAGATGTCGGGACAGTTGCGTAGAGCCTATTTCCTCGGGAACTTAGAGAAAGATGACTTCTATCATTAGTTATTCGCGAAAAACGACGCTCTCCCATAGAAAACGCGCATGTTTCCAAGGGCTACCGCTAGAGGCGCTGTTCGGCGATGTCCCTAATTCCTGGACATGAGGACAATGTTACACTTACAGGGACACTAAAGTGAAACAATAAATCGCTCTAGATTGATAAATTATACTCTGAGAACTCTAATGTCATTAGTTTCACCAAGCTCAAAGTTTCATTTTTTAAATTTGGTGCCAAAAGCACCGCATGTCACGTCACGGATTTCAGGGCGTATTTTTCGTATTTTGCCAATTTTGCCTGAACAAAATTTCCTGAAACTTGGTAAGGTAGGTATATGGCCTTCGCAGAGGACAATGTACTTCGTTTTTACCGGTTAGGAACTGCGTAGGACCTAGTAAGACGCCGTCAAAATCTATGACGTCACGACGTTTGGTGCGGGAATTTCAAGGTGGTGTCGCCACCCGCATTTTCTTATTGCACGTTTCCTCGCTTACCAAGCGTTTTCTCGAAGCAAGTGTGGTGATTTTGGAATTGGGAAAGAGCAATTTACTAATACCAGAAAAATCGTTTTCCTTTTTATTGTAACTCAGCCATGCTCAGAGAGCATCGCTATACATGTTCTACATGTCTAGAACAAAACCAAGCCCTTAATTAGGGCTGCAAACATATATGCGTGCGCAGGCTTCCCCATCCGGGGGGGGGGGGGGGGGGGGCGAAGGTGCGTCGCAGCGCCCCCCCCCCCCTCCCTATTAAGTCTATGTATGGGGCAGGTGTTGCGCCCCCCCCACCCCACCCCCTCTTAGGTGACTAGGGGGGGGGGGGGGGCGGCCCCCACTGCCCCCCCTCGCGCGCACGCCTATGGCTGCAAATGAAGGTATGGGGCAGGGGCGGGGGTGGGGGGGCGATTTGACCCCGCGTGAATAACTGACACATATGGTCTTGATGCATACTAATGGTCAGCACGCGTATAGCGAGAATTCCAGAAACAAACTCCGGCAATTCTGCATGAGAGGCAGGAGGGCATCTCGCAGCGGATTGGTCGCAATGCCGGATCAAAATGGCCGAGCTGGTTTCTCTCCGCCTTTATCGTTATCTAAGTCGTCCGCAGAGTAACTATAACCTGAGCGAGCGTTAAGAGCCGTCATATACGAACTGTATACCACAGTAGTATAACTGCCTCGAGCCTGCACAGTTCGTCTCTCCTAAGTCTGGAACCCGGACGCAGCGCGCAAAAACAAGTTTGCACGTGCCAACACGCTGTCAGCTACCGCGGGAGCACAAACGACAGGTAGCGGGCTTGTGCAGAGCGCTGTGAAGACTATCGGAAAATACCAATATTGCTCCGCAAGGAAAGCAAATCTTAATCATATCATGTGGGGGTGCCCTAAGCACCCTCTCCCCCGTCCCTCCGAAAAGTATTAAATAATGAGGAGCAGTGGGAGGCTGCCTTGCGCAGCTTGAAACCCGACGTCCAGGAGACCATCCTGGGTTGGGCAGAGAGGGTTGCGGAGGACTACCGTGTGTAGCAACCTCCCCCCTTCTCTATCCCATTGCTCCTTTCCTTTCAAAAGGAAAAATAAAGTTTATACCCTACCTGTGCACTCACGGCCTCCTACGAAGGCCCAAGGTAATTGGAATTGTGGAGATGTACACAGCTTCATCAAGGCAAAGAGTACCAGAAAGAATGATACGCTCTTTCATAACTTCAACAATAATTTATGCGCTTTAGTTGGCCATAGCTAGGCAATCAATCGTAGAGATAACTAACTCAGATATTTTCAAAAGACCTCCCGGTTTCCTCATTATGGACGGTTGTTTGCACTGCATGCCCATATAATACGGCCTCCGCAATGTCGTGCGCATACCGCCAGCATTGACAAGCTGTGTAACGGTGGTTTGCGACATTTAATAGGACAAATATTCTCCGAGCTTTCCTGTTTCCTTAATACTAATTTGTTCTTACGTGCAGGTCCTCGATTACCCCAGAACACTTCCTAACTGTCCACTCAATATGAACACTTGGGAGCTCTCAAATTAAGTTTAATAATGTTTAATTTGTATGAAGGATAGACTTCGCACACGGAAACCATTGATGCGAGACGTCCCGTTCACAGCACGTAAGCAGAGAGAAATAGATGAAAAGGGAAAAACAGGGAGGTTAACCTGGTAGAGTAACCGGTTTGCTACCCTGCACAGGGGTGGGGAAATAGGGGTTGTAAAGAGGACAGAGAGAGAGATAAAATAAAAACGAAAGAAAAAAAAAACTCACACACACACACACACACACACACACATGGACGCACACGCACGACGTTCAAATCAAAGTCGTTCAGAAAGGCCACTTGAACGCAGGAAGCGCAGTAGCGCTTTCACAGCCTCCTTCTGAGACGTTGGGTCCGGCCGATGGCGCAGGATTCGACTTCCGAAAGAGTTCGGTCGTCCAGTTTATCAAGTGCGTTGCGAAGCGACTTTCTCTGTAAACAGTACTGTGGGCACTCACACAGAACGTGGTAAATAGTTTCATCACTGCCGCAGTGGTCACATGCTGCGGTGTCGGCCATCCCTATACGGAACGCGTACGTGTGCGTAAATGCGACACGTAAGGAAGGTACTTGGAACGATTGCGATGTGCCCAGGAGACTCGTGAACTCGTGATGAACACTTGCACAAAGCCAAATCGAAGAGCACGGCGCAGGCAACGTGCGTTGCAGTCAACTTATGGAAGACACGTCATCACCACGCCTGCCTCGGTCTCCCACCTGAGGTCCCATGAAGCTGAAAACAGCGAACATAAGCAAAGCTTTTGATTCGAATGGAGAAAATCAAAAGGGCGTGGAATAGGGGCTGAAAGCATCGATATTCCTCATAAAGTTTCTGATCCACCATATTCGGAGACCCCTTGGCGCTCTTTGGCCACATATGGCCCTTGCGCCACAAAACCCCACTAATCAATCATATTCGAAGACCCGTGGCTCGATCATCAGTGTCATATCACATATCCTGTAGCGGCGAGACGAAGGCCACAAGGCGTTCGTCGTCGCATCTGCATGCAACTAACGCTGAAACGCAGCCAGAAAACCTGCAGCTGCGGTGATCGAAACAACGTGACTTCTATCTTCACTCGAGCGAGAAAACACATGCGCGACGGAAAGTTCGTTGTGCTCTGTTGTGAACTTATCCACCCGGCCGGCGCGTATGGTACCAACGTCTGCAGCGAACCAGGAACAAAACTCCTCGGACATAACATGAAGGTGTTTTTTGAAGCATATATCTTGATGTCGGTCTCAAGCGGTCAGTGGGCAAGCGTCCACTGATGAAGCCTAACCTGCGCGTGTTTTGCTGCGCAGCTGTTCGGCATCGTGCTGCTCGTGGTGGGCGGCCTGCTGCGGTCGGATCCGGACGTGCGGCGGATAGCCGAGTACTTCACCGTGTTCGACAACTACTGGGCGGCCAGCGTCACCACGCTGTTCGTAGGCGCCTGCCTGCTCCTCGTCGGCTTCTTGGGATGCTGCGGAGCTTTCTTCGAGAGCAAGCGACTGCTCATTGCGGTTAGCCACAGAAACCCACTTCGCTCATTTGCGTGACCGGAAGCTGGCAACGAACTTTCCTTTTTTATTGTTTTGCTTCAGTCTCTCGCACTTAAATGCAGTTACGAAGCCGTAGCTCCTAGATCTCTATCCTCGTACTCTTTTTAATGCAGCCGCGTATTGTTTAAAGCAGTTTAGATGTTTTGAATTTCCCGCTTGTTCTTGAATGAATCATCAATGCCTAAGACAAGAGACACATTGAAGTCAGGTTGCCGCCTGCCCGCGGTAGCTGTTGGCCGAATTCGCATGTGACTGACGCAGAGTAGGTAATGTTTCACTACATGGATCGGGGTATCTGGGGCACACGCCACTCGCGCTTCTCCAGCGCGTTTCCCTGTGCGAGCGTGTGTTAGCTCTGAGAGGGGCGCACACTTCCAACCATGAAACCGCCGCCGATAGTACCGTTGGTGCGCTCACAGTTATTCTTATTTAACGCGACTATTATTTACTTGCGGGATGTTTCGGACTACTAATTTTATGCGATAACTAAAGGTCCTGGACTTACATTTGTGAAAAAATATATAATCCCAAGTCCCATAGAGCGTCCTAAATAATTTTTTATATATAGTTGAACCTCGTTATAACGAACACTGATATACGAATTATCGGTTATAGCGAACTAAATACTAATCATTAGTTGGTTATGCTTGATTTCAGTGACATTTATTACTTGTATAACGAAACAGAAAAAGTCGCCGTCATATCGGCTATAACGAAGAAATATTAGGTGAGCGCGAGCCTCAAAATTCGATATCTGGCATAAAAAAGGAAAATAAATAGTGAAAGACAATCACAACCAAATTTTTTTTCAATTGATTGCAAAGGTTGAGGGAATTTTGATCATGCATGGCTGATCCCTCTGACATAGGAATCGGTATAACACTAAAGTGAAACATGTCTTCACAGAAGTAGTTGAGTGTTTATTTGTGCACTGTTTCACCACAAGGGGGAAGGAATGAATGCTGCAGCAACAAATTGTAATGTCACGCGAAGAACGGCAAGCAGCTCGAAATTTGCAGCGCGTACCTCAAGCAGAAAGGACGCACGAAATGAGCATACACTAGGGTGAGCGCGGACTAACAACTGTCACAGCTCAACACTTAAAGCGTGCTGCTCAAACGCAAAGAAAGACGCACGAAACGAACGCACAAGTATAGTCAGGACGAGCGCGAACAACTGTCAAAATTGTTACTTCATGTGTGAGCAGCGCGCTCCTTTCGTAAACACGGCCGCTGCGGCGAGCGAAGTGCCCTTCGTCGCCTTCGTGCACTCTTTAACCGCTGTAACTTTAAAGCAAACTTGCGGTGGAAGCACAAGACGTACAAAGCGCCCCAATCACGAGATAAGCGCGCGAACGAGCGACCACGCCCTGTGGAGGCGCGCGCGCATTGCAATGAGAGGGGCGACGACCTTTAGAGCACGCCCTCCGCGCCACCTCGCTAGTGATGACGAAAACGCGCTGAAGTCGCAGAGCTCTGAGGACCGCCAACGGTATATGGTGTATATAAATAGCTCGCCGTTAGTGAGCTGAAGAACGTGCGCTCTGCGGCCGAGCGGTTTCACGCTGCGGAGCGAGAGGTCGTAGGTTCGACGCCCGGCGACGGAACTTTTTCTTCTAGTTTTTACTTTGCAATCTGTTTGTTTATATTTTACAACGTCATATCCGTGACGAAAATACGTCCGTGGAGCCGTGGTGGACCCCGCCAAATGTTAAAAAAAAGCGCATTTGTCTGGTAGCGATACAAAGTTTGAAAAGACGATAGATTACCTCGTTTATAGTGACTTTGAAGCCTAGAGCATGGACGTCGGCAGGAGGGTGCAATATATGCACTTGCCCATCCCCCCAAACCATCAAGCCGCTAGGCTATACAGCACAGTTCATTGCAGCACTAGAAACGAAAGAAGAAACAGGAAAGGCAGGGATATTAACCAGTCTAGAAGGGACTGGTATGCTACCCTACACTGGGGAAAGGGAGTTTTAAAGATGGAGAGAGGGAGAGCACGCACACACAAAGTCACACACCTCACAGTCATGATAACGCCATGCAGCACTACACTATTCCTAAAAGGTATACACGACAGTGAATGGAGCTGAAGTTAAACAAAAGGTTGCGGAGGTTCATGCATATTCCAGGAATGTTTCTTTTTTTTTTTTTTTTTTTTTTTTTTTTTTTTTTTTTTTTTTTTTTTGTATATGTATTCCCAGCTCTTTCAGCTTATCTTGACTTCAGGACAGCTCAGGACCCACGGTAGCATTCTCAGAGCCTAGGCTTCTACTCCAGTCACATTGGCGCCCGCAAACTCCATTTAACTCCTTCGTCTTATCGTCGAGAGAGATGCAGCTTGTGTCACATGGTCTCCATTTTGTTAAGGAAGTTAAATAGAGCTTTTGGCGAAGCGAGTTCGGTAATGACCATTTGGGTTCGATGGAGTACTCTCGTTCAGATGGCTACTGCTACGAAGAAAACCACACTAACAAAATTGTCTTAATAAACTCAATTATAAATTTTAGTATTATACTTTCGTTCGGTGTAGCATTACACACCATGTAATGTAAGTTTTAATTTTTTTTAAGCACAATAATGAGTGAAGCACACATATAGTACAATACAGATGGGCACCGCAGTCGAGTAATTGACATAGCTGTTATCTTGGTAACTTTAACTAAATTCAACTTTAATTCTGAGGTTTCCCTTAACTGAACCACAATATGATTACGTCCTTCAATCCTTCATTCAAGGTGCACAAGAGATTTCATATCTAACCTCCAGTGAGATCAAATAAAGCAGCAAAACGTTTCTTGGTGCACGCAGCAAGCATGGTCTTCATGCACATCAATGCATTGAAACATATTTTGTCTGCTGACACACGAGAGCCTTTCTAGTGCTTTGCACACTATAAAAGCAAAAAGCAAGTTTGACCAGGCACATGCTCAGAAGAAAAGGCTTGGTCAGTAATGTAAGTGCTCCACACTTCCCACAATTATTCAATTAGGCACTGTTCAGACAGACTGCAGATTGGGACAACAGAATGGGACAACAATGGCACTGTAGATGCTGCTTTCGATTGAGCAAAACACAAATCGTAACTGCTGATTTGAAGGCTTGTTCATGAATTCTTTGTTGTTTAAAGGCACTGTTCATCTGTCATTGCAGTACAATGTTTTCATGGTTTTCTTCGTCATCCTCGAGTTAGCTGTCATGGGCCTCGTGTGGAAGCATGCCAAAGAGGAAGCGGTAAGGGCTCACCTTGTAGTTTTTTTTATTAAATCTTGTTTCGAGGGCTATTAAACACAAGTCACTCTCATAAAGCGCTCTAATAAAACAACAGCACAGTTAGCAGGCAGACTAATTTTGAGCTTATTAATTAACCCAATAAATAAAAAGCAGACAAATTTAGATCACACGTGGTTTCAGTTGTGTTATCAGCAATCCAACTGCTCTTCGTAATTATCTGCACCAACTTCTTGTTTGAATAACTCGCTGGTAGCTTTCATACCCTTGCGACAGTAAAATTCTGACTCACTGTGCACTTTTTTGTGCAGACACGCATATTATCAACTCTGCTGAGAGCATGCCATTGCACTGGAATGTAAAGCTACTTGCCATACTCAGCATAACATTTTCAGTGAACATCTGTGTCAAAGTAAGATAGCAACACCAGCTGAAACTTGACTGCAGTCAAATTCTGAGCAAGCGCCCTTCTCTCAGTAGTTGAAACTTCCAGCGAAGTGGAGGGGGGGGGGGGCACTTTAACGAAACGGCACAGAGATCCTAAGATATAGCGGCAGCAAAGCTTTCCCGCTAAGGTTGCCACCTTCTCCTGGAAAGAAAAAAAAAACTGCCTTTTGACGAGGAAGGGGGGTGGGTGTGGGGGGTGGGAGGGGGGATGGGTTAACAGGAGATTAATGTTGAACAATAGACACTATGCCAAGTCTTTGGCATGCAGTGCCATTTCATGTAACATTGCTTTTCTTGGGTCAAATAAAGCTCATGTACAAACAAAAACAGCACACTGAGCTAAACAACTAGTCTAATTGCTAGTAAAAAATACCCGTGTTTGGAATGGCGCTTTGCTTATTGCTCTGAATGTGCTGCACTGAAAGGAACTGAAATATTTCTTCCATTAAATGCTCTTCTTTGCATCTGAATCTATCTGAATCTAACAGGACGGTGACATTATAAACAGAAACAAACGTTGAAACGTATACAGTCCATATGCCACAAAAATGACGGATATTCATGCATACATACACGCACAATAATATTCTCTTTCTAATGATCGCTACACTTGAAGGGATCTTAAAAAGTGGTTGACTAATAGTGTAAGAGTTTTGGCGATCAATGATAAATATTTACCATCGTAGTTGTTGAATTGACGCTTACAAAACGCCCCAGAAAATAAATAATTGCTATATTATGACCAAAGGAAAAGAACGACCAATGGGGGCCGGTGCGGAACGGCAATCGGCCCGCTATCTAAAACACCGGCCGGGCCGGTCTAAAACTGGACAGGTGACAATCCTATTTCCCGCCAGAAAAACAAAAATGAGTGCAGCATCAGCACTAAAGTTTCACACTTTGCTAATCATGACCTCTGTGCAGATGGACAGATACCTGTCAAATGCCTTTAGAAGACTCATCACAAAGTCCAAGAATGCATTTGTGGATATTGAATACTTCTTGGACAATATACAGTTCAAGGTAACCAAGTTTGTAGCATTTATGAATGACATTAGTTATCAACACTGTGAGCACATACATTTCCCTATTTTTTTTTCTTCTGCCACCAAATGAAGCTCCAGTGCTGTGGAGGAGCTGGACCCCAGGACTATGAGAAACTGGAGATGGATTACATGGGAAGCTGTTTCTATTATGATCACGAGAAGGAGGCTGCTGCAGTCTACCAACAAGTAAGTGTAGTGTAATGTTGAAAGATGTTCGTGCAGCATAATAATGGAGGTACGGCTACTATACTGCTCTAAATATAAAAAAAATTTTTCGTTCATCGACAATGTCTTCAATGCCAGTACCGGATTTCCTGCGACACGAGCACCTTAACGCTTACGCATTAAAACATCCAGTCATTTCTCGCTGTTCCTGGGTTTACATACTGTGAATAACCTGTGGCGCATACCCGTATACCACGGGCAGTGTTATGCAGGTATGTGCCATACGTGACCGGTGGAAAGAGTTTCATGACGTACGCAGCGGACAAGCCACGTTACTCATGTCATAACCTGTCAATCATGTTCGTCATACGCTTATGTTGCCAGTTTTGGTACGTACCACGTTGAGAGGACGACCAAAAGAGCGCCAAGATGTAAATGGCCAGATAGATAGATAGATAGAAGTGGTCAAAGCGCCTTTGGTTCACTAAGAAATGGTTTGCATTAAAAAAAAATTTCGATCTCGGGATTTACGAGCTTTTCAAAAGGATAATATTGCTGCCACTGAAGCGGCAACAGAGACAAAGGAAGAGGAGAACGAAGTGTGTCTGAATATGATAATGAGGCGCGTCATTGTGAGAGACAATCAATTTTGACCACCTGGGGTCCTTTAGCATGCCCCCCAAATCGAAGTATATACGCGGGTGTTTATCATTTCCGTGGAAGTAAGCCCACAGTAGCTGGGAATCAAACCCATATCCTTGCGCTGAGAAGTACAACAGATTATTCCCTAAGCCATAATACCGGGCCTAACCTTCACCTGAGTTGTGCTCCATAATTAATGAAAACTCGGCCTTATAACTTAGGCTTTCAAAAGTGCCCAGGACGTTAAGGAAAGACAAACTGTGGTTGTTTATAGCACAGTGCTGTGGGTAACACAGAACTAAACTGTAGTGTTTTGTTAACCCTTCGAGTGTCGAATTTTTCCGAATAAAACTTTCGCAGATAGTCAAATTACTTTATTGCGGTTTTTGAATGTACAAAATGTGTAAAGTCAGGAAACAATTATAAAAAAAATTTAGGAACAATCTTTTGACGTCAGTATCAGTCAGAACTGCATAATATTCAATTGTATTTCAGAGCGCGATACTGCTTGAAACACGGGTCTGCACACGGCGCCTTATCGCAGTCTGCACACATAAAATGAGTGTCTGTTCTCTTCCACTGACGAGTTGTATTGGCACACAACACAGCATCTTCTCTGCGTGTGGCTGTCTTGGGCAGAGTAAACTCAATAATTATTAAGGAGAACGAGAACACCTTGTGAGTGTCGGCGATAAACTAAGAGCAGCACAAATAAAGATGGAAATCAACTTCCACCGCCCCTGCAAGGAAGTGCCGATAAAGATAAAAATCAAGTTTCACACGCCTCCGTTGTGATCACACGGCGAAACTGAAACCACGGAAGGGCGTTGCCCATCGTCGTTGCCGTCGACTGCGCGATGCGCCGACGCTAGAAATCAATTCTGTTATCTCTGCAAAAAGGTAGCACAATCATGTCCAATGCTTTTTGTAAGTCCTAGGAGGTGGCAGCACCTCCCACGGAGCATGCATCGTCATTAAGGCACAAAATTTCAAGCGGAGGTTCGAAAACGTACCCATACTGCCCATACGGCAAAGACACCGCGAGACAGAAAACCACCGTCATACATGTACAGCAAGAACACTCATAGGGTTAAGAAGCAGCAAATATAGAAAATAGCAAATTATTCTGTTCATGCTTCTTACAGGGATGCGGTCGAGAAATGAGAAGATTCTTGATGGGAAAGAGCCTTGCTGTTGGCCTCATCTGCCTCTTTGTTCTACTCATTCAGGTAGGAACTGCATTTTCTATTAGTCTTCAACAGCTCCATATTGGAGTGTGGGTGAAGCATATACTATTGATCTGGCATTTCCCTTGCAGCTGGGAAGTATAGCCAGTGCCGTATACGTGCTGAGGGTGTCAGGGAAAGCCGAAGCCGAAGGTTACAGCTGTGTAATGAAGACTGCGACGGCACGATTTCAGCAAGGGCCATCTCTCAAACATTACACACATCATCATGCGTCTGGAGTACACCAAAGCCACTTGTGATACAAGCTTGGTGTTTCATCTTTACTGTGTTATTGGAGTGCTCAAAACAGCGAAATAGTCATGGACACGACGAACTTGTGCATGGCAGTGACAGTGTTTCTCTCCACAGCTTGGTGAAGATGACATGTGGACCAAAGCAGCCAACACAATTATTTAATATGTCATTAAAAGTGTTATGATGCTTATTTCGTGTTAACTTTTCTTGCGCCTGTATGCTGGTTCAGTGGACACTTCATGCTACGTTGAAGCTAAATTTTTGTAATTGCATTCTCCATATTCTAGATGAGTTAACTGTTTACAAATTCGTTCATGTGCCAAAGTTTGACCGGACCTACCACCCTGGTTTGCAATGGCTGCCCTGTCGAGAGAGAGCAACAAAGCACTTAAATTACTACCACATAATGCAAAAGCTCACCTTAATGGTACACTATATTGATTACCACAGATACATGCAGAGAAGGCACAGTAATTGATTCTTCCAAGCTCACTTTTGGTGATATGGTGGGAGCGAGCAAGTGGTGTAGGTACTACTGGAATTGGAAATAAGTAACAAACATCACTTGCTTTCTTAGAGATTGCGGTCATTTTACTATTATCTTGGTCAGCTAGGCATAGCTTTTTTTTTTTTCAGACTTTCCAAATCAGGAAGTTAGTCTTGAATTGAGGTCAGCCTAGATTTGCGCATATACAGTAATCAACCACTTAGTTCTTGTTCATGCTTTTGAATGTGAATAAAGTGGAAGTGACATTGTACAACAGAACACAATTACATGTCTACTGTTGTGCAAGTGTCCAGCTGTCTTTTCGTTGAAAATGTGAGATGCTTGTGCCAAATGTGCGTGTGAGAAATATATAGTGTATAGCTTACACCAAAATAAATGGCAGCAAGCTTTTGGTCTCCACCACAAGAAACAGTTTATTTGGATAGAAATACAAATTGCAGCATTTACACATCCTGTAGCCTACATGTGTGTTCCTGAAAGCTAACAATGTGACTGTGCTATGCAGCATTGCCTGCCAGCTTGGCAATGATAAAGTATTTAAATGATGATTGTTGTTGTTTTACTGTAGAACACAATGTTGATGGTAAAATTAATAGAACACATTGTTAACAGTAATATTGATCAACTGCCTAGAAAGTGAACTGCAAGCAATGCTTCTTACATGCTTAAACAAAAGCCTGCTGTGTTTGTGTCTCAGAAAAACAGAACTTTCAGCATTACTGAACTTCAAAAGTGTGAAATGGAACTTCTACTGGTATGTACTTCAGTGCAGGAACAATAGATTTTTTCTTTCTTTACTATGCTACAAGGCAGCCATTCTTGAAAAAAAAAAAAAAAGATTCTGTAGAGCCAACCAATGCCGGTAGTGTCAGAGATGCCATGGGAGTTTTAATGCATAGTGCAGAGTTGGCTTCAGTCATGCGAGTCATGTTCATAGACTCTTCACAAAGTGGGCGTATTTCCCAAATGCCAAACATTACGAAAGCGCACAACTTGCATGTAGCCACAGATATGTTGCACACAATATGCTTAAAATACGGCGCACGCATGGTATACATAAGACATGGTAAGTGTAAACATTCTTGACAGAAATATGTCTGGCTTGGTGGAAGATTCTCCAGGCAACACTGGCCCCAGCCAAAATTTAAGGTCGTCCCATAGTTTTGGGACCAATTCAGTCCCTTTCTCAGGGGATGACCACAGCGGTTGAAGAAGCAGAGTATCTTTCACTTTACTGCTGGCTCCCCCCTCTCCATCACGTTGCAATGGCCATGGGTATACACAGTGACAGTGTCCCAAACGAGCAGTTGATGTTGCTAGGAATGTCTTGAAAGCCTCCTTGCTGGGTTTATCTCGATGTTGATCAAGGAGGCATCATTGAAATTGATTACATGGTCGCGCTTCTCACGGCTATTGTAAACTTTGGCTGGTGACAGTTCAGCAGCGAAAACAGCGGTACAGATTTATACAGTGGTACAGATTTACTATCGCTACCAGAATGGTATGGTACTTTACTGTGGATTTTCTAGAAAGGCACTTGAGTCTGCATACCTAATAAGGTACACATTACAAACATTAACTTTTAGGAATACAGCTGTCGGGTCAGCATAACGGTTTAGGGGTGGTTCTTTTTTAACAGTAAATAGCATGGAATATGTGAACTAATAATAAAATGAAAACTGGCAGCTGGATTCTCAAGTGCTAATGTAGCATATCACCACACTGACAGCAGGTTACAGCTCCTGATTACCGCAAACACACATCAGGCTTTGAACTAGGAAGAAAAGGTTGCTTCTTTGTACGACAGCAACAAAAGAAGCTGCCTATCTTGTGATAAGAAAGGAAACTGGCGAAAGGTTCAAGTAATCACGTTTGCGAAAAGACATGAGATGTCCCAATCTATGGCATGTCCAGTGGCAGAGGCTAAGGTTATTAGGTCACAGTCAGTGTTTGTGAACTAGCCGCACCTGTTGCATTTCCTCGTGACCTGAAATATTACAGCACATTTATTCTTAGAGATACCATCTGGGAAAACTACAGTAGGTAAACAGCCGTAGACTTGCGGTCAGCACAATTTTCCATATTAAAATACATGTGACATACAGAAATTCTTTTATAAGATAATGCCTGAATAAACTTGAATGCAATCTACTCGCATTTAGAGGATAAAGAAACTAAATTTTAGCTAATGTTGAAAGCAGAATGCTGATTTAGGTCCTCAAAACAATCTAAAACCTGCATCTTCAGACCAACACGTAATGAAATTGTATATATTTGATTCCAAGCCATGGCGACGATATTCCAAAAGGAATAGACCAAGAAAAAGAAAAACATTTGCTTGCGATACCTTGTAGACACATTACAGGAACAAAGGTAGTTGAATTTAAGCCAGAACCCCTAGTCGGCTACACCATACCTCATAACTTCAAAGTTTTTTGGATATTAAACCTAGTAACTTAATCAGCTTAGATCACTGTACAGGGTAGGTACCTGCTTGCCAGCATCGTACAGTTCAGCCTCAGAATCAAGCTTGTAGTCACGCGTGAAATACCAGTGGCAAAGCAGGGGAATCACGACGTCTTTCCCAAATTGACATGACAGCGACCAGAATAGGGCCCACCCAATATGGGATCCATTGTTCGGCCTTCTCGGCAAAGGTGACACTGACCTAACGTGGGACCTCTTGGCACAGGCCGCATGATGTTCGCTTGCTGATACTACCGTCCACACACTCAGCTCTGGTGTAGGCAGCGTGTCACAAGCGCAAGGGAGCCATACAAAGGTCATGCCGTGAGGAAAAGATATGCATGAACACCCACTGTGCACCAGAGTCCACTCAGACCTTTTACCAATTCATCACAGGCTGAGACATTGAGATGTTCATTACGCTAGTTGCCTGATGTCTTATGTCACGGCTGGCAACTGGGCAAGACCGCAAATTGTGATGCCAAGGAAAGCACGATGATAATGAACTTTAACTAAATTAGACTAACGACTAGACTGTACTTTACCCAATTAGGCTAACAAAAAACAACACAGACAGCACTGCACTGTCGTTTTTTGTCTCTACCTATGTTTAGCCTCACGCTGTAAACATGTAGGATGACCCTCGTATCCTTGATAGACGAAAGGATAACCGCGAACTTAACTGCATGCAGAATGATCATGTGCAGTGTGCTTTTACTGGCAAACGTCTTGTTGGCTTCATGCGGCCATTTAGTTCTTTAATAACCCCTTGATTTTGATGGATTTCAACTACCAAAGGCCTGTTGGCTGCATGCCCCACAATCAACGAGTTAGTTCTCCGTCAGTACCTTCATCGGAATAAGTTTGTGCAAATAACTGAAAGACTATTTGTCCATATATTTCACAATTTAAATATCGCTTGTCTAATACAGGTTCGCAAACTGAATAGCAAGGTACTCAATTTGTTATTCTAGATTTGTGACTATTTCCACGGCTTTATCACAGAGCCAATTATCACACATACACACATCGCATTAATCTGTAAAAATGCTGCCATCTCTACATCATCCGTATGTGACTGTGTCCACCAATGGGTCAAACCAGTGAAACACAGCAGGCAAGACTCAAATAACACTCTGCACACTCAAGAGCTATAGCCATCATAGAGTTACTCTTACCGTATTATTTCGTGGTCCTTTCACAAAGGAAGCTCTCTGTAGACAGCTGTCCTTCAATGTCACTCTGCTGGCAGGGTCACAAGATGTCCAATCAAGCTGAAAGATTACAGTCCTTGCCACAATGATCAGAATTAGAAAAAAATTGATGCGCCTCCACCAGGCATAACAATTATGAGCGCATGTGAGCTATACGTGAGCTATACACCCAAATCTAGCAAATTGAGTGCTTCACTCTGACCAAGCATGTTTGCAATGCCGAAATCCCTTAATACAGTACCAGTACCTATTTCTCTTCACTGAATTTATAAGTCTTTTGATGATTAATAATCACTTCTCTTTTCTTCCCCAACTTTTGAGCGCAAACAATTCGTGAAAACACAATTAAAGCAGCTCAATCTGGAAGAAATGGGAATATGAGAAATGAGAATAAGTGCACATTCGTAAAGAAAGGGCTGCAGTATCACACATAGCAGGCAACAAGCAGGCTGCCATATTACCACTTAGTTTTTTAAACATGGCTGAATAACAATTTTGACGAAGTAGCTTTTAAAAACTTGCCCCTAGCTGTTCACCTAACTCAATGTGTGTGTGTGCTTCATGTGTGTATCAGTGATGGCATCAATTTTAATACCTCTATGAATCTCACTCTGCAGCTTGTGTACACAAGGTTTCTTTAAAGAAATCTGTAAACAGTTAGAGAAGCTAAAATAGAAGCACGTAATTTATAATGCTTCTCCTTCAAGCCTGTCATTCCAAGTTGTATTTTCAGTGATGTATCAGCATTTGAACAATAAGCATGTCTTAAAATCTTAAAAAATAACAACACAAGAGTCTTGTACATCCACCAGTTTCACCACAGCCACTAATTTTAACTGGTATGCATACAATTCAGAAATAATGCATCATTTAGATGCAGAGACAGAGCTGTGAACAGTCGTATATATAGTGATATATTTTGCAGCATGGCTCAAATAAATGTGTGCCTTACTGCGTTTCATGGCTGCTAATCCACACAAGCACCCTTGAAGACTTTCTGCAATTTTCCAAGCTAGTATCCTCTGTTACCTAATCCGAAATGCACAGCCTTCAAGCGCAAAAGTGTAAAACAGACAAGGACGTGACGTTTAAATGTTCTGTATATTTTTCAAGCTGTACAAAAAATTGCAAGACATTTCGTAGCATCATCAAAGTGTTGCTGCATTCAGCTAAAATGTACTCAAGTGCTGTCAAGAACAGCATGCACACAATATTTTGCAAAGTTGAGCTATACATGTCTTTCAGAGAGGCATGAGATTACACACAAAATAACGACACACAATCACACTCTTTGAGGCATCCCGATTGTGACATATATTAGAAGACATTTAACCACAACAGACAGCTCAATGCATCAGTCAGTCATAAACAAAAACGTTATCATAGAGGCCCTAGAGCAGGGGTCTCAAACACGCAGCCCGCCATCCTCTTGCGTGCGGCCCGCGGCTGGCACACGAGTCTTCGTCCCCCATTTAGTTTATAATTTTGTGACTGTTCATGACATAGCTAAATGGTGCTCGCATTATATCTCGCCTATCGTGATTATTAACGCTATGTGCAGGTGAGCTACCCAGATGCGACTGGTCTTAAGGATTTCTTTCGTGAGGCACCTATGCGGTCACCTTGCGTTGAAACATAACTGCAGAACCAAAACTTTATGCTTCAAGATCGGTGTCCAGATTTTAGTCATTGTGTAAATTGGTAATGATATGCTTCTCGAAACCTGACGCCAAATTGCCTTTAGAAATGACCCATACATCAATTATGGGAAAGGGCGTCTCTAAAATTAGCGATGTTAGCTGACATTTTGCTCAAACTGCCCCCCCCCCTTCCTTCCTTCCCCTTCCCCTTCCCCCCCCCCCCCCCGCTTCTCACTTATACAGTGTGCCGGCCCTTTGTGGGACTAAATTTGGTGACTGCGGCCCGGCAGGTGATGTCAGTTTGAGACCCCTGCCCTAGAGATATCTCATTAAGTTAGCCAACACTGACGTCCTGTGCTTTTAAAGCTGTGATTAGGTCATTTTTATCATTAACAGAGGCTCGTTAAAACACAAAGGATGCATTTGTGGATGTAAATATGAAGGACAGGCGGCGATGTCACCTCGAGATTCCTGCCTCAGCTACCTGCTGTGATGTCAAGAGATTTTAGCGACATCTTCTAGCGACCACTTAGCTGCATTATTAATTAAAAGAAAGATCTACATTTCACTTCAATGTGTGGAAAGACTCCATATCGCAGCGTTTTTACATTTCTTCCACAATAAATACAAGCTGTAAATCTAGATCTATGCAAGACTGACGTCAGTAGCACCCACAGTATTTGAAAGGAAAGCTGAAGAAGATTAAACCAAGTAGTACTTTCGTTAACAAAATTAATGAAAAGTTCTGCAAGGAAAACCTACCATGTTACTGTTCACTGTCGAAACCATATGCAAAAAAATTCATGTATGTGAATACCGCACACGCTGGAAAATTCATAGAACCTTCACACAACCTGTTATGACTGACACACTGTGATCACAGAAACCACAATGTTCTTTCACATCAAAAGCAAAATGTGACAGGCACAGGCAAGCTTCAGGCTGCCAAGCCTCAGCTAACACAATTTGGGCACCAAGAAAATGTCGACAATTTAGACCTGTGTGAAACTTTAGCAGCGAAACACATTATAGCTCAATGTAGTGAAACAAATACAAAACAATTACAAAACAAACATAGAAACATCACAGGATTGAAGTTCACACAGTGACTTTGTAAAGTATCTTCACATGTTCATCTATGCTCAGAGCAGAAAGAAATGAAGGAGCCAATATGAAACAATAAAGCCAACAGACAGTGAAGTTGAGCCTTCGCTTCATTTGGTTGCAGGGGCAGAGCCAGATATTTTCACCGGGGAAGCAGGTTCAAAACTCGGGAGAGCCGCTGCCCCCTGGCATCACCCTTTAGCACCCTGTTGGGTTGTCGCATATATTTATACTACATTTTTCCTCACAGGGTTGAAGTAAAAATGAGAAATGAAAATGGGGGAAAAAGAAAAGAAATCAGAAGCTGACAAGGAAAGGACACTGTTAGCAAACTAAACACAATCTTCCTTTTTCACAACCTTAGGATACTGAAAATGTTTAGCAGAGAAAAAATACTGAAGCATCAATGACACTGACTTCCAACTTGTAACTGTCACATTTTCCGATGAAACGTTTGTGTACCAGAAAATGCACAGTAATTGTTCGAAATAGACACATATACGTAACATATACAACAAAATAAATACAAACAGGGAAAAAAAAAACTTTTACTTACTACACACAACGTGGGTAACTATAAATATGTTACAATTGCATAAATTCCATTAGGATAATTTTGGTCAAACATTCCTACAGCTTTTTAAGTTGTTGGATGTCCTCCTGCTTGGCAGTTTACCAGCAAACATTCAAGCTGTAGAAAATACAAGTATACGTTTCAAATAGCGACAACTAATGAAGGATGCAAACGGTATAAGCGACAATCGCTAACACAAAAATGGCACAAGAATGGAACGATGGTATCAGTATCGGTCAACAGGCCAGAGGCACTACGTTGACAAAGCTTTGGTCAAACAGAACCCATCTTCTTGTGAGATCCAGTCAGACAGAACTTTGACTGAAACTGCCATGTGCCTCAGTGGAGTGTGGAAAAGGAAAAGTCGGAAAAATGGGTGGAATGCTGATGTAATACTAATAATAATAAAGGAAGTCCATTCCACCTGGCTACTGCGGGAATTCAAATACTAAAAGATTTCTGAAGTTGCAATGGCGATTCCATCATGAGAACATTGCTACACAACTAATGATCCCCAATAAAGAGAGATCCCATTTGTGGAACAGGAAGGACTCTGTGAATAAGGCCGGCTCCACCACTTCGTTCAAGTCGCGGGAAACAAGACCTCAAATGATGACATCACCAAGAAACTTGAACACCTTACCGACGCAGTTCGTGGCAAAAGCTACGATTCCAATGACAAATACATAAATACGACTGTCTCAGTTCACACTTCTTTTTTGCACTGGATGGAAATAGGAGGAAATAAAAGTCCAAGGTACTCTTCTGAATGCGACCACTGCTTAGATTTATCGAGAATACTATTCGTACACAAACACAAGCATTGAGCAAAAAAAAAAACTAATATTAGACGCTGCAATTATTTTTCGTTACAGTGTTATCAAAACACTCTGATGCTTTCCGAATAAAACAACTGTCAATTTCTGTGTTCTTCACTTGAATTAAACTTTAGTAAACCGAACACTTTTCTGTGCGTTCAATTCTATTTAAGTGGAGTATCCTATGCCAAACAGGCAACATAATTTAGTGGCACTGCAATTAAATTTAGCACCAGTACTAGATGTGGACATTTTATGTATGAAAACTGATTACGGAGTGTAAGCTGACTTAGAATATTCACAGATGATGCAAGGTGCTTTTAAATAGCTAGGTATAATGAACCAGACATATTCCATTTTGAGCACCTTGGCTACTGTTTATCTACACAAATTAACATAACAGCTGGTATTTTGATGCATTACATACATTAATTATAAGCATGGAAAATGGAAGTTCGTGCACCGCTCATTTTTTCAAAGCATATCTAAGCAAGATTTCTTACGCTTACAAGGAACTTGTGCTTGAGCAGTATGGTTAAAAATTTCTATAGGCTCAGGCAACTCCTTGGTCACTTAACACCAGTAAGAGAAATTAATGTGCACACGGTAAGCTTCATTTTACTAACTCATTGGTTCAGCAAATTAGCATCCTCAATTTCAGTCGTGTGACATCTTTTACCTTGTAAGACCTTACCTTACGTCTTTGAATAATGTAACCTGAATTAGGATGTGCTATCAGCGAATACCACAAATCTTGATTTTTTTACATACAGTTGCACAACCACAGCAGCACTTCTACGTGGCATTCTTAAAAAGTTTAGTGAGAGTGAAACTACTTTCCAATTTGCAAATACTATTGTAGCAATGCTAAAACTTAGCATTTATACAAATGCTTAATTGAATTTCAAAATTGCATTAATTTAACATTTGTCTTCTCTTCATTAAAAGAAATTATATTTCCCAAAGCGTTAATTTTACTTCCAATCATCAGGTCCTATGTACTGGGATGTTCACTACCTCACCTCCGAAAATGCTAATTACGCTTCGAAATATTATAATGACAGGCAAGCACGACCAAAAGAATGTGCATGAAGTCACGTGTGATCACCTTCTGCACACTTCATGTGCTAAACACACTAAACATCACAATGCAGTAACTTGAGTTTAAGGGAAAAAATAAATACATTAAGATTAACAAGCTTTGTAAATTTATAACAACAAATTTTGTCACAACTGGCGCCATCTCAGCTGCCCGCAGAAGAGAAAATGTTCTGTCTGGAAGGTCGAGACGCGAAGGACCATTGAGTAAACTACAATTGCTTCCAGCTCCAATGCGACCAACCACCCTGCTCGATTTTTCAGCACAGCCTTTTTCTTTCCTTTATCACTTTGACACATTTGCTGTGCAAGTAATTTTTACATGAAGGTGCTTGAACTATATGCACCTATGCAAAAGCCAATGTCTTTTCGTGAGAAAAACGACACTGCTTAAGACAACAAAGGGGCACTACTAGTACTAAGCACAAGGAAGTATACTTTTCCACATAGCTGTGTGCTCAGCGGCACGCCCACAAGAGCCAACCAGCACCGAGTCAGCAAATTCACCGGGCAACGGCGTCGGTCATGTGCCTCTTCATGTGAGATTTCAGGTTGCTCTTCTGGGCGAACCCCTTGGCACAGAAGTTGCAGCGGAATGGCCTCTCCCCTGTGTGCGTCCGTTGGTGCGCTATCAAGTTGGTCTGGTAGTCGGTGCGGTAATGACAAAAAGAGCACTGGTACCGGCCCTCCTGGTTCATGCAGGGACGCCGGCGCCGCTGACGGTCCACCGAGAAGTCTACCAGTGCCACGGCAGCGGGAAACAAGCCAGCATTCGGTGCAACTCCGGCTGCGTAAAGCAACACACGCAGGGTACAAGCAGCTGATTCAAATAAGCATAAAGTTTGAGTCATTTGAGTATGACATGCACGCATTCTCACACAAAATCTGCAGAAACATCTCATCACCAAACTAAGACATATTCTATGCACATAGAGTGCATGGGAGAAAGCCTCCCACCTGTCTTTTTTTTTTAATCCTCTGCTTCTTTAGAGGAAAAGTCAATACACACAAGCATCAAGTACTTTAACACTTTGCTGTTGACAAGCAACACACACATGCTGACTTAGACACTGTTGTTGTGTCCAGACGAAAATGCCGTCAAGCATCCCTGAATCTCATTGTACAGTAAGCAAAGTGTCGGTAGCAACTGCACTACAATGGCAGTAGCCAAAAGTTAGCCTGTTTAGTTTTAAAAAAAGGCACATTTGCTATCCCCATAAATCTAGTAAAAGAGGCAATAGGTTTTTTTTCTTCCTTTATGATAATGACCACTTAAGACATTATTTATGAAAATGAAATACATTAAATTCTGAAGATTTACATGCCAAAATTAGGATATGATTATCAGGCATGGCACAGTGGAGAATTCCAGATGAATTTTTAACATCTGGTGTTGTTTAATCTGGAGTTAAATCAGATACAGTGCTCACGGATTGAACTGTGACAATTTAAGACTAAGTAATGCATGTAGTTTTGTTTCCACCGTCTTCAGTTCGTGTCAAATTGGTGTAATTTTGACTCGAACACTTGCATCAAAGCCAACATTACCTTTAGCAGCTTCATTTGTAGCAACATGCAGTTATCTCGAACGATAGCACATACCAGGTCGTTATACTAAATGTTTTGATGTTGCATTTGAATCCGTGAGCACTGTACATGGGTGTTCTTGCATTTGAATATGAGATAGCGCTGCAGATGCCATAAACTAAACTGGAAAACTTTGGGCACATAACTTTCAAGAAACTATCTTAACAGCCTCAAAGAAACGTGAGAAAGTACAAACATACTAACAAGCCTGCGATTAAGTAGACTATGCAAGAGACACTGCCATCTACGCATGACAAGACATGTACCAAGCGTACACAATGCTATTTTCTTGCAAGTGATACACTGGCAAGACATGCTCCAGCTACATTTCACATATTCACCACAATGCATACAAAAACTGTTCATGATGAATGAGCACATGTTGCTTTGGTAATGTATGCACACAATATTCATAAAAAAGAAGGCCACGACTTCTCTAGAAAGCGTACAGTGTTGCATAATGCAAATTAGAATAAACTACACAAGAAAGGCAACATTCTGAATAAACATTTCATACGAGATTTTTTTATGCTAATGAATTACATTTTGCAGACTACTAAAGAAATAAGGGTGACTTGTTGCTCCATCTTGAAGACTGTGTTGGCCAAAAAGGCAGGTGTTCATCACCGTATAAATCGAGTGACTAAGGACAAAACAGCTATTTAAATCAACCATCTAAGGTTGCGGTATAAAGTGGCATTGCACTTTAGTTGCATATGATATCATAAATATACACTTCAATGACAGATTGGGATTGATATCCACCATAGCTAACTAATGGCGAATTCCACTGGTCGAGCGGGAGCAAGATTTCTTGCTCCGCCGCCGAGAATCTGCATTCCACTGGTAGATTCAGAGCAAGTTCGCATCCTCCACTGGCAGATTCGGAGCAACCCACTCCACGACAGAGTGTTCCGCGTTGCTCCGTCTTGCAGAGGTGGATTTCGCCGGAACTCCAGCAATGCGGTGCCGTCATTTCCGGCACACTCGGGCAACTCGGCTGTTTTCTGCGTTTTTTGAGGCAGGTGTCTGGTCACCCTGTGCACTTGTTTACATTGTATCGTCAGACTCTGCTGGACGAGCAGCGTGGTAGTGGTTTGCTACTTGCTCTGAGCGATAGCAAGAACACAAGTTCCGACAGTATTAGCAGCAGCGATGTCTACGAACCCTAGGTGCTCTACGAAATGATGTTTAAAGAAATGTTCCCCGACCCGGTGTGCGCACACCCAATGATAATCAGCGATGTCGAAGAAGTTCAGGAGCCGGTTTACGTGACGTATGCATACACAATTTCCGGAGCGACCTCACGAGGAGCATTCACATGTTCCACTGGCAGATTTGGCTTGGTGCAATCCGAGTGCTCGCTCCAGGATTTCGGCAAGTGCTCCGGATCTCCCAGTGGAATTCGCCATTAGCACTGCTAGTTATGCTAAGTATTAAGGTAATTACATTAGATTACAATTCAAAGCTTTCACTGCAGTGATCATTGCAACAAATATAAACTGAACATGTCGGATAGTCGATTTGTCACATATAGTCAAAGTATACCTACACACTATTTTTCTAACGTGAGCTTTACCACAGAGCAACTTAGCATGCACATCCATACCGCTCCAACTTCAGCATGAACAATGAAGGATTGCAGCGAGACAACATAGCAAATAAATGCATAACATTTTACTATTATTTTATACACAGTGCTTTGTTAATTACATACACGCAATGATACACTAGAAATTTAGCAATCTGCGACAATAAAGGTTTTTCGATGGCATAAACTGATAATATACAGTTTGTCATAAACTTGGGGAGCTAAAATGTTTTCTTGACACACATTTGCACACCACAGCATTCAAGAGCGCATGCTTTCAATAAGGTCGTTCAGAAAGTGAACAAAACGCCTCGCAACAGCGCAAAGATCAAGTCGAACTTGAAGTTCACATACCACTGGGCAGGCATCGCGGCAAAGACATAGAAAAGTGTACGCACACATTTCGTCGATACGAAACTTTAAAACATCACAAGTTGCGCGTCGTCTAACGTCAGTGGGATTCTCAAGTTCCAAATCGGTAAGAAGTTTTGGTACCGCTTTCCACGACATCAATCATGTCGCATAAAACAGCGCAATGAAACTTTTGTGATGTCGCAAGTGCGTTCCTTTGATTGGTCGTGGAAGATCAACCTGAAATACAAAGAGAGTCCATCAGCAGTACGACAACGCAGCCCAGGGCAAGATTGAAAAAGCATCACTGGCTAGTGTCAAATACAACGGCGCAGTTCACATTAAAGTACGCGACGCAGATTGCATACTAAGAGGTGCCACTTCGCAAGAAAGTTGTTGGTACAAGTAGCTAGCTGCGAGAAAAAGAAAAAAACGGCGAGATGCTTCCTCTTTTTTTTCCAATAATTGCGCCTTGCGGAAGTGCCTTCCATTTAACCAATGCGATATCTATCATTTTTCTATTCGCAGCTGGACGTACGCCTCTTTTTTGGCTGACAAGCACGTTCGCGAAGTAGCTAGCAGCAAATTGCACGGAAACACTCGGGTAAGACCATCGCCTCCGTCTGAATTAAATGCCATGACTGCCTGAACGCCGATTCCCGATTCACAGCTCGAGTTGTCTGCCATCTTTAAATTCAAACAATGATACCGATAACAATGCCGCTTTTGCACATGTCCTCAGTCCTCGGAGGAGGAGGAATTTAACTTTATTCGCAAAAACCAGCGCAGAAATATTTTTTTAATCGTAAATTTGAATAAATAGTGGCACTCAGAACAATGCCGTCGCTTTGTTTTCCGCACAGAGATAAGGGAACAACAGGTTGTCAGCATGTCGGAATTCAACAATGGACAACGCGCCCGCTTTTGAAACCGCAGTTCGGCTGTTTTGCGGGAATAAGGGAAGCTGGGGAGTTGTCTCAGGAAAAGGGGATATGGGTGGCACGCTGAACTGACATGACTGACATTCGTGCAACTTTAGCGACTTTAGCTAGGCCGTGCTCATTTCAAGGGGTGCAGAAGTGGCGTTCTTTCTCAGCGATCTGAAGCCTGTTTCAAAAGGACACCTTACTTCACGAAAAATGTTGTGGACGCAGTGCTCAATCAGTGAATACACAGAGCCTAGTTCGGAAGGGTTGTCTTGAAACACGTGCTCCTATGTTAAGTAATCTACTTGGAGTAAAATACCCATTGGAAACAGCAAACAAGAAAATGAAAGCCAAGGAAAGTGTACATTTGAAAGAAGCATTAGAACCTACAATGGGGCAGTTCACGATATTTCCTGCACAAAATGGCCTGAGCTAGCTTTACAAGGCTGCATCCACAAACACATGCATGTGGCAAATCAAGGAAACCTCTCTTCGCTCTAATGGTTTATTAGAAGCTTTCTGTGTGTTGAAACCAACGGCTTTGCCCTCTTCCATGCTCTTTCACAGAGAACGAAAAGAAGAACCAGCATCACAATATATACCCCATAAAGTGGATGGAGGGATGACCACCACCGCAGCTCAGTTGGTAGAGCATCGGACGCGTTATTCGAAGGTCGCAGGTTCGGTCCCTGCCGGCGGCAAGTTATCTTTTCGTCCACTTTTCTTTCTTCACATTACCTTACAATTACTTCCAATAGCATCCCCTATACTTCCCTTGGCATCATTGTCTGTTAGTTCTCATTAATATTGGTCCTGCAAGGTAGTACCTTGACAGTTGTGTGCTAAACGCTGTTGAACAACTGCAACCAATAGCTATGTGGTGACCATTACCTCAGAGATATCTCGGGCACAGTCAGAAAAAGGCAGTACAGTCAGAAAGGATGTGTCACAAGAAACATGCATGTGCTATAGACTGTATCAATTGAAGTAGCTGTAGCAGTAACATACAGTTCTATTAAATTGTATAATCAATAAACAGTCGTTTTGTCTGCTCCTATGCTGAACACAGGCGAGCTATGGTTGTGTTAGGCGGCAATGGGTTCATCCAGTGTTTACGCCCATAAGGATAGCCTTGGCAGGGTGCTAGCTAGAAAAGGTTTGACATACAGCCCTCAGACATATTGAAGCCCGTTATCTGTTTTGTTTGAGTGCATGTATGAGGGTGCTTATGGTCACTTTTTTTCTGACTGTCAAAAGCAGAGCCCTTATGTGCTTAGAAAGGACTCCGGTCAAAGCATAACCTTTGTGCAATTGACAGGTGTGGCCCAAAAGAAATCTCATGACCAAAGCAGCAAACAGGAACACCAGAACAGAGCGGAGAAGGGGGGGGGTAGGGGGAGGCAGTGGCGGCACATGCTTTCCAGTTTTCCAATGTACCTGCCTTCTCCCCAAGGGGCAAACCTTATCTCAAATTTCTCCAACCTAAAGACTTGCATTTCAAAGAAGAAGAGCAACTTTATTACAAAAAAGTCTGGCGAGTTATTCGGGGATTTGGGCATCCCCTCCTAGGTGTCCGGCCATAAGCCCTTGAGCCTTGGTGGCTGCCTCGGCCTGCTGGATGGCCCAGAGTTGGTCCTCGAGGGCGATGCCTGAGCAGTGCAGTCTCCCAGCAATATCATCAAAAAGAAATTTTTTTTTTTAGATGCAGGTTCCTGAATCAAATCAGGCTCAGGCTGTGGCAAAGCTTGAAATAAAAAGCCATCAACACATCCATAGAATGGCTTTTTTCATCTAGTTTTGCCTTATTTTTTTCTTCTAAAGACTTGCATCATGATCTACACAGTTTCTTCCAAACAATATTAACACAACAGTGTTAAGGAGCCCATGTCGCAGGAAGTTCCGGTGTCGGAATCTTTGGTTGTGAGAGAAAAATCGCGATGGGGGGTAAATGATAAAAAATCAGGGTCCGAGCCGAAATCAAAACCCTGGCCTTCCGCGTGGCAGTCCGATGTTCTACCCCAGAGCTATGCCAGTGCTTGAAACTGCTTAAGACAAAAAATCCTATAAAGGCTCTAGCGAAACTTTGGTTGGAGCGAGCTGTCTCATGGTCGAACTTTTGAGGTGCAGCGCTAAGAAACACACGGACAGAGGCATACAGTAGACACGACGGGTGCCGACCTTTAAAATCATCTTTATTGGCATTATCAGTGCAATTATATGTGCCATAATTCGCTCAGAATTCGTTGTGACAAATCACGTTTTACCAGAACTGACAAACAGCGATAAAAATAATTTCAAGAATTTGTGTAGCTAGCGGAGGAATTCACATGGAGCATGCGTGCAGGAATAAAAGAGACCTAGGGGCAAACAAACAAAACCGTAACAACTGATGGGCGCTTCACGTAAAGAAAAAAAAAACATAAACATGATGAAACAGATTAAAAGACATAAAAAACCGAGGTGTACAAGTGAAAAACAACGCATTAAATAATTCTTTGAGATAATCAATCTCAGCATCAGACAAAACGATGGAAGGTCTGCTAACGCATTTGTCCTCTGCTTTGTGGATGAAAAGAGCTTCCAAAATTTCACACTCAACTTTATCTTTCCGTTCGTTAAGGAACTGCGTGCGTTGAAAATCAGGGGTACAGCCACAGCCCTTTCAATGCTTCGCAATGTTCATTTTTTTACGCAAAGCGCCCATCAGTTGTTGTGGTTTTGTTTGTTTGCCCCTAGTGCTCTTTCATTCATGCACGCAGGCTCCATGTGAATTCCTCTGCTAGCTACACAAATTCTTAAGATTGTTTTTATCGCCGTTTGTCAGTTCTGGTAAAACGTGATTTGCCACAACGAATTTCGAGCAATTATGGCACATATATTTGCACTGGTGATAACAATAAAGATGAGTTGTAAGTCAGCACCTGTCGTGTCTACTACTATGACTCTGTCCGTGTGTTTCTTAGCACTGCACCCCAAAAGTTTGACCTATAAAGGCGTCATGTAGTGTGACGAGCCGTGTTAACACGTGTAATATTGCATGGCAGAAGCGTAAACTCGCACGAGGTGTCACACCATAGGGAAGTGTGCAATGAGTGAGCGGTCCAAAGGCCCACCCATTACAAAGCGCTCAGGAATAATCATAACCATCAGCAACAGCATAAACAAAGTGTGCAGGTGCATAGGTGGGCACATTTCATTATGGACGCGTAGTGGGTATTTGGCTTGTTCACAAAACGATTATGGCACAGCGGGCCCTTCATGACCATACGTTCAGTAGACGTGCATTCTAGGAGAGTTTAAAACAGCCAATGCTACGTACACAGATGTTCCTTTCCTTATGGCACGGTTGAGGTGTCCACCAAGAAGTGAAGCCTGGTAAGCGAATGAGAAGGCAATGTGAATGGGGCCCGATTATTTTATCGCGTTGAACTCTTGAAGGCAAAGCTCAAGCCTCCTTTAAGCTTTTTATCTTGCACTATGGTGAATGTACTGAGTATATAGTACAATGCACGCTCTATGTGCAGTTGGGTGCAGACATTCTGGTAAACTCTAACAGCAGGAACCTTACAGTGCATGAAGGTAGCCAGCCTTTACACAATGTGTTCCGTAAACAGACATGTATCATGTTGCAGTGGCTTAAAACTGTGTGTCCTCTTTATTAGGGAGAACATGTATGTACATAACTTGTACGTGGACTCCACATGATGACAACAACAAATAGTGGCAAATTGCAGACGCTTCTGCAATAATATGCGTGAATATTAATGGCACTCAGGCAGCAATGCAGAAGAGAGTTGCTCTTGCTGGCCATTCCTTTCTAGGCCTCGCACAACTTGTGCGACAAAAAATATGCAAGCACTCGTTGCTTGGTATTATCTGTTAAACAGGGAACACTGTGCGCAACGCATTGTGCATTAATTGACATTGCCAACACTTAGACTAGACTTCAATCTTCTGCAGTAGTGTGCGTGAAGTGAACACATGGGAGGCGTTTCGCTCTTTAAATATTTGTTCAGCGACTTGGTTCTCTTCTGGTTTCACCTGCAATGAAACACACATGAACAAAGGAAAACAATTAAAAGTTTTGGTGCAAATAAGCATCACTGAAATATTGGATCACTTCTAGTTTCATATGCGCTGAACGTGCCATTGCAACCTCAAGCACGGTAAGTGCTTTGGACGAGTACATCACATGCATTACATTTAGTACACTTGCTTTGTATACCTTCAAGACTGGTACTCACCCGATCTGTTTAGTTAGTAAGAGCATTAAAGGTGGATAGCAAGGCGGCTAGCCATACATTTACATGCATCCTCCCTGGCACACAAAACAATCTTTAAAAAATGCTGGGCCTTTATGTGCCAACACCACAATGCAATTAGACGGCACACCATAGTGGGGTTATTCTGGAATAATTTTGACCACCTTTAACGTGCACCTAAACCTAAGTACATAGGCATTTTTGCATTTGAACCCCACCAAAATGCGGCTGCTGTGGCTGGGAACCGAATTTGCATTACAGTGAAGTTGGGCTTGTTGGTGTAGCATAGTGAAACACACTAGTGCAAATAATGATGGGGACACAGGAAGCGCTGTGTGTGTTTCACTACGAATTTGCATCCTCGTGCTGAGCAATGCCACACCTTAGCTGCTAAGCTACCGCACCAGGCTCAGTTTTCTGCTACGACTCACCAGTGGAAA
Source organism: Rhipicephalus appendiculatus (assembly GCA_030522465.1). NCBI lineage: Eukaryota > Metazoa > Arthropoda > Arachnida > Ixodida > Ixodidae > Rhipicephalus > Rhipicephalus appendiculatus. The sequence goes on from JALIZH010032971.1 coordinate 561,338, forward strand.
TTTTGGGAGTGTGGCTGAGACAACCTCAGACATTCTGGCACTCCTCTTCGGGTTGTGAGGGAGGAGGAGGAGCTTGGCTGGGAGAGGAGGTAGAGGAGGAGCGGCTGCCACCACGTGCGCCCGTCTTCTGGCTCAGCTGACTGACGCGCGACTCCACTGCCTGCACAAACTGCACGTTGAGGCTGAGATCGAGCAGGCTGTTCAGCTGGTACGGGTCCCGGCGCATGTTGCAGCTCAGCACCATGTGGCCGTTCTGCTCAAACTGGAAGCAGTCGTGCCCTGCGCAGAGCACAGGCACAAGCACAGTAATTTCTTGTGGAATACAGCACGTACCATGCAAAACATTTGCAGAGAGCTTGCCAGAGACTGCATGAAATTGGAGCATATGCAACTCGGTGTTGCCCTTTTCATAAAAGTGTTCAGAACATACATGCGCAGTGTAAAAGGGGGAATTAGCCTCGACGCACTAAAAGGGCTGCAAGTTGGTCTCACAACACTTGGTGCTCTCTAAAGCACACAGATGACTGTGAAAACTAAGAGCAACATGGAATAGTGCAAAATACTTCGGCAAATGTAATGGCATCAAATACCACGCAAGCTCCGATTTTTCTAATTTTCAAGGTAAAAGCCTTAGATTCCCCATCAAACATGAAAACTGACCGCCAGCTTTGATCACAGTGCCACGGTGTCAGCATCAACATGAGTGATGCAAAAAATCATCATCACGGGATGACAACGCCACATGACGTCACTCTGAGGTCACATAACATGATGCCACATGAGGACGTCATCAGACGACATTGTTGCTTGTCAAAGGTGTGCCGATCACAGAGGCAATGCAGAACCGGGTGAGGTGCAGAAAGCTTCCAACGCCTTCCGATCCTGGAGGCTGTGCAAGACTACAGTAGGCACAGAAAGCTTTCTGAGGGGGTGGGGGAAGGATCAATGCATCGAATGAGAAGAAAAAGAAGAAGATGGCCTTCACCTTTGAGTCGTCTTAGGCAAATGCATAAAGAACCCTGTGCCTTTTTTTTTTTTTATCAAGCAACCCACAGTGGCCAATAAGGAGCATTAATGGCACTGCAGCTGGCTGATGCGTAGCTGCTATACAGCCCCAATGAGGTGCCGAAGAAATTAGCCAGGGGCAAGAGGTAGATGTCAGAGGGTGTCAGGATGATATTTGCTTAACCCAATCCTCCTCCAACATGCCTTCTTCTACATGACCACACTTCCAGAATCAAGGAGTTTTGCAGACATGTCTGTTGCTAAGAGAAGCACCAATTTGCGCTTCCCAGCAACTTGCAGATTTGAATGGGAAAGTCAGGCATCAAATGGGAGTAATGTGGGCGGAGCCTAAAAAATTATTATATGTCCCAGTTGTTCTTTAGTGTCATGAACCCGACATTCAGTAAGGATATGTATGGACACCATTGTAGCATACCGCTTGACCAAGAAGCTTCAGCTACTGACACAATTCAGTAAAACTTGTTGTTGGGCTAGTTGGTTAATGTTACAAGAAAATCAGACGACGCAAACCATCGAGAAGAAATGGTAACAGGAAAGAGCGTCAAGAGAGAGTCAGAAAGATGGTTTGCGTCGTCTGATTTTCTTGTGACGCAATTCACATTATATACCAAAAGGAGAAACTTGAAATCTGTACGGCCTATTCCAATAAAAAAAAAGTTGCTTATTGCTGATTTTAGCATGGTCATTTATCCTACCTACTTAAACCCTAATCTTCTAAGGACAAGTCCAGTGTACCAAAAAATAAAAATGGTAAATTCTGAAATGCAGATTTAGAACACAGTGAAGCCAAGCACTTGTAATGATTGGTGTGCACTATAGTGAAAAATTGCAGCAGCTAATGGGCCTATAAGTAAATACAGCTAGGGATACATTTGGCAAGCATCCCCGCTTTCCACAAGCCAACAACTCTCGAGTTACCCTTTCCATCGAGGCTCTGTCGTATCTTGTGCTCCTCGTATTCGAGGTGCTGCTCTAAGCGCATCTCGGGCGGTGCCTGCTCGCTCAGCAGTTTGGCATTCTGGTAGAGCCAGCGCTCCCGCTGTTCCTGGTACTCCCGCAACTGGCCAAGAGTGCGCTGCAGAGACCTGGAACAAGGAAGCCAAGCGTGAGGAATACCAACAGTGTATGGGGCCCATGCAATCAGCTTTAAAGGAATGCTAAAGCTTGGGGTTTGCTCAGGCTTATGCGTTCAGACACATGCAACGGCATCCCGTTATGGCAATGGGAAAGGGGAGCGTGCAAGGGCGCTCTGCTCATAGCCCTTTCCCCAAGCATGTCTATGCAGTGGAAAGGAGAGACCCCCCCCGAGATTGCAAACCTTAGGCAGTTCCAATTACCGACTGCATTACGTGCTGGACATGTGTATAGCGCTGGAATGTACCACGACTGACTAACGAAAGAGCCATGCATAAATAAACTTCTCTATTTAAGTTCTAACCTTTTCAAAAGGCTCCCCTTCGGGGGACAAAACTTCTTGGAAATACCCTAATCTCCCCCTTAAGCAAAAAGGGAAGGCCATGTCTCTTGATACACGTTAGATACAGACAAGCATTCACAATACAACCACTACACCAATCTCAATTAATTTCCTCACATTTTGGAAAGTGCCAGCTATTGGAAGCAGAACCGTTATTTAGGAATTTAGATTTTTTTTACAACAGCTGCAGAAAGTCGGAGAGTTTAGAAAGATAGGAGGACCGTGTTTACAAATCCGTAACTCTGCACCAAAACTTAGATAAGTTCGGCAAACAGTGAATGCCGGGCATCTCAAGCCAACAGATATATATTTTGACCATAGCAATTACGCTCCAAAATGATTGCTAGAGACCGCCTATATTCAAGAATGCACTCTCACATTCAGTATGACCTGCAGCAAGGGAGCACACACCCACAGAAGCTCCACGATTATGCGTCTTTTCTTGCCATTATTTCCACAACTATATAATATTCTTTTCTCCGGGATCACAACCAAGTAAGAGAACAGAGTTTAGTTGTAGAAATAAGGACGAATGGAAGCCATGTGCAATCTTGGAGCTTATGCAGTTGCATGCTCTCCCATTTTGCAAGCCATTTTGAGCATGACGGTACACTATAAATGAGTAAATGTCTTTTTTTTTTTGTATATTGCTAGAGAGGTAGGAAAGGTTTCCTTCACTGTTTTTTTTTAAATTTACGTTTTTAATGAACATTTATGAAGAGCTCAGGTCCCAGAAGACCTTGGAGCATACAGGAAGCTAAACCACGAGGGGAAGCTGAGGCACTGCGGGGTTCTTACGTGTGCTGAGCTTCCAAAGCAATCTCAAGCTTGCTGTGGCAGTGAACAGCATGGAGACGCTGACGAGCATTCTGGAAGTCAGGTTGCACTTTGAGAGTGTTCTCGAAGCAGACGACACTCTTGTTGTAATCTGCCAGGACCTGTTTAAACCAAAACAAGCGCTTTAACTAGCATATATTGTCTTCTAGCACCTATTTGCTAGCTTGGTGACATAGCAGTACAGGCACGCACACATACAGACATTGACAACTTTGTTGGTTTTCAGAGTCAAAAGGCATAATCAAATTCACAGGCAGGAGAAATTCGGTTAAATGTGCAGTCAGTGCAGGGTTACAGCTCATAAGAAATGTTCTATTCTGTACTTTCTCACTCACATCTTAAGTATCTCTCACAGCACAATGCCTGAAATGTGACCTAGACATGGCACACTCACCGCGTAGATATTGCCAAGTGTGAAGTGGCAAATGGCATTGTCTGGAGCTGTGTCCACGGCAGCATGAACCACAATGGCAGCTTCTTCAGACAGGTGGGCCCGGTGCAGGACATTGCCCAAGCTGATCAAGGCTACATCCTTGTGCTCCCTACATTGCATACATTTGAAGATCACTTGTTTTACAGAAATCCATGGCTTGAAACAACTCTGAAGCACTGAAACTGTAACTGTAATTCCATGCAGCACCGTGCAAGCCATACACTAGATCAGCTGAGCAAGTGCAGAAACCAGACGATGTGCTTGTCAGTTGTCCACCGCTAATATTCTAGTATATGACCCTGGTTGAGAAAGAGGACTGCGTTGGGATTAAAGGAATGTATATTAAGCAAGCCCTGTCTTTTTTTTTTCGAAATGAGCAGCCAGTTTTCATTTCTGACTGGCTGACATGGCGGCATACTTTTCAACCGCACAGAGAGCACAGACAGAATGCATACTTTCTCGCCAACATTACACAGCCTGTACTTCACAGAGTGAGTGCATACACTCTCCAACACAGAGGGTTAACATAAATATAACAATAATAACAATCCCTCTTTCCAAACTTATGCTTTCATACAACCTAACAAAAATAACAAAATGGTCAACCAGGAAAAATATCAATGCTCCTTAATGTTCGACCTTGGATTTTCTTGACTGCAATTGTTGCCCTGCATGATTTTGGGTCTCTTGCTATTAAAGGTACATTGACAAAGCCTAACAATGCGAAAAAGACTGGTTCCAGTGAGTGCAGATAAAAAGCAGCCTGCATACAAAATTTTGCACTTGGAGTACTAGTAGGTAGGTCACGAAAAGCTTGCACATTTTGACATTTTCAAAACTAAGAACAAGATCACTAAATATTACTGATTTCCAGAAATGATGCAGAAACCAGAACACTGAACCAGCATAGTGGCTGGGCATAACCACAGAGACTCAGCACCATCTGTTATGCACAGAACATTATTGTTACCGATGTCAGAGGCTAAACGGAAGACTTCTCACTATCTCAGAGGTCGTGATCTAGAATGTGCATCATAACTTCCGAGCAACAGGTATCTACACTATGTATTAAGATGCCATTTGAATTGTGCACAAAATTGTGCACAATTTCCAGCACTACCACTATGACAACACTGCAGTACATAATATTAATGCTGGTACTCAATCATAACCAATTTAGCAACAGCATGAAAACTCTTAAACAATGAAGTGCAGTTAAATATATATTTACCTATGTTCAAAAGACAGAATCTGTTTATATCACTCAACAAAAGTGATGCCATTGTGTCAATGCCACCATTGCAAAGCTAGTCAGTTTCAAGAGCATTCAGACACAAATTGAGGTGTGTGCCCACTTCCGTAACCAAGTAAGTTCTGAAACACTTTGCAATGGAAAGATGTTTCTGCAAATGAAAGAAAAAAACAAAAGCAAGGGAGATAGGGTGCAAGTGACCAACCTGGGAGAAAAGTGAAGAGCTCTGCGTACACACTCTATGGCACTGGCAGCGTCGCCCTGCTCCCTCCAATAGTAAGCAGCCAGGTTGAAGATAACCCACGATGTGTTGTTCTAAGGGAAAAAAAAAAGACATGCAACATACACGTTAAACACTTCACAATGCACTACGAACAGTTCAGGTTTTAGATCATTCTCTCAAAACTGCACCTGCATAGCTAAATAAATGTTCAATATAGTATGCAGAGAAGGTGCAGACCAGGATTTCAACACAACCAATGGAGTGAACCTGACATTACAAACTTCCTCATATTTTTCACCTATGCAGATTGCTATTTTGCGTCAAAAGTACATAGATTGTCCTTGAAACTAAAAAGTACATTGAAAGTCCTTGAAAGTGCGGGAAGAAAATTATTGCGCCAAATCCTTGGAAAAAGTATGCATGGTGTTCAGTCAGAAAGGAGATCGGAAAGTTTGAAATGTCTTTTTAACACGCAGTCTTTTTATGATTTTTCTTTGACACAAACACTCTCTAAATACAAACATTTTTCAAATGCATTACAGATGGGGGAGTGCTGCAAACGTGTTCCTACCACCATTGCTACTGCCATCCACGGCTTCAATAACCTGGCAATCTGTAAGCAATATGAAGTTTAGGCACTACATGAAACTATCTGCTGCACAACTGTTTCTGTCCTGCTATTACATCCACGAGCACCAACAATAGGGAGGCATTTGTTTACTTCAGGCAATAAAGCAATTGTGAGAGAGTCCTTGCCAGTTCAGGATAGATACACATTAAGAGAGAACCAGAGACTGATGCTCCAGTGGTCTCACCTTAGCCATGGCTTTGTACACCTCGTAGCCGAACTGCTCCGTCCCTTCAATTGCCGAGACGGCCCGATGCAGCCCAGCCTCCGGTGTCATGGTCAGGTTCTTTCTCTCTCGAACACCCTAGTAAAGTAGCAAGGCAGGCATTGTAATTTTCATCACAAAGCTCCAAATTAAACACCCATACAAGAGATATGTGCATCTCCACTCATTATGTTTACTAGAATACAAAAAGATGCATAACCACCAAAGAAAGAGGAAGAGACAGAAAAGGGAGTCACTCGCAACTATATGAAAGTTTAAGTGAACAATCTTCATCACAGTGATTCCTTTTTATACTTATTCATAAAATGCCACTTGCAGTAAGATGTTCGAAGGCGTGCATGCTGAAATCCAAGTCCAGCGAACGAGAGCAGTTTGGCTTCGGAAGGTCACCACGGGCAGCTCGCTGGTCTATTTTCTCCCAGTGACTGCGGCAGATAAAAAAAAAGCCGAGTGATCTGGCGTTAGCTTGCCATCAAATAATGCTTCAGGATATTGACAATTTTCTTTTCTTTAAGGCAATTTTCTTTATAACTAAAGAGACACCAAAGGCAAACGCTGTCAAGCCTTAGTGATGTTTTATAAAATTCCGCAACTTGCTGAGAAGAAAACTTTCATTAGCAAGAAAATGACACATAGCATGTAGTTTTAGCATTCAAAAATATCATCTCATTCTAGTGTCAATACTTAATGGGCCCTCAGAGATACCTTATGGCTACTTGCAGCTGGTACATGGGGCTTCACATAGTTGATAAACCTGCAACCACCAAAAGGGAACTTTGCATGAATACTGTGAATAAAGTCAGTGCACACAGAACTAGACCTGAGAAACTGCTAGGATTGTAGTCTGTCACTTTTGCCAGACTAAGTTTACCTTTGCAGTCCTTTTAACTATTGTTGGAAAGATCAAAGTTGAATGCCTGTGAAAGGTGCCTTCTCACTTGTGAACTGCATACAAAGCCAAGTTTCTACAGGGCACCATATGGCATCACAATTAATATTAAAGAGCACTCTAAAATTAACAGTAACTTCACTGCATGATTACTTAGGGAAGTGGCAGTTTCGAAGCGACTTGACAAATTTACATATAAGTATAAGCACATGCTCGTGCTTGAACACAAATTTCAGCCTCTTTTTTTTTTTCCTCCCTGAAAAGTGCCAGCCTGAAACGCTGTTTCATGTATCTTTTTTCATTTACGACGTTAGCACTTGCAAAGTAAGTCTACTAAACGATATATCTGCTACAATGGTTTTCATACTGAAAAGCTCTGTGATATGCTTGCGAAGTAAAGAATATTCGAGACATATTAAACTTTCTACGGTGCTGCAAAGCTGTCACAGACACAGCTGGGGGAACATGGAACAATACGTATTGGTTGGGAATTCGCTAAGGTCATATTTTAAATCTGCAAAGAAAAGCTAGCTTGTACCAAGCAAAAAAAAAAAGAATGAACTGCACTGTATGGAACGTCACATAAACAGATGCAGGCGTTTAGTTTCCACTGTATGCATGGTAGCATGAAACAATGTTGGATGAAGACACACCGAAATACATTACTGGCTCTAGCCCACCTTTGTTCCTTGAAAAGCTGCATATGTCACTTCTAAAAATGTAAATTCAGAATAAATGTGCCCTTAAGGACTTGACTTTAGTTGCAGCAGCCAAATCAAGCCAGACAACTGCGCACTACACAGTGCTAGGGCTGTTGCATCATTGCTTCTCCTCACCCAATAAGGATAACCAGGGCACCACTGATGATGCAAATGAAGCAAATAACGAACTGCTCTAAGGCACCTTACGAACAGGTGCCCTCAACTTCAAAGATGCTTATTTCACTTGGTTTGTACATAGCTGAAAAACACAAGAGCAAGTTTCATTCATCCTCACATTGTTCCTTTCACCTTCTAGACCACCACACATATTGCATTGCAGCCAGGAAATCGCGGCAACAGTGACTTATGTGACCCCTTCCCCCTGCCTTTGTTAATGCCGCGTTCCTCACATCCATAGGTGTCGGCAGGGGGTTGCAGCAGAAAGGGTACTTGCGCCCCAACCCACCTCCCCACCCAAGCCACACCAGCACTCCCCCCCCAACTGCCACCCGTGACGCTACACATGCAACCCCCCCCCCCCCCCACAAAGACAAAATCCTGCCGTCGGCATGCTCATGGTTAACTCAGGATTAAGTTTATCAAAGCGCTGTGACACAATAAGGAAAAGCCCAGTGAGCACAATCAGCATTACACTTCCCCAATCGTAACGAGAAGGAAAATGACAGAACCAAGAAACAATTCTGGAAATAAAACCAAACTGGAAATGGGCAAAGCAGTGAAATTGCTTTTCAATCTGCAACGCACCTCTGTATCTTGTGGTCAAAGGGTACTACTGTGCTGACATAAAGGTCGAAGTCAGTGAGGGGTTGCCCAGCCAGCAGACAGTCCTTGTCGGTCGAGTACAGTCGTTGCTCCACATCGGACGCCTGGTCCTCGCACCAGTCAATCTCCTGCTTTCGCTGGAGCAGCTGCTGCTTGAACTCTTCGACCTGCACGGCACGCTCCTCTTGGGCCAGAAGGCCCAGAAGGTCGTAAGGCCGTCGCAGGGAGAAAACGCTGTCAATCTGCAATTTGTCAAGGGACAGAGGTCTGTGACAGTTTAAGGCAGACTGGTGCATTTGCTGCGGGGTTACATGGTCATAAAATGCAGTGAATAAGTGGAGGTGTATGAATGAAGATGAGAGATGAGATTATAGCATCTGAATGTCGTCATGTGAGTGATGAAAAATCCTTGGAATACGAGGCGTCACTGCAGCCAATGTTTCAACAAGCAGTTCAGGCTGCAGAAGAAGACAAGTAAACTTGTGGAGACGTTGGCACTAACGACACCCCGTGTTCCCAGGATATTTCATTGCTCCAAAATTCCATCTTCCCTCGAACTTCGTCACTTGAGTGGGTACATTAATCAATGATTGCTGAGATAAGGTTGACCCCTGATCATCTAAAAAAAAAAAAAACTGTGGTGCCATGATGAATTCTCAATTACAAAAATGCGGATAAAAAAAGAAAGAAGAAAGATGAAAAACTAGGTCAGTATACAATTTATCGATCGAGTGATCTTGTTTCCCGCCTCGGTTTGCGCCAAGAATAGAAAATTTAATTTCTAAAGCCATCAACCGTAATTAGCGTTATATGCTTAATCAAAGAAGGTGATTGCGACTGATCATATAATAGCGGCTATTGTCATAACAGCACCGTTCCCAACGTGCACGATGGCTAAAACTTGGACACGCGTTATCCACCGAAGCAGATGTTTTCATATCAATAAGCGGTGAAACCGTGGGTAACGCTAAATCGGCAAAAAATGCGAATGAACGCCACAAGCGTTTAGACACTAAGCGCTACCAGAGGCGTGGGCGGTTGCATCTGCAGACTAAAGCGACAAATGCAAGGCAGAGCAGCGGCTGCCCTGTCAGAGGTATGGGCAAAGTGAAGTAATGCGCACTATTTTGAAAGCAACATACGACACACGTTAGTCGACACGATTTGTTTCCGTTACCGACCGGAACCAATTGGTGGGTGACCTCCGGTGTGCGCCTAGGCGGAACAGGTGGTTCTGCAGTAAAACACACAACAGAGAACTTTTCCGCACCTGAGGCTGTATCTTTCCATCTTCGGTAACCACCCAGTGCGTGGAACATTCCGTATAATACGCAAGAAATGACAAAAACACGTGTACGCAGATTCCGAAAGTAAAACTGCGTCGCCCCATAGCGTCCATGCTTTTCTACCGCAGCGATGGTGATGACCATATCGACTGCACCTCTAGCCGCCAGCGTTATATTTAAGTTCGCATCCACGAATCTTTGCGTATATATTCTGCCTTGTATTTTATATACAACCTGTAACTTTTCAGGAATGAACTGGTGCGGAAAACTGCTCGGTATTTTGCGTTTTCCTAACTCATTCATTTGTTCGACTACACGATGTATACAGCGCGAGTTTTGAAAAAGATATCTTGCGTGAAGTGGTGATCGGTAACACTAAGTACGCAAGAACTTTACCGTGCTCTTCAGGTCGGTCCTATTCGCCTGCACTTTGCAACATAATTAACGTAGTCTGCGCCTCATCATTTGATTCAGCCATTTTTCACCGGTACTAGATCACTAGTGCCCAGGGAGGGGCTCACTAGAAATGTATCAAACATTCCTTCCTTTGTGCTACAATACCGGATGTCCCAGGCCATAGCCTCCTATATTTTTTCATGCCCGCGCAGTGGAGCGGCGGAGGCCGTCCGCCGCCCTCGCCCTTCCTCCTCGATTTACGCCTGCCTTCTCCGCAAGGGGCGCTCGCACCCCATACTTCTTGCCTGTACATGTTGCGGAGCGCGCCAAGCATAAGCTCGCTCGCTTCGCTACCACGTGTTGAGGCACCTCGAAGTACCCTACCAAAGTGGCTCTACAAGCAAAAGTTGTCCCGTGTCCTTCGTGTTTGCCGCAGGTAAGCTTGTGTGTCTTGCGGAAGCAACGGTTTTAATTATGTTTTTTGTTTGTTTGTTTGAAGTATGAGGGAAGCATGACAGAACTCGCAATCAATGTGTACAGCGCTCGCGGAATAAAACGCGGCTTGTAGAGATTCAAAAACAACAAATGGTATGAGCAATTCCACGTGATAAGAACGTCATATCGCTGCAAATCTGACCGCCAATGTTAACGTGGGCTCTCATGTAAGTGTAAGAGGCAGCGCTACGCCATCGTAGCACAAGTTCAGAACGCTGGAAGTGGAAGTACGTTTAATACATAGCCTTTAATTGTCGATTTTAATTGCTTGAGCATTGTACAATGAATTAATTAAACGAACGTTTATTGTTGAAACACCGTTCTGAGCGTTAAGGTTCAGTGTCACTGAATGAAGCGACCGTTTGTTTACTCGATTTTACGGAACCACATGTGGGTTGCTAGCGCCGTTACAACCTATATTGTTTACTATTATAAAAACCGTGATTTACGGTGCATATTTCATGCATTACTTTTGGCATACCAATTTGGTTTTCTATCTGCAGTGTGGAATCAGTTGGGGCGCCCTGCGCCCGACAAGATGCCGTACTGCTGCGTACCCCGCTGCAAGTCTTCGAGCAAACAACGTACGCCGGGCATATCGTTCCACGAGATACCAAGCGATCCGGAACTGCGAGCGAAATGGCTAAAGGTCATTTCTCGGGACGACTGGACACCGAATACGACGTCGTGTTACTCGACTGTATGCAGCCGACACTTCGGTTCCTCCGACTTCAAGGAGAGCTGCAAAATTCGCAAGCTCAAGAAAGACGCTGTTCCCAGCATTTTCGAAGAGTATCCTGCGTACCTGCAGCCTCCGAAAAAGAGAGAGAGAAGCGACGCGTCTGTGAGAAAACGCGAGGCAGCTGCGCCAGTGAACACACCACCGCCCAAACGTAGAGCACTTGAGACCCAACTGGACTCTCCTTCGCTTCCTCTCAATGAATTGCCCTCCGTCGATGTCGCCTCTCCAGAGTTATCACTGATGGACTGCACCGCAACCGAATTTCCGCTACCTACAGAAAGCGGCGCAAGCGAGCGCTGCATCACTGCCAGCGTGCAGGTGGACAGAGCTGTGCAGGCGTCGTCATTATTCTCGGTTTCGGCAATAGACAGACGAAAGTGGAGACGTAAGGAGCGAGACCTGAACGCGCGAATTGAGCGGCTCAAGAACACCGTCGACTACTACAAACAAGAACTGCAAAAGCTAAAGGAAGAATGCTATGTGTCGGCATTCTTGCATGTTGTGGAGAAAGCGGAAGAGAAAGACCTGGCTGCGTCAATATTAGTGGAACAAGTGCAGAATTTCGCGAAGAAGAAACCAACGTGGTCTGAGGTGACAGTGCGCCATGCTGTGGTTTTGCGGAACCTCTCGACTCGTGCATACGAACACGTAAGGAGCACAGGTATTCTTCGACTTCCCTGTCGAAGTACCCTCGAGCGCTTTATGGGCTCATCACGTGGAGAAGTTGGCGTGACCGAACTCGTGAAGCAAAGGTTGTCTGCAGAACTCGCTTCTCATCCCTCGTTGCAAGCGAGGACATGCTCTTTGATTGTTGACGAAATGCGCGTAAAACAGCGGCTACTTTATCACAAGCAAAGAGATGCCTTCATCGGCGAGGTGGACTATGGTGTCAACTTCCCCAAAGAAACAACAAATGAGCCTGTCCTGGCCAACTCACTCTTGTGTTTCGTCCTTAACGGCCTTTCAGTTTCGTTCAAGATACCCGTGGCGTACTTTTTCGCGAGAAACTGCACTGGCCGTGAGCTGCACATGCTCATGCGACACGTTCTCAAGGAAGTTGAAGAAATAGGATTTTTCGTCGTCCGAATTGTCACAGACAACCACAAGATAAATGTCTTGGCTATGCAACTTCTGTGCAACGGAAGCCTTAAACATTGCATTGACCACCCTGGAAAACCGAATCGAAAGCTTTTCCTTGCATTCGATCAGTGCCACCTCATCAAAAACGCACGATCGCAGTTTTTGTCCCGTGACATCGGAAAAGGCGGCGAAATATCAGCGAACTACTTGAAGAGCCTCTACAAAATGCAGCAAGGCAGCCTTGTGAAGCCAGTACGATTTCTGACGAGAAAGCACGTATTCCCTACGAACATGGAAAAAATGAACGTGCAGAGAGCGGTGCAAGTTTTTTCTCCTCCCGTGACAGCTGCAATGAAGGTCTTGCAAGAGCAGGCGGGCCACACGTGCGACACAAGTTTCGCGGGTGTCGGACCGACGGTGCAATTTATGGACACCGTGCACCGCTGGTTCGTGCTCATGGACGTGAGTAATTGTACCCAGCACATACATCAGAAGAATGCAGACTGCAAGCAATTTGAATCTGCAGGCGATGAACGGCTAATCTGGCTGGAGACAAGCTTCCTAGACTACCTGGGCGATCTCAAAAGTCAGTGCCTGGCGAAGAACTTCCTAACCAAAGAGACTTATGAGGGTCTTGTGATGACAACTCGTTCGAACGTTGAGTGCATTAGATATCTTCTTGAAGAGATGTCTTTTCACTTCGTTTTGACGAGGAAAATGTCATCGGACCCAATCGAGTCGTTCTTTGGCTGGCTGAGGAAATCAGCAGGATCAAATGATCAAACGGACGTCCGCGCCGTGCTCACAGGCATTGAGAAAACCCTCAAGACCGGTGTCGCATCGGCGTCGAGTACAAGCAACATAATGGCACCAGAAGAGAGTGATTGCTTGTCAACGCTACCGCAACAGAAAAACACAAGGGAGCAAACCAGCGATGAATTCCCTGCGGATGCACGTAGAGAGCTCACAGAGCAACTAAACCGAGATAGGCCTCTACTTCCCACTCCAGATGTGGCCGCATTGGCTATGGTCGGTGGCTACCTAGCAAGAACCGTACGAGAAAACTTCGAATGTGAGGAGTGCTTCGCGCTCTTAACAAAGCCAAACGCCTCGAAACCATCGGACTCGCTCATTAAGCACCAAGACCGCGGTGGACTTCTGTATCCGTCCGCACAACTTCTAAATGTTCTCTACGCACTTCAGAAGTTCGTCGAAGTTCTTCTAGCGAGAAGAAGGCGTATGCATCACCCTCTAAAGGAGGCTGTGAACGATGCTGCCGAGATACTCCGCGAGCACCAAGCTTTGATGTGTTCGAATCCAGGGCACCAAGAAAATTTGCTCAAACTGTTGCTTACAAAGTTCTTTCGCCCAATATTCACCAATTTCGCCCTGAAAGCGACAGACAAACAAGACGTCGCCAAAGTTTTCGAAATAAAGCCACTCTCACGAAAGACCCTGAAACTGTGAGCTTGATCTCACAGCTGTGGGCCTAAGTGAAAGGTCCAGTTGTCACAATATGTCTCGTGTTGCTTGCTTTCAATGTACTGTGGGGATGGAAAGAAACGCGAACAGTGCGACATCTACATTCTCTGCTGTTTCGCATTTCATTTCCGAGTGGTTGTAGCCTGCATGATAAATAACTATTCTAGCGTCTTTTTATTCCCTCCAGGGTCACAGCGGGATGGAAACATCGCGCCGCACTGTTTGCGTTTCTTCCCATCACCCCTGTACATCATGAACAAACACCAATGCAACCTGCGCATTTATTTTACAGTTGCACCTCTAATGCGAACGCAAGTTTCTCTCCGCAAGCACGCGCGCAACAGCGTAGTCGCGTCGTCTGCTCTGGGACTGGGTATGGGGTGGCAGCGCGGTGTAGTGGCGAGCGCTTGAACTAGAAGGTACGGGCGGAGCGCCTTGCTCCGCTCACCACTCGGCGGGCATGAAAAAATATAGGAGGCTATGCCCAGGCGATGCTTCTGGCTCAGTGCTAAAAGTCAAAACGCATGGAGGAATGTGTGCGCATGTTTATTCGGCGGTTGTGGCGATTCGTTTCATGCACTGGCAACGTTCGCACACAAAAACGCGAAGGTGCTAATTTACAATTATTCTTGCACGCATTACCTTTTGTAGCCGCTCTGCAGTGTTAGGAATGCTATCCACATTCGAGATTCACACGCATAAATTATGAGATATTGCTGAACACGCAATGCCGCTGGAGCTATACTTTTAATGGGAAGAGTTGCCAAAGACAACTTTTGTCACAACATTGGCAAGAAAGTTGAAGGCAAATTTTCTTGTACCTGAACATCAGTCTCGTTTGGATACACAGAGAAGGAAACGTGGAAAACTACACCATGGCAAGGAGTCAACACATTTCTTGCAAAATCCTGTAAAAGCAGCCTAAATTCAATCCATGTTGCAATGGTTAAACCGAATATTGCACCTTTTAGCTAATTTCTATGCAAGCATCGTATTGTATGAAATGAACATACTGAATGGAATGCATACAACCATGAATCATGGTTTTCAAGTTTGCCCAACAATTCAGTATCTGTTTCAATGTGCGCGTCGTGAGCTCCAGAGGAAGAGTCGAGGGGGTTCGCCATTCTAGCACAGCACATATCTTCTGTTTTTTCATTGCGTGTTCTTCGTGCTGGTCCACCGAAAATGCCATGAAGAAAATAAGATGGAAGAATGTTCAAATATAGTCTTTGTTTTATTCCGCTGCTGCTCGCAGAAAAATTCTCCGAGATCTTGTGGCTTGATGACAAACAGGCATGTCGAAGCACGCACTAATTGACAATCTGAGTCAAAAGCCCCAAAAAAGGGGCTACCAAGTATAAAAGCGCAAGACATTGGTAATAGGTGCCAACTGTTTGAATGATTAACCTTATTACACTACTTTCATGTGGGTGGCATTGCAGAGACCCTGTTACAACTCAATATCAGTAATGATGATTTTCCTAATGTGTTTCATGTAATCCATAATGACAGAACAAGGAATGGTGGTGTGGCTTTGTTAATTAAATATTCAGTTAAGTAAGAACAACTTCCCACCATTGATGACCATGTGAACATATGGTGCCAATTATTCCCAGTAGGAGTCATTTTAACAATCGGTGTTGTCTATAGCACTCGTTGCACTTCTTCAGAGTTTCTTCAAAAGCTTTACAACTGCATTGAAAACTCAACTAACAAAAGTATTAGCTCATACATTTTGGGGAGAATTCAGCGCGCACACAATAGACGAGGACTTAAGGAAAGAAGACAAATGGGCGAACTTTCCTTAAGCCCTCGTCTACTGAGTGCGCGCTGAATTCTTCCCAAAATGTATTCATACCAGCTCGCCCAGATCCCTATACTTTTATATTACTTAATACTTATGGGCGACTTCAACTTGTGTGGTGTTGACTGGCACACATGCATATCTAGTACTGTCCATATGTTGCACGCAGAATGCAAGTTAGAAATAATGGCAACACATTGCCCAATTCAGGTGGTAAATATAACACGAATGCAAGGTTAAGCCCATTCGATAATGATCTATCATATTTATCAGAAACTGTGCTTCATTATCAGGGTGACGTAGAAAATAGAGCATCAGACCATAAACCACAACAGCCATTCTTTGAATAGATGATACGGGTGTGACCAAGAAATTGTAATATGCGAGCACTAAATCTTCAGAGAGCAGATGACACATCGATTCTTTCTAATCTAGAGACAGTTCTTAAACATGATTTTACAGGGAGATGATTTGTGCAGTGTCTTAGGATATGTCTTACGTCAACAGTAGCAGAGTGAATATCGCGAATCTGTGCCTGTGATAAAGAAATGCATAGAAAAGGCAAGCCTGCGGATTACTAGAACCATTACCCGCCCGAAACACAGACCACAGCATGCACAACAAGCACAGCACGATTTCTGCTCTTAGCATGCAGGCTTGAAAATAATCAAAAACAGCTGTAACAATCTTCTTCACCACTTTGGCCAGCCACATGCAAAATATTAGTCTGGGAAGGTTCTCGGTACACAACTCGACTGGTTCAAAACAAGCAGTAACTTCCGCCCTTGAGGACGATCCCATTTGTAGCAAGCAAGTTCTTTATGGCTAAGGAATACAAAGTGGTTTTGCGTGCTCAGTGCTCTCGCCCGGTCAAATAGGCTCACCATTACAGATATCAGGTGACACAAGCCCGAGAGATATTCAAACTTAGTTTAAACAGAAGGAAATTGCCAGGGCCAGGAAATGTACCGACTGGATTCCTGAAATACTACAGCAAATTGGTCGTAGCATTCTTGGTAGAAACTTTCAGGCCATCATAAAGCGCTGGTACCTTACCTGATGACTGGTTAGTGTTAAGGATAGTGCTAATATTCAAAGAAGACAAGTTAAAAATATTAATGATTACCATCTTACTTCTATTTCCTGAACTGTCTGTAAATTTTTGGAACATATCATAAAAGAGGTATACAACTGACTACACGTGAAAGCTTTCGCACTTTAGACATGCATTCCAAAGGCACCTCTTCACCATGACTTAGCTGTTTGAGACAATTCAACACTTTGCAGCAGCCATAAACGACATAGAAAGCACAGATGTCATAGCCTTAGGTTTTTCTAAAGCCTTTAAATGGGTTTGCCATGCAAAGCTTGCACAGGGCTTCTATGACACTGGTCTTAGTCCTAAGAATGGTATTGTGGGTTCAGGCATACTCATCAAAAGTGCACAGAAATTTCCATTAGGCAGTAGTAAACTTTGCCACTTGCATCTGGTGTTCCACGGGGGTCAATTATGAGACTGGAAATATTTTCAATATACATTAACGACACAGCCATGAACATCAACCCACTGAGGGAACGCCTATTTGCATATGTCTCTCTAATGTTTGGTGGGTGAGAAGCACCTGTGACAAAAATTTTACTGAACGAGTCCTTGCAGTTTATAATGACTATAGTATCTCATTGAATATGCAAATTGATTCCTAGAAGTCTGCTTGTAAGACTGTATCAAATAGGAAATTGCCCCAACTTCTTTTCTAAGCTATTGGTGGTGACATAATGAAAAGCACAAAGCAAATTAAATATTTTGCAGAGACTATAACACACAAGCTAAAACCAAGCCACCATGTAAAATCGTCTGTTGATCCACACAGTGAAAGTTCAGTTTGTTAAAAAGAAAACTGAAGCATAGAAATTCCGAGGTAAAACTAATGCATAGTTGGCAAAATGTTTACACTAGTCTGGAGTACACGAGTATGGTTTGGGAACCATACCATCAATACCTAATCAATAAAGCGAAAAAGTATGTTGTGCCTCTTACTTCTCCCACTACAACTGAACGCGATAAGTTACCAAGTTATAAAGCAAACCTTTGAACGTTTGCTACATGCAGGAATTTTGCTAGCTGAAATTTCTTTTCCATTTGGACATGTGGATCCCATCTTAAACTTGCAAACACCCGGCAGAATATTTCCAAGAATAAATCTTTGCTGTGCTTCTATGTCTAATTCCTCCACAACAAACGTCATTTTATTAGTAAAAAAGATTGTCAGTTACAACAAACTTAATTAAGGGGAGTTTGGAATTCCAGAGTCTATTGTTAACTTTAAGAAAAATGGGAAATTGTTGTTATCTGTGTGTAAATGTATATATTGTTAATGAACAATTACCTATATGCACGTCTTTTTCTCATTACGAGATAGTAATAGCTCACTGTAACAACCTGTCCAACCCTGTAACAGCTCCAGAAGGGGCTCACGGCAAGGACAAATAAAACAAAATTTTTTAGAATAAGAAAAGCTACGAAACCCAGACAGTAGTGTGCCATGACTGTCTGTGCTGCTCAACAACAGCCCAGTGTAGTATTGCTCTTGTAAAAAACTTCAGTTCCACACAACATTTCAGAATAGCATTTGGAGGCAAGAGCTCAATGACGAGAATACATGCATGCAGATGTCAGGTTGACCGGTGAGCGGGCATCACATGGAAACAATGTTTCTCCATGTCTTGCATTAGCCCATAATTCATCACATTCACCACAAGGAACACTTTTCGTTTAAAAATGCATTTTAATTTATAATAAAAATACAAACTGCATCAGCAGGGCTCAAAAATAGTACTATACACAATCATATGCTCGTTTAACCACAAAAGAAAAAAAAACGCAATATGAAATTTATGCCCTTTCATTAGTAAATAAACTTGTACACTGATCAATGAATGCCCACATTACTGAAGCAATGCTACTCTCAAAGGCATTAATGTAAAGTTAAATATTAACCGGCTTTATAGGGAACCAATGCTCCCTAAAATACACGAGACATTCAACTAACAAAAAAGTTCAACCAAGAAAAAGCCACAGTTACAACTGGAGGACTAAAAGTACATACGCAGAGGGAATGCATAGCCTAAACAGGGCTATATATAAGAGGCCTCCTCGAAGATACAATGAAATAAATATTCTACGGCAGACTCGTGAAATCTGGGTAACCACTCAGGTGATGGTTGACCGTGTGCGCAGTGTTTTACATCACCAGCATGCTATGAATTCCGGCACCGTAACTTCATAGAACACTAGCTTGGCATGCGTGCCAGATGTGTAGCAGGCAGCACAAACTGTGAGCAAAGTTCAGACAAACGACAAGGCGTGTGCGCACTATCAGAGAAAACAACGATTGTTCATGAACTAATCACAGGTGTGTCAAACACGTTCTTCACCTTTTGAAAGTGGAACAAAAGGAACACAGGAACATAACGGCAAGCGGCAATGAAGAAGAACCATTTTTACAGGCTCCGAGACTTGCAGCAAATTAATACACCGCTTGCCGTTGCGGCACGAAGTGGGGGGCAACTGCCGGACGACAACCGCACGTTAGCGGTTGACGACGTGCCACGTATGTGTATATATATCACTCGCATATCAGCATCGTCAAGAAGAATTCGCAAGTTAAAACGTGCACATTTCGGGGTTCACGGCAGGAGTCCTAAGCCCGGGACGTGCCACCACACTAGTGCACGATTGCTCGCGTGGTGAGAACGGCTACGTCCGAAGCCCCATTGCCTAAGGAAGGCATGGGGGGCGTGTGCGATTTCCAAGTGGTCTTGCGTGTGATACACGTCGCTCGAGCTTGACAGGTGGGCACCTTCTGTCAGAAACTGCACCTGCGATGCAAAGGGAAAAAAAAAAGGGTTGTTGGTTTCCAGAACACAAACAGGCATACTACGGTGGACCGACCGGCTATTGTATTAGTTGGACTGTTGCCACTGTTGAAAATGGCACAAACATAAAGTTCAGCTAAACAAGAACAAACAGGCATTCGTGGGGTTAGCTATAAACAAGGATGTATCACCAAAAATTATAAAAGAGAATAGATATCTTAATTCATTCGGAGTATCGACACACATGAATATTCACAGACCACTTATGTGCACAATTGTAAGAGCAGCTTTATAAAAACAGTAATAATGAAAGCAACATGCAATACAATCTAAAAATGCCCAAGAGCAAATTGCATTATGGTAGCTGCTCAGTGACATCCAAGGTCTTGTCCACTAAGAACTGCAGGCACATGGGTACCTCCAATGCTGCTAACCTACTGTGACGCTTCAGAAAGTAGAGTGTGTCAATGTTTTCTATTTACCCTTTATTTTTGGTGTAACGTTACATCAATTCACATGGCTTTTGGTTTTTCTTTAATACAGGGTTAAGTGTGGTATCTATCTAGACTGCATGCGACAATGTTGTATTTTTTTTACTTTCCCACTGAGGTGCTTTCCATGGGCTCCAGTATCAAAATACACCACAAAACAGCTTTATTAACGAGGACGGCACATTGAAAAAATTGGAACCATTAAATATTTCAAAGGATGATACAATAGAATGAAGGGCAGAGAAGTCTCACGATTTCACTGAGGTTTCTGGCAGATTTAACTTCTGCATTGGCATAATATCAATGCTCTAAATGGCATAACATGACTACATCACTGATAAACATTTCATTTAGCTAACACCAAGTTACATTTCGCAATTTTGAAAATGTAGGCAAAGATACAGGTTTCCAACACTTCTGCCCTCTGGCCAAGGACGTCTCTCCAGCCTTCAGTATCTTACCTGTGTACTGAGCATGCAAAAGAGTGCAAGTGACATTATTCATACAAACGGCATCTAACAGCACGCAATCTCAGCACCATGTGATAAGCCTTTGCCCAGCTTTTTTCATACCAATGAAACGATAAACCTAGAGAATGAGCATCATTGCATTTCTCCAACAGCTGAAACCTTACACAGTCGATTACGGCGTGATAAGATGCGGCACGTGTGCCCATCTTGAGTGTTTCTAATCAACGAAGCGTGCTCCTATCAAGCTGATACCCAATTCTATAGCTCTCGATGAAGAGAAACCGCTTCACGTGAAGGCAGCATTGATACATGTTTGCCATGTTCTCCAGCAAAGAGTAGGTCTGTCAAGTGGCCCATCATTCATGCAAAAGAAAAGCTGCCATCTACACCAGACCCAAGTTCGGGCCCAGTTCAACCTGGCCCACATACTAAGCTTGCTTGGCATTGGCTTGAATCTAGTCTTTAATTGCCCTCTTTGATATGACATCAGCAACTTGCATCATACTGCAAGCAGTACCGATAAGCCGCTGAGCGAGAGCAGCAAGCGAGAAGCATTACAAACGACTACCCGAACACAGTCTTTCCTCTAACAAACCTACAGGACACAAAAGAGCGATTCGCAGAAGAGGACAGCACCACACTTAGGTAACAAGAGATTGCAAAGTGAGGTTTTCCTTTTATTTCTCAACTTGCAGCACTGCTGCTCCCTTAGTATGTTCTCCAGGCTAAGCTTCGCAGGTACTGCACCACTCTGATTGTTAATCAGAAGCAGTGCTCATACTACGTTGCGTAGAGGGTGCTACCTGTCTGCATGTTAAGTGAATGCAGGCATACCAGATACAATTCAAGTTCTGTGCCCCAGTGCTTGCCACCTTCCCAGGCAACAACAGTGCGATACAGACCTTCGAGCTATATCTTTCACACTGCAAGCAGTTGCCACATAGTTAACCACCAATGATAACCACCAATGATAACCACCATTGATAACCACCATTAACATTGACATGACATTTAGATATTGTTACAACACATGGAGTGGGAAGGATATCCAACCTTTTAACCTTAAACGAAGTTGTTACTACTCGTTAACTGTTAAGCCCTTCTAAAATGCCATTCATGGAGTTAAAAGCACACAGATAATGAGAAAAGGTGTGCCTCATTTGCAATAAAATTTTAAAAGTAACAATGGTAAAATATACAAACTTTTGAGTTGCTTTAAAAGCATTAATATATAAAGAATATAAACTTGAACAAAACGAATAAAAGGTAAGACACGTGCTCGGGCTAAAAGATATTTACGCATAAACATTTAGTAGAAAATGTATTCATACACATTTTCCAGAAAAAAAGCTGTATGAGAAAAAAAAAAAGCAGCTCCTCACATTTGAACAATAAATAAATGAGGCCTACACTGCAACAAATGAGAATTTATTAAATTAAGTGAACTTCACTACTGAGAAGCAAACAAGGATGGCAAGAAAAGATAAATCCTACCAAATCTTTCGTATGTTCACATATAACATTCGACTAGAAAGCAACACCCATGCTAAATGCATGAATTAAAAAAAAAACAAAGATGATTCAGGAGGCCTGTTCATCATGTAGAGAGCATCATGTTGGCAGAACTTCCTGTCTAAAGACCTCATGATGCTGGAGGATGAACATGGAGCTCACAAGAGCTATCAGTGTGAAACAAAAATATACCACTCATGTAAAAAAAAAAACAAAAAGAAACAATGGTGTTGTGAATGATCCCACACTTCCCCGACACTAAATTTAATAGAGTGTAGTACTAGTGACCGAGAGTCGCTTGGACTTTCGCTCAGCACAGATAGCCCAGGGGAACATGGCATGAGCCCTATGCCGCTGCCGCCACGAGGTATGCACCTTAGGGGAGCTGAGGCAGATTTGGCGAAGTTCCTTGACGAACGTGAGCAGGTAAATGTCCACCGCAAACACCAGGATCCACTCGGATGCCGTGCTTGCCACGTGGAGGTGGTAACCCTGCAATGCGGATGGAAGAAAGAGTGTTAGTTGCTCTATGGACCCATAGAAAAAAAAAAAGAAGAGCAGAAAAGTCGCATACATTCCCATAGTAAAGACCTGGCCTTAAAGGGGCCATGACACCCAATTTTCGATCATAATCTGTGTTATGTGGGTTAATCCTCGAGCACTCACAAATAAGCTGGCTAAATTTTAGCGCATTTGGTCGAGCACTTAATTTACAATTGAATATTTTTACAAAAACGCGACTGGCCTGAGAGTCAACCAACACTGGTGCACTCGCGATCTGGGACGTAAGAAGAAGCTGGCTGTGCGAATGTCTGCATTCCGGTGAAGGAAATTGTTCCGTGGTCAGCTGCGCGTGAAATTGAGATATTTGAGTTTTCTTCTTCTTCGCACTCAAATTGGACGATTTCCAACGGCTGAAACTGTGGTAGGAAATGACGGCACCGCTCCTTGCTGCACGTGACATCACAGGCGCCATGGCAAAATGGAGGTCGTCGGTGGTGGGTGGGATTTACAGCCGGCGACTTCTAGGGCCCGTTTTGCACTGAAATATTCCTTTATGGCCCACTTTTCATATCTGTATAGACATAATAGACCTTCTACTTCTAGTTTTCACTGAAAACCACAAATTGTTGGGTGACCGTGTCACGGCGCCTTTAAAGGAGCACTGACACAAAATTTTGAAGGCGAGATAATGAGCGAGATAGATTTATGCGGAGACATACACAACATCTACAAAATATCAAGGGCAAATATAGCCTAGAACACATTTAAAATCAATTTTAAAGTGCATGCCACGCGACTAAGCGAGATGCGGAGTGCGACGCCGACATTAAAGCGGTGTCAGTGTAAACAAATCTACGTCACGAGTTTGTGTTGGCTGGTCAGTGCGGCGTCAGCTCGCACGCGGCGCCCACATCATAGTTTTGCATTGTCATGTGGCCAGCTGTGTTTACCTAGCCACCGGAACTGCTCCTGCCTAGCTCGGTGCTCTTTGAAACCAAAACTGCGATTGGGCACTCTAAAAACGTCTCTAAATAAATAACCATCGCGCACTCGCACAAACGAGGTTTCCAGCCGTGATAAGTGGGACATAAGCTACCTATCGCAACATAAAAGAACAAAACAAAAAAACAAGGTGCAATATTTTTGTGTCAGTGCTCCTCTAAATCACTTTTGACAGGATAAAAACTTGGGTGAGTTGGTGTTTATTCATTCCAAAGGGTAACATGAATGACTAAGATGGACAACCATATGAAGCCACATGAAGTCTAGGATTGCAAGAGGCTGTTATTGGTCACCTTGAAGCATGAGAGTTATCAGATAAAGGGAAAAAAGATTTGTAGAGACAAAAAAAAAAAAAATCCTACCGGTGAGGACAAAACCCACAACCTTCGCATTACATGCTCACTGCTCTACCAACGGAGCTACTGCATCTGTTGTCCCCCCCGTAAGCTTCCTTGGTTATTTATGCACGTGCAACCCTGGGAACGCTAGCAGGTGCAACTCATGGCCATGGTGACAGATGTGGAACATTTTTTTGTGCCAAAAAGAAGGAGAAGGAAACATCCAGGACAAACACTGTGTGGATCAGCCCTTTTCCAGTGTGTTATTTTCCTACATCTTCGTCGTTCACACTACCCGTTGAAGCAACTTCTTACGCGAACCGTTTCGACAACAGTCAAACAATGTTGCAAAAGAAGTCTCTGCATGACCTAAAAATATCTTTGCTGCACACAAATATTAGCAAAAGACGTAAGATGTGCTTCATCACATCCAGATTTTGCTGTATTGTAGATAGGCATGCGTGGGCAGGAGGGGGTGGGGCTAATAATAATAATATCTGGGGTTTAACGTCCCAAAACCACGATACGATTATGAGGGACGCTGTAGTGGAGGGTTCCAGAAATTTCGACCATCTGGTGTTCTTTAACGTGCACCGACATCACACAGTACACTAGCCTCTACCATTTCGCCTCCATCAAAATGCAACTGCTGCGGCCAGGATCAAACCCTCGCGCGCGCAGGGGGTGGGTGCTGAAAGCCTATGTGAACCTCCCGCCCCCCCACGGTCTCCCAACTTTTATTATTTTGCAAGGAGGACATGGCACAGGGTAAATACGCACAAGACGAGTACAGAGAAGAGGCTTGACATACACGAGCACTGACGTGGAAGGACATAGAAGCTCACACATCTCAGTACAAATTATGACAAAGGGCCCTGAAAACATTCTGTGTATGCATTTGCACTTTGCTTACCGTAGGTTTAAGACAAAAGCTTGAATGCCCTTATGAAAACTGCCACACATTGTGGAAGTTCTCCTACCCACAGTTGCTTTCAGCTTCGTGTAGTTATTGCTAGCGGCTATTATTCTGCAATGCAGGCTTTAATCTCATCTCCTTTATTTTACAGGGGGGCCACCCATGTTTACGTGGAACTGCGAAAAGGAAAAACATGGTTCATCCCTCTGTCATAAGAATCTGTATAACACGAAATTACTGCAGATCCACGAAGTGAATGCTGATGATGGGGCGAAGCTCCATTGATGAAATGATAGACGATATAAAGAATGTTCATGAAATCCATCCGTCTGTCGGTGCATGTGTGCGTCTGTCCGTCCGTCCATCACGGACGGACGGATGGACAGATGCACAGACGGATGGACGGACGGACGAGTAGGCGGACGGACAAACGGACGGACAGAGTACGGTCTATATTTAAACCACATGCGCGCAATGTACGCTCTGCAGGCGGGATTGCGCACAGATGTTTCGCATCTGCGCTTCAACTAGGTACTACGGTGAGTCTCGACGACAACGGACATTAGTGAGTGCTTAAGGAGCTTTGCCCCTGAAAGTAAAACGCGTCCTTACAGAAGTAGATGAATGTTTATTGTATATTGATATAAGAGAGCTTGCACAATGTCTATTGATGTTTGGCAGGTACTGCTCCGTGTAACATGAATGCACCCACGTTGACGCTCGGTGGCGCAGGGCTATTTTCGATATGGATGGATGCAGGCCCGTAGCCAGGAGGGGGGTACCCTAGCCCCCCCCTCGAAATTCGGATTGAGGGGGCGTTTCACCGAGGAAAAATAATGAAAATAGGGGGTTTCCAAGATTTTCAACCGGTGCCCCCCTCCCGACAAAAAATTTCTGGCTACGGGCCTGGATGGATGCTATCATAATCAGTGAGGCCAAGGCTTGGGCTAAGGTCGCTACCTCACAGCTTGTTAAAGCGTTGACAAAATTACACTTCTCCTATTGAATATGCACCGAATGGGATGCACATGTAGCAACGACACGTTCCAGCAGCTAATTGCAGAGGCCCCGATCATAATGCATTACTTCAGTTTACTGCTCCCAGAGGGTGACACTACCCCGCCAACCAAGAGCACTGTGGGAGGAACGTGGTAGATATAAAAGAAGTCTTTGTAAAAACCCCAGAGTGTATGACCGTGGAGCGGTGGATAGTGTGCCTGGCATCTGTTGTCGTGGACCGACAGAACTTTTTTCTTTGCCATCTGATCAAGTGCATTTTTTGACGTCATTTCTGTGACAGAAATAAGTCACTGAAGTCTTCGTGGACCCACGCAAAAAACACTTTCGTGTTAAAAAGAAAAGTATGTTACACTGCAAGGTTAATTTCACTTCCTCTTTCTTAAGCCAATCTTCCTTTGTAAGGATTGAGCAGTCTCCAGTTCTAAACCACACAGCGTATGACTGTAGGCAAGCAGTGCTTCCTGCAGTCGTAGCAGCATTGAGAATGAGAGACTGCAAAGTTGACTGAAATAAGCACCTTGAAAAGCAGCGTAACAAATACTGGTCACCTTTTAAGAAACTGTTTGAGTGTACAACAGTGTTAGATAGCGGCTTGGAATGCACTTGGCTGTAATTCTTGTGCATAACAGTCCAACTCCAGTAAAAAAAATTACATTGAAATTCATGTCTCACTGGACATTAATCATGCAATTTGGGCCAATGAACTTTTCTTTCTTAGCTTTATGACTTGTGCTAAAAATACCAATCACCACGGAGGCCATATTACACTATGGCGCATCCCATGGAGGAAGGAAAACTAAGGAGAGGCCCTGACGTCACATTCGTGAAGCCTCCACCTCGCAAACGCCCGCATCGCCTCCTAGCGAAGGAGCAGCTAAGCATTCTGCGATTTCCGTCGCGTCGTTTGCAAGCGCATGCGTGCACTGACCGAGTTGGCGAGTCGCGGAGCATTTGCAGCCTTTTTTTTTTTTTTTCGCCGTGCAAGCGGTGCAGTGGATTTACTCGTGCTGCTCCTTCTGTTTGTTGTTAGGAAAGCTACGTGCAAATCGCGTGCACCGCGGAAAGCACCGAGTGTCACTTTTCATGTGTACGTACGATCGCTTCATTGCTGATCACTAATGCATGGTACTTGCATGCAAAGCTCTCATATGTGCGCTCTGTTGGTTCTTACGTATTGTGTCAACTCGGAACACACGTGAACTTCTGTTTTTGGTGTCTGGCGCACCATAGATAACACACGCCGTAGGCATCGTACCGCGTGTTCAGAGGCTGTGTCGTTCATACGGAAGGGCAATAAACTTTTGCTGTCGTTATCGGACTACGTGGGGTATATATTTCGCGGTGTTTGCGCGATGCATGGTAGTAGTTGTGTGCGCAGTGGAATTACAAACTTTGCGTGTAACACGGCGGTGTCCTTTTTTCGACGTAAAGTTTCGTCAAATACTAAGTTGGCGTTGCGCCGAATAGGAAGAAAGGCCTAACGCCCAGCAGAACGCGTAAGTCACTGCCAGGTGAGTTCGAACAGAACGATGCAGGGGCTGAATGTTTTGGATTACGGCGCGTACCGGTAGTTTCTGTACTGTTGCACAAAAACGCTCCTCGAAGCATTTCAGCACACAGCGCTCGGGCTTGCCACACCCGAACAGCCTGGTAAATGTGTGCTTGCAACGTTTTACTGCATGCAAACCGCACAAAACGCGCTAAGTTTACGTCGGAACGAAAAATCTGCGCGGAAACAAACCAGCGTGGAGAGCACGCCGCGGGGCGTCTGCTGTTTTGTTTGCCCCATACCGGTTTGTTTGCCCCATAAATCTGACGTCACTTCCGCCACACTTCTCGCAATGCATTGGGATACGATAGGGCCTCTCCCGAGTTTTCCTTCCTCCATGGCACCCCCCCCCCCCTCAACGCAGGACCCTCTGCATGTCTATGGTGTTATAAACATCTTTCTTTTAGATGATGTTTATGAGTCCCATTCTTTTTGTGTGTGTGTGTGTGTGTGTGTGTGTGTGTGTGTGTGTGTGTGTGTGTGTGTGTGTGTGTGTGTGTGTGTGTGTGTGCGTGTGTGTGTGTGCGCACGCGTGTGCGTGTGTGACACCATCCAATACTAAAATTTTGGAACCATTTGCAGAAAATAAATTCTGCGAAGAGGCCATGTTGCCAGCTGGCTCTGAAAATTGTAATTGTTACTATCTCTAAAGCAAGTAGTAGACTATTCAACATAAACTTGCCTGCAGTTACAAGACTCCATTTTTCACAATTTTTCATAACTGAAAAATGAAAGAGATACCAGAAAAGTTTTCGTCAAGCCCTTGACGTTATCTTAAAACATTTTAACAATATGCATAAAACTACATCAACTAAGAATAGTAGCACAGATTATAACCCACCCCATCTTCAGGCTTCCATTTTGTTTTGTCCTTTCCGTGAAATCTCTGAAGTGACATAGGTGCTGTGATGGCAGCTGAGGAGGCCGTGTCAAGGAGATTCACGACATAAGACATAAAAGAACGAGGAAAAAGAAAGGGAGGTGAGAAGGGGGAGGAAGGCAACCACTGGTTTCGGGACTGAAAGTTGGCAAAAGAACGACACGGTTATGCAAAACTGCAATTTAGGACAAGTTAATAGCCTTTGCTAGCAGTGCTGTCGAAACAGGTACTAGACAATCGAAGCTGTACAGTTA
Source organism: Rhipicephalus appendiculatus (assembly GCA_030522465.1). Lineage (NCBI taxonomy): Eukaryota > Metazoa > Arthropoda > Arachnida > Ixodida > Ixodidae > Rhipicephalus > Rhipicephalus appendiculatus. The sequence continues at coordinate 589,913 of JALIZH010032971.1, forward strand.
CTATTGTTTAGCAGTATTTATCACAGGTGTTAGCGAATATCTATGCAGTGTACTGCACACACCTTCCAAACTGCCAACATCGATTCCTTCAGTGCATGCTTGGCATACATAGCCTTCATGTGTGCGCGCACATGTGTATTTATGTACACATATCTTCTTTGCTGCCCTTCACACTCCATAGATGCACTAAACAATTCCTCTCTTCCGTGTTTCATTGCCAGGGCATGAGACAGGCAAAGGATACTGGAGATGAAGGCTATTGTTGCCACCACAGAGAGGAAGAGTCGAAGCCACGCCATGAAGCGAGTGTTCACCAGCGGGTGCATGCGGAAACTCATCAGCGTGTTGATCCACGTGTACGCTGTGCCACCACCCACAGCCAGAAAGGCTCCACAGAGGTGAACGTACAGCACTTCCGTCTCCTGCACAGAGTCACCGACATTTCCTACGCAAGTTCCATGCACAGCAAACGGACTCCCGTTCAGACATCGACTGAAACTGATAATGACCTCCAGGCTACCAGGAAAGGCAATGACAACAGGTTGATTGCAGAAACTTGACGCGTAAGTAAAATTGGAGCGCCGTCAATAGGAAGTACCAGACAAAAGCGCCGACTTGACTATCTTTCCTTCCATGCTTTAGTGCTTTGTGCTATCTTTCAAGCATGAAATGCAATACAAGGGAACAATGCAAATAAGACAGACACACAGAGTGCTTTCTTTTTATTGGTCCTGTGTTTTGCATATCATGCAAAGAGAAATTGCTTCATCAGTGAACTTGGATCGAGACCTTCATTCTGCTTTATCTTGCTCTTGTGTGTGAACTTAAACCAACTTGCCCTCAGAGAAACTGAAGCAATAAAATCACACAAGAAATGTTGAATTCACTTTTGCATCAGTCTAAAGATACTGAAGCCACCATATTCACCTGAAAGTTGGCGACGATGGATACGCCTAGGGATGAAATCCAGCCCAGCCATAGGCCGCTAGTGTTCATGCGAAGAACCCGCGGCGACTCCTGGGACAGATGGTCCCTGTAGTACTGCTCCACTTCCTTGTAACGAACATACACCGTCGCAGCCACTGCAGGCACAGAATGAAAATGCCAAATGCATAGAAGGCCATGAAATGAGAGTCTTCAAACGCAAAAAACATCAAAGTACACCAACAGTCGCACAGCTGTATCTGTACCCTTTTTTTCTGTGCGAGTTCATTGAACTCCACAGGGCTGGGCTTGACATTTTTGTTTGCAATGCCCTCTACAAACACTCACCTAGATAAAATGAGCTTTCATGCCCCAGCCCTACACTACAGGCTACATGAAGTGCTGTTCTGCAGAACCCTCCAGAACTTCATAAGATCTGAGGTTCCTAAACATGTATATAAGCATAAGTACACAAGCTATGGGACATATCAACCCTAATAATCAATATTTGCCAGCATTATAATCAACATATCATGTAAAGAACCGGCCCTGTAGCCATTTGACTATCGCTACATAGGGAACAAAAACCAGAACAAAAATGAATGTGTACACTGCATTAACTTCACAATTATGAGTGAAGGCAGCAAATAATTGATGCAAATGCTTAAAAGTAAAGCTCACAGGTGCCAGTGGGAAAATGAAGTAAACAATTAGCTTCACTCACAGATGCAAGCAATATTCTGCAAAAAGAACTCATGAAACTGAAACATTTACAGAGCTACAGTGTAACATACAGTAATTGCAAGGATAACATACCACACATTTCAAACTGCTCATAAAGCTTTCAGAAGAAGAATGTTTTCGTTACAAGTACGTGAAATAATCTCAAAGACATCTACAAACAAAGCATAAATGCGCAGCTGCAGATGTACAATTTTTTAAGCAGTTTCAATAATTACGAAGTGCCGTGTCAAACATACAACACCTCGCACATGTTATTTTAGTTATCAAATAGCCAAATTGATCAACATGAGCACAATACAGCAACCAAAATGCAATAAAATCGTAAGGGTTCAGCAGCAGTTGCAGCTTCTCAGCTTTTAGTGTGTGTCATGCGCATTACTCATAGCAACAAAAGGGATGAGCAAACAATGAGCTTGACTCACTCAAGAAGGAGCAGATGTTGAGGAGCTGGCTAAATATGCAGCTCTCTGGGGCGTATGTACCGGTGTCACTGATGTACGGAAACTCCACTTCCACATGGCCGAGGAGAATTGAGATCAAGTACCTGTGGCATTATTACGAACGTTTTAAGCCAACATCCCCCAGCGATATGGAAATGAGACAAACATCTCAGAAAGAAATGCAGCATCTGACATCACTTAAATGGGTCATTTTAGCATGTGATAGCATCAAATGAGCCAAAGCGTGAGCACAGTCTTTCTAGAAGAGATTGAATAGGGTAGCACAAATTGAGTGGTATGCATTCCACCTTTCCAAACTAGCCTTCATACAACTTCTATAGAAGCACTCTGTGTGTCACCACTTTACACGCAAAATGTGTCTAAAATGTAGTTCCATGTTTTCACATGGAAAATGTAAATTAACTTGTTGCAGTATTTTGTCTCCAAGCTTCAAATAGAAGCACTCTGTGTGTCACCACTTTACATGCAAAATGTGTCTAAAATGTAGTTCCATGTTTTCACATGGAAAATGTAAATTCACTCGTTGCAGTATTTTGTCTCTAAGCTTCAAATAATATTGTCAGCTATGCAAATAGCTATGATTGGGTATGTACCATTTGAGAAAAATTAAATGGCTACATTTTTTATGATAACCAAGGCTTCCAATTTACTGAAACAATTTAAGCTATGCTATCAGCCACCCAGGCATGAGCATGAATCTAAGCTGTTGACATGGTGGTGTCTCATAAATGTGTGATAGCTGCATTAGGTAGTTCATGACTTGGGTCATTTCACCATCCCTTCAACTCATTTTATCATAACAAAAAACCCGTTTACAAACTGAGTCTTGAAATCCAACTATGCAATTGATCTCTTAACAGCACAATAAATAATATGCAGCACTGAGCACAACAAACTAGGGCAGCCCAGTGAGTTCAAGCACAATTTTACAGGTGCAGTAAAGTATGCACGACACAGCATTAAACGTAAATACTGATGAGAATTCAGTTTCAAAAAATCCATCAATAACTGTGTGACCATCACGGCATTTAACAACACAAATGATTTATTGGTTCGGGGGAAACAAAAGTGTCTCAGAGTGTAAGTAGGCTGCCAGGCATGGGTATTAGACCTTGTAATAAAGAGACCCAGCCTGCTATCTTTATTGCAGCATGGTGCAAGCTAAGGGCACAACGTCCCATGTGAGCACGAATGGCAGAACCTAGAAGCTGAAACCTTTCCCTGCTAGATGCAACACTCTTTAGGTTAACCTAACGTGAATCACCGTGGCAATGTAACACAAACAGCAATCCATGATTGTCACTCATGCACGAGTCTTCATTGTTATTCTTTTAAACAAAGGGGGGAAACAAAGAGCACACTCACGTAACTATGAAGGTGCCAGGCAATAGAACGAAGACGGACAGAGGGAGAAGTTCCACTCTAGTCAGGGGCATTTTAGTGCTGCGGACATCAAGCAATGAGTCAGAACAGAGCAGCTGTTTTTCTACTTCGCTTAGCACTGCTCTCACCCCTCCCTCCTCGACCCTTCATGACGACTGATCACAATCACAGTGAACTTCAACTAGCAAGCGTCTACGGAAGGAGCAAAAAGTGAGACAGCGCCCATCCAGTTTACTGTACACACTTCGAGTGACATTTGAGCCGCAGGGGAGGCCCGTATGTATGCTCAGCGCGGGGACACAATTGTATCTGACGATTGACGAAAGCGGTGCTGCGTTCGCGATGCAACACAACGGCTTTTTGTCTCTTGTCGTCGCGTGCTGGATGGGAACCGAAGAACGTTTCACGAAGCGGCTGTAACAATACAGGGGTGCTCAAAGATGACAAGAAAAGAATCTCGACTCTGTCACCGGCATGACAAGAGACACACGCTCGCGCTCAAACATAAGCCGATAGCTTGCTCTCACATCAAATTCAAATCTTTCCCGTATAGCAATCAAATTCACGGTGCATGCATTTGGGGAAGTGGCTCCACGGTGCCACACAGCAGTGCAATCCAAGCGTGTCGATAAATTTCCCTTGACATGTCGAGACCGTATTTTGCACAATTTAAGACGGGCATCTGCAAGGCATATTAGTGCTATTTTAACACCTCCCAAGTTCGAAGTGACTTCGAAAGGTTAATGCTCCGTAATTATGCGTAGTAAACAACAGTGACGCATGTCCGTGAGAGAACTAAGTTTCCCGTTTCAGCTCGGGTGCAACGAAATTCGCTCTAACTTACCCACGCCGCTGAGGGATGAATTGAGGTGACGAGCATCGATGGAAACGTTGTAAACGTAGTATCTAACGTTAAATGCGAGAGTTTGCGACAGAAAACCACTCGCAATAGCAAATCGAAAGTAAAAACTGTGCAGAAAACTGAATCACTGTAAGACGCGGGTATCCATCCACGCTTCGTCGTTGCCTGGCACCGACTAAAGTAGGCAGTAGGAATGATTAGCGCACAGCTAGAACAATGCGTCTTCTTATCAGGACACTTGGTGTCAGTTGAGCATTGCGTAAGTGCCCGGGGATATCGCTACTCAAAGCGGAGAAATCGCAATCACAGGATTAGAGTGATCGCAGTTTACGAGGAGGTGGTAACAACGATCGCAGAACAGTAGGCTAGGTGAGCAACCGATAGAGGGCGGTTGTAGTAAGTCAATATTTGGGATAAAAACCATTCGTAAACAAGTATGCTTACTTTCCACTAAATGATATCAAGCACAAAACCATTCAAATAATTATATTAGTAAAGTCCTCGTGGAGGCAACAACAGTTTGTATGTGCAGGCGCTGTCCAATGAAACAGTTCTTGTTTCGGTTTCATCTAAACCTCAGTATTTCATAGATTTTCATCCCAATATGCGTTCGTTAAATTCAATGTTGCCGCATATGTCCGGTTAAACTTATGTCTCGTTGCCACCGGCGGATTTCAAGGCATACGTTTCACAAACATCGAAAAAGCTTCAATCTCTCGCTGACATCATGTATGTAGATAAAACGAAACATAATTTTATCTGTGGTTTCCCCTTTACTTCAGGCGTACAACAGAATTTACCATCAACGCACACACTTGACAGGTTTCCTCTTGCGTTACGCGCCAAGAAACCACGATAAGCACATAAATTTAGGCGAACGGCGGGTGTTCCTTGCATTTCTACCCTATCGAAATGCGGCCGCCATTGTCAGGAGTCGAACCCGCACCCTTGAGCTTAGCAGCGCGGCTGTTTCCTTTCGTGTTGTGCGCGCGCTCCCTTGCATGTGTTCACGAGAGGTCTTTGTATTGCGTTGTGTTTACGTGTGTGCTTGTTAACAAGATTTGTATTCAGGCCCGTAGCCAGGGGGAGTGCCCTAGCCCCCCCCCCCCCCCCCCTCCGAAGTTTTAATGGAGGGGTTGTTTTATCGAAAATAAATAATGAAAATAGGTGATTGTCTCAAATAGTCAAGATCCTCAGCAAGCCTTCCCCCGCCGAAAACAAATCCTGGCTTCGGGCATTTTCGTGACCTTCGGCCGGTTTCTACTGATCGAACCCCGTGGACGTGTTTAGGGTCCCATTGCTTTAGCACCGAAAACTACATTAATTCAAATCAATTTAAATTTAAATTTAAATTAAGATGACCCGGCTCGCTAGCCATTACTGCTGACGTCGTGGGAAATCGCGCCAAGCGCGCATTTAGTCTGATATCGGAATACGATTTGCGTCAGGCTTTCAACGATAAAACTTATAATGGCGCGCAGCTTCCAGGAAGGGACACATTGTTCTGATATAAGTGCGCAAGCGATCGACAAAGCGCTGCTGCCGCTCTCATAGCCGAGGAACATGCCTGTGTGATATATATATATTGCTCCGTATGCGGTATGTAATCTTTCCGCGCTTTGTTGTACAACAGCTATAGAGAGGCGCTCCTGCGGGGAACATGTGACGAAACCGTACGTGAATGTTTTATTATTATTATTATTATTATTATTATTATTATTATTATTATTATTATTATTATTATTATTATTATTATTATTATTATTATTATTATTATTATTATTGAGTTTTAGCCATTATTTAGGTGATAGTTATCTCTTGGGTCGACAGATATCCCTGAGGCGAGGCATGACGTACGTTTTGAAAGGAATTGACATTCGAAAGGCTTTAAAAAACAACAGCAAAAAAAGGACAGCGTGTGTGGGGAGGGGGGGGGGGGTGAAGGGGGGGCGTAACGTTCATTGTTCCGATGTGTTGTAACAAACATTGCCTTAGCTGCAGTGCTTGACGCCATGGTTGCTACTAAGGCCACTTGCAGTCATAGGCGTGCGCAGGATGATTTACACATATACCCAATGAAGTGGGCAGGGGCATAAGCGTGCAAAGGGTTCCCCTTCAAGGGGGGGGGGCGAAAGATCATCGCAGCGCCCCCCCCCGCCCCCCCTTTAAGTCAATGTATGGGGCAGACTTTGCGCCTCCCCCTATTTGGGGACGAGGGGGGCGGCCGAATCCCCCCCCCCCTCCCACGTGCGCACGCCTATGTGCGGGGGGGATGACCGCCGCTCTATAGCTCTTGGTATACAGAGCATCGGACGCGTGATTCGAAGGTTGTAAGTTCGGTCCCTGCCGGTGACAAGTTATCTTTTCGTCTGCTTTTCTTTCTTCACATTTATGTCATAATTACTACATACAAGATCCCCTATACTTTCCGTGGCATTTTGTCTGTTAGTTCTCATTAATATTGTGTCTAGCAAAGAAAAACGAGCCCTTGAAATTCCCTTCTCTACTTCGCGTAGTATAATCATATAAAAACTGAAATTGTGCTTCGGAATAAAATTTAAGAAAGTCTCTTCCGTGAAATCTATATGCAGCAACCTGGTATGAAAATTGGTCCGGTGTAAAAAATCTTTAGAGCCCGAGAGAGCTATATGCAAGGGTTTCTTCGGCACCTCATGAACATATTGCTCTGCCAACGCCAGTGCTTCAGTTCTTATTTTTTTTAAACATTCCTTGAATTCCTAAAAATAGATAAGATGGAGTGACCATGATTGTGGAAGCGAATACATAATCCAACCCTACGATGCGGGCCATACACTGCTGTCCAGACCAAATGGCGGCTGAGCAGAGTGCTTGACAACTTTACAAAAAGATCGCTTCGCAACAGAAAAAAAAAATCCTTTTTAATTGTGCGCTTAAAGCGAGCTAAACGCTTTCTTTATTCGAGGTTAGGGCACGCAAAGGGCCCAGCTCAGTTGGGTGTGTCCAGATAAGATCGAACACGCAGTCCGGGTCACCATTCCCGATTCTGATGAAAGTTACTGTGAGCCTAGGCATTAGCTCCAGAACAATGGTTTCGAACTTAGTTTCGTTAAAAGAAATGTGGTTCACCTGAAAAAAAATATATATATATATATAAATTTTGGCGGTGAAAAACGCTTTTCCGCCAATTTCTCGATTTCTGAAATTTGAGCGCACGTAAGTAAAAAGAACGGTGTGCTTCTCAATCACAGTATTTATTCCCCTTAAAGAGCAAGTGATAGACAATCTTGTGAGTCAATTATTTTTCTTATTTGTTGAAAAAGTTTAGAGAAAAAAAATTACAAGCATGGCAAACCGCACAAAATACCTTATTTCAGGAATTTATTGCTACAAAAAACTTAAACTGAGGATAATGAAACTCGGTACATATTAACTTTGATACTTTCGCTTTCTTTTTAAATAACTTTCAAAGTTTTATCGCGCTTTGTTTTACTGCATAATTGTGAAGAAACGTAAGCGGTTTAGCAAGAACACCGAAGTTTGAAGATATTTTTCTCAGAAAGGCCATTTTTAATTTTTATAACTCCCTCTGATTGAAGTCAAGGACCTCATCTACCATTATGTGTAAAAGACCGTTGCATTATTTTGGTTGTTAATAAGTTGTAACGCGTCACATGTGACCAAGTCAGCCTTGCGGCCGCGCCGTTCGTTATGGGCTGAAAATTGGGTATGAGTTGTTCAAACTAATCCCAATTATTGAGTGAAAAAAAGGGCGATAAAACCGCGAAAATTATTTAAAAAAGGAAGCGAAGGTATCAAAGTTAATATGTACCGAGTTTTATTATCGTCAGTTTAAGTTGTTTGTAGCAATAAATTCCTGAAATACAGATATTTTGTGCGGTTTGCCATGTTTGTGACTTTTTTTCTCTAAAGTTTTTCAACAAGAAAGAAACATAATTAACTCACAAGATTGGCTATCACTTGCTATTTAAAGTGAATAAATTCTGTGATTGAGAAGCGCACCGTTTTTTACTTACGCGCGTTCAAATGTCAGAAATCGCGAAATTGGTGGAAAAACGTTTTTCATCGCCAAAATATATATATATATATATATTTTTTTTTTCAGGCGAACAAAATTTCTTCTTACAACTACGTTCGAAACCACTGTTCTGACTGTAATGCCAAGGCCTACAGTGAAATTTCATCAAAATCGGGAATGGTGACCAAGACCTCGTATTCGATCCTATCTGGACACGCCTAGTTGTAAAATGTGTCAGTTTTTAGCGCACAAAAGGACACGGACGAAAAGCGACGCGGACACAGCGCTGTGTCCGCGTCGCTGTTCGTCCTTGTGCTTTTGTGCGCTAAAAACTGAGGCATGAATTACCAACATGCCCAAGCATACGCTCTTTCATGTAAAATGTGCTTTCTCCTTGCTTCTTCTAGTCGACTTGACGTGATGCGGAGACGTATTCCATACGCGTTCCATTATTTTGCTATAAAAAGGAAGTTTTAGGAGCTGTTTTCTAGAGTAGTATACGTTTGAGATGCCAGCCTGGAACGACAACCATAAATTACAGACACAGCGGCTTCAAGCTGTTCTGGTGCGCGATTCTGAGTGGTCGTTTTAATACAAAGGAACGACGAAGCCGTAATAAAACTTATTATTTGGTTTATTCAGCAACATACGTATATCACTTTCCCGTGCCCTCGCACTTATCACAGCGCAACGTTGAGCAGAACGCTTATTAAAACCGTACGCATTGCCACGTCGACGTCAATGAACGACAAAAATAAAAATAAAAAAAGGTAGCGCGTTTCACTGAAAGCAACAGGCATTTTGAACACAACCTCACTGGGACGATTCAGCGCTGCACTCGTAAAATGGACGCACAACTGCAATGTATTCTGATGTCAAGAGTTTTCAATATATAAAGAAATGTTTCGCGAAAACACGTATGGCGTCTTAAGACACACACACACACAATGCGAGGCACAGGCGCACGCACTGCGGAGAAGCGGTGGGATGGTGGTCGCGTGTGCCGCAGCAATTAGCTCGCCTTGCTTAATTAGCTCGTTAACTGTAGCGAAAAGCAATTCGGACTTCCACATCCGCCTGAGCAGCCCACGTGGTTTCGAGCAGTGAAGCAGGTTTTCATTAATGATATCTGATGCCCAATAGCGCGCGCCAGCGCCTCTTCTAGATCGTACACAACAAACAATAAGACGAGTTTAGTCCTACCGCTCACCACGCGAGAGGCATGGGAGACCGCCCTCCGCGACTGCTCTGGACTGAAGGCCCAACGGGCCCTAGTCCAAAGGGCAAGAGTGGCGGCTGAGTCCTGCGGTGTCCCGGACTGAGGACACCGACCATCAGGGCCCGTCAACATCGGCCCCCGAAACCTCTCCACTCAATAAAGCTTTTCTCTCTCTCTCTCTTGTGGCGGGTAAGGCAATAAACCTACCACAAAAAAGTACCATGTGATTGACTGATGGCTGAACCGCGCAGGACTGCTGAAAGTGAAAAAAGAAAAAATAACTAAGGATGGCAAGTTCATATCATGACTTTGACAACTACAGTTTAAAAATATTTCAGGTAACCGTAGCAGAACCTTGATCTCTGCAGCGTTGCGTTTGACTTCCATAGCATAAAAATATCGGCAGAATTACCAACATGGCGCATAGGTGTTTGGTTTCGTAAATTAAAAAACACGACCACGTATTTCGCGCTGCGTAGCATTCGCAGGCTACAGCGACGTTCTTTGAGTTTTCTATGCCAAGAACACGAAGGCTTGTCTGCGGACGCCGCCAGTCAATTCCTTTTAGTGAAAAAAAGAAATGACTGGTACCTAAACGAACAAGGTGTCACGAACAATGTCCGCAAACAAAGTCGATAAGGTATATTCTACGGGGCATGATAAACAAACAACAGCGTGTAGACATATACATAGCTTTTGTACTTGTCAGATTGTGTCACGTATACCGCGCCGTTCACTTCCGGCCCCATTCCTGCTTTCAGCATGAGTCCACTCAGCTGAGTTAAAAGGTGGAAGGTGTCACTTGCACGCTTCTAGCACCTTCACACTCCTTCTACTCAATGAATTCTGCAGCTCCTCACTTATATGTATTAGCGGAATGCCCGTGATGGAGGATAGCATTGGGAAAGAGAACAAACACTTCGTACGTATTGGCATTTAATTCCCCGTTTGCTTTGTGCCGCATTGGACGATAACATTTGCCAAGCAACGTTTTAAAAACGTTCCTCGATCAAATCCTGTATTTTGAGAAAATTCGCGCGAGAATTTATGTTCCGTCTATACATTGGTGTTAACGCTATACCTCTTCCGTGTCTTCCGGGATGACGCCATGCAGCACTCTCTTCCTGTTGCTCAGCAAGTCTCTTTTCATGGTGTTATCAAAGGTCTACGTACACATTAATAAGATAACACCACAAAGTGTGTCGCAGAATGCACGTGTGTACAAAACACTCGTCTGAACCGACGTCAGCCTTCCGCTCTTACGTCGACGGTATCTATAGATTTTTCTCTAATATATATCGCCCCCCCCCCCCCCTTTTTTTTTCTCTCTCTCTCTTTTTGGCACTGCAGTTGCATGAAATAATAGGCACACTAAAAAAGAATTCTTGCTCTATGGAATGAGCGCAATGCAATCGGTCTGTGTGTTTCAGTTTTCCCTCCTCAAAACGGGAAACGGATTCCCATATTAGTAGTTCAAGTGATTATGAATGCTCTAATAAGGCATACAGACGGATCGATAGCCTTGCGATATGTCTTTCAACTTTAACTACCATCCCATGCACGAATTTCGCGTTGACCCTCTCGACACAACGCCTCGAAATGTAAAATTTCAGTTCCACATTTACGTATCCTCGAAAGTTCTTAACTAGAAGGTGAGGCAATTGTGCGTAACCAAGGAATTTGTTTGCGATGGTCTCAGTTACGAATTTTCGACGAGGCAAATAATGTATGGCTCATATACTCACTGCACATCGATACTATGTGTTCCACATATGTCTATTCTCGCTCTATGCCTTCACGTTTTCCTGGTCATCACTTTCTTTTCTTGTTTTATGCTTTCAAGTACACCGTACGAAGACAGCTTCCCCACTGCAGACAGACACACCAGCACTTTCCTCGCGAAAACAGTCGCTTTCCGCTAGATGGACCTTAAAATTCGCTCAGGAAAAGCAACAAAAAGAGAAAGAAACAAGGCCTGTCTTTCTTCGCTCCAAGACGCATTAGCGGCTATCATTCGGCTATACCATCAATGCTGCATTCGTGCAGTTCCGAAGGTCGTACCAGGATCATGACAAAGACATACTCGAAAGCGTAGCTGCGTTATACGGATAAAACAAAAAATCGTAACACCAGAAGCCCAGGTCTTGCACCGTTCCATCGCGGCGAGCAAATAGTTCACGCATATATATTTCCTCTAGAGATATCCATTCCACGCAGCCGCTCCTTCTGAATGGCGTTCGGTGTCGCCAGTTCTGTGCAGAAGTGCGGAAACGAGGTGGTGCCCGCAGGCCCTTCCTCACCCGTCATACACGACGCGATACAAAGTAGTTCCACATACAACGCGCATCAGATTCTTTCGAACTGCATGGAACGATTCGGAAGAATATAACGGTGCAGGACACCTATACAAGACTAGAAGATGTCGCTGACGGTTAGCGAAATGGGTACGTAGCAGCATTGACGGTGTTTTAAAATCGCACAGCGGTCACAATGCGGCTTCTCCTTTGAGTGGAACGGCATCGGCCACATCTATAACACTGACAACGCTGCACGCACATGCAACGAGTTAGGCCGCGCTGTCGGCGAAGCGTGCAACGCGCACCTGCATGCACGTTCGACCCCATTCTTTCCGCGTGAGCGCTAGTATATAACGCGCTGTGGCTCCAGCGCACGGGAGTCATTGTAGGAGAAGCGTGGGTTTTGGCACAGAACTACATAGACCATAATGCCGCGTTCGCCCGGGTCACGGTCACTCGATCGATACTGTAGTTACGTTGTTGTTTGACTGACCCGGTAAAGAGAAACGATGTATTGCTGAGCTAGTTTGTTATCCATTGTTTAAGTACAGATAAGCGCAATAAAAGAGCGTCAAGAAATAAATAAAATTAGCGTAGCTTGCACTAAAGGCGAAATGATAGAGAAGGCGAAGTTATGTAGTCCTGGCTTTTGCTGTTTTGCCAAGTCTTGCCAATTTTCTTTCTTTTCCTCTCTATTTCTTTCTTCTTCCCTGTTCTGTCACTTTTTCTGTCTTTTTTTCTCTGTTTCTTTCTATTACTTTATCTATTTCTTTCTCTCTGTTTTATTGATCTTCCTTTTCCTCCTCACGCTCACTTCCATTTCCGTCCCCCCTTGCTATGCTGCGTTAGCGTGCCTGGATAGCTGAGTGGTTAGGACGCTCGCCTTCGGATCGAGGGTACGCGGGATTCGAATCCCGCCTCGTAAAGAATTTTTCCGGCAAGAATTTGTCTTTTTGTCTTCTCTCTCTCTTTCTCTGTACTCATTCTCTCAACCACCAGGGCTATTGCAAGCCACGCCGGAGGGATCCGCGCACGTGTTCTTGGAGCAAAGCAGATGATGAAGAGAGAGCCTGCCGGTTCATAAAAGATTGTTTTGGGTTACGACAGACATTTTACGCCGAGCTAGAACAGCTTCGCTGTTTAAAAAATTGAGCCAAAACCATGATATGATTATGAGGCACGCCGTATGTAGGGGACTCCGAATTAATTCTTGACACCCGGGATTTCTTTAACGTGTACCTGAATTTAAGTACAGGGATGTTATTTGCGTTTCGCCCACATCGAAATGCGGCCGCCGCGGACGGGACTCGAGAACGCGTCCATGATTTCACTAAGGTGTTCAATGGAACATCTTAGCAGCTGAGCCAAGCCTGGTCGAGATAGATCAAGAAGGCGATAACGCAAGCACTTGTGTTGTCGTCCTCATGCCTCTCGTCGCTCGTTTTTTAGCGCTTATTTATTGATAAGTTAAAAGAAGAACCCGTTTCAGTTGAATTAGCAACATTTCTGTTAGGAATGCAGCGTAATAATCGTGACACGTTATCACTGCCAGCCGTTTGGCAATCCGCGGAATACGTCGACGCTGATCGCAAAGCACCAAAAACCGGACAAACGGGCGCCGGATGCAGCTTTGTGGTACCATAGCACACGCATCGAATGCGTGATCATGTGGTCAGCATCATCGATGTGCAGTTCCTTCTTTGCTATCATTCTAGAGGAGGGGAAACATGGCACGACCCAAGTTCGCAGCCCATCTGGGAGCACGGCTCAGCGCCACGTTCTATACCATCACAGACGGGTACATCGGTGGTGGCGGGCGCGGCCCGCTACAGGCCAGTTCACTCCTCACACTTTGACCACGCGGCGCTGTCACTTCTTCAATATTGCTTCCAGCACGTGGTTCAGTAGTCCATACCACGATCACTTTGCACATGGACAGCACCTCAGGCACTGAAAACGCTCTGGCACTTGACGCTTTCCGCGAATTGCACCGCACGGGTCACATCATACTCCCATTCGCTTGATCCTTGCATTCAATCTGCAAAGATCGATCGGTACCGGCGAAGCGTCCTCTCCTAATGCCCTGCTGGTATAGTTGCCACCGACTCGGTGTATTGCTGACACCTTGTTGCGAATGTGCAAGGACTTCTCGTAGAAAAGAGACGGGCACGGCGCTAGGCCAGCCTACAGGTCAGTCTCCTTGAGTCCGCCCAGTTCGCACAGCACTTGGCTGTCCAGGCTGATGACCGACGACGCCCTGGAGGGGCTTACTGCTGCGCTGGCCGGCACCGCCAGCAGGCCGTCGCCGTTCGTCGTGGGAGCAACGGCGGCCGCGTTTCGCCTCCGCAGCTCGGCCTCCTTGGCGGTGTGGCCGCCGCAGCAGGTTAACGAGCCACAGTGCTTGGCTTGCGAGCACTGCAGGATGCACTGCGAGCCCGTGTGCGTCTCCTGCGAGAAGGGTTGCGAGAACAGCCACTTTCATTTGGTGCACGCGCGAGCGGATTGCTAAATGGAGTGCACAGCTTAACTTTACAGGCGTTTGTACATACGTAAATCACCATGATAAACAAACAAAAACTATAGACATTCAGGCCCACTGCCGCGGGCAGCCGAGGGAAAAAAGCTACGCATGTATATAGTATGAACATTACATTAGAGGAAGGAAGTGGTGCACGTATGCGAATTTCAAGAAGTCTAAAGGTTGATGGAGCTAAAAGACAGTGAAGCCAAGGAATGTACAGGGGATGCTATTTGTGGTAGTTACGATGTAAATGTGAGGAAGTTGAAATGGACGAAAAGACAACTTGCCGCCGACAGGGATCGAGCCTGCAACCCTCGAATAGCGCGTCCGATGCTCTACTAATAGAGCTACAATGGCGGTCATCCTCCCGTCCACGCCGCTCGTAGCCATGACGGTGAGTACCACTCGCCGTCATGGCCATAGGCGTGCGCAGGGTTCCCCTTCAGGGGGGGGCAGGGGGGTGCGAAGGTTCAGCCCTTAAAGTCCCCTTCTTTAATAAGCCTAAAGGTGTGTTAGAATGCGAAGATTTTAATAAAGATTAGCCTACTATGATGCGGACAGAGGTGCATTCGAGTTCCATTACGTGCATGCATGCTCCCGTATGCATGTACCTGCATATACATGTATATACTACGTAAAAAAGTGACGTAATTGTTCGAGTGCGTGCGTGCGTGCTAATGAGAAAGCTCAATGTTTGTGCCGTCTCCCTTACTCTTCGAATAAGCTGCAGGGGCAACAAGAACACGAAGACATTAGTAGAATGTAAAGCAAACGAAAAAAAGATAAGCTTAACTTCCCCCCTCATTTATACGCTATTTACGAGCTTAAATCCAATTACGAAATATGAAAAACAAAATGAGAAACTGACGCAACTCCAAACACTGAGCGACGCGAAACGCCGTTCTAAGTCAGGGATGGAGGGACAACCATCGCGTTCATCTTCTACGGTTTAAGATCCCCTCCGGGGCAAAAACATTTTTCTCGCTCGCTTTTACGGCATGCCGCCTGCTGGAAACCACCCTTGGCTTTTATCGGACGCTCTCAGGCACACGCGTCAGCAAGCTCCTTTTTTTTTCCTCCCTTCCAGAGCAAAGGGTTCTTTGCCAGCACCAGCGTTACGGTTATCTTACTATTATTATCATTTTTTTTTCTCTCTCAATAGTCCCTTTCAGTCGCTCGTTCTCACTACACGCAGGCCGTTGTGCCCTGGGGCGTCCGCGGCGAAAGGGTTGGGGCTTTTTTTTTTTATTTCTCCTCGATCCGCGCGGCGGAACGTTTTCTGCAGGCGCGGCAGATGGTTTATTATACGCCTGCATGCAACAGGGCCGATGATGTACTCGCCCGTCGCCCTTATCTGCGCTGCAGGCGACGGCTGCTGCATTGCTCTGTTCACAAACACGATCCGGAACAGAGGGGCTGCGGCCGCTTGAACAGCCTAACTACATGCCGGTATAATGTAAGGATTCTTTTCATTAGCGTCTGCCTATTCCTTTCTTATCATGCCCCGTTCACGACCGCTCCAGTGTGTTGACAATGAAGGCGGGAGCTCCGCTCGGACCATAGAGTTAACGTGTAAATATGTATAGTAAAGTTAAAATAAGACCTAACCAAAACGCGATTTTACGAAGTTCCCGATATAACGAAGAAATTTCGATTCCCCAGCAAATGCCCTAGCGGCTCAGTGTTATCGTCAACCCGAATAAACGAACCATCTTGGCCACATATATCGAAATTTTTCGGAAATACTCGACTTAAAGAGCGGCGATTTCTTTCCAATTTTGCAGAGACGGGTGTTTTGTTCAAGGCTCAAGCGTGCGTCTAGGTGCCCTATACTCATGGCCTTAGCTTTAGTTTGAGGAGGCTGCACGCCGCGCCCATGCATGGTGCAATGGACTCGACAGTCGGTAGCGCTCTTACGTACCGGATGGTGTGCTCCCTGAATACAGACCACTGAATGACATGATCGACTTGCGATTTATTTCAGTGAGACATATTTTAAGAAAGTCCACCGTGGTGGTGTAGCAGTTACGATGCTCGGCTAAAGACCCTAAGGTCGCGGGTTCGATCCCGGCCGCGGCGATCGCATTTTGATGGAGGAGAAATACCAGGGGCCAGTGGACTGTGCGATGTCAGTGCACGTTAAAGAACACCAGATGGTCAAAATTTCCGCATCCCTCCACTACGGCGTCCCTCACAATTTTAGCGTGGTTTTGTGACGTAAAACTCCAGATATTATTATATATTTTAAGAAAGTGTTGTTTAGTAAGACAGTTCAGACGGCCAACTTTCTTTATAATATACGACTGCCTTCCTATTTAAGCTCAAAATCTTTAACCTTAATTTTCTGTGGCAGGTCGAGAAGGAGAGAGTCAGTAAACGAACTAAAAGCTGCCGCATGTGTCGCTGTTTACGTTTGTCGTTCGGTAATCGTCTGTTCAGCAGTAAGTAAGCCATTATGAACAGTTCGCTTCATTTTGTCGAACTTCAGAGGATCAAGAGTAATGTTTATTCTTACGATAAAAAAAATTTTTTTTGTACTACTGTTATACAGAAAGGAGTAGCCGTCACTATCTTTTTAAAGTGGCTAAATATATATCAAAAGCTGTCCGGCCTGCCGACAGCTATAAAGAATTGAGCGTGGCGGCTTCGGAAATTTTAGCATAATATTAAATGGAACTTTTAGCATAAGATTTGTGGAATAAGTTGAAAGTAGCTACGTATACGGGCAAAGCATGCACGGCTTCGTACAGTACACACCTGGCAGAACTCGGGTTGCACGGTGGTGGAGGTGATCCCCTGTTCGTGCAGGTAACGGTTGAGACGGTCGGCGACAGACGCGTACACCGCGGGCGACCCGAACACGATGTGTACCGTGGCGATCAGGTGCGTGTTGGTGAGCTGCCACAGGTGGAACTCGTGCACGTTCAGAATGGACGGAAACTGAAACACGGGTCAATGAGCTTTGAAGTAAAGCATTTCTGGTTCACTAAGCGGCTGCCCGACATCTCCATAGAAGCCAACATAAGGCAAATACCGACAAAGTAAATTTACTCATATTTTGCAAAGCATTCACGTCAATGCGAATCAATCAATCAGTCAATCAATCACTCAATCAGTCAATCAATAAAATAATCTTGAGCGCCGTAACAGAGTACTTAATTACCTCTTTCATAATCCTCTTCTGCATTGTGGCAATGTCGACATTATGTGGAACGTTCTGAAGAAGGATGAGACCAGACTCTTTTACTGCGTAAAGAGAGAGAGAGACAGAGAGAGACAGAAACTGTGATACAGGGTGCAAAACAGGCAGCATCACTCAAAAACGTCTGTATAATATCATATGCTCTGCGTAGAGCGGCGGCCGAAGCACGCGAAGTGCACAAAGCGAACAAAGTTAGTTGCCTTGACACGCGCAATGCATTTAGATTGAGCTGGAGCGTATGAAGTGTGGGCTGCTCACATACACTCGTGCAACGCACGCAAACTTGCCCGAAGAAGTTTTGAGTACAAAACGACAAAAACTTTCGCAGGAAAAAAATATGTATTTACTGTATAGTACTCGAGTCATTCGACCGTAATCCGCACCAAAAAGGTGTGCCAGACCGCAGTGGCGTAGCCAGGGGGGTGACAGACCGCAGTGGCGTAGCCAGGGGGTGACACACCGGGCACGTGCCCCCCCCCCCCCCCCCGAAATTTTTTTCGACATGGCATACATAGCGAAAAATGACCATTTCAAGGAGGTGCCACCCCTGAAATCAAGGAAGTGCCTCCCCCCCTCCCTCCCTCCCGCCCCGAAAAAAATTCCTGGCTACGCCCCTGCCGGACCGCGATCGTATACGTTGTAGAGACGACGACACGAGCATTCTCTTCGTACTGCGATAAGATATGTCAGTGGTAGTTCAGTACGAAAATGAAGGCAACTCCAGTCGGGGTGTGCCAGATAGAGCACTATAGCTTGCTCCCCGAATTCTGTAGTTATTTCTGTCTTCCTTAAACTTGAGCCTGTTTGAGGGCGCTTCTTTATTGTGAATCGCAAAACATAACTGCGTGTGCCTCTCTTTAGGAACTCTATGAATCTACGATGTACGTGGGAGGTAAGTCAAGAGGCACTTTCAACGTTTCGCGGACTCTCTTGATCAACAACAACAATGAAAGATCACACGAAGTTTGTATGGTGCTGATAATATATACCGCATTTAAAGACCCTTATACTTGTCCACAATGGCTAAATTTACGTCTTGACAATTGTTAGAGTAATCTGCGAGTTAGAATTAGGGTTCAACAGGGCCATCAAACAAAAATAAAGCCATGTGTAACATGATAATGCCAACAACAGCGCCACGAAATCAACACATTGTAAATTGAAATGTTTATTTCTCGTATTTTATTGTAAGTCGGTAACATAACCATTCTGAGAGGGTGGTAATAGCATCGATACGTCGCGTAAATAAGGTTGTCCGCATTCATTCTTCATATGTATTCGTAAGCACTGAACTACCAAATTTTCAACTTGTCCGATAATTCGGGCGCCTTCGCGGCGCCGCCAGGGTCGCTACCCTTGGATCCAATGTGCTGCAAGGATGTCTGAAGTTTAGGACGCTGAAACCATTCATCGCGTGCTTTTGCAGACTTTCTGTCGTGATCTTAAATCCCAAACGGCATTAATTGAGGCCGTAACCACCACCATGTTGATTATCTCGCGAGCACAAACCAGCGCTTCTGCGCACCGATCCACTTCATAGCTGTAGCAGCTCCGAATTGTATGCTTCGCCACAACGTCACAATGCTCCACGGTCAAGCATACGCAAGCATAGCGGTGAAGCGCCTTAGGAATGGCAAGGGCGCGCTGTCACGGGACATTGTAGTATACGTGCTACGACGCGCGGATAGAAGCTTCTTTTCTTTTAAAGACGATAGTCTTTCTTGGGATACTTAAACGCCAAAATTTTGGTCTGGCTGTCTGTCCGTCTGTTTGTCTGTCCGTAACCCGATTCAGTTACTCGGCCAAAGTTTAACTTCTTTCTGAACGCCCAGCCATCTTGAACTGGTGTTCGCGTTCATATTTGTGAACATATTCGATCAAAAAGCAAATACTACGCATTCCTGAGGCGCAACATTAATATGTAAGTGTCAGGACGTGTGTTCTTTATTAGAAAATACATAGGTACGCAATTCTAAAGAACCTAGTGTTTTTTAGGCTGTCTCAGGCAAGGCAAAACATAGTTGTACGGCCGGCACAAGACTATCGTCTTTCGACGACATTTGCAGCGAAGCATGCAGATACGCGGCCAATTTTTTTTTTTTTCAGTTCAAGGAGTGGGGGGGGGGGGGGGGGAGTGTTAAAAGGCTAAATGATGATAATGGTGATTACGCCTAGCAAGTGTAGCGCCATGATTTCAGACCTATTTCTGATAGTTATTATAAACACGCACAACAGCATCCCCTGTTACAATACGAGAACCGAGACGCCTAACAAATGTAGCGGCATAATTTTAGACCTATTTCTGACGTGTCTATTGCGATTTCAGCTTTTGGGGTCGGTAGTGAGGCATGCATACGTTTCGCCAGACTATTTAATTTTGTGCGAAAGCTCTACTACACTGTCTCCCTAAGGTCATTCATCGCATCGTAATGACCTTGAACCACCGGAGCGCAAGTGAGATAGGCATGACGTCACGCCAAGTGATCCGCTGCGGAAGGGCGTCGCAGCTGCGGTACCACGTGACCAGGTTAATAAAACACTGTGCGCATAGCCTCTGAAAAATCAAGCCAAACATACATTTTGCTCGCGATGACTAGTTTTAGATGAGTTAAACCTCAGATTATTTTTTTCTTATGATTTCTCATTCACAATAAGTGTGTCCGAAAAATCGGACGTTGAGTACTCATTCACTCATCCTATGCGCACACGTGGATATGTATACTTACTGCGTGGATAGGAGGTACAAATGAGTATGGCTACGGCCACCACGGCTAGCACTGGGTCCACGTACCGTGGCAGCGCCCCAGTCCCGAAATGCACGGCGCATGCGCAGCCTACCACGAGGAGGCAACCGCCGCAAGTGCGCATCGCTTCCAGCAGACTGGAGCGCCAACCTGCGTGCAGAAGCGTGAAAGAACGTTATGTCTCTCACTGTGAAGTGCGTGCGGGTCAACAGGAACCAAGAACAGCGAAAAGCAAAGCAAACACGAGATTTACCAACATTAAGGACATTATCACTTGCTTGGGACGGCGAAGAAGGCTGTGCAGTCAGACGGCTAAAAACGAAGCTCTTTACTGGGCGGATTTGTGCCCATGAAATGAAGTAACACTAAATGCACCAGCGAGCAGAAGTCGCAATGCGATGATAGCGGCGAGCAAGGTCGGTGGTCGTCGAGAATTTAATCGTGGGCGGAACACGCTGGCTTTTATGCGCACCCTATCGAATACTCCAGCGCCGGTGTGCGCGGTACTGTCAGAATAAACTCAACTTCTCGAGTAGTGCGGGCAATCTTATCAGAAGATTCCAAAAAAAATCGTGAAAGTTCTCTTACATTCGGCATGGCCTGCGCCGAGCAACATAAGTTTTTTATTTATTTATTTATTTATTTTTTTTTGCTGGTGAAGCCAGATCACATAAAAAAGATAAAGAAATAGGCGCGCGTGCCAATATTAGTGAAAAAAGAGACGCTGTGATCGACCCTATCTATACCAGCTCGCCGCTTAAAGAAGGAACCTGTTGTGGATGGCCTTGTGTTATCAGGGAAGTGAGGCGGTTGAAAAAATGCACTAAAGAAAACAGGCGAACCAGAGTTGCGAAATGAAACAGAAACCCGCCGAGTTTCGCTAATTTTCTAACTGCACATAATCACAAAGCATGAAAAACAAACCTGCAGCCTAATACATAGCAAGTGTGCTTTGTTTCATTGAAAAACGAACAAAAGGGCGTTTGTCTACATCTAGATGACTAAAAAACATGATTCTTGCGTTCAGCATGCTAGACTGATGTGCATTCAAAACGAGCGTTTCAACGCCCAGGCAGCCGAACAACGTACACTTATATACTGTAACGTGAAGGTGGCGCTTGAGATATATACTTTCCGGCGTGAGGATTGCTCTAGCGTATAGCTCCTTCGCTTAGGCGCCATGATAAATGCAAAAGTTGGTCGCGCAGGGAGGAAGAAAAGCTTTTGGGAATATTTAAGCGCACACAATAGACATTCACATAGGACGGAAGGTAGCGGACGAGTGTGAATGTCTGTTTTGAATGAATGAATGAATGAATGAATGAATGAATGAATGAATGAATGAATGAATGAATGAATGAATGAATGAATGAATGAATGAATTTATTCCTCCTATTTACAAAAGAAAGGAAGCAGAAGCTAAAGGCCATTGGCAAAGGCTTTTGCTCTAATTTTCGTGCTTTAATGTTTCCATAAGCTATGCGAGTGTCTATTTTTGTGCTTCAATGTTCCGAAAAGGTATGCGCCATCTCGCCGAATATCAAGTTTTGTTAAAGAAAGGAAAGGCTCACTCCTGGCGTCGGAGAGTGCGTGGTGGGGATGCGCGTGTGTGGGCAGCAGGGACTGCTTGGTGCTCGGCTCTTCGGGCACCTGCATCTGGCACGGCAGCGGCACCTGGTCGTCCTCTTCCTCGGTGCCGGACTCGGTGCCCACCACGAAGTTCACCTGCACCTCGGTGCCCTGCACGATGCGAAGGTTGCAGCCGCGACGAACACGGGTGCCTGGAAAGGGTTGCGTATGCCCATTTGAGTTAAACGGCAAACTTTGTTAAGGGAGAACTGTACAGGCGATTACCTTCGGTTTATCTAGAATCTCTTGATTTTATTCATTTCAGATATAGTGCACCGAAACACCGCTTGTAGTGTGTATAATAACAAAGTTCGTTCTACTGACGCCAGCAAGGTGAGGGTTTTTTTTTTTTTTTTTTTTTTGCAGCTTCTTGCTAGAAACGGTTTGCTTTTTTTTTTTTTTTTTTGTTCTTCTCTTAAAACTTCCTCCACCTTGTTGGGCTCCACAGGACTGATTTGCTTTGTGCAGTATCTCCGTGCGCTATAGCGTAGCCGCGGAAGGGATAGGGGGGAAGGGGGGGTCAAGCTTTTTCCCGAAAATTTTCAATTTGGCATGTGCATATGTATATACACGCACACATACAAACACACGCACGAACGTACATAAGAGCATACATGCTCTGAATCATAACCTTTTTTTTAAATGCATACTTGCCTCCTGGTCAGCTCAGATGGTAGAGCGACCACTCCGGAAATACGTGGTCCAGGGTTCGAATACCTGATCCTGGACAAACATTCGGTCTATAGGGAGGCTTTCTTTCTGACAGGTGCGTATTAATGTCCTTTGTAGTTCAGTGCTACAAAACTGGTGGATGACAATATATCTCCATTTCGCTACTTAAACGTACCTCCGATGACGATGTAGCAGACGATGTCGACGGACAGTCCGAGGATGCCGAAGCATAGCAGCAGCATCGGGTAGTGCGGCTCGGTGTTCTCGTGGGACGCGTGCACGATGGTCTGCACGGCGGCCACCGAGATGGCGAAGCACAGCGCCATCAGGAACAGCATGTTCACCAGCGTGCCCAGAACCTCGACGCGCGCCCAGCCGAACGTGTTCTTTAGCGTGCGCTCCTGGCATATCTGTGCAAAAAGGCACACGGAACCGTCAAAACGGATGACATTTTGCTCAAAATCGACAATGCTTCGCCAAGAGCCTAGTAACCTTACCGCCACACCAGTTATCACAAATGCTGATGTGCTCTTATCTACATTCCCTTCCACATATCCCTTACTTTCCTTTGCAGGAACGTCAGGTATATATGTTCACATGAAAGCACTAAAAAGGGCTGGCAACAGCGGTCTCTCACACCAGCGCGCGTTGCTCAAACTGACACAAAGCCAGCTCACTCGTACTACACTTAGAGCATAATATACGAATCAGGCCACAAAAAGGTACGAATTTCATTGAATAATTGAGCACAGCTGTTGCTTCTAATATGACTATTCCCGTTGCTCTTTCACCTACTGTCGCTATTCAGCGTCCGCTTGACAACTCTCTAGGTAACAGGTTATATAGCTTTTTTGTTAGATAGATAGATAGATAGATAGATAGATAGATAGATAGATAGATAGATAGATAGATAGATAGATAGATAGATAGATAGATAGATAGATAGATAGATAGATAGATAGATAGATAGATAGATAGATAGATAGATAGATAGATAGATAGATAGATAGATAGATAGATAGATAGATAGATAGATAGATAGATAGATAGATAGATAGATAGATAGATAGATAGATAGATAGATAGATAGATAGATAGATAGATAGATAGATAGATAGATAGATAGATAGATAGATAGATAGATAGATAGATAGATAGATAGATAGATAGATAGATAGATAGATAGATAGATAGATAGATAGATAGATAGATAGATAGATAGATAGATAGATAGATAGATAGATAGATAGATAGATAGATAGATAGATAGATAGATAGATAGATAGATAGATAGATAGATAGATAGATAGATAGATAGATAGATAGATAGATAGATAGATAGATAGATAGATAGATAGATAGATAGATAGATAGATAGATAGATAGATAGATAGATAGATAGATAGATAGATAGATAGATAGATAGATAGATAGATAGATAGATAGATAGATAGATAGATAGATAGATAGATAGCCAGCCCGGAGTCACGCACGTGGTGGCTGATGACGAGCAGCACCAATGCCAGGACGTTGTACAGCATCTGGTAGGCATAGATGAGCAGCACCAGCGAGTGAGTGACGTGCGACGCCACGATCTCGGCCAGGAAGAACAGACCGGAGAGCACCAGGGCCGCGTACAAGCGACCGCAGCCGCTGCTCCTGCCGCTCGTCGTCGGCCCCGTGGACATGTCGACTGCGGTGGCGGCGCCGCTTTTGGAGTCGCCTGCTGATTCACCCTGCTTGTGACAACGAGCAAAGAATCGATTGATCTGTTTTCTAATAAGTCGTACACATCGTGCATCGGCAGGAGGCTATCTTGCTTGCTTGCTTCTTAGTACTGGCTACTACCCACTACGGGGGGATTCGCCAAGAAGGTTAATGTAGAGAGAGAGAGAAAGCAAGGATGGAGGCAGAAATTTTTTTTCGGGGAGGGCACCACCTTGATCTGAAGTGGGTGCCGGTCAGGCAGATGTGGTCGAGTGTCATTTTGGGCTATATATGCCATGGCAAAAAAAAAAAAAACTTTTTGGGGGGGGGGGGGGGGGGGGTGGGTAGCACGGGCCCGGAGTGCAACCCCCTGGCTACCCCACTGAGAGAGAGAGAGAAAGAAATAGGCTTATTTGCAGAAAGGCGGAGAGGTCGGTCTGAGCGATAGTATGCTCCGGTCTGCTACTCTACACCGGGGGAGGGGAACGGGGAAGAAAAGGAGTAATGAATGACGATGGTGAGTTAGGGAGGTGAGCAAATACTGTCCCGTCAAGTTGGCGCAATACTACAGCCGTGCATCCAGAGCAGTGGCTTGCAGGAAGGCTATGGCCGCTCTTACGACCACAGTTGCACTGTTGTAGATGCATATACTAAAATTTTGGTTCCCACCTATCCTGGAGGATAGGCCGAAAATCGGGTCGCTTAGAAAAAAACATTTAAAATAAAGAAAAGAAAGTAATTTGTCACTTCGCTTAATGAAATATTTTATTACCAGCAATATTATCTTGAATATAAAAAAAGGGGGGACAAGGGCCCAACACAACCTCATCAGGTAAAAACCTATTATGAAATTGTTCTACAGAGGAAATCAGTTTCTGTCGTTTGCGTGTCTATGCTGGAGAGGTATAAATTAGGTGTTAAAATGTTTCTGGCCCTTGAAAATGTAAGCATCATGACAAGGGTGGGGCAAGGGGAAAATTCGCATTTTTTAGAAATAGAATATTGTAATTTTAGTCATACGGGAAAAATACATCAATAATTTTTATGAATGAAAATAATGATTTCTAATGCACGATTAAAATATTGGTGGCTTTCCGAAGTACCGAAAAACTGATGCTGATCAATGCATTAACAAGGTACCCTCTTCGTGTCTGATCAGGAATTAGCAAAAGGCCCCGAAGACGTTCCTGTTACTACATTCCAATGAAGCAGCACCATAGGAAAGAATATCATGAATAGTTAGCGGCCTTCCCAAATTTTTAATAAAATTTGAAAGTACGTTTTTCTTCGATTTTTAATAACCTTCATTACCCACTGTTTCCTTGTTTGTGTTCCCAGTGCGAATGACTACATCCACTATAGAGAATCGGGCAATATTTATATGTAATTAGACGTAACTTAATCTTGATTATAACAAAAATTCTTAAAAATCCGGTAGTAAAAAATAAAATAAGATATCACCAAGCTAATTTATACTGCTTAAGAGCTGTTACAGATTCTTCCACGGCGAAGCAACCATGCCTGTTACAATCACCACGTGAAAAGGCTCGAAAGGTAAACAATGTGCCAAATCGAAAAGTTAACTCCAAGTTGTCTTAGACTTTTAAAAAAATCTTTCTTGCATAAGCGAACCGACTACAGTATAAGAAGAAATGATCTGTTGGCTCATCATTGCCACAGAGAGGGCACAGAGGGGGGCTTTACCAGCCCTGTGTTGATAAACGTCTAAGGAAGGTGTGCGACCCGGTAATCGTGTGATTGTTGCTCAATGCCTCCTATTTGCCAATTGGAGATAAGTTGTCGACACTGCAGAATTGTGATTTTTGACGTTTTCTTCCAAGAATTTCTCACGCCAATTACGGAGTATTGGCCGAGAATCGAGTGAGTTAAGATAACTGATCAAATGTGAACCGTGCCACTAATGAAACAAGCTGCATTAATCAACATAACTATAACATAGAATATTAAGAATTTAGCAAGAAACTTGTGTCGTTGTTGTTGCTCCTTTGACACATGTGGCCACCTGCCCATTCTGCTCAATGAAACTCGATTCAGCATTTTAATTATAGATATATTGTTCTTTCGACTGCATGTCGGAAGCCCAGAGAGCGCTAAGGTTGACAGTGAGAAGTTCCAGTAGCTATTCGCTTTAACTAAATTCGCTAGACCCGTTTAGGATGTCATTGTCACCAACTGTAAGAACCCCTTTAATGCGAAGCAACCCTCCGTTGTAGGTATACGCCATAGATGAGAAACAAGAAAAGTGATGCAATAGGAAGTGAAACTTGATTCATGTAACCACATCATTAGTTATCAGTTCTCCAAAGTATATCAGCGAAATTAATTTTATGCATTAGTTCATCTTCATCTACCCGAGTCTTGGCCAATATGTTATGTTACAGTATATTCATTTATTTAGCCTAAAGATAAAACGTAGAAAGAGGAAAATACTACATCATAATAACTAATCTGATGGTAACACACAATATAGTAATTCATACATAAGGTATCATAATATACACCAAATAAACTCCATATAATGCAACACAGTACATAACATAAAAGCTATAAACGGAGAATTTTTCAAGCAATATAAGCACCATCATCAAAAAAATGATAGAGGTCAGCAAGCACAGTTAAGTACACAAGCACGAAAAAAAAAAAGAAAAAAAAGACATAACCGTATTTGTTTAACTTGCTTATTTTGCATCTTTGTATTAATTTGCACCAGATTTGAATGCAGCAAATTATAGTCCATCCTCTTATTCAGAAGACCGTCAAGCAAACGTAATTATGTAAAAGCGAATCATAACTTTTCGCGTCACCAAGGCTGCGCCATTCGTTGAGCTGAAGAACGACGTCAGCGTTCGGTATGATTAAGAATGTGTTCAGCCCCGAGTGGACTAATATCGTCGCGTGATTTTTCGCACGGTCGCAGATACAAGCGAGAAGCATGCTTCGTTTAGAGACGTACTACGGGTGAGCAAGCGGCATAATGCTTGAGTGGCCGCATTATCTAGGCAGCAGATAGATAGGCTGAAGAGTTAACCGTGTGCACATAGCAAACAGAAGGCAGAGATAAGATGAACCCGGTGCCCGTATCGTCGGATGCACTGCGGCCTACTCGCGTCTCGCGAAGTCCTGAGCTCATGCGTGTCTCGCACGGCCTGGTTTTTGGAATTCGCGAAGTTAGGAATTACTAAAATGGCAAGAGCAATTTGAATTTCTTTGTTCTTGAAACGTTTTTTTTGTTCTTTACTACGTTATCCAGTTTGCCCTACGGCATCAAAAACTCGTCGCACATGATTGCGCACTTCAATTTGCCGCGTAAAATCTTGTTGAAATGATTTAAGTTCTTAAAAGATGAACAATGAAATTTAACTATAGAAAATTCAGCCAGTTTCACGCCGTCAAAGCTGTCGGACAGTGAAGCTGTAAGTGCGTGAGATCACGTGCATAATAATAATCATCATCATGTCCCGCATTATCATTATCATCATAATTTCGAGCATCATCATGATTTCGTTTTGTTTATTTATTCACTCCCACCTCTGGTAACGTGATCTCCGTGACGCCTACTATACTACTGACTTCTACTGCTGCTACTACTACTACAACTACTACTACTACTACTACTACTACTACTACTACTACTACTACTACTACTACTACTACTACTACTACTACTACTTTGACGACGACGACGACGGCACCGGGTAGACCAAGACAGCTTCCTTGTAAAATCTACACAGTACGCTATATCTGACCACAAGAAGAGTGTTGGTTCACGATCACATTTTTACAGAAGAAGCAGTTTCACTCGAAATCTCCCGCTTATTTCAGTTTTCTCGGATGCCATATAATCGCTTGACACGAAGCCCCGTAGGTCAAAATTAAACCCGAGTTCCCCCCTTCATGACCTGAGTCGTAACCAAATCACGGTGCTGAAATTATTAGCAATAGTAGGGCCTTTGAAAATGTATTGAATGACCCTGGTAATAGCAAACGCGGCACCAGACGGGATCATCGACTTCTAGAACAGGCGCGCTAAACGCTCTCAGCAAGAACGCAGGCGGATGGTGTTTACCTCGTCTGTGTGTCGTGACATCCGTCCTTCGCCCCCCGTTGGAATCCCGGTGGCACTCCCCCATTCTCGAAGGGCACCGATCCCAGCCGCCTCTGTTTTCGAAGTCGGGTCCCCTCCGTCAACTACCCCTGCGGGTGTCTTTCGAAGGCCGTTCTGGTGTAGGCCCCCCCACGTTTAGTGCCACCCCCTCACCCCTCGCCCCACCCCTTCTATCGAATCGTATGGTGCCGGACGAGGGCACTTAACAGGGTAATAAGAGTGCCCTTCGAAGCTCGCTTTCCCTCGCGCACCCCGTCCACCAACCCAGTTCGAGTGACATGTCAGCGAGATGACCATCGCAGAAGCCCGGGTGCCGTATACTCGCTTTATCACGTGCTGCGACACTTTCATCTCTCGTTAATCTACCCCTCAACCATTTTTTTCCCCTCGTTGTTTTGTTAGTTGTTGACTGTAGCTTGTATATTCACCGGCAGTCTTGTATCTTCGGCCGATCTCACGTGTGTTTGCTTGGCGGTTGCCCTCTCCCTCTCCACGGCGCCGCTTGTGGTAAGAACGTCTGATGGCTCATCGGAACGACAGGCGGAGGAACACTTGCACGGTTTCCCACTGTAGCGGGAAGGTTTTCCGAAGAACCGTTTTTCTCTCGGCGGCTTCAGGGATTCTCTGCTTACCCCTGAATGATAGCGATACGGTTTTTTTTTTAATTGTTTTTTGTTCTTGAGAATCACGTTTAGTAGCTTGTTTGACAAGACGCGCATGTGATTGTATGCTGTTGTTGCTTTCCTTCTGCAATCAGTGTCTTCGTTACTGAATATCTCCAATGGGAGGCCTGTGCGGTTAAGCGAATATTTCTCCTTGTTCAACGATGGCTGCGTAGAAGCTCTCTACTGGAAGCGTTGTTTTTGAAAAAAACTTCACCGACATGACCGAGTTCGCTATTTGTTCGCCAATATTACGTTCGTGACAGCTAGACTTCCGGAGAGTTTCTTTTTTTCTTGCGTGTGTTTTTTTAACAGTGTGCAGCTGCACTCGCGATATTAAAGTTCTTTACGGCTGCTTTCTGAATAATTCACGAATAAAAAAATAAATAAATAAAAAAGAAGCACATTCAAGCCGCAAATATTCTGCCTGGAACAAGAAAGGCCACAACCGCGACCTATCTAGTCATGCTTCAGGCCGGTTATCATGGGTAGAACGGGATTTTTTTTTTTTTCGTGTAAGGCAGCTGGAAGCAAGCATCCATTCTTTGATTGGTAGCACTCTGGATGCTGTTCAACCGACCTTTAGTGCGGGAGGTAGTCTCAATTTTGTTCTCATGGGTTCGCAGCGTTTGATGTGGCGTTCAGATTGGTTGGTCTCTGAGAGACGCTTCGGGTTGCGATGTCGCTTATTCTGGTCCCTTCTTTTCCCCAGTGTTACTTTCTGCCCCTACGTCTATTCCGGCTACAACAGAAGTCAGCCAGCCTCGACGGCATCCATTGCCAAAAGCCACCCGAGCCGCGATTGAAGGAGCCAAAAAGACCGAACGCAAGCGACCGAACGAGTTCCGGAGCTCCTTCGCTGTGAAGCAAGTCCGCGGAAGTGACAGTGAAAGCTTACTTCAGGAACCTTTGTTTTTTTTTTTTAATTCTCCTGCCTCGATCTTCTTTTCGTTTTCCCATTTGAAACATTTCCAAGACTTTTTTTTTCTCTTATATTTCTCTCTTCCGGAAAGGGGGGTGGGGGGGGGGGGTGAGATGTGTGAAAGAGAGAAGAGCAAGTTTTTCGAGACAACGATTCTTCTGAATCAACACGTTCGGGCTGGAGAGTCCTGGTTCAGACTCTGCAAGATATTAACAGCCAATTATGATTCCTTCCCAAAATGACATGGTGATATACAGAGCAATTACGTCGTATACGCCAACCCATGCTCTGTAATTTCTTTTTTGCTTGTCCTTAAGTATCGACGGAATGCAATCAAGCCCGCGTGCAGGTTTCCAAACTGCTGATTGCATGCCGGCTGTGAGGTGTGTAATGAGCTTCATAAAAAGTACGTTCGTGCTCCAAAGCTGAACATCACAAATTTATACATACCCACGGCGAGCTCCTGTAGGTTTGTCCAAAAAGTGCGCCGAAGGTGTTTCAATCATAGAATGATACGACGGACAAACTAGTAAGTAGAGGACGCCATCATTATACTGCCAGTAGTACTATTTAGAGGAAAATATAACCGCCACGTAAGTTTCAAAACACACTTTTGTGCACAAAACATGCAGGAACCAGTGAGTCACGGCTTAGAAGGCGGAATTAGTACTGAACATAACGAACATTTGTGCGCTGTGTATAATTCAGTTAGTGGTATCATTTACTAACAACTGAAAATAAAGAGACTCGTCGAAATATGGTGACCGTGCACGACACCTCATGTGACAAAGGTCGAGCCAACGCCTGCCGAAAGAGGCCCCGTGCCCGTGTTCGGCACGGTCGTGTAACGGAAGGAAAAAAATTTTACCTATTCACAGAAGCGCAAATTAATGTAAATGAAGCTGAAACAGCATTTATGTAAACGTTGAGTTGAAAGACAGCAAGAAAATATCATTTACATGAACTTTGTTTTAGGCGACGTACATGGTGACCTGGGAGCGGTCACCATGTACGTCGCCTAAAACGGTGACCCGGGAGCGAACTGTACACAGCACGTTGTTAATGCAGTTGGGGGGCAGTTTCCTGGCGGGTACTCCTGCGTACAAAGGTCTCCTGTGCAAGGGCTCCACGGAAAATGCGAATTTCTGCATTGGTGCACGATTGACTTTTATAATTTGAGATAACTGCGTGGGTTGTAAAACTACTACAGGCTGAAACTTTTGATTAAATGTAATGTTTTCAGGCTAAGCGAGAACTCGGCTTCTTCGGAAATCTCGTGCCCTGTAGGAGCACATTCATCCCCGACAGGTGCGTACACTTTGAATTATCGTCAGATATCGCGTGCACGTGGACACGCGTGCTCTCTTTCCACCGTGCGTGCATATCACGTGCACATCGCACAGACCGAGCACACATGCAAGTGAAAGCAAATCAAGAAGCTGCAGGTGGTTTCGTTAAAAAACATCGCGGCCTTGTTTTTGAGTGTACGCACACGGATGATGTTCTGCAGGAAGATCGAAGAAAAGATCATTACAGGCGAATAGCAAAAAAATATGAGGAAATCCAAGGCGATCAAATAACCAACATTTAGAAAACGATACGCTCGAAAGAAAATCAGTGGGAGTGCTCACAACCCCTTCGTACGGGCCCCACTTAACTCCGAACTGACGAGCTAACACGTGCTCAGTTGTGGCAGTTTGCACGTGATCCGCAGGGGGGTATGTACGGAAATTCCGAGTGGGGGGGAGCCAAATATAGAACTGCACCTTAATGCACGCCGTAGGAGTTGCGAGCACTGCCGCGGTTAGTAGCTCCAGCTTCGGAAAATAAACAAGAGATACGCACGGTAGTAGAGACCGCCGGTGCCGCGGCTTCATCGGGGCCGCCATCCATCGCACCCGCTGTCATCGACACACGTGCAGGCACACGCGCGTAGCGTGGCGTTAACGGAACGAGAGATGCCGTGCAGCGGGCTCGGTTGCCGCCTGCTGGGGATCTACACAATCCAACATACGGTGCGATCGCAGCACGAGAGCGGCGAGCAAGAAAGCGGCGTGTTTCGCTCAGCTATAGCGGTAGTGCAGGAGAAGAGGGTTAAGTTCGGGTTCGCTAAATGGAGGGAGGCGCGGGAGCCAGAAACTTGCGGGGGGGAACCCAGAAATAGCAGCGGGCTCGCAAAAGTTCGCCTCGGAGGCGAAAACAAGGAGTCGGAGAACCCCGTTGCGTTCACTGCGCGCGCGTGAGTGCGTGTGACGAAGGCTGTGCTCCCCCGAGTACAGTGTTACGTCCGCATGCCAGTTTGGCTTCAGCGACGAGAGTCGTTGGACGTCCGGCTGGAACCACGGAGGCGACTGCGAGTCTGGAAGGACATTAGAACTTTGCGACACTGAGGTGGTCGGTTGCGTTGAAGGTTCAGTGACACTGATGTGCGTGGGTGGCGTTGTGCAGTGGCGGCAGGGACAGTGTGCTGGACGAAACGTCCTCTGACAGACGAGTGCGTCAAGTTTGCTGTGTGCTGTTGCGGAAGATAGGGCTTCCTGATTGGTTCCCCTACAGGCCAACCGCGCGCTTAAAAGACTTCAACCTCCATTGGTTGTGTTTCGCAACTTCGCCAATATGCACTGAACTATACATGCATGGCTGTAAAGTGTGGAATCATACAGCTTCCTTTTTTATTTTTTTATTTTTTTTATTTTTGGATAACATTTCAGCTAGGCTTCTCCCATTCGCTTCCGCTGTCGCTATGCGGTCACTGAGCAAAGGGGTTTCCGTACTAAAGCTCCAAAGTCAGGAAGCGTCGACAGCTTGCGACACTGGCGGGCTCCGCTGACGTTGAAAAATGAGGCCGGTGCGGTGACTGGAGTGGATGGCCTGAACGAACTATGCCAGCTTTCAGAATCTTCAAAAAGGATGGAGTCTCCTGGCCTATGTCAATAGTTGTTGCCTTAAGAACTGTGAGATTACTTTTGAGTAGATGTTGGCATTGTGTAGATGTACGAACGCAAACGAGATGAACATTGCTGTTAAGTATGCATATTCCCGTACTTTAGAGGGAGAGAGAGAAAGGAGGAAGGAACAGGAGAGAGGAAAGGCAGGGATGTTAACCAAGAGAGAGAGAGAAACAACTTTATAATGTAAGGCTGCTTGGCTTCTGGTTACCATGGGTGGAGCCCCTCTTCCAGGGCCCCACTGGCTATTGCGTCTCGCAGGGCCATGGTCAAGGGTCGCCATTTGGCTTCCATAATGCACTGGCGCTACGTGGACTCTTTTATTCTTCTTCCTGGACAATGACCTGAACCAGACACTAGACGCCTCTTATTAAGCATGTTTGTCATTGTTACTTTTGATTGCTGGGCGGGTGTGCAGTGCATCCTTTAATACATTCCAAATTTCTTACTCAACCAGCAGGTTCTGTTGACCAGGCATCGCAGGGGTCTACTTCATGTTTACCATCCATGATATTTCCCTCAACCAGAAGCCGGCAGTAATTCCTATCAAGGCCGTTCAGAATTTGATCCCTAGGGTCGGTGACATGTCAGCCGTCATACCGACGTCAAAGTTATCGTCGTCATCTGCTCAGTGGTTTTTCTCTGACGTCATCAATTGTCGTCACTTATTTTCTGGCCACTGGACCAGCATCTTCTGTTAAGATCTACTTTTTTGTCTGTTTTAAGGCTTCATCGCAATGAACAGTGGTGCTCTATCGGAATTTGAATTAGGGATCAATAAGTCTGCTGAAGGCCGTGATTTGCATGTGAATATCAAGTTGGCGTTATCTTTACTCTTACTCCACTCTCTCTCTTTTTAACGAAGCCCTCAGTTAAGCCACCAACAAGCATCAACTGCATATGCCGCGGCCACATGCAAGTGGGCCCGTGCACTGGCATGCGAAGTACTTAAACAACTCTTGATCGCGGAGTTGGCGGTCGACGTGTTGCAATTTTGTTTAAAAAATAGCAACGCGAGACAAGGCGAAAGAGCGCACGTGTCTCGTCACTGTAGCAATCAACGCATGGCCGTCCAGGCATGCTCCGACGCTCCTCTAACCCACAGTGATCTTTTTATTGAAAAAAAAAAAAGCACATTTGCTTTTTTTCTCTTCCCCTGCAACGCAGACATTGGTATATATGAAACCGTTGCTCTCTTTTGACAGCATTTTGTCCTCTCTGAACACCGGCAGAAGGAAAGGGCGCCATATGCATGTATTAGAGGAGAACGTAAAGACACACACACACACACACACACACACACACACACACACACACACACACACACACACACACACACACACACACACACACACACACACACACACACACACACACACACACACACACACACACACACACACACACACACACACACACAAACAAACACACACACACACACACACACACACACACACACACACACACACACACACACACACACACACACACCTGTAACGAAATGGCATAATGGTATACTGAGAGGAGTGCATGAACCTATACATAGTGTGTACGTGCGTCACGCAGCGCCGCTTCGCCACTTCCGGTATGCGCCAACGACATGGCCTGGGTACCTATACTGACGCTGTCGTCGACCGCTGCCGTGTTGTTTCCTCGTGCTTGCGCCCGCTCAGTTGGGCCTCACAATCTAAGTTAGTGCAATCATCAGCTGCAGGTGAAGGCAAGTCGATTTTGCAGCCCACGTACAGAGTGTGAAGCATGGGGGCGTTCTCTTTGCCGAAACTTTATTACCCGGTACTGTGAACGCACATTGCGACTTTCCGAAGAGCACCGGCGTGTTTCGCTGGCGCGGATTAACAGAAATGACTTGAAGAACCTCGATAATGTTCACGTCTTCAGACGTAACTTGATTACGGGTAAGTGCTATATCCAAGCACTCACCCGTAAACAGAAACAGCTTACCGTGATTACCTGTACGGACTTCGCCACGACCGCTGCGTGCACAGTCAACGGGTAAGGGAGGCTATTGAATTCGTGATGACAATGGCGGGGGGTTAGGGGATTGCATTGAAACAAGCTGTGAAACCGGATGCGAAACAAACAAATGTCATTCACTGGCGGTTTGAAGTATAGCGCAAATAAGTCCCCTGTAGGTTAAGCCTTCCGATCGGCTCGAGTGAGGGGTCAGCTAAACTCCGTTTTTTTTTTAACCGCTGGTTAATTTTCTAAACCAGCCTCCATCATTTGCAGCGGCGCGACTGCACATTCACGCGCAACAAAGGAAGTAAAATACAAGGTAAAAAAAAAACGTGGCAAAAACACACGAGAAAGAAAAAAGTGACAGGCATTGCCGGTACGTACCGCGCAAAGTCTCTATACCTCACACTCGCCCATGTTTTTTGCTCCCGGCTGTTTCCACGAATGCCGATAAAAGAGCCTCAGAATAATCATTGTTTAAAACACGTAGGAAGTCTCAATTTTGAGCTGTATGAGCTATTTCGGTGGCGTGGGCCGCATCTTCTGCAGACTCGCCTCACTCTGCACGACGATCAACTCGTTTTCGATGGTATAGCTGCTTCGCTGCGGGACCCTTCACTCATACACTCGTAAAATATTGTGGGCCTCGGACTTTATGCTTTCACTCGTTCTTGGACCACATAATTTGCCAGTGAAAACGAGGTAATCGAACATGCCCACGTAGCTCGTGGCGGGCAACAAGCCGGAGTCTGCGGTGGCATCTCTGCTAATGGAAATCCGGTACAGGTCGACGTGTCACACATCCTTTTATATACACATCTTGATTTTATCGAGGTCTTTCTGACCCGACGAGTTCGTCGGAGTACGACAACAAAAAATGCCCCCCACCTCCCCGAAGGGAATCGTGAGGAAATGCGAATGCATTTCTTGCGCCGACACCGACTTCTGCCATCGCCTTGAGAGGCGCCCAGCCAGCGAACGGTCGAGAGTGAGGCGCGAGCGGACGGGAGAGTGGGGCGCAGGGAGGAGAGAGAGCGAACGGCGAGAGAAGGAGCGGCGAAGCACTGCACCTACCTTCTCCTACACTCTCTCGCACCACATGCTCCGGTTGCTAAGGGCGAGGATAAGCGCGCGCGTCCCGCAGCTGTTGCTATGGGAGAGGGAGTGAGAGCGGAGAGATAACACCTGCCGGCGCGCGGACGCCGCCGCGGACAACGCCGGACAACGCCGGATGCCTGACATAGCCCGACTAGGAAATGCATTCGCATTTAAAAAACCGCACAGCTTGATTCTCGACGTCGCGCACGGCAACAGCCGACAACCAGTGATGTTCCGTCCTGGACAGAAGAATTCCCTTTCCGAGGCCCGAAAATTCCCCATTTCCAGGCATTTTTCCCCGCATACATCGCCAAAAATCCCCGCATATTTCTCTGCACAAAAAAAGTTTATATATATATATATATATATATATATATATATATATATATATATATATATATATATATATGTATATATATATATATATATATATATATATATATATATATATATATATATATATATATATATATATATATATATATAGTGTTCGACGTGTTTCAGGCTCTTCCAATCACTTTCTCTTCTTTCCTGCCCAACTCAAAGCATCGCCTCTGAGATCGGCTTTTAATACTACGAAGGATCTACCTTAGAGCTCGTTTTAAGCGGTATGCGATGCGGAAGGAATGCTGTACCTGCTCATGCACACGGCCACTGCATAAGAAGAACAGTTTATTATTGTTTTTTTTTTTGTTACTGAGTGACGTGGCGTACATTAATGTGCCTAGCAGACGCTCTGTATCTATATGCACCACATTTTGTACAAAAAGTACGTCAACTTTTCAATAATGGTGACTAAATATTGTGAAGTAAAACAAGCTTTTGTGGTGGTATTTAACATTTTATTGACTTGATTAGGAATACTTCTGCGAACTACCGTAAAGAAAAATAATAAATAAATGTGAAGTGACTAGAATAGATATTGACTGGGTTTTTAAAGACTATGGTCTTTAAAAATGAACCTTAGAGGCTGTGGTTTGGCGCGCTACATGCGCCAGAAACGATTGCGACATGCGAAAGCCTCATGTCCACAGTCTTTTGATCGTTGTAAAAAAAAAAAATTCGCCGCCCCTCAAAATTCCCCGCAATATTGCGAAGATTCCCTTTTTCCCTTTCGTCCAAAATGACTGTCGAAAATTCCCTGAAAAAGGGAAAATTCCCTGCACGGAACATCACTGCCGACAACCCGTCAACACCCCACGCTGCGGCACGTCAACTGCGCTGGGTACCGTGGGAGGTACCCAGGTACGGCGGGAGAGGACGACCGCGGAGGAGGTGACGTCACGTGAACACTATGTATATGTTAAAGGTGCCTAATTACGGCTCTGCTGCTCAGCTTTAACCAAAGTGAAACAGGCCTAGCTGTTTTGTTTATTTTTTTTCTGAGCCGAGTTCGCAGGCTATCGCGTGTGCGAGTGAGCCCTTTGAGCCCCGTGTTTCTCGTGTTTCATTTTTTTTCAATCATTATTTGTTTTTCAATGTCTAGAAGCCATTCATGCGGCATAATATACCTGCTCGTGACGATCCGGGCTGACGTCGGATGGATGACCTACCGATCGACACCTACAGGTATCCGTTTTTTTTTCTTTTTTTTTTTTTTTTTGTCTTTTTTGTGCGTGTTAGGCATGTGGCAATACTGCAAATATATAAGCCTCGAACAGCAGTAGCGCTAGCCTTTCGAAACCTCGCCGCGCTATTCACAAAGCTTATAACACCCCGCGTGCCAACCCAGCTCGCTATGGGACGAAGGTAAAGTAAAAACAGTGGCCCTACTACCAAAAGAATTCCTACGATAAAACTTTTCTTGAGTGCAGAGGCCAGTCTATTATGATCTTAGGCCACCCGATGGCAAAGAGGACTTCCAAAAGAAAAGCTTTAGGAATTCAGTCCAAGAAGAACGTCGAAACAGCGCTCCTTACTTACCTTGTGTAATCAGAGTCCCTGACTTCTCCCTGTGTCCTGAGCTGAGAAATATTTGAGCCGCAGGACGCGGGAGGCCACAAGGTTCGTTCTCGCTGGAGTTTGTTCACACGCTTCACATAAACGCTGACATGTCGCATACACGGTACACTATGTAAAGTGTCCAATGGATACTGCGCGTGGCGACACACTACACCATCCTGCCGACAAAAGCTTCTGCACACGCTCCTGCCAACGCGCGTGACGATTGAGTGGAAGCTGCCGTTAAGCGCGCATCCGTCTCCGCTGAAGAGGCCGCGACAACATCGGTTATCGCCGAAGTGCCGAACAGACAAGATGGGGCACGTCGATAAGGAAGCGTAACACGCCGGCATGCTCATCTACGATGGGCGAGCCAACCGCACCGAGTCTAGTCTGTTCGCACTCGCAGTATAGTGAAGTGCATGCGCAATGCAGTCGCCGCGCCCATGTTTAGTTTGCAGCGTCGAAAGACTTCCACGAATCCGAGTAAATGAAGTAAACAAAGTGATTAAAGATTGCTCAACGCTGTCAAGGTCAGTAAAGAGGTTAATAAGCAGCTGTAATGGCGTGGAATTGTCGTGTATTCCTGCAGTGGGCGTAGACAGGCTGATGATGATGATGATGATGTCGTGTATTCCTAAGAAGAGGTAGCGTTGCGGCCATGGCATCGCGCTGCTATATAATATCGAGACGACGGATTTAGTCCCGCCGGCCGCATTTCGCTGGAGGCAAATAGCAAGCTCGTGTATTTGGATTTGTTGAATTTGTGTGGACAGCCGTAAAGGAACATAATAAAGCTTTTTGTTCCATCCATTAGGGAAGCCCGGATGACCAGAATTAAACTGTTTGTCCCACACTATACGACGTGCCTTACAAATAGGATCGTCATTGTGGCGACGAAACCTACAGCAAACCGACAAGTGACAATTACAAAGAAAAGATACTTTTAGGAACAAGTAAAGAACCAGTAAAGTAACATTTCCTCATTTTTCGCATACATCGGCGAAGATTTTCCTGGAGGTGGTCGTTACAATAAAGAGGAAGAAGAAAATTTCCATTTGTCAAAATTTCTCTTGCTGATCACAATCTTACGCATACTAATATACAAAAAGTCGGGGCGTAACTAGCCATTTCCGCTTTTAGAGCTTTACGTATGCACACAGAATGAGTTCTGTAGCAAGAAATCATTACACCACTCAATGCCACGCACTCATTCGCGTGATATGGGCAGTGGTCAGATGTACTATATGAACGTAAGTAGGGAGCCTTCTGAAGGCCTCGCGTTCTCGTCAACGCCTGTAATAAGGTTATGCGAATAATAGTACCCTGTCTTCATCTGCAATATCTATACAATGCAAGCAAGTACGTATAAAAAAAAAGCGTTGAAAGCTACACTGCGAAGGTAAGACATGCAATATGGCCGGGGTGACTTGAGCTGAAATCTCGTGCATGCATAACATAAAGTGTACTTATGTAAGTGACGAAAGCATAGAGAAGGCGCGAGGGCATATACGTCGGCGCTAACGGACACGGTGTCTCCCCGGTGTCCTTTAAAGAATGCTCGAAACTGTGGACTGTAACCTGAGAGCTCAATATGTTTCCAGCCAGACGTGTTGCGTATACCGTGGAGGCTGGAAAAGAATGCGACTTGGTAAGGTGAGCCGTTTGAAGCGCACGAAGACAATGCAGACGATGCTTTATACAGAGCTTTATAAAAGCCAAATGTTCCCTTAAGAAATGGGCAAATTTCCAAATCACCAACAGGAATCGAGCAGACCGCCTTTGCTATTCGATCAGCATTGGATATGAAACAATGAAACATTTTTTTAAATATGCGTCAGA
Source organism: Rhipicephalus appendiculatus (assembly GCA_030522465.1). NCBI lineage: Eukaryota > Metazoa > Arthropoda > Arachnida > Ixodida > Ixodidae > Rhipicephalus > Rhipicephalus appendiculatus. Next base: position 629,812 of record JALIZH010032971.1, read on the forward strand.
CGTCAAATAATGTGTGCCGCATGTATGTTGGCGTTTGAAGAAAGGAATGACTTCTGCGAGTGATTACTGTAAAATGGCCGCTTCAATATCAACGCAACGTATTTTTTATGTATTCTGGTACACAAGCAAGACGTATCGTTGCTGCACAACGGGACCAGTTATTAACAAGACACATTCAGCGGAATTTTTTGAAAAATAATAACTCGTCATGTATTTATCAGGATGCGTCGTTCTCGGGCCAATGTCTTATCCAATCTTGCGAGGCAATTTCTTGTTTCCTTAATGCTTAAACCATTCTTTATTCACAAACAAGGTGTGTTTTATTTCAATCTATCACATATTTCGTGTTCCGAATTACATTGCGACCGTCTTTGTAAGTCTCCCCTTAGCATGATTAACTGAACTCTCCATGTGGATTCGATAGCATTTAATTATATTAAGTAACTCGTACTGTTAACGTATGCTCGAAAATAATGTGATCACATTTGTTTGGATACAAGTTTTTGGGGTAGCTCCGTTTTTTAAAAGAAATGACTGCACTATTTTTTTTTGTCATAAATGGGCCTGACTGATTTTCGTATGCCCTTTTTCTTAATACAGCTTCCTTAGGTGAAGAAGACTTGTCATTCAAACTAATATTTCAACATGTTTCTTTTTTTATGGCAGTATATGAGGTAATTCCCAATTTTCCTCTAAGAAACCAAGTACTTGCTTCATCGAATTTTAGTACCGTCTAGCTGCACAAGTTCAGAGATATATCGCGAACGTCTCAGCGCCTTGAATATGAGCATACACAAACGCGCACATGCGCATGGACTGGGTATGTGTTTTCTCAGCCTTGAAAAGCCGAGTCCCCCCCTCCCCTCCCACACATTTGGAAGCTGTGCGTACATATAGAAACATAAGGGTGCAACTGGAAAAGTGGCCCGTACGCAAGAAACTGACGAAGACAAACTTGTTATTCTGAACGTAACGACGCTGGCCGTGGTCTTATCAAGATGCCTGTGACTTACGGATCAGGTTAATTATATTCTCTACGCCACCTGGCATACGATCTCTCCCCTCCGGTGTCCGTCTCTGAGCAGTAAAAAAAACTAAGTTGCTTTTGGCAGCATTCCACCGTCATGCTCTAAGGACTACTGAATCGACCCTGTGAAACTTTACTGTGTTGCGGGCAGACCTGCAACCATGTTGCAGCTAAACCCGACATTATAGTCTGCAGAGTGCCGTCAAACTCGTTACTGATGTCAAGATACACAAGAGAGAGAGAGAGAGAGAGAATAAAATGAGAGAAAGGCAGGGAGGTCAACCAAAATTGTAGCTCAAGATACACAACAGCTGCGTTTTTGCTATGGCAACGAAAACAAGCCGCACTAGACTTGTTTTTCTGCACGTTGACGGATCCCTCACGACTTGCCGTAGCGTTGATATCGACCCTCGATATATGACTTCACTTAGCGCGGTGCAGCTGATTGTGACCCCACATGTGAAAGGCGGAGCGAAATGGTCGTGTGTTTAAAGAGTGATTTGCAAGTCCCAATGTACTAAGACAAATTTTGTCTGGAGAGTATCAGTCTAAAGAGCAAAATGATTGCGCTGTTGCATAATCCTGTGCGTTGCAAAATTATGTGGTTGCGTCCCTATCTTTAGTATCCCAGGCTTTTACTTTGCATGTCTCAAAATGAATTCCGTTATTTTCTGACATGCAAGCCAGCTGGCCAGAGAACCAGCAGAATCCTACAACCTAAGGACTGAGGAAGGGAGGGAGAAGGAGGGTACTTGTATAAATGATGTCATTCTTCCCGAGAAGGAATTTCTCGTTTTTATATCAGTCGTGCTAAGTACATAATGGAATCAAACAGTTTGTCCTCCGCGTGGTAGACGAAGAATAAAAACAGCGCTAAACACGGGACGAGCAGGGGACACAAACACGCTGGCAGTCTCGTCCCTTGTTTAGCGCTGTTTTTATTCTTCGTCTACCATGCAGCACCAACCAGCCCAATCAATCACGTTGTCCTGCGCGTGTCCGGCTTTTGGATCTCGGTTCCTGTATATGTGAGATTTTCCTGAATGAATTATCAATTGTTTGTCAGCACCGGGTTCTGCTTTGCTTCCTTTTTTCATGCGTGTTTTAAGTTGTGTTGTTACCCAAAGTACGATGAATCCAAACCAACTCGCCCACCTTGCTTCCTTGCTCCAACTGAGTGACTGCTCATCATCATTCAAGCATCGATCTTCTGTCTTGTTTCAATTTCAAACGTATGCAAACCAACATAGAGGAAATAATGGACGCAGTTGAGAAATGCTAGATATTTATTGCTACCACCCGTATACTTTTATTATTCGCAACCTTTGCTCGATGCACGGGGGATACACGATCTGTGCACACTCGATACACGGGCGTGCACAGATCAATCAGTGCGTGCTTGAATACAACGGCAATTTCCATTGCCGTTGCGTTTCATTTCAATCAGTCCTTGCGTTCTCAGTCACATGTTCTTTATATACAGGGCAGGCCCGTATCCAGGAATCTTTATCCGGGGGCGCCCACTTGTTGAACGGCCTTTAGAAACATCTATTTTCATTATTTGTCCTCGGTAAAACACCCACCTCAATGCGAATTTCAGGGGGGGGGGGGGGGGCTACGAGCCTGATACAGGGACTGGATTAGAGTTCTTGCTGGTCAACTGGCAGCACTAGAGCTCACATGAATTGAGGTTTAAATAGGGGTCAAGTATTTTCTTCTAGGAAAAGACACCACTCTGGCCAACGTAGAAAGAAATGACTTTAAATTGTTTAGAAGAAACACACATCAATTTCTTTTTCCTTTTATTCATTTATTTTTCGTCGGGAGAGACAATCAGAGTTCCTGTAGCCGAAGGGGCCGCATGAGAGCTCTCATGAATTGAGGTTAAAATACGGGACAAGTATTTCCTTCTAAAAAAAAGACACCTATGCCATTCTGGCCAATGTAGAAACCGGCGGCTTCGCTTGGCAGGAAACCCCCCCCCCCCCCCCCCCCGTCCCCCCCCTCCCCCCATATTTTTTTCGGGCAGTCGTAACGGAGAAAAAATATTGATAACGTATGTTCAGAGGTAAACATTACTACCATCCTTGCTGGATCAATATTTTCAATTTCTCCTGTAATCCTGATGAGTGGTGGTTATGTGCATCTTTTAAAGACGTACTCTTCGATTTCAGTATTAAGTATGGATGTCTCAACGCTGCAGTCGGTAGCAGCGCAGCTTTCCGAAGCTGTAGGCTCCAGGTTCGATTCCGGATTTAGTCCATTTGTTCACCTCGCTACAACAGCGTCATTGACGAGCTAACGTTCTCACAGGGGCGTATCAATATTGATGCTGCACCAGCCGTCTGCTACGACAAACGCAAAGAGAACACGCCCGCAGAAGAGGGCTTCTCCTTACATAGAGGTTTACTGCGGAGGAGCTAGCGTTGACAAATGCGGCATAGGAGGTTAAATAATTTTCCTCTCTTTCGAGCGCGCTATATGCGTGTGTGTTGACACGAAGCGGACGCGATGTTGAATACATCGAATTTTACCGCATGCGCTCGTTGGCGTCTGCCGCGTTAGGTGCACGAACACTGCGAGTATGAAACAACAAACGCGCGTGTATATAGCCTACACGCAATGCGATGATGTGATTGCGTGCGCATTTCTACACATCGTCAACTTGCCCCGTCTTAATCGTCGATATTTATTAGCTCCTGGGGCTACTGAGGCCTCACTGATCGGCACCGATTGGTCCCCACATCACACCGAAACACTGCCGGAGTCCGTGTTGCTAACAAAATTGACGGAAGCAGAGTCTGTCAATCTCCAGACTGACGGATGTCATCCCCTGCCAGACATAACGTGCTTGTTTATGTTGTTTTCTTTTGCCACTCACTTTCCTACACTCTAAGAAAAGAAAGAATATGCGTTATTCTTTCAGGTAAGTCCTGACCAGCCACGTATATATGACTCTTTTTAAGGAGATGCATTAACTCTCGTTTTGGGTTCCCGCGACTATCCGACGAGAGCGTATAATGATCTCCAGAGAGTGCTCATGGGTCTCTTTAAAAACAGACATATAGACCTGCTATCCATGTTTGTAAACAGGGGTAGGCGCCGTCGACATACTGAGGCACTTATTGTAGCGACGTCGCGGCGCTTAGGCTACGGCCAGCCCAAAGCTCGCCACCGCCCTCAATGATCGTGCGACAACTGGCACAGCAGCTGCAAAGCTGCCTCCGAGCACAGCGCGTCGGGGAGCCTCCCGGACGCAGCTTTGCAGCTGCTGTGCCAGTTGTCACGCGATCATAGAGGGCAGTGGCGAGCTTTGGGCTGGGCGGAGCCTACGCGCCGCGACGTCGCTACAAGCACATTAGTATGTCGACTGCGCCTACCCCTGTTTACAAACACGGAATAGGTCTATACGGGGCAAGTCAGGACTCACAAAAAAGAGTCAAAGGACTTTTTTTCCCCTTAGAGTGTTGGAGCATACAAGTAGTTAACTACACACTCTGCAATCAATCAATCAATCAATCAATCAATCAATCAATCAATCAATCAATCAATCAATCAATCAATCAATCAATCAATCAATCAACTAATGACGCAGCCCCGTGCCTCCTCGTCTCTTTACGTTTCATAATTTTTCTGAGTGACAGGTTGACCATCACTTCCTTTCCGCCTCCCTCTCCTTTCCCCCCCTGAACGACACAGCGCTACGCGACCGCCGCTGACGAAACTTGGGATGCGCGTGCCTATGTGACTCTGACATCTGCGGAGTGCGGCGCCTTCGCCCGGCACGCATGTAGTCGTAGAGCGCGCACGAGAAGCAACGTCGTTGCTTCAGAGGCGTCACAAACATTTCCGTCTCTTCTCGCACTTTTCCTTTTTTTTTTTTTTTTTCAGCAGCGCGCGGTGGCTTGCGCAAACACACCGCGCCAACTATAACATCGAGACGAAACCAAAACCAAAGAGTCCCTAACCACATGTGGCGCATCTAAAGCGGCGAGAAAAGAGAGTTCTGACAAATGTAAAAGAGCTTCAGTACCGTTCTCCCAGGTCAGTTGTTAATGGCACATCACTAGAGAGCTTTAGGTCTCGCACACCCAAAGTTAGGGGAACGCCGACCACTGGTACCAGTATACCGGGTGTCCCAGTTATCTTTAGCCAAGGGTTAAGAAATACTATATTGGAGGCAGGTGAGTGAAATCAGTTGAATATTGCTTACAGCCATCTTGCGCACTTCAGGTAATTTTTTTCTTTTGTAATTAACTAATTTGTTAAGTATGATTAATTTACTAAATTGATAAATATTGACTTTACGCAAGAAGTGAGAGTTGCAAAGTACGAGAGCGTCTTCAGAAACCCCCATTGCATTATTTGCGATAAAGAAAGTTTTACGCGTACCATTTTTTTCGTGCTGCAAAGAAAGCCCGTGAAATACAAAAAAAATACCACGTGACTAGCGCATTCGCGCGCCGCGACCGTGCTGCTCTCAGCCATGGTTTGAGCGAACAAAATCAGCTGCGACCACGACCCGCCGGCTGCTTTGCAGCAGTAGGCCGTTAAGTTTACGGTGGTTTCTTCGCCCGCGATCGCTACAACTTGCACAGTCACGCGCGCCAACTGGCTGGCAACGGGCCAAGAAACCACCGCCAACTTATCGGCCTACCGCTGCAACGCAGCCGGCGGGTCGTGGTCGCAGCTGATTTTGTTCGCTCAAACTACGGCTGAGAGCAGCACGGTCGCGGCGCGCGAATGCGCTAGTCACGTGGTATTTTTTGTATTTCGCGGGCTTTCTTTGCAGCACGGAAAAAAATGGTACGCGTAAAACTTTCTTTATCGCAAATAATGCAATGGGGGTTTCTGAAGACGCTCTCGTACTTTGCAACTCTCATTTCTTGCGTAAAGTCAATATTTATCAAGTTAGTGAATTAATCATAATTAACAAATTAGTTAATTACGAAATAAAAAAATTGCCTGTAGTGCGCAAGATGGCTGTAAGCAATATTCAATAGAGTTCACTCGCCTGCCTCAAATAATTCTATTTTTTAACGCTTGGCTAAAGATAGCTGGGACCAGTATACGAAGCATACAAAGTGATCCAAGCAAGGCGTGGCCTCGGCTTCGATTCGATATACGCAATGCTTACTTTGGGCACTCGAAGCCTGTCTGGGTGCGCCAAATCTAAAACCATATCTGTTATTACGACAATTTTCCACCACCTATCAAAAAAATTAAAAAAAATAAAAGAAAGAGTAGGTTTAGGCATGTTTGATGATTCGACGGAGCCACACAGCAGCATTGGGAAATAAAACGAACTGACAATTTATGATCCGTATTCTGCGTAAATAACACGCAAATTTGATATTACTCGAATAGAACAAAAATTCGGAACTGGCACAACAAAGTTATCGGGTGCTTTTTTTTTTTTTTTTTTTTTTTTTTTTTTTTTTTTTTTTTTTTTTTTTCCTTGTGCCGGAAGCCAGTAGACAGAATATTTTACCAGTAGCAATATCAGAAATGATGTCACCCTTTTCCGAAAAGACGTCTACTCTAAAGTTGTTTTCTTTTTCTTGTATAATATATTCCCTCTTCTGTCGCATTCGTGGACCCTTATCTTGTTGAGTTTATTCAGTGGCGCAACTATACGGATTCCAAGCAGCGTACGCTTGAAAGAGTCGGCTACCTACTGGCGCGGAAATGCGGTCGTCAGGCGTGTCGGATACGTCTGGTAACGTTTTTCTTTTTTTTTTAATATATTCTATATTACACAAGTACCGCATAAAAAATCCTTTAGCATTTCATTTTCTTGCTGTTATCCCTCCGCCTCGCTGTGCGTCCTGGTCTTGGGCCATAGGTTACGGCACCGGTTCGATCCCAACCGTGGCGGTCGCATTTAGATGGAGGTGAAATACTAGAAGCCTGGCGAAGTCAGTGCACGTTAAAGATCACCAGATGGCTGAAATTTCCGGAGCCGTCCACTACCGCGTCCTTCATAATCGCATCGTGGTTTTGTCACGTAAAACCCCGACAATTATATCTCATTACAGTTACACAAAGCGAGAAAAGACAAGAAGCGAAGGCTGTAAATTTACCGGTTCACCGGAAGCCTCCATTGCCGGCAGAAGCTGTGTCCCTCCTGCACTTTGGTGGATTCTCGCGCTACAAGTCGGCGCACAAGGCACGATGTCTAGACTGTCATTATCTGCTCCGAACGAACTAGAGGCCACCTTCTTGTCCTCGCGCAGTCGCAAAACAGCAATAAAAGCACTTGTCGCCATTTTTGTCAACTAGGCTTGTGGCGGGTCGTGTACGAAATACCTCTGCACGCTGTCAAATGGCACTGTATAATGGTGTTTCGGTCATACATCGGTCAGACCGGCAAGCGCGTCAGTGACGGACTTTTCGAGACTATAGGTCTTCGATGCCTTTCAAACGCCGTTTTTACAATAGTATACCGCTCCAATGGAGCTGCTTCGCAGCATACAACGGGACATACGAACTCGATATCCTGTACTGTTCATCGACCGTCCATAAACGAGATTTTATTCCCTGATGGCGAGTAACTTCATGACAAGTTGTTTGTTTGTTGCATTACTTGTCTTTGCACTGCTACGTTTTTGATTTACTATTTACAATGCATTTTCCTAACCGTTTACGAAAGTGTAAGGTCATAGTATGTATGTATGTATGTATGTATGTATGTATGTATGTATGTATGTATGTATGTATGTATGTATGTATGTATGTATGTATGTATGTATGTATGTATGTATGTATGTATGTATGTATGTATGTATGTATGTATGTATGTATGTATGTATGTATGTATGTATGTATGTATGTATGTATGTATGTATGTATGTATGTATGTATGTATGTATGTATGTATGTATGTATGTATGTATGTATGTATGTATGTATGTATGTATGTATGTATGTATGTATGTATGTATGTATGTATGTATGTATGTATGTATGTATGTATGTGGTTTGGATACACGAAGACATAGAGGAAATAGGAAGGGAACAGGTGACAACTGCCACCTAGAGGGGCACAACGCCTACCTACTCCTTCGGGAAGGGGAAACACAGAGGAAAGGAAGATAGGAAGGAATAAAAGGAGAGAGAAGAGGAAAGAAAAAACAAACAAAAACAAGTAACACAGACGTAAACACTAATAAGCAGTCACGCGGAAAAATGTCTATGAATGCGAGTGCAAATCTATTTTGTCTAAGAAACTTAGCAGTGCTCGATGGGCCTGGTCACGTGGAGGACCACATCCTCCCGGGAACCGGCAATCATCCAGGGTCGCGCACTTAAGCCCAATAAGTTCATATTCCTTGACGAGCAGTGCTCGCTGCATAACGAATGCGGACCCTATTGAAAATCCTTGGTTGGTGGATACTGGAATCGTTGCTGGATATGGTGGAAACAATAGTGGATGTGGTGGAAATAATAGTGGATAAGCTGGAAGCTTTGGTGGTCATAATGGCTGATGATGGCGAGAGTGGAAAAAATGGTGGCAGATGGTGGTGGTGGTGGCGAGCCAATGGTGGTGACAGTGGAAAATGCTGGCTGATGGTGGCGATGCAAAATATGTTTTGGTGGATGGCTTGGTGAACAAGCTGGATGACGGTGGCATAGTGGAAACACGGTGGATGATGGTGGCATGATGGAAATGCACGTGGCACAGTATGTGAAAACACTGTTATTTTCAACGTTTCCCCCCTCGAATGTGTAGACAAATGTGATTGCAGTCCCAATAAGCTAGCGCCGATCATTATGCTTTCTAGCACACTTTTTTTTTTATTCATGCGGTGTCAATACCGTCACAATATTTGTGGAGCGCAGAATCCGTGAATGTTTATGTGTTTATCGCGTACCTATATGAGTTTGACAACCGTGATGTGGTGCTGTATTGTGATGTTTACGTGTCTACAGGTATCGGTGTGAACAGCGACGGTAAATGTGTTACATCGTCGCGCAATTGTAGAAGTAAATTACACTTTTCAAAATACAACGGGTTGACCAGAAAACAGCCGCCACTTGATATCACCACGCTAGAAACGCCGCTCTGGAAATTCTTGCACTCATTACCTCAGCTGCACTTTAAGGTAACAGCGAAAATGCGTGCGAAGCTAAAATGCACAATCTTTTACGTTCGGCATGCATCGATATAAGCCGCACCAAGTATGAATTCCACCATCCTATTCTACCACCATGATTTCCACCAAAGTTTAGGCCTAGCGTACCGACTGAGTCCGTCTACGTGTCATCGGCGCTTCTAGGTTTCAGGATACACGATTCCGACGAGTAGGAATGACTTTCCAGCTCATCTGTGACATCGGGGAACCTAAATGAAGTGTTTTTTTCTTGTGTGCGTCCGCACAAGAAGCGATGAACATAGATGCGACGCGCTTCCAGCAAACGCCTCCGGTCACCGATAGCCGCTGGTCACACTCGCCGGCACTTCTCTGGCTCGTATGCGAGAACACATATTTGTGAATTCGTACGCCTTACTGAACTAACATATACGCTCTAAAATGAGGTGTTCTAGTGTCTCACAGGAGCCACATGACGTACATAACGGAGTGTCCACACGTCTTTGACGATATAATCGTTCGCGCACTAATGCAGAGCTAACGCTTAGCCTATATAGTGTAAAACTTACCGTTTTGATGTGTACGTCAACTCTTGCTTCACGAAGAATGCGTGAGGCTGGCGGTAAATGCTGGAGTATGCTTGTGCGCAGCGCTTCGCTTCGGGAAAAGAGGAGCGCGGTGTGTCAGTGACATTTCTATTGTGTTCAGAGACGCAGTATCCACGACGCACGCGACAACGATTCAGCTTGCATATGTTCGAAACCAAAACCTTCTCTATTTTTTATTTATTTATTTATTTTTTTTTTTTTTGAGGAGACACTGTCGAAACAATTCCGTTCTGGCCTTTATTCCTTTTCTTATTTTGGCAATGCGTGCACCTGCGCACGATGCCCCTCCGTAAATGATATGGTTTGGCATGTGCAAACTGAGCACTATACAGTGTATCGGATGAGTGTTGTGCAGTTCAAATCCTCAACCACCGTTGCACGGTTCAGCGTCCAAAAGGCGCATGCGTGGGCCACAACACAAGTCACGCAGCACTCGATGAACTCCGAAAAGCATGAATTACCTGAACAATACCTAAGTTTTAAAAAAAATGGGGACGATGACGTCTTGACAAGCACATAATTACCTTGTTCATAAGAAAGAAGAGCTGTTAGACAATAATTCTGTGTGTAAGTATATATACAGTGTCGATTGTTGTCGTAGTGGGATAAATGTAGCCGAAGAACTCATTAAAGGACGGCATGGGTTAGATCCTCCTATGCTGGTGGCCTCAGACTGCAATTAAACGAACACCAAGATAGTCTTATATTATATCCGCGAACGAAACACCGCTTACGCACGACTCTTGTGTATGAAGACTTGAGATATATTTGTGAATTTTTTTCAATGTTCAAAGGAGACTACTGTGGCTGTTGCATAGCCTGCATGTGAAAAGTATAGGACAATGCACCCGTGTAGCGCATCCGGTATGTGCATTCGAGCTTCGAGTTCGCGTCCTGTGAAACACTTGCTGTTCTTGTTGTCTGTTTTCAAACACACACACACACACACACACACACACACACACACACACACACACACACACACACACACACACACACACACACACACACACACATATATATATATATATATATATATATATATATATATATATATATGTATATATATATATATATATATATATATATATATATATATATATATATATATATATATATATATATATATATATATATGCGGAGGAATTGTCGGTCGGGAAGCATCGCAACCAATCTGCAGCTGGAGTATAGTGGCACCCTCCACCACACCGGATACAACCGTAAGCGGTACCCACGTCATGACGGAAATGAAAGGCACGGATATTCAGCATTTCTAATGAAATCGCTTTTCGGAGCTTATATGAAGCCGCATGTGTATCACGAAAGGGAATATAGTTTTTTTTTTTGTCGTGTTTGTTGAACGTCGTTTTACCGGCAGATAGTTTGTTTTGTTTTGTTCTTTTTTTTTTTTTAATAATAACGCGCGTAGGCGGTGTTGTCAGCATGCAGTGTACTGTATGAAGTTCAAACTTTGAAAGTGACGGTTCTCTGAACTAGAGAAGACGCTGAAGCCAAAATCACCTCGATGCAATGAGAATCGCCGATATAGTACAAGATTTGAGTGACACATTATTTTTCCTGCTTCATGTGCTACGTGGAAACATATATTAATTTCTTATTGCGATAGCATTATAGACGAACTGCACCCACACTTCAGTTATTCGGGTGACGAAAAATATTGACTGTACAAGAAGAAAGCGTACAGATTAACAAAATGCGATAAAGTGTTCTTGACGCGTCGGATGCTTTACATGCGCCGTATCGGCACGAAAAGCATGCATGCTATCGTGGCCTAATGAATGGTTAATGCATTGGGTTTCTCAGCTGGGAGAAATATGTCGGGCTTAATTATCGCCCACAAATGTTTCACAAATTTATTACAAGCAAACTAATCCAATAATATATTATACGTGAAGACTTGAGGGGTGTTGAGCGTACTCGAAAGCATCACTGTGTGCTCGAAATAGTTAATTCGTAAGCGGTGAAAAAGGAAAAAGGTCAGAATGCAATGTATAAGGCTTAACTTCAACGCGTTGTTTTTTTTTTTTTTCCAGTGAAGTTTGTATACCACAGTGCGTTCGAAAATCACTTATTGTAAGGTTAAGGTGACGATGTACTTGACAACGGGTAATTTTAAGCACACCACTGATTATTTAATTAATTAATGTTGTAATTTGCATCTGTATGTAGGAAGCAAAGCGGCAGGAACATGCCTCCTCCAAACCACTCAAAATGAAAATATATGCTCAGTTTCCATAATTAATATTCACTTAGAATATAATTAAATCAATGACTCCAATAAGTTTCACTGATGGCTTCTGCTCTGCAGCGATTAATTTGCGTGAGCAGCACAGCAGAATATTATCCTATGGTCATTACACAACCAGACAGGGTGTGGCATAAATGTCAAATGTTGACATTTTTGTCTCACCTTTCTTTTCCGAAGCTTAAGAGAAGAAGAAGAAGAAGAAAAAACACTTTCGGTTTTTCCGTTAGATATTTGAAGGGTATATTTATCTGGTGTTCTCACTGAATTCGATTGCACGGTTTCACATTTCACTACTCTTGATACGCAAATTGAGAGAATTGCAGAACGCATCAACTGGAACCTCCGGACGCTTAATTTTTTTATCGTTAGAGCCAGCTATCTCCAACCACGCCGCTTACAGAGTGCGCTGCAATTAAGCCGAATGCACATACACCCTACGCGGCGCGCTCACTCTGTATGCCAGATATAAGGGATGTCTAAAGTGTAGTAGTCCCATACTGATCGGAAAGAGGTGGACCCCATACCTCGTAAAGTGAACACGGGGATGACCGCCGCTGTAGCTCAGTTGGTAAAGCATCGGACGCGTTATACGAAGGTCGCAGGTTCGGTCCCTGGCAGCGACAAGCTATCTTCTTGTCCACTTTACTTTCTTCGATTTTGCATCATAATTACTACAAGTAACATCCCCTATACTTTCCTTCCTTCCTTGTCTGTCAGTTCTAATTAACGTAAACGACGAAGGAATACTCGGAAAATGAAAAGGGCGTTTTCTTGAGCGATCCACGTGCGCGCGTTTCTTGACCTGCAATCTCGACGTCAAGCTATTGCAATACAGAGCGAAAACACCTGCAAGCCATTCAAAAGCCGGTCTCGTACTTTCTGTAGCATTCCCAGCTTCCTGTCACACGAACATGATGGATGCTTCGCGGTATAGTCGAAGCTTTTTTCTAATTATGCGACGTATCTCTTCGAAACAGTCGCTTGTGCGAACAAGGTCTCGACACTTCCAGGCGGTGAAAATTCAGACTAGGCAAAAGTTCAGGAGAAGATGGCTGCTTGAAGAAATGAATATTCTTCTCTTCTTCGCGGCCTTGAAGAAGACAAAGCCAGTTGTCGAAACACTGGCCCCATCGACACCCCGCGTTCAAGAATGTTCCATCTCTTCCAGTCGGTGAGGCATACACGGATACCTGGATGTTCCGACATTGCGTTTCACCGACTCACTGTTAGACAAATCGACAACCTTGTGAAAGCCATTACTTTTTCTTTGTTAGGGTAGGGATTTAAGGGTATGGGATTTAAAGGTACACTAAAGAGAAAAGCGAATTTTTCTCGTGTCAGTAAATTACTCTTTAACAATATCAAAATCACTACACTTGCCACCAGAAGACGCTCGGTAAGCGAGGAAACGTGCAAAAAGAAAATACGGGTGGCGACGCCACCTTGAAATTCTCGCACCAGTCGCCATGACGTCATAAATTTTCACGGCGTGTACTTGGGCATGCGTCCACTTCTAATCGGTAAAAATGAAGTGTATTGTCCTTTGAGGAGACCAGACACTTAACATCAAGTTCCAAGCTCCAAGTTTCAGAAAATTTATCGTTGAGCCACCCTATATCGAAAAACCTCATATGACACATATAAGACATATACAATAATCTCGTATGGTCATACGAGCACATATGATTCATATAGGGTTCACTAAAATGTCGCCATTTCGTATTGTCGTATTTTGGCGACATTGCAATGTTGTCTAAATACGAAAAATACACTTTGAAATACGTGACGTCACGCACAGATATTCCGCGCACGAAATTTAAAAGCGAAACTTCGAGCTTCGATTTTCTCTTCTATTAGTAGTCATATGATGGTGAAATTAACGCCATTAGAGTTTTCATAGTACAACTGATGAATCTAAACCAATACATTGTTTCACTTTAGCGTCCCTTTAAGTTAATGCGTGATTTTTGCAAGGTGCGCCAAGTTCACTTCCCGAGATCCTGATACGAAAATCATTACCTCAGCTACATCTGCGGAACGCCGTTAGTTACTGATTAAATCAAGGCAGGCAGAGCTTCCACGCTTAATGTGCTTGAGTGGTACGGTGCCAGTGAAGAAGTTAGAGCATATCTCGTAAACGCGCACTCGAGTTGGCCAATACGTATGAACTTCGAATGTGCAGTGATATAATAATTAATAATTATTGGTGTTTCACGTGCCAAAACCACGATACTGTTATGAAGCACGTCATAGTGGAGGGCTCCGGAAAATTTCGACCATCTGGTGTTCTTTAACATGCACCTAAATCGAAGCACACGGCCTTCAAGCATTTCGCTTCATCGAAATGCGACCGGCGCGGCCGTGATCGAACACGCGACCTTAACCACTGCACCACCCAGGCAGCTCACATGAAGTGCACAATAGCTACGCCACATAAGTGAATTTCACGTTGCCTTAAACTCGCACTTAAGTTACCAGTGTTGTACGTAGCGCAATACCTTGCGATGGACGGATACAGAAATGGACAATATACAAGCGACGTATCCGTCCTTTGTATATAGTGTTGCGCTACGTACAACAACGGATCATTACCAACTAGCCCGAACAAATTGTGTGTTAAGTTACCACGCTTTGTATAGCTAACAATATACAGAATGACTGAGGAGAATTTTCGAGGGCTCGTTTGTTTGTTTGACACAACCTTAATCAAGCCGAAGGTCGCAGGTTCGGTCCCTGCCAGCGGCAAGTTGTCTCTTCTTCGACTTTACTTTCTTCACATCACAATTATTAAAATACACTTAAAGCAGTACAATTAACGTTCCCTATACCTTCCTCGGCTTCATTATCAGCTGGTTTTCACTAAGGTTGCAGCAATTATACCAGTGCATTGACAATAACTTGACGCATGCAGTCAAGAGCTCTTGACTGCACACGTCGAGTATCCGTAACTTACTCATTTCAATTCTTTGCCTCGCATACGAGTGCGTGACAGAGAAGCATCCCACCGAACAGTTAGTTCGCTGCAGCGCGTGTCCGCTGTTACTCCCCTCGAGGATGCATTAAGGAAACGCATGGCTACGGCCGCACAGTTCTTCGCGGTAGTCCGCGTCTCGGCGCTCATTCGGACTTCTCCGCGCAAGAAGGAGCCAGTTGGCACGGGTGCGAAGCGCGTTTCGTACGCCAACCAGCCAGCTGCATGCATACCGACCGACGTCAGCGCTTCTTCTCCCTCGCACATTCGCGGACAAGGACAGCGCCAACGCTAAACACGTGACAGGCGGCATACGGGAGACACGTGAGGCACACGACACGGCGATAAAGAAAAACACAAACGAACTCACAGGTGAGTCGATCGGGAACGCCATGCCTGCTGATCCGTCGAGTCAACCGCCCAGTTGCAAAACCAAGCGACACATTGACAAAGCGCAGCAGCAGCAACAGGCGCTGCCGCAGCAGACGACGCGCATGTCTTCGTCGCGTGGAGCTGAAAACACGTGGGGAATGCGACAGTGCGGCTGGCTTGCTTCGTCGCAGCTGTTCGCTACGGCGCCAAGGAACGCGCTCCGTTCGTCTCAACAGAGCGTGCGCGCGTCTCTGTGCGATAAGCGTTTAGCCCAGGGGCGTTTCCACGGTTATCACACGTTCCGCGCGCGACGACCAGCGGCAGCGCCAGTCCTCGACGAGGTCATGCTCGCGCTCCGACGACATCGCTGACGCCTAGCCACCGCGGTCGCCTTAGGCAAGGCCGCTTACCGACCGCTACGTTGCTTCATCCAGTCGAAGGTGCGGCAGCCTGCCAGAGCGAGCTCGGATAGATTCCCCACACCCTCTCACCGTCCTCCTAGACTCCAGCGGCACGCAGTTGCCTCCTTGCATGTTTTGGAGGATTGCGATCATGTGCTCGAGGGCTGTTACTCGGGCTGGCTAAGACATTTAGGTGGCCCCTGGCTCTCACACATGCATGTGCGTACGTGTGCCGACGCAAGGGGCAGTTGCGCGCAACAACAGTTGACGGTGACACAGCCTATGCAGCTGGAGCGCGGTCCATTCTTGTCCTAATTTCTATTGTTTCTCCGCGCGACCATGCCGTCGCAGTGAATCGGTGGGACGAATATTACGTAAACAGCCATCAGTGGCGTTATCTTTCTTTCTTTTTTTTTCTTTCGTGTAGGCTTGAAGGAATGTTTGTCGTGCCCTGAACCTTATGGATGGACGATGCGCTACGAACGAGTCGATCGTTGCAAAAGCAAGGTTGCTTTGCGCAACAGAGAGTGTGTACAGATTCATCGGAAAACGCAGCAAATGTACGAATAGTAAAGAAAGGCATACCAAAAAGCATTTACAGCTGGACACGAGCAAGCTTCCGGCACTGTATTATCAACCTGTTTTCGGTAAGAACCAGTTTCGAACACGTTGCGAACGTCTAAAATGCATTAGTGTCAGCGCTGTTCTTCACTACGAAGATATAATCAGTAGACATTACTCCCTCTGCATCAAATTTTCTAACGTCCCAGTTTAAACCACATATGCAAAGACCAATAAGGTTTCCACGCGTCTCGCACGAGACGAAAATGTTGTTGACAGCGAATCAATTTCGGAATGTGTGAAATAGAACGAACCGGCGAAGCTCGCCTCAACATGTTCATGTCCTCTCGTTATATATGCGGAGTCGGCGCTGCGTCTTGTTTGACTTGCGTCATGATTCTATAACGTAGAACTCTATGAGTTGTGCGCAGAAGGAACCATCCATGAGTCATATTCATCACGTAATCTCATCATGAGTTTTCTACGATCGTCATCCATATGGCATGCATATTCTTTTCCGTTCCGTTTTTTAATGACATGCGTGTATCGTGGTGTTACATACCACTGTCGACAGTAGATAGCATGGAACTCAAATTAATACAAGTGTTCTGAAATATCATACGTGAACGAACTGTGAACTTTGATAAAACAGACGTTAGCCATGTTTCAAAAAGACAGACAGACAGAAAGAAAGAAAGAAAGAAAGAAAGAAAGAAAGAAAGAAAGAAAGAAAAAGAAAGAAAGAAAGAAAGAAAGAAAGAAAGAAAGAAAGAAAGAAAGAAAGAAAGAAAGAAAGAAAGAAAGAAAGAAAGAAAGAAAGAAAGAAAGAAAGAAAGAAAGAAAGAAAGAAAGAAAGAAAGAAAGAAACAAAGACTACACCACCCTAGAAAACACAAGGCTCACTATAGGTATAGTAGTGAGTCTAGTGACTGATAGCACCTAGAGCCGCCGCCATTAGGAGGATAAGAGCTGTAAAGATACCCTTTGTGTTGATTACCATGCGTAGGCAAACGAGGTGATGAAGGCGGAGTTATCCTATATACGACCCCAATTGTCTTTGCCTGCGGTACCTCGCTCTGTATTTTATTGTATTTTCCAAAAGTTGTAACCGGTCTATAAATAGAGCAATAAACTATGATATATTACGTGTTGTGTATTAGAAATCTGACTGACGAAGCTAATCACAATCTTAGGTGCCTTATATAATTGCGCCT
This sequence comes from Rhipicephalus appendiculatus, assembly GCA_030522465.1. Taxonomy (NCBI): domain Eukaryota; kingdom Metazoa; phylum Arthropoda; class Arachnida; order Ixodida; family Ixodidae; genus Rhipicephalus; species Rhipicephalus appendiculatus. The sequence goes on from JALIZH010032971.1 coordinate 647,328, forward strand.
TGCTACCCTTTCCGTAAGTCTACTAGACTATCTAACACGTGTTCGGCCTAAGGTGGCACACGCATGCCCTGCTTGGCACCTACATCACTCTAACCTTTTTTAAACACTTGAAGCGGTATGAAATCACGCAGCTTGCTACATTTAATCTCAACAGTTTTATCGACCTGGCGTCATAAAACTTAAATTAGAAACGCATCTTGCCGATCAATACCCAAGAATTAGGTTGTGCATTTTTCACAAGTGTTGCCGCTCCGCTTTTAGTAGCTCAATAATTTTGTCAGCCCATTGTCCCTCCTGCTGCACGAGCTATGGAAAAGTAGCCTAACTCTTTTGTTACTATTTTATCGCACTTGTTAAACAAAACAGTGGATCGACAGAAGAACGACAAGGAGCGCTGTGTACGTGTCGTTCTGCTGCCCTCTGCTTTGTTTAACAAGTGCGCTAGAATAGTAAGTAGTAAAATGAAGTAGCAACGTTTCCACGCCTACGTATTGTCTAACTCTGCAGGTGTGGAGTGCTGCACACCTTCGCTTCTCTTTTGTGAAGACTGCGAGTTAATTTAATACATTTCCGTAAAACACTGCGCTCCATTACCATCCCCATGATGCTAAGGTCGCCACGGTATCATTGTCACTAAGTAATAGCCCATCATGCATGTAAATTTTGGGTCTGGGGCGCTCGAAGTACTAATAAATAAAATAAAAATGAAATCGCATGCGTGAAACTTTCATGCATTTCAGTCACAAATGGCTTCACCACAGTGAGGCGAAATTTGCATGAAGCCTGCTTTCAAGGGGCTATAAGGGACGCCTCCGGAACTGTTGACAAAGTACACTTTTGATTTACTGCGACGTTAACTAAAAGAGCAAAACTTGGTTCGCTGTGTCGATTCTTCCGTCCATCTTTGCGTTCCGTTACGTTGTCGTTAAGAGTCATTGCTATCGCGCGTTGTCGTGACGATTCCAGCTCTTTAGACCTTTCGTCGCCATACGGCAAAGAAAAAAGTTTATATGTCATCGCTAATGGAGAACCAACTGATGATAATCTAAGAGCGGGGACGAACCTGGAGCGTGGACTTATTTAGGGGTCACTGCGCAAGCTGTAGTGCAGCGGATCAGCACATATGTATGGCGCGAAGAGGCCACGTTTTTTGAGAACATCGCAGCATGATAACCGCTGTTAAATGCTGCTGTGACAGCAAAAAAGTCCATAGTCAAACGAATCACTGATCTATCGATGTATGATACTTGTCCGACAGTAAACAGAAGGGAGAAGGATGGTTCGTGTCTCTTTGATGGGAATCGGTTATAGCGCGAAAGTGAAACGTACTCTCATCGAAATATACTTGCAGTTTTGTTGGACGTTAACAGCAGAAAACACACAGGACCCCTTATGAATTCGCCTAAGGCGACTCGAATAAGAATTCAAGAACGTATAAAGTGGAATCTGGAAGACATGCGTCATATTTTTTTCTCTAAAAAGGCAGCACTACTTCATGGAACCAACAAAGATGGTCGAAGAGAACTGAGAGCTCACAGTTTTGTAAATTGTTACCATTTCTAAAAAGTGAAGCGTGCTCTCTTATTGGCTTTATTCCGTGACGGAAACGATGTCAGCGAATTCTTTGTGGAGCCCGGCGTAAAGCACTTCCTTGTTAAAAACGTGCAAGAGCTTTAGACAATCAATTGTACCATCAAAACCGAAGACGAGCAGAGATGCTAGCGTTAAGCGGAAATTAAGAAACAACTTTTACCGCAAACCACCTCAAAAACACTTCCGAGCTTAATTCGGCTCGTCGCTTTAAAGTGCCAGTGCATTTATTTCATGGTTTAGGGTGGCCCTGCAGCATGCATCTTGGCAAAAGTTCGTTACACATGATTGGTTGCGAAATTAAACGCACTCGTTTGTACAGGTTCGGGCCAAAATAACGGTATGGTCGCTCAGAGGCATTGAATTCACTTGCCGACGCCCGATGACGTCAAGCAAACAAAAGAAAGCGCCTGATAATAATAATAATATCTGGGGTTTTACGTCCCAAAACCACGATATAATTATGAGAGACGCTGTAGTGGAGGGCTCCGGAAATTTCGACTATCTGGTGTTCTTTAACATCGCACAGTACACGGGCCTCCACCATTTCGCCTCCATCGAAATGCGACCGCCGCGGCCCGGATCGAACCCGCGACCTTCGGGTCAGCAGCCGAGCACCTTAACCGCTACCCCACCGCGGCAGACTAGAAGAAAGCGCCTGAACAACGATTAAAAGTGCCGACTACATGGAGCGTACGCTCCATGTGGTCAGCGCGTTCAAGCTTTTTTTAAGCCTGCAAAAAAGAGAAACGGAGATCTCGAAAGCGCATAGTCGCACCACAGTGAGCTCTAGTAGGTGTCGATTAGGGCTAAGCGACGTGTCTATATACGATAAGACGACGACTGCATCGCGCACTCTGCGATCGCCCGAGACGGCAGCGCCAAACGACGTCGCACAGTGAAGCTATACGTAACACGTCGGCTACTGCCGTCGCCAGCGCTATCGCCAAGCAGGAAGCCGTCCATCAGCGCCAGGATGCGGCTGCCCCGGCGTCGTCCATATTTTTTTATGTCGCTTCGCTTTTTCTGGTACTCAGTGCTCCATCTTCAGCGACCACTGTGCAAGCACTCTCGTTCTGTCCGTGTGTGTACACTTTCATGAAGGTTCCCCTGCATCCGGTCACACGAGAAGAAGCGAAACAAAAGGCATAGCCATGCAGCTATATGAAGCGTGGAAAACTTGGGAAAGTTGATTGAATATAAGAACAGCGCAACAGACAAAGATTGACGAAGATAACAACACACAGCGCTGTGTGTTTAAGGGTCAAATGCAGGATTAGGTTCAGAGGTTGGAATGAATCCACGGCACGGTGCTCCATTTTGCTAGTGAAGGCCCACGGAATGACAAAAGGCAGACAGTTTCTTTTTGCACTTCGGTACATGGACACATAACAGCGAGAACAGAGCACCGATTTGAAACAGCCAAAAGGTGATGGTATCTTTTTTATGATATGCTGAGTTGAACACCTCAAATTAGCTCACCGCAAGTAGCCCGGCTTTCCTTACTACTGCACCTCAAAATGCTGATTTAAGCGAGGGAAACTGGACGCGAAAAATCTAGAATAACAATCTAGAGGAAGGAAGGAAGGAAGGAAGGAAGGAATGAAGGAAGGAAGGAAGGAAGGAAGGAAGGAAGGAAGGAAGGAAGGAAGGAAGGAAGGAAGGAAGGAAGGAAGGAAGGAAGGAAGGAAGGAAGGAAGGAAGGAAGGAAGAAGCAGGTGCAAAGAGGTTAGCCAGTTCTCAGACCAGCTGGCTGCTCTATGCTGGGGAAGGGGGGGAATGAAAGAGAGTAGAGAAAAGACGCTGTCAAAAAAAAAAAAAAAAAAAAAAAAAAAAAAAAAAAAAAAAAAAAAAAAGAAAAGGGAAGAACAGAAAAGAAAGAAAGAAAAAGAAAGGAAACATAAAACATTTACATTACAATTACTGCTAGTAACATCCCCTATACTTTCTTTGGCATCATTGTCTGTTAGTTCTCGTTAATATTGTGTCTAAAAAAGAAAATGAGCCCTTAAACTGACACTGTTTAATGTCTTTCTTGAGCCAGGGACCGAACCCCGCGTCTTTCGGACTAATAGGCGATCACTGCAACCGCTAGGCCACAGCGGCGGCATTGTTCGGAAGGCATCATCTCGTCCGATAAAAGTTAGACAATCGCTTCCGTCCGTTGGTTCAGAAGCTCTTTATGGTATACAAAAAAAAAAAAAAAAAAAAAAAAAAAAAAAAAAAAAAAAAAAAAAAGAACGCACAAACGCACCCGGAAAGGAATAGTTTGAAGTGGTTGCAAAAAGGGGCCGAAAGGGCTGGAAAAAATACAGGGTGTGAGTGTGTGGGAACTGAGTGAGGGTCAGAGGAGGGTTCGCACTGCTCGACATATTCCAATCTCCAAGCGTTGGAAACAACTATACAACAACAACAACAAAAAAAGAAAGACTGGTAGAGGTGAGGGGCGCATGTCAAGTGGTATATGCTCCCCAGACTCCAAAGAGCCGCGGAGGCCGCGCCCCCACTGAAATGGATTTTCTTGGAGCCCGTTTCCAATTGAGACGACAGAGGCAATCAGTGGCCGCGCTCAGCCCACTCCGATAAACTGGCATCTCCGGCAGTCACTCGCATAACGGACCTCTAAGATCGGGTTCTCCCCCCCTGTTCTCTGCCGCTCGCGTCTCGCCCGGGTCGGGTGAAAAAACGAAAAAAGAAGAAATAATAAATGTCACGTTATCGACGCAGGGAAAGGGCCAGCGGGTAAGGCTTGGACACAGCGGGCAAGCGCACGTGGAATGACGTCAGCACACGTGCGCGGAATCCAAAATCGATTTGGCAGCCTCGGGGCGATGCTGCGTGTTTTGGTGCGTTCCCAGTATAGTTTCGCTCCGGTTTTGCTTTGTCGTTCTTTCGCGTGCGAAGTATACGAGTGGCTGTTATTAATGGCCCCGTGAGAAATGACTGAAATGTAAAGTTGTTGCTCAGTGGTGGTACGGGTCGTGCGTTTGACAACGAGAGCGACGACCAGCTTGGATAGTTGAATAAATTGAAAGCGAGGATCACATTGGACGGTCACTCTCGGCATTAGTTTCCTGAATGCTAAAATTTTTCCACAACCTCATGCCATGAAGGTTTGATTCAGTTAGACAACTATATAATCAAACATGAGTAAAGAAAAACAAACAGAACACTGGTGAAAGCAGTTTGCGCAATATACGTTGAATACGCGCGTGCAAAAGATATCTGACAGAAAATGTCAGATCCAGTGCGCATTGTTGGAATCCATATGGAGCGTAGCATTAGTGAAGCGTCTTTATATATATGTGCGATGGCGATATTTGTGTTTATTTTCATTCGGCGCAGGTCATAACTTTATAATATCACGCAAATGTGAGCTTTTACGTCTTATACATCATTAATTCACAAGATATGCTGAAATGCAAACACTGAATCAGGCGGATTCAGTGCGACTCGTCGTCGGCACTATGTCACGGGTGACGGGGACAAAGGTGACGTAGCATGCTTGCGGAAGAAAGAATCGTATGCGGAGAAGAGTACCTCGCAAATATAGTTACATTCAAGTTTTCCGCAGCACTTGCGTCAAAATAGTACACAACCATTGTGCTCAAAGTAGTACGGGCCGAATGACCAAACGAAATTGAGTAGTCCAGACATTAAAATTTTACGAAAATAAAAAAAAAGGAAGAAGTTTATGCTAGCCGTGTAAAGCTTAAGAAACAGCGAAGCTGGCCGATCTTAGGAGCTAAACGTGGACTCATTGGCTGATGCTAGGCATTTCCTTGGTGTAGACAGAGTAGAGTCGAATCGCAGCCTGTCACAGATCATGCAAGAATGTCCAAACTCCAGCGCCAGAAACTAACGTGCAAACCTGGCTGTGGCACCCCGGTAGAAGCGCGGACCTTTCGTCGCTCGTACTCGGTTCGCGCCACGCCAGGCAAACTCGGCGCGGCGGCTGCGTGGACTGTCCCGTCTGTGGGCGTGGCTTGGCGGCGGCTGCTTCTCGGCGCATGCGCGACTAGGCGAGGTTAAAACCAGGTGGTGCGCAGCTGTGACTAGGTTATTGATAAGCAACGGTGCAGAGAGTTTTTTTGCGGACACCCGACGTTTTACCCCGCGGTATCTGCACACATTCTTTCCTCCCGTGATATATTGTATTTTGGAAAGAACAGAGATGCGCACAATTACGCTACATTTTGGTTAAATTTGTGCGCCTTATGCACAACAGTCACAACTGTGCTACCCAAAGCAACACATCAACAACACGCGACGAGGAGAAGACGCGGAGAAAGCTTTGTGCGATGACGATACATGTGTGGTCACATAGACCACCTCGGTTTGCGCGATATCCGGTTCCGGTTCGCACCATGACGCCGACCAGTCATGCAACGCAGTAGCGGTGCATATCAAATATATATAGTATACCTACGAAGATATCGACCTATATACCCTGCAGCAGTAGCAGCCATGAAAAGCGCAGTAGAGCATGCAAAGAAATTTTGGCTTTAAAAGTGTCCTGTACCACCCTTGGAAAAAAAAATACATTCTACGAACAGCAAACACTGATTTGAACAGGTCAGCCAAATTTTGTCGTCGCGCGTGGCACGTAGAGTGTACAAGCGGAGCACGAAGTTGTCACTTTCTCAAGTGCCCTTTCTCCAAACAGAGGCCCCGTCCTCGCTCACTTCGGGGGGGCGGGACGACAGCTGTATGATGCCAAACAGCAGATTGCTGCTATTGGCTGATAGCTGAGATAATTCAGGATAGGCGTTTTTATCAGATGCGCTCCTTGCCACAGGATGTCGCCACATGACGGCGCCATGCTCTATAGTGTGCTAAAATTACACAGTAGCAACACTAGCCCGCACAAAAATCACAATGGGGGAGAGTGATCGCGTTTCATGACGCGCGCTGGCGTAGCTTCTTTCCCACGTGTAATCACTGCCTTCGTAGCTTCTAGCGCGCTCGTCGGAACGAGAGAAGAGAGTAAGCGCTTGAAGCGTGCGACAAATCCAACTCCGCTCGTTCTTGATGAATTCGAGAACATTTTTAGACAATCGATTGACGAGGCGAGAAACAGAGATACTGAGGTCACTCGACGATTACTTATAAAAGTGATTCGGAGCCCCTTTAAAACTTATGGTCCAAATGAGCTTGATCAGTTTGGTTTGCGCTGCTCATCATGCCAGAATCGTGACTGAATCCTGTACTCGCGGCTATCGAGTGAGACGTGTTCACATGCCATCTGTGCGTGCGTGGCACCGTGCTTGTTAATTTAATTAGTAAGCGAATGTTTGCTGCAATACATACAGGCTGATGAAACTATACGAGTCTCGATTTGTACAGTTGTGTAATACATTACTATCTCTATAAATGCTTCACCTTTCGGGCGAGATTCGACTTTTTTAGAAATTCTGACCAATAGGGAACACACCGAAATTTCTGATTCAGGAGAGAGAGCGAGATGATTTACATAATGAAAGTTGGAAATACTTGCCTACATCTTATAGTCGGTCATATTCTGTTTTGAGCTGTTGGGTGAAATATATGAAGTACACCCTGTGGTTAAACACAGGTGGTATCAAACACCTATATAGACGCTCACACACTAAACTGATGAAGAACACTAATTGAGGTCCGTAACGTTATCAGAAATGCCAGAAGCGCTTTAGCTGTATGCAGTCAGTACGCAAACAGTATTTCGCAACGCGCCAAAAATGTGAAATATACGAAGTACCTGCTGTGATTAAACACAAATGGCAGATACACCTGTGGACGCGCGCACACTTGAACGTATGATAAACTCTAATTAAAGCTCGTAAAGGTCTCAGAAATGTCAGAAGCGCTTTCGCTGTATGCATTCAGTGCGAAACAAGTGTTTTGCAACGTGCCAAGTATGTCCTGCCGTTGTATTTTAGAGAGCTTAGCAACGACAGTCATTAGAGTTTACTTCATGGGGTTCTCATCTGAAAAAGAAAACTTCCATTCTCCCCATCAGCGATCCGTTCTTGCCGCTTGGATACACACAGTTCCAACCATGAGACAGAGAAGGCGCCCTTTAGAAGGCTATAGATGCGCGTAAATGAATAGCGTGTACGTGCTACGATGAAATGAGAAAACTTGTACAGTTATGCTGAAATTAGTTGGCTCAAGATATTGAAACTAGACTCAGGACGGTGAAAAGAAATAACGGAAAAAATTTACAGCCCCTTTGGCTCACGCTAAGGGGAGCACAGGCGAAAGCGTATACACGCTCGCACGATACACTCAGTCGTTCTCAGTCGACTGCACTGTCTCTGAAGCTTCCTGCTACTCACCCGGTGTTGCAGCCCAACGTTGTTGCAGCCGGTCCAACTTTGACCGAGCGACGATGTCGTCAGATATGACGTCACTAGATGGCGTAGCTGACGGCGTCATATCATGCAATCCTTTGGTCATGTGACCTTTCGGTACCGTTCCAGTTCATGCCGGCACGGACGATGCCGGATTTTTTAAAGGTGCCTCTTCAAACTCGGAAAGCGACCGTCGGCGGAATCAACGCGAGTGATATAACGTCACAGATCGCCAAAACTTGTGACGTCATCATCACGAAACGTCACGTGATCACGTCATCGTCGCTGGGTCAAAGTTCGCCCCATCACGGAAGCGCTAATTAGTTACGTCTAAAGCACTGCAAAACCACGTAAGGTGCACAAAGCTTCCAACTATGCGATCTCGGATGCAGAGCCAAAACCACGTTGGGTGCGAAAAGCTTTGGGGCGGGAGCACTATCGACTGAGAAGGAAAAGGTGGCTTTCGCATTCCAGTCGTTTTAGGTAGAAGGTACTGCGCGACCTTTTGCTCAGAGACATATAAAACTTAAAACGCTAGGGGAGTACGGCAGGGGGATCCTCTCGTATATAAATGCGACATAGCGAAACTTACCACGGGCAGCGGGGCCACGTAAGAGACCTTGCTTTCCTAAAGTCCATACGCAGTGAAGAAAAACGTTGGACGCATTACAGTTCCAGTGCGTCCAGTTTCTTTTACACCAGAAAAGAAAACGGGAACGATATAAGATAGATTTATTCCTCAGGCTGAGACAGTGGACAGTTTGGGTAATCCCGAGAGAAGACCTTGGTGTGCAGAGGCCTGGTTCCTCGCTGAACACATTGTATGGGGGAGGGCAGAGAGTCGGGAAGGTGGGAAAGCATGGGCGAGGATGACACAGGGAAAAAATAAAAAGAGCACAATCATCCGCACATGTGAACCGCGTCGTCACGTAACAACGTAGTATACGATTAGGACTTAACATCGCGTGCCACGCATACAGGAAACAGTTCAATTTCTTCTCGGTCAGGAATAGCTTTCGCATTACATTTACATTTTGCATTACGGTTCCTCGGGAAAACAGCGGCCGCCGTGGCTGTCTATGCGTATACATTGCCGAAACATCGACCATCTGCACACGCGTAAATGTATGTGATGCGAAGTGCTTAATCGGTATTTCAATGCTGCAGCCACTTCGACGGTTCCCCATTGCGTGACATGCGTGTTGATAAACGGCGCAGACGAATGAAACGCGGTGGTCCGATGGGAATGTGCTCGTCGACATATGTGCGTACAATGTTCGCGCTTTTCCGAATGGTGCGCGCAGCAGCGGTCGAAGGTGCCACGTACTCCCTCGAATTCGAGTTTCACTCGCTGAATGTATGCACCGCGGTGACTGGCATACGCGCCAGGATTTGACGTGATTACAGCCATTCTTGTAGGTCACGCTGCCATTCTCGCCATGTGCACTATGCGTGACCCGCAAGAACACCGAGTGCCTGTGACAGGGCCACTTAATATACGCGAGCTTATCTCCAGGACTGACTGCGCAGCAGAGTCCACCGTACGGGCTGTCACTAAAGCGAATGAGAATAACAGGGGAAAATAAGAGAAAAGAATAACGTTTCGTACAATAAGGCGCACATGCCTTTTCTTCTTTTTTTTTTTTCTTAAGTTCTTTGAACCCCGGTGTCGAAACAGAAACAATAAGGCTTTGATTTTGTTCCAGGTCTATAGCTCAACACTTTGGCAAAAAGGCACACACTCACAGACACACACGCACTGCAAAAAAAAAAATAATAATAATAATAAAGAGAAAGAAATTACAAATGAGAGGGATGGTGCTTCATCCCGTAACCCACAAATGAAAAAGTGATGGGGCACTGAGCATGACAGGATCTGTTCGTGATAAAGACGCGCCGAGGCAATGCTGTGTAAACGCGCATGGCCGCAACATCAATCAAAGAAAACCTCAGGCAGCGCGTGCCTCAAACAACAGCTTCGTGCCTGTGCATGGGTGCAACTCCTCACTGACTACCGAACGAGCGCGAAAGAAAAAGCGACACGTGTACTGAACAAGCAAAGCGCTTTATATATATCCACAACTCCGTAGTGAGAGAAGTACGTTTAGCCCGAAGACAAACGACGGCTCACACAGTATGTATATACACACAATCACGCATGCGCACACCGGTATACAGCTACACACGTATAGAAACAGTGAGCGTGAAATGAACGAGCTTTTTCGGGAAGTCGCACGAACCCGACGCATCGCTCTTCGGTGTGTGTAAAGGCCTGTTTATCCTCAAGCCGCATTGGCTGCACCGCACATGGCGGATGGCTTGCCGCCCCTCTCTCATTGGCTGCTCCCAGTGCGAGAAGTGGCGAGTGACCAATGAGAGACGGGCGGGAGGGCCATCCGCCCGGTGAGAGAGAGACAAATGAATGGCAGGGAGGTTAACCAGGTTGCACCCGGTTTGCTACCCTACACAGGGTGAGGGGGGTGGGAATGGGTGGCAGTGCGGCGTGAGGATGAATGCCCTAAATGTGTCCTAAAGTGAATGAAGATCCTGGCAGCGGCTGATTCTCCTTCGCTCGTCTTTCCTCTCGCAGTTTTCTATTAATTATACAAGCGCAAAAAATATAGATCCACTCGACGTACCTTTTTATCAGAAATATGCTTTTGTTCAAGTGCCTCTTTTTATTCCCTTCGCGCCTCATCTATCAACGGATGTTACATAGTCACTAAACTGACGCTAAAAATATCCGTACGTTTATTTTTTGTCCGGCACCTAAGGCTAAAAAAAACGGCGCTAAAATACATATATTTGTATACTGGGTATTTTCTCCCTCGCTTGGCGTCAGGTAACCGATATAGACAAGCATAAACTGATTTCATCCGCGATCGTACACGGTTGCACTAACTCGAGAAAACTGGAATCGATAAATACTTGGTCAACTTTATTGTTATATCCGGTAATAAAAACGTGGTAATTATTTTTTTCAATATTAAATAGCTGACAGCTTTAATGAAAGACATTCCTTGGCACCAAGTAAGTTACGCTGGAACGCTCCATGTCGGCCCTCCCCTGCACCAGCGAAACTCTTCATAAAGCTTCAACTCCGTGCTAGGACATCCCTGTTTGTGTTAACAAAGGCCTGGCCCTGGTTGTCTGCACGGAGCCGCGATGTTATCGAGTGCGCCCATCTCCGCTGTAAGACGCGCAGCGTGCTATTAGTCGCCGCTGTTCCCTTGATATTAACACATGCTTCTTCCCGTCAGACTACCGGCGTTGACGTTACAGCTTGGTCTCATCACCTGGAAAAGTGAGCACATTAAGCGCAGTCAACTTGAACGCAGCACCAAGGTTACTCGAGACATACAAGGACAACAGCACTTACTCGGCACGGTAGCTGCTTTGAGGGGTATACCTGACATTAAGTTAAAGAAAAAAGCACGCGGCATAGCCTTTTTCAGAGATTCGCTGTCAACTTGGCGCAGCTCGAGGAAGAAAATACCTCATAAATACGCGCGGCCCACGACTTCAAAAAGAAGACTCGACCTAGATTTCGTAAGTATATTGAGTATAAAGAAGCGGCTCGAAACAGGTGGGTATAAGTAAATAACTGACCTCGTATATGTATGACTAATGAGAACAACCCCTCACCCCCCCCCCCTCACCCTTTCCTCCCCGCTGCCTTTGTGCACAGTACACACCCTCGAGTGAGACATGCGTCGATGAGCTTACGGAACGCGCGTAACAATAAATGAGCGCACTAGAGAACACCGACATGTCACTCTTTGTTACTCTGCTTTCACCGAAGGGTTCCAAGTAACGTTCAAGTCCAACGCTGAAGCAACCCGAACTGTTTCCTTCCGCTGCCGCATGGCTATAGGTCGTGAAGTTCAAGAAACCGTACGGACTACGTAAGTATAAACCGAAGCAAGTGCGAATCCGCTATGAAAATGAACGGATACAAAACTACGAAATGAGCTCGTTTTGAAAGTTTTTTTTTTCGCATTAGAAAATAACGCTTGCCAGCACTTAAAAATGTCTTCCTTATATTTGATCAAAACATAAATTCTAATCTCCAAAGACGGTGCATAGTTATCACTTCTTCCTTTTCGTTTCGTATTCGATAATAAAAAGAATATTGTCAGGATCGAAAAACTAGACGTATTCGTACATGTGAGAGCCAGAAGGCAAAAAAAAACAAAAACCATTAAATACAGAAAGAAACGGACAGATTTTGCCGACACTACTCTCTCTTCGGACTCCTTGAAAACTTTTAACCGTTAGCCATGCAATCTTTCGTAGTTTCACAATCCATCCCTTCGCATTCTGCAAACCCTTACGACGTCGAAACATACACCCTTTACTTGTGGGGGGCTTCAACAGAATGGCAGTGTGGCATATGAAGAAGTACTTGAGATGCGACTCTCCGAAAATGTCTAAGGCTTCAGTATTCAGCCCTAGCGATGCGAAAACAAACAGCGGCATCGACTCGCCAAGACCACGAGACTCCGTAACAGTAACCCTCGCCGAAACTATCCCGCCATCACCCGCCCCCCTATGAACGCGCTTTGAGCGAAATTGTCTGTCTGTTCTCCGAACCTCAGTCGCGATACTATTGCACGCTCAGTCACCGACCAACGCTTAGAACAACCCTCTCAGGCGACCAACTGCCTCAATCCAGGATGCAATCAAGTCCGTCTGATATCAGCAAACCAGCACATAACTAACACTAAAGAGTTTCGCCAGCATTCAACAGAAAATCGGCGTCTAATGGCAGAATGATCGAGTTCGGCGGTTTTAGATGCGAAGCAGCTATTTGACTAGGCTGTGTAACGCTGTCCCTCCGTGCGTACGGACGAACGCGCCGCAACGCGCTCCCCTCGCCGCAGGTGTTGGAGCGGTGCCAAGTAGGTCACGCCGCAGCTGCGCGTTGACGTCACGCTCCCCTCGCAGAGCGCGCTGACGTCACTCTCTCCCTCGCCTGCCGCGCTCACCGGAGCGCCCGCAGCTGCCGCCTGACGCAACGACAAGACCTACGCCAGCCATCGCTTCAAACGAATCTTCCAGCACTCACCGCAGCACCGGCGTTACCGCCGTTCAACCCATTGACGCCACCCGTGCGCAACGCTGCTGCTTCGCATCCCATCAGGGCTCCCTTTGGGAAGATGGTGTAATTTTTTTGTCTGAGCATTAATGTTCATTGTGAGTATTTCGCCATCTGGAATTCTTTCCTTCATCGAGACTTTGGAAATGAAAAATAGAAAAATAACCGAGCGAATAGATGCTTCTTTTCAAGTTCCAACCACGCAGTACAATTCATCCCGCAACATTTCACAACTCGTCCCAGTCCTTGACAGCACTATCCCTTAAGCTCTGCTTTCCAACTAGCTCGCAAAAAGACTTTGTAGACCTAGCATGGACGTCCCCCCTATAGCCGACGTACTTACATCGTATCGTCACGAAAGCACGTATACAAACTTTGGGGATGACGTTCGTCTAGACCGTCAATACTTTATACTGGTAGAGCGTGCACCATGGCGTGAAAACGGTAGCAGTGGCAATGGTGGTCTACATAGCTGCCTTTGCTCTACAACACTCCGCGTCAACTCTCCATCGACGGCGCAAAAAGCGTCGGAACTTGCGACAAACTACGTTTTCGTCATCAGCACTGATCCAGATGCACGTGTTCTACGTGATCGGCAATAGAGTGCGTAGTGGGTATACCACGCCAAAGACGAAAACGCGATCTGCTGCGGGTCTACATGCTCATACATTCGGTGGCTTATCGCTGGCACCGTATCAGAAACGTTCAATGACAACAATAACGCGCCATCCGGCCGCGATACAATGCCAAGGAAGATGATGTAAACCTCGGCAACGATGACCACAGTGCAACGAGCGTTGCCGCACTCAACGTATATCTGCTGCTACTCAGCTGCAAACGATTCGCATCACCACCCTGTCTAACACTCTCTCTCTCTCACGTCGCCTACATGCAGATCTAACAGGAAAGTGGGAGAGGGTTAAAAGAAGAAGTTTATCTACTTTAAGCGTAAAAAATTTTTCGGTATATTTTCTTTACAGAAAAAACAATCTTCAAGGAGCGTAATTAGAATGCGACGACAATTCTCTCCACGTAAAGTGCGGCAACGCTCGGCTGAAGCTCCCCCCACTCATCCACGCGAACCGATCAGCGTTTTCAACACGGACCACGTAGTGGCATTTGGTCCTCGCTTCCTTTTTTCAGCGGCCAACAGCGCTACGCGTGCGCACTCGATGACAGAGACGGTGGGGTCAGGAGGGCCTCCGCCGTGTACGGTCGCAGCCGCCGGCCTCGCTCGGGGCCTCAGTCGACGAGCAGGTTGAAGAAGAGCTCGGCCGAGGCGTTCGCCGGCGGCGGGTTTCGAACCCAAAGGCGGCAGCGGACGCCGATCACTATGGCCGTCGAGGGTTTCCGAAACTGGACGGCCACCATGGGCGCCATGTAGTCCTTGTGTCCCGTGTACGGGAAGAACTCGGTGCGAAAGCCCTGGTACGGCGTGTACACGACGCCGCCCAGGTTCTCGCGGTCCACCACGGTGTCGCCCTCGCACTGCAGCAACACGAGGCCCGGCTTGAGCAGCGGCAGCAGAGGCGCCGGCAGCAGCTGTGCCGCCTCGTGCTGCGCGATGGGTGCGGGCTCCCAGCCCGGAACGTTGGAGAACTGGAGGAACACGCAGGGACTGCCTTCCTTGTAGCCGAAGTCGAGCGCCGCCGTGCACTCGGGCGCTACGGCGCGGATGTCGAAGAGGCACACCTTGCCGTGTTCCGGCCGCCGGCCGAAGCACTCGGTCACGTTGGAGTTGCGCGCCGCGCGCACGGGGTCGTAGGCCGACATGAGATCCTTGAGCTGCACGGTGAGCTCGGGCCACTCGCGACCTTCGTGCGGCAAGCTTCCGTGGCGGAACCTGCGAGCGTGGAGGGTTGTTTACTATGGCGCTAGCACTTGGCGACATTATGGTTCTCAAGGAGCCCACCAGCCAACCGGAAGTTGACAGTTGGCTCAAATGCACGTTAAAGATAACGTGCATTGACATCGCACAGTACGCGGGTTGCATTTCGCCTTCATCGAAATGCAACCACAGCGGCCCGGATCCAACCCGCGACCTTCGGGTCAGCAGCCGGACACATGAGCCACCGTACCACCAAGGAGGTACCGCTACTGTTTTAGCTTATATGTTCGGAGTGAGTATTGTAAGAGGGATTTACTCGATTGTAAGTCGACCCATTTTGTCTAAATTTGATATCTGCATTTGTGGGGTCGACTTGCAATCGAAACAGAAACTAGTAGCGCCAGTTATGGCGGGACGAACGAGAAGTCAGGGACGCTGTGGATAGTCAAGACAAATTCTACATTGCGTGGCTACCTGTAGCATATATAGCATTTTTTTTCACGAATAACCCGCATTCTGAGCAATGATTCGCGAGAAATATTCTAAAAATGACCCCCACGTATTGCCGCGAAGCTAGCTTCACTGCAGAGCTATACATTCCTGCCGTGAAGCCGCCTTTGCGCACAGGGATGCGCGTTTTTTTTTTTTTTTTCTTGACTTTACAAAGCACGTCGCGGGGCTAGTTGGTGGCACATTCCAGTTAAAACATTCCAGCGCTGCTTTTTAAAAGGACAGGACAGAGAAGTGCGCGACAGGACGGGCGCCGACTTCAACGCCGACTTCAGTCAAGAGTCAGTCAACGTGTAGTCAGTCCAGAGACTACGTGAATAAATTTCATTTATAAAATTCGCTCGCTCGTTTCGTTTTGTTTTTTCGCCGTGCTGTCTGGTAGACTGACCTACATTCGAGTCGCCTTGCAAACGCGTACATGCGATATATCGCTTGCTCTTCTCACCAGATCATTCGGTGCTTCCCTTTGGGCCGTGGCCACACTGTCAGCAGGGAGGCGTCGTCCGTCCACACCGTGTCGTCGACCTCCCTTCCGGTGGAGAGCAGCGTGGCGATAAGCACGACCGCCACGAGCAGGATGGCCACCAGCACGGCGATCCACCACATGACCCGCGGCTTGGCCAGCCACAAGCTGAAGGCGCCCCTCTGCTCCTCTTGCTGTTGCTCGGCGGACGGGGCGCCATCGGCCTTTGTCGCAGCGCCGTCCTCGGGACCGTCGGCCGCGGCCGAGACTGTGCGTAGGGGAACCTGCCACGCGCAGGCAAAATCACAGCTGTCTCAGAGGCCGAATAATATCACCGGGTGCATACTTATAGAGACCACACGGGTCGTCGATGGTCGTGAATTATACGTAGATGTTATGCACAAAAGATACACCGAAACGAGCCACAGCGGAATGCGTACGAGTCATATTCGATTGCGTGGTAGTGTCAACAAACTTCCCGAAACTTCCCGTTGGCCTAGTTCCTACTCGTTGTAGTTGACAAGTATTGTCTTTAGTATAGGGGTTTGACTAGAAATGCCGAGTTCAATCGCTGTCGGCTATCAGCCATATTCGCCCCGATAACCACTAAGCCTGCAGTCTCCAACGAATTCGTTGCAGATAACATGCAGAATAATGGCAGTCGTCGGTCTAGCTGAAGTTCCAAACGAATGCGCACTGTGTCCACGGAAGAGAGGTTCATAGCGGAGCCTCTTCAGTGCTTAATGTCACTTTCAATCAAGGGATGGAGGCAGGCAATATTACTCATAAGCCGCGCCCCACCTTCCTCTCACCTCCGGCCCACATCTTCTATGTACAGTCGCGCTCAATGACTTGCAACACGGGAGCGCGTGGCCTCACGAGTTCAAAGGTGGCGCATGAATTCAGCTTGTTTTTATTTAATCAACTAAATATTATTTTCTTATTTGGGATCATACCCAAGTGAGAGAAACGCGTTTAGTAACGGAAATGAAGGCTAGTGAAAGCCATGCGTAATCTTTGAACTCGTGAGGCCACGTGCTCCCGTGTTGCAAGTCATATTGAGCGCGACTGTACGTATTCGTGTATGAGAGGGGGGTTAAGTAAATGTGCATATACTGCTGATCAATAGGGGGGCAGGACTTCTTTTAAGTGGAGTCCACCTTCAACTCATCCCCAAAAGCAGTTGTACTGGTAGAAATCCTGCTCTCTGCAGCCTGTTGCGGGTGATGTCGAAAACATAAAACAAAATGAGTAATCACCGTCCCCTATCTCTAATCTTGACTTCATTGTCCGATGTCACTGAGTGTCCTGGAATGCGCTACGGTCACAGCGTGTGCCCCCTCAACCTCCACCACCTTATGGTAGCAAGCGTACCCAGCGCCCATACAGCTCAGGCGCAACCGTGATTGACATCCAATTCCAGGTTGCGGAAATACAGCGAACGAAACGAAGCAAAAGCGCAAAGAAAAAAAGTGAGAGACCTTCTCGGGTTCCTGTGAGGCTTCCTTGGGTGGCGGTGCCATAGCGGGCCTGCTGCGGTCAACCACAGCGGCGGCCTGCGGGGGCGCCGCTGTGGCCTGCTCCTCGGCCCCCGCTGCCGCCGATCCCGGGGTCGCCGGACCACCGGGTTCTTGCTGTTCCTGCTCCTCGCGGGGACTAGCAGGCGCTGGCGATGGCACCGGAGTGCGCGGTTCAGAGGGCGCTCGCACTGAAGCCGCGCCTGCGAAATGACGACAGAAGTGGCCATGACGAAGGACCGAGGGGGCCAATCTCGACTCTTATTACAGTTGTTGCAGATCGTGCACGCATATTACGCGACGTATACGCAGCACTATCTCGTAGCTCTCCCTGCATGGTTATGCCACGATAATCACTGCGGTTATTATTATTATTATTATTATTATTATTATTATTATTATTATTATTATTATTATTATTATTATTATTATTGTTGTTGTTGTTGTTGTTGTTGTTGTTGTTGTAGTTGTTGTTGTTGTTGTTGTTGTTGTAGTCATCATCATCACCACTGGACAATTTCAAGACATTCTAGGATGAAGGCCTCTCTTTGCTATAAGCGAGAAAACGCGCAAAAAGAAAATGCGTGTGAAGACGCCACCTTTAAATTCCCGCACCAAAAGCCGTGACGTCATAGATTTTGACGGCGTCTACTAAGTCCTACGTAGTTGCTAATCAGTAAAAAAAAGTGTATTGTTCTCTGAGGGGCCATACACATAACATACTAAGTTTCAGGAAATTTCGTTGAGCCTATGTCGTCAAAATACGAAAAAAATGATTTGCAATCGGTGCTAAATATAAAAATTTTAGAACGTTAATCTTGATTTTCTTCTCTATTACCAAACCTATGCATGATTGTGAAACTAACGTTAGAGTTCTCAGAGTACAAATTATCAATATATGCCCTTCCATTGTTTCACTTTAGTGCGCCTGTAAGTCAGCCGACTCATGTACCGGATACTATCACTCATGTGCCGGATATTATCACACCGCCCGTTTCTCCACCGCATCATGTTCCTGATATTATGAAACTGGGCGTTCTTTTTACCTTGAAGTCACGTAGTTTTTTAAAAAGCCGTGTGAATAGAAATCAAACGGGATAGTTCATACACTATAGTTGACTTAACAGGCAAAGCCGTTGAAAGTTGGGCGAGTTGGTTACTATTCGCGGTGAAATTTCACCGTGCTTAAAAGACACAGACAAATTGAACGAAATAAGCTTTTTTTTTCTTTTCTCGACACAACATTAACTGAGTAATTCTGTCTGCGTGCGTGCGTGTGCAAGCGAGCCCCCCTCCTCTCTCTCTGCGTGCGTGTGTGCGTGCGTGTGTGTTTGTGTGTGTGTGTGTGTGTGTGTGTGTGTGTGTGTGTGTGTGTGTGTGTGTGTGTGTGTGTGTGTGTGTGTGTGTGTGTGTGTGTGTGTGTGTGTGTGTGTGTGTGTGTGTGTGTGTGTGTGTGTGTGTGTGTGTGTGTGTGTGTGTGTGTTTGTGTGCGTGCGTGCGTGCGTGCGTGCGTGCGTGCGTGCGTGTGTGTATGTGTGGGGGGGGGGGGATAACAGGTGATCTATTAAAGTTACTGAGTGGGTGACAAAGAAAGAGAAGCACCGTCGAGGAAGTCTCAATTGCCTGAAATGAAGTCGCTTACGCGACCGGCAACGGGGTTCAATGCCCGCATTTGAGCACAATAGTGGAATGTATTTTTTTAATACTCAGAAGTGGCGTATGAGGCAAGTGAAACAAAACTTCGCGTTTATCGTTCGGCTTACAAAGCGTTACTAATACAGCGCAGATCCCCCCCCCCCCCCCTTCGAGCACTAGACTGTCGATGCATATCTAAAGTCTGTAAGTTCAACGTACTTTGCGTCCCGTGATAACGGTTAAATTTAGCTCACGAAATTATCGACAAGCGCTAAAAGAATGGGAGTCAAGTATAAGTGTAGCGTACGTCGGTTATGGGGAAGCCATATGCTACAGGCACAGAACATCAGTGTAGTTGGTGGCAGTACATACACAGTACAGTCATAGCCTTCGCACCCCCCCCCCCCCCCATTCACCTAAGAGGGGGGGCGCAAAGTCAGCCCCACACATTGACATAATAGGGAAGGGGGCGCTGCGACTCGGGGGGGGGGGGGGGTGGACGCAGTGTCAGCCCCATACATTGACATAATAGATATGGGGGGCGCTGCGACGAACCTTCGCCCCCCCCCCCCCCCCCCCCACCTGAAGGGGAACCATGTGCACGTCTATGAAGACGGTATCGCACACAGTGTCTCAATAAGCGCAAATGAAAAGCACCAAATAAGATGCGAAAAACGAAACTTTGAAACAAAAGGTATTCACATTATTCCGAGCACTAAGCCCATCACCGAAACTATATATACATATACGTTATTACACAACACTTCAGGCAAGGAAGCATGCCGCACCCTCTTTCCTAGCAAGTCACATTCGAGACGGGCATAACCCGAACCAGGCCCGTAGCCGGGGGAAGGGGGGGGGGGGGGCCTAGAGCCCCCTAACCCCCCGTAGCCAGGGGGGGGGGGGGGGGGGGGCTAGGGGCCCGCCCCCCCTCTGTAAATTCGGATTGAGGGGGGTGTTTTACCACAAAAAAACACTGAAAATAGGGGGTTTTCAAGGTTTTCAACAGGTGCCCCCCCCCCCCCCCCCGAAAAAAATTTTTGGCTACGGGCCTGACCCGAACTGAAGACGAAGCAAGTGGCTCCCAAAGGCAGGGTGACTCTGAAACGTTACTTCAGCTAACCACATCTCGTGTGATCACAACGGAATGTATACATTACAGTTAACCTATCAACAAACCGTGTGTGAACGCAAAGGGGTCAACGCTATATACGTCATCCAAGCCCAATCTTCAGAATGCAAAAGCTGTCAGCTGACAACTGCAAAGGAAGGTCACCGCGCGTCCTGGTGCCTACGTAATTTGGTCAAGGCCTCGGATATACCAATAGTTCAATACAACAGTCGCCGAACCGATGGCGTTCGTCCTTGTTGGGTAATATGTCACCGCCAAGGTCGTTGGTTTGCGTTTTCAATGGCCGATATATCGCGTGTTTCGCTTTATAGCACATCATTTCCTCCAGCAGTGGGCGGGGCCGGAGGCATTTAAAGCGTACACGACTTCACTCTGTATAGACGGTTCTATACGATTACAGTGCGCTGACTTTTTTTTTTTTTTTTTTTTTTTTTTTTTTTTTTTTTTTTTTTTTTTACTATAAACACGTGCATATACACACAAGCATAGCAAAAACGCTCGATTTAGCGCGAGAAAGAGAAGACACTAGTGTACTCACCCTCTAAGGAATCACTAAAAAATAAACCTCCACATCTCGGCACTCCACGGGAGAAGGCTCGTTCAGGTGCACCTGCGAGACAGCAAGAGACGACGAACGAAACTGCGGTCAGCCACCATCCGGTATTACGGCTTGTTTCTTGAACATCACGCCCAACATCCGCGCCTGCAGGATGGACCGACACACAACAACAGCAGCGGCAGCAGCACTCCCTGCTAGCGGCTCGTTGTCCGCCGCTCACGTCAAGAGCTCGCGCCTCGTCGCGTGCATCCGGACGTGGTAGGGGAGAGGACAGCGAGAACGGGCAAAAAAACAAATAAGAAAACAAGCAGGGTGCCCGCGCGGTGCGCTTCGTCCGTTCGCTCGGCGCGTCCGTCAACAAACTCGCCGGAGGAGAGGAGAGCCGTGGTCTCTTTTTATCCGCGACGAGGAAATCAGCGCAGTGAGGAAGGCCGCCCGTGTCAGAAAACACAAAAGAGAGGGGGAAAACATTTGGGGTGGTGGCCCAGTTGCGGCGGCAACACAAAATGAGAAGGCAAGAGAACCGGTTGAGGAGGCGCATTGCGCAACGACCTGACAGTTTTCGCCTAAAGCAAGGTGCTTCCTAACGAGAGCGTAAGCACGCGCGTGTAATTGCTACGCGAATTGAAAGACCGTCGACCAGTAACGTAAACGCGGAAGTTTGACACGTTACGAAGGAAGTCCACCGCATCAGTTTTAATTGTGTAGTTTGTCTTTCGTTCCTGGTGAAGCAACAGCAACAGGCATGCAGGGGTGCCTTTTACAGCAATAATCGAGCAGCTATTGAGGCGAAAGACTTAGATATGCCTCGTTAAACGCAGAAAGTGGCCGTTGGCGTCAGCCTGGAGGGATGAAAAAAATCATGTGATGGCGTCATCATGACGTCACAGATCGCTAAATCTTCTGACGTCATCACGACGTGGAATAACGTGACGTCACATGATGACGTCATCATGTGACGTCAAAAATGTGCGGATCCCGGAGGCAGCGCAAAACCACGTGAGGTGCTCAAAGCTGTCGGTGAAATCAAGACAATCGAATGAGGAGGAAAAAGATTACTTTCGCCTTCGAGCACATCTTGGGCGACTGCATAAGTGACCGTGCGACTTCTTTTGTGGGTTTGTTCACTCACTCTACTACACAAAGCACATAATCCTAGAGTCAAACGATACAGCGGGTTCGTGTTTCTTTTTTTTCTTTTTTTTTTGGCAAGGGTACTCGCCCTCGTCAGCGTCCTGAAAAAAGACTCGCCCCCCTGTCAAACTAATAATAATAATAATAATAATAATAATAATAATAATAATAATAATAATAATAATAATAATAATAATTGTTGTGGTTTTACGTCCCAAAACCACGATTTGAGCCCCTTGTCAAACTCCAACTTACAATTCTGTGATTTGGAGTCCAAAGTACTTTCATTTATATTTGACTCCCGTTACTTCAGCCCTTGCGGAAAAGCATGAATTGGTAGAATATCCAAAAATTCGAGTATACAAATGGCGGCAAAAATGAGTGAATTCGGACTTGTTTGGATTAAAACTCTGTAATGTATCTGTTTCTTGCTCTCAAAAGCGCGACTAAACCAGCATGAGACGCATAGCGCCAACATGTTTAAAGGGACACTAAAGAGAAAAACGATTTTTCGCATATTAGTAAATTACTCATTCATCATTCCAAAATGACCGCGCTTGCTGCGAAGAGACGCTTGGTAAGCGAGAAAACGTGCGAAAAGAAAATGTGGGTGGCGACGCCACCTTGAAATTCCCGCACCAAGCACCGTGATGTCATAGATTTTGACGTCGTCTACACGGTCCTACGCAGTTCCTAATCGGCGAATATGAAGTACACTGTCCTTTGAGGGTGCCATAGACTTAATATGACAAGTTTCAGCAAATTTCGTTACGCGGATGTCGCGAAAATACGGAAAATACACTTCGAAACCGTGATGTCACGCGTCGAGATTTCGGCGCGAAATTTAACAAGTAAATTGTGACCTTGATTTTCTCCTTTATTAACAGATCTATGGTGGTGAGATTCAGACATTACAGTTCCCAGAGTACAATTTATCAACCTAATCGATTCATTGTTGCACTTTTCAGCCTGATACGATACGAACCAAGTGGGAACGCACGACTTCACTGTCGGAGGCAACACTGGCCAATAAAGCGTAAATCAATAAATAACTAATTGTATGTTTTGTAAATATATTTCTTCCTTTAATACTCTCACCCCCGTGACAATATCAACAGCTTTTCTTTTAGATAAGCGGTAGCCCCGTCTACTCAATTTCTTGCGTTTTCAAGCCCTTGCTGCTGCCGTGTCTCAAGGAATTCCGGCCGACGGCTAGGGGCGAAGGGGGAGGTGGACTTTCTCCTGACGTTCATTTAGTAGTGCTCTAATAAAGTTTTCTCTCTCTCAAGCTTTCAGCAAGCCTTAGAACTCAACGAGTCTTGTGCTTCCACTGAATTGAATGATCGCATTGCATTGTTTCTTGCCTGGCTGTTCGTGCTGAACTTACATGCGGAAGCTTCGCGCGTCCCGCTACAAGATGATGTTCATGAGCGAGGCAACCTCACTGCATATCCTGCAAATTGATCGCCTAGGTCTAGGCCAGCGCCGCGGGCATGTACCTTAGTAGCTTGTCGGATCACCCAAAGTAGGTCCTTAGATATATAAGATGCGTCTCTACTCCGCGCCCCTAGTTCATTCAAGGGGACTGATAGTCTCTTCTGAACTATTTCGCAATACCAGGGTGGCTCCTCTAGTATCAGGTTATAATTCTGAAAACATGCGGTTAACTCTTCATATCCCAGCGTCCACGTATGAGGACAAAACATATCAGTGAAGTGGGATCAGGCTAGCCCCGCATTGCCTTAAATTACTTCAGCATTTCATAAAAAATATCTATATGTGTCAACTTCTGCGAACAAACAGCGGTAAGTTCGCACAGAACAATGACGTTCTGCTCAAGTCGCCTTCAGAGGTGTATGCCTACACTTTTTTATAAGTTCAGTCTAAATTCATAAGTTGTTTTTTTTAATTATTCGGCTCTATTCGAGAAAAGGAGGGGTTGTTGTGTGACTTTTGTTGCACTGTGAGCGACCAAAGCTTTGTAAGTTGAGTTGTCGCTGCGGCGTCCACGTTTGTGGACGCCAGGCACACCGAGTTCGTGTAAGAAGCTGCATGATAGCATGGGACCCGCTTCGTTTCCGTGCGGCTCTGCACAAAATATCTTTAATATAGACAAATACGCCTTTTAGAACTTATTTAGAATTTATTTGCTTTAATCGGGACTTGGAGTAAGTGCTTGAAGACATACATGCCATAATTTTCTAGCTGACTAGCGGAAGCGAATGTTCCGATTTGGAGAATACCGATAGTTAGCGCGTTGAAGCAGAGCCATCAACAAGCAAAGGCCTCTTGAACAACGCTACTGCTGATGATGAAAGCATTGAGTTAATTTTAACGTAACCATGAACGCATTGGTCGTGATGATCAACGACCATTAAGATGATGACGAACACGTTGAAGTATACAGCTGTGGGCAGGCAAACGGGCCTTGAATAGTGATAATGATGGTGATGATGCAAGTGTTGAACATGAGGATTAACGCGTTGATGATGGCAACAATGAACGATGATGATGAAAGTGTTGAATCAAAGCCTTTGGCAAGTGGCCACGTGAACGTTTATGATGATGATATTCATAAACGCGTTGCACTGATTATGAAGGCAAATTGATTATGGTAAGTAGTGAAGACGATAATGATTAATGCGTTGAAACAGAGCCGTTGGCAAGCAATCTTCCCATGTACGATAAAGAAGGATCATGGACCCAGTGTAGCCAGCGTCCACATATGTGGGCGCTTGTTTTCTTCTAGAACTAAAGCCAAAATTTCCAGGTTTTTGGTTTATTCCCACTTTCGTATGTATTGTAATTGCATATACGCAAAAAAAAAAAAATTACTTGCGCAACAGGATTGGCCGTGGGGTACATAGGTCAAGATGTACCAGGTTCGTGTAAGGTCTGATTTCAAGGCGTCTCCAGTCAACCGTCACCGCGTCTTTCTATAAAACTGAGTAATGTCACTGAATGCCAAAGAGTGTAGCCCTATCCCCCCCCGATCTATCTCCTCAGCCAGAGCCCCCCGTAATCGGGCCAGAGCCCCGATTAGGGGGGGGGGGATGGGGCTTGTTATAGAAAATGTTCATCAGAGTTTGGCTTTACTGTTTAGAATTTCTTCAGCTTCAATTGATATCAGACCTCTGGCGTAATTACAATAGCCGATTGGGAGTCGCTAATAATGTGTCTGTATTTGGGAGAAGCGATAGCCAGACCGATGGCAACCTCCTCCGGAACCCGAGTCCCTGGTTTTTGCTCGTCAGGTGTCGTTCTTCACTTGGTGCCAGTACAAATTATTTGAGCTAAACAGTGCCTCAAACAGGTTACGATTACAGCTCTAGATGAACCACCTAAAGGCTTATACATCTGTTGGTGCAGCGACCATCCTGGAAAGGAGTTGGCTCCAGGTACAAATCTCGGAAAAGGCAAACTTTTCTGCACCTGGGCTGTTTTCTTTCTGAGAAATTCCCATTGGTTTCCTTTATGGATTCGTGCTACAAACGTGAGGATAAGAATCAGTGTTCCTTTTCATATAGCCATGCTTTAAATCGTGATAAACACGCGGCAACATGACCACAGTTGCACGGCTAAGAGTAGACAAAGTTCATGCCAAGGTAACGATGAGCATCCAATACGCATTTCAGCGGATGATCGACAACTTCTGAAATGCGCACGACTTTCTATACGCCATATTACGATTCCGAGACCCGAATCACACTGAGCTGCTCGCATATGAAACGTTTATAGATGTAAATAAAGGCAGCAAAGCGACTTGCCCTCCCGACGTCTACAAATTGCAAGGAAGAGCGAGCTCGCAATCACTGTGCTCATTAATGACTATGCAACTCTCTATGCGCAAGTTGATTGTTGTCTTAATAAGTGGTTATAAGTATTACAAGAAGCGGAAAGCACTATACGAGGCACAACAGGGCAAGCGTACTCTTCCGTCGGGAAGATGCGAACTGCAACGTCCATTGAGAGTATGCTACAGGGCGTTAACCAAAAACAGTCGACCAGCTGCGCAGAGCACTGCGCGAGTCACGAAAAAACGACACCGTTTTCGTCTATGGAAACAGGCTCACCTGTTCGAATGCGCTAAAAGTCCTAGCTACTCAACGGCTTGCCACCGTGGAGCGATCTCGCTTCAGCTGTCAAGGTTAGCAGGGCACGTATCATCGCAGTGCGCTCTCGCGACTGGGCCGTGACGTCACTGGGCCCCGAAAAGCCGCGACGCATACGGATACACGTCTCTCCGCGCGCGCCGCTGCTCACTTCGTTCTGTCACCCAGCTAGGCCAGTGTGAGAGGGAGAAAAAAAAATCGGAAACAAATTCCGGCTCAGAGGGCCCTCTCTGCTCTATCGTCCATGTTCCAATGTCCAGCGCGCCAAAAGCTAACGCCCAGCGCCAAAAGGGAACTAGGGCGCGCCGCCTTTGGCGGCCTCGATCTGGTGGCAGCAGTAAACAAGCCGCTCCCCACCTAGTAGTCGGCCCCAAAATACAAACGCGCGACCCGAAACGGGAAAGAGAGGAGGGCCGGGCGCGCCCGCGAAACACGCTGGGATGCGGAAGAGCTAGCATCGATCCGGGACTCCCGAGACGCCATCGCCCTGTGCTGCTGCGGCCCAAACAGGAGCGTGCCGTTTCAGCGTTGGCCCCCCAATCGAACAGCTGTGGCCGCTCCCCGCCACAACTCCCGCGGTCTGTCGCGAGCGCTGCGTAAAGACTCACCTGAGTTGCGACGTCCATGGTGTACGGCATGCCGGAGTTAATTCCGAGGCACAGCGCAGCGAGCACTGAGGTTGACGGCACAAACGCAAGCGGGCCACCACAACCAACACGAAGCCCAGCGACGCGAAGGGAGGCGTTCACCCAGAGCCGAAGGCGCTCCCGCGCATGCGCATTTCCCCAGGCGCGACGCGGGCGCCGACGCGGGGCGAACGCAGGAATTGTTTTGCAGTGATCCCCCCCCGGGTTCGTCCGACGGGATTTTGGGAAGATCAGTCGCGCGTTTCTACAGTAAAGTACAGCGCGAAAAGCCTGTCGGACATATTACGGGAAAGAATTGGTCGGGCGAACTCCTTTCCGTGAGTGAAGTGTTTTACAGCTTCAGGAAGCTTGTAGTATAGCTACGCACAGTACATTAGTATTTCAGCTAAATTCACTACCATAATGGGCTCAAGCTACACAAGGTATCCATGAATACTCGGGGACCATGGATAAGTTAACCCATCAATCTCATAATTGCTTCAAAATAGCTATTTGAGCAAACTTTCGTTGTACACATTTTGTGCAGTTTATCTTAAATTCATCGAAAAGAATAAATTGGTTTTGAGAATAGGTGAATGTCTCAAGAAAGCTTTCAGTTGGCAGACATTTCAACAAAACTGAGCAGATGAGGAACAGACTCTAAAGCACGGATAATATTTTGATAGATCAAGTGGCGAAACCTAATTTCACAACATGCCCCAAGTTTACAAGCTTGGCTATAGTCTTTGGTAAGCAGAGTGGCAAGAAACTCTACCTGGACGAGTTCAATTTCTTCGGGAATATTGGTACAAACAGTCAGGAAGTAGATGTTTTTAACAAGAATTTTCTCTCTCCGTTTCTCTGTTTTTCTCTCTCTTCTTCTTTCCGTCCACAACATTTTCCACATGGCTAACATGGAAGTGTATAAGTAGTAATGCTTGTGACCAACAAATAATTAACGGGGTTTTAACGTCCCAAAACCATGATACGATTATGAAACGCCGTATTGGAGGGCTACGGAAATTTCGACCATCTGGGGTTCTTTAATGTGCACCTAAATCCAAGTACACGGCCTCGAGCATTTTCACCTCCATTGAAGTGACCAAAAAACATTCAAACTTCCAATATGTACTTGAACAATTACAGCTGAAGTTTCAATCAAACTAACCAAGACCGTTACACCCAATTTGCCTGAAACAGTCAAGGTTATGCACAACCCAACCTGGCTGCAGCTATTTCAATTCTGTACTAGCGAGTGTCAGTATAGCGTAAAATGCTTACATTAGCACAAGTCTTGACGCCCACGCTAAAACTGTGCTGTGCAAGGCACAAACAAGACAGCTTTGTGGAAGTGGAATGCTAATGCAAATCCACACAGCAACTTCTATATGCAAATACACCGAAGTATGACAAGCCGAATTCACACAAACACATTTCACTTGATTTTGCTGCTGAAAATTTACCATCTCTGCCTACTCATGGGCCGTATCCTATGAAACCTGGCGAATGAATTCTAAACTGAATACAGGCTCTGCAAACTCAACACTGATACAGCAAACATGACCAAGCTTTTCAGTTAGCTCTGCGACTAATCAAAGTATTGCGCAAATGGGAGCTATTTTGCCACCAGCCTTGAGCATTAGCAGCAAACGCCAATTCTGAAAATACCATATGCGAGATTCTGCTACATTGACAGCATGCACGGAGCACAGATTATATATCCTTGCATTAGAAGCTTTACACCATACTAAATATGTCTACTGCGTGGCAGTAAAGTAAAATTTTCTAAGAATTTGGGAACGGCTATCTGATGAGGGCAATTTTAACTAGTCACAGGTATGCCAGTTAAGCAAGATGGCCTGTGGAGCCACCTTGCCACTAAAGCACACTGTGGAAGAGAACAAGAGCTCTGCAAGATAGAAAAAGGAAAGCTTTATTTATCCCAATCGTAGCAAGGTTGCCCCACATGCACAGGTGGGGGGCCCCACTAGCGAAGTCCTTGCTTGATTTAAGATCAAAACAATATGTTCCAGTTAAAAAAAAAAAAAAGCTCAGCTTGCAGCCTCAACTGCTTGCCTTTCTTTTAAAAAAGTGACTGTTCCTGCCCTGCAAGGATGTTAAGAAAGGCGCAAGGGCTTGAGAGAGTAAAGAGTAGGAAAGAGTGGCAGATCTGGAACAGAAAGGCACGCAATGGAAAAAAAAAAATAAAGGCGGGGGAGCTGAGAACAGAAGATGCAGGGTTCTTTTAGCGCTGTTGTGTTGAGAGCAGAGTGTCTTGCTCTGCGCGCCTCTTTCGATTTTTTTTATTGGGTCCTGCCGGCAGCATATCAGTTGTCTCCTTCATCCGAGCAGTCTTCATCGTCTTCCTCCTCCTCCTCCTCAGCCTCTTCCAGCCAGGTTAGCCACTGGTTCACCTGCACACAAATTAATAGCAGTAAAATACAATTAGCACGCAGTACTTCAAACTAAATTCCTGCTTTTGCAGCAAAGTACCACCATAGACAGCCAAAACATGCACATTCTTAAAAGACTTTTCGGGCTTGATGAAGACTACTAGTACTAGGGCAGATACTAGAAGAGACAATACTAGTACAGATTTTCATTGAGGTCCTTGTGGTTTCTTTTCGAAGCCGTTTAAACCAGCCGTAAAATGTCAACCCTGCCGCAAAACCAACATCATGAACCAGTATGTGCCACAGAATTTGAGCAAATCCCGCTACTCAACCCTATGGCGTGGCCTGTAACAACACTGATGGGTAAGAGAATGAGTAGAGAGAGCGGAAGAGAGAGAAAAACAAACAGAGAAACGGAAAGAGAAAATTCTTGCCGAAAAAGAGTTCTTCACAGGGCAGGATTCCAACCCATGCACCTTCTATCCGAAAACGAGTGTCCCTAGCCACTCTGCCATCCAGGCACACTAGCCGAGCACAGCATAGCTTTCTATAGTATAGTGTTGCAATGGAGTGGGAAAGGGAAGTGAGGGTGAGGAGAGATGTGATGATGATGAGGAGGGAAAGGAGGACAGGAGAGAGTAAAGCATAGCACAGAAAGAATGAGAAAAATGACGGAAGAAAGAGGCAGAGATTAACGAAAGAGAAAAAAAAAAAGAAAAGAAAAGAAGAAGCAAGCAAGCAAGCAAGCCAGGCACATGGATGAAGACATCGCGCATGACCTCCGCTGCACTGGCTGTGCCCAATCGTGTCCCGAGAATCATGGGGCATCCTAAGAAAGTGCGTACTCCCGAGGAGGATGCCACACATCTTGAGCTAGACGCGTCAGTCTTCGGGGAGTACAAGAGGCGACGGGCTCGTGCTTCGCTCTGCCAAGCTTTCCGCGACTTAGTGCAAATATTAAAACATTTTTACCCAGTATGTGTGACGGCACTTCTGAGGGGTCTGCCATTAAGTTTTAATCCATTTTAATGCACTTAGCACTTATTGTTTAAATTTAATGTCCCCAATCGAGGACTGTGGTTTTTAAGAGCACACTATTACTGACAGTGAAGCACCTGACTGAGAAATGCAAGAACTCCTGTATGAGAATGATGCCGATCTTTCACATTCTCAGGATCACGAGTTTATTGGCAATGATGCTTACAATGGAAGCTACACAGCATGATGCCTCAAATTGCACAATGCCCAACAAGGGGTCCCAGGAAGTGGAAAAGGAGAGGGTTTGTATTTTTTAATAATTTTCAGTAATAAAATATGCATTGTCAAACACAAGGACAAGTCCAGTCCGCCTTGGTAGCATCAACTGCTTTGGCCAGAAGGTTCAGTGACAGGTAGTCGACACACGGGAAGGTGAAAGTGAACCTACCAGACATGGTTGCCATGTGCAACAAGTTCATGGCCTGGGTCGATTTTAATCAACCATTTTGTGTCCCACTACCGCCTTCTACTGCGCACAAGAAAGACTGTCCGCAAGTTCACACAGTTTTTGGATATTGCAAGTTGTAATAAGTGGATGGAATATAAGAGCAAGCAATGGTCTCGAAAACTCAAAACTCCGACTACCTGAACTCATCAAAACGAACACCTCAACATCCTGAATGGGCCTTTTTCAGGCGACTAGTCTGCGAATGCGCAGTGGTGATGACGGACGCGCGCAATGTATTTTTGGGTTCACAGGGCAGCGACATGTGCGAACCGAGCGGCATCTGGCCTTGCAGGTTTGCAAATTATCCTGAAAAATACCAGGCCCACGAGATTTTATACTGGTGCGTGGCGGACAACTTTGGAGGCTATGGACCCCCCAGTTTCGATTTAGGCGATCTCCACTGGAGGTGCTGTTCGGACCTGGAAAAGGCTCATTCAAGTGCCAGCCACTGTGCCCAACAAGCAAGATAAAGGAGGAAGCGCAGAAGAAAACGAAAAAAAGAAAGAAATAAGAAGAAAAGAAAGGTTGACTGGCCCACAGAGGCTTAAGATCACTGTTACCCCCCAGACAACGCGAGATATGACATGCCAGGACACTTCCCTAAACATCCAAAGCTTCAATGAACAAGCAAATGCATACAATCAGTGTGGCAATCAATCTAGAGTGAATTCTACCAAATGTGGAGTTTTCCTTGCCTCAAGAACAGAAACCGATTTGTGGACTGCAATATTTCACCAGTTTTCATTTTTCATCCGAAATGAATTTGTCCATTTTCTAGTAGGCTCAAAAGCAAAATAAAGGAGTTTGAAATAAATTGACCAGGAATTTCCTTCATGGCACTGAAGAGTTTAAACACTCATGTCTATGGGGCTTGATTGTGACTGTGCCTCAAAAGCATCCCAATGTTCAAGCATGCCCGAAAAATTCGGCAGTTGACTGTACCTTGTGTAAGTAAGTACACGTGCAGCACCATCTTACACCACTTGCCGTCACGAGAGCATGGGAAAGGAGGGGGGACCGACCGAGCGGCGAAATGCCAGCGCAAAGGCTTCGAGCGCGCCTCAGATACCCACAACCTTGCCTCTCAGTTCATCAACACCAGACTCAAACTCGAAGAAAGCCACTAAAACATCGAAAAAGGAAAAAAAACACTGAGAGGCATAAGCAGAGACAGTGATACAGCTTCTGCTTCTCAGTGTTTTTTTCCTTTTTCGACGTTTTAAGAGTTTAAGTATGTACCAACTTGCCCAACAAGCAAAACTCTAGAGGGCAGCACCATCGTGGATGAGGCGAAGGACTGTGTGGGCCAACTACTGCTCAGACATCTTGCCAAACTAGTCATGCATGGCTAAGCAAAAAGCAAAGCACAACAGTAGAGAAAGACACCCACCTGGAAGAGGGCCTTGCCTTTGCCCGGGTAGTCGTCATTGACGTCCTCCTTCCACTTGAGGAATGCCTCTTCCTCGACAATCTCCAGGTCATACAGGAGCACAAACCAGCGCAACAGCATGCCCTTGGGGAAGCCCAGCGAGTGCCACAGCGTCTGCAGAGCGTACAGTGCAGCCAGCTGCAAAGCTGGCCGTTCACCGAGGAAGGCTCGTAGCAGGGCCTGGTATCGCTCTAGCAGCTCCCTCTCTTTGTCCAGTTGGGCACGCTCAGGAGCCGCCGCATTCTGCTGCTGCTGTTGCACAGCACTCTGCACGGGCAAGGAAAAAGAGAAAAATTTATCCAATGGGCATGCCACTTGCCAAATGTAAAAGAATCCCACAGAAGTTACTTAAGGGGAGACGCGGGTCTTAGAACGATCAAAAATGGCCAAAAAATAGATTTTTTTTGAAAAACGTATTTTCGGGGCGTTTGTACATCTGAGCACCTACTCTGAAATTGCTAACGCTAAATTCGGTCGGGAAACGCGATAAAATGGGCCTTCAAGGCACCCCGGCAGCAGTAAAATGCCCCCCAAAAGAACGAAATTTGATCGAACTTCCCGCGCGCCATGAGCGTTGCAGCGGGCCGAGCGCCGCCATCTTGAGCTAGATTTGAAGCTGTTTCCTTTGTGCGTAATTTTCACCATCTCAAAATGGCGTCGCTCAAGCAGGATGGCCGCCGTCGCGGGTTTTCTGAAGGTTGTTTTCAGGTTGCTGATTGGCTCTCACGCGGCGCGCTTTTCAAGTGCGCCGTACCGCGTCTGCCATTGGCTGGCGTGACCGGCGCGCTTTTTAAGTGCGCCGTTCCGCGTCTCCCATTCGCTGGCGTGACCGACGCGTCATTTCATTTTTTTTTTCTTTGTGTTGCGTTTGGCGCCGCAGCCACCAAGGCTGTATGATCATGTACGTCTGTTTTTGCGCTCGTGCGTGTTACTCGACGTGCGCCGGTAGCTTTTCCACGCGATCGAGATGCCCGGAGACTCTCGTCAAAAACCGTCCTCGCAACGAGCTTTTCGAAGCCGTAAAAAGCGCGCTTGGAACAAGAAGGCGCCGGCTACAAGTACACCGTCGCGACCAGTGTTTGGAGTCAGTGCCCATTAGGCACCTTTAGCTGAGCGTTTGAGATACGCTTCGGTCAGACATGCGTATGCTAGTGATTTACACACAAACGCTAGACGGAACTGTAGAGCGCGTGTGCAGAACGATTGTGCGAGCAGAGCAACGTAGAGCGCATCTCGCGCTCCGCTTACGAAGTCGATTGAGCGAAGGGTGACTGCGGTGCGTCCACTCGGTTTCGCTGTGGTTTTGCATCTAAGCTAACTGAGTCTCGGCAAAACGCGGTCGACAGAAACGCGAAATCAATGCAGTTCCCTGCACTGTCTCGGGACGCTACACCTGCGCGTGGCTGAGCGTAAGCGATGCCCAGCTCTTAGCGACCTATTACACAGGGCAGGGCAGTGGTTGCACACGTTCGCGAAAACATGTCGGGAAAAAAAAACAAAAAAAACACACAGGGCAGCATGCTGCCCTAACGTACAGGCGGTTCTTTCCACAGAATGAAAACGCATGAGGAGCCAGTCGCTGGAGCTCATACCCCATGGTCATTTGAGGACCACCCAACCACTTGGCATGGTGGAGCTCAGATCATGCTTTCCACATAGGAAATTTTTTTCAGAAATGATTCCTTGGATGAAATAAGACACCTTTTGCTTTGTTTAGCAAGGAAACAGATAGGGAACATTTAAATAAAATTTATTGTTGAATATTCCTTTTAGAAATTGATGCAGTGAGTGTCAAAACTTCAAATGCGATTTTCTCAGCTTCACATTTTTTGCCAACCTGACTAGCCTTACGGAACTTTTCGTTAGGTTTTTTTGAGAAAATTTTAATAAATTGTATACCGTTGAACTCTTAAGGAATCAAGCTGTGGAGCTATGCTACTTTTTTATGGCTAAGTTGAACATGTCAAATTTTGTGAACAATATTGTTAGCTAATTGCGTTTCAGAATTGTAGAGCATCAACACAATTTAAAATTTTGATATGATGATGTATGTCAGTAACAATATAAATAGCATAGCTCCACATGGCAGATCTTTGGCTACAGCTGCATCTTAAACGGAACCAAAAAATATTGAGGGAAAGTGTCTTAATGACCCGTAAGAAACGACCTAATTAGACTTCACTTATGTTCTCATAATCTGATAACTAATTGAGGTACATTAAAACCAATTACATTTTTGAAAACAGGAGGAAGAAACACATATACACACCTAATTTCATTACAATATCTCCAATAATAAAAATCCTCATTTTAAGACCAGTGTCTCCCCTTAACAAGTTTCATGATTTAAAGAAAAACTCATCCTGGAATGCAACAAATTTGTCCGAAACAGGTGTGGTTCTATGGCTTTTTTCTTCTTTTTGGAGAAATGTATATCTGACAGCCTCCAGACTTGAGACAGATCCATCCAGAGAGAGACGCGAATAATTTGAAAAAGCAAGCATAGACTGCTCCCTCCTTTGCAAATACGAAGAATAATTTACAGTTTTTTGCGTGCCAAAACCATGATGCAATTCTGAGGCACACTGTAGAGGAGGACGAGAGAGTACAGTCGAACCTCAGTATCGAGACACTATTAGTTTGTTACATCCGATATTCGTTGTAACAGTTGACATTAAAATTGGCTCTAACAAAGTGCCAATCTGGCTTGCGCGAAACTCCAATACCCAAGGACTCATTATTCTAGGCTTTGAACCCACTATAAACGAGGTAATCCCTATCTGTCACCTTGTGGCATTTCAAACTGCTATTCGTACAGTGGCGTAACCAGTTAAACGTTTTTTGTTTTTTTTCTTTCTTTTTTTAAACTGAATGGCTAAAATTTTGACAACTTTCTCAAACAATTAAAAGAAAAGAAGGTTATAAATAACTACCTTTTCTGGTTCTAATCTAGTTTCAGATCCACTGTCCTATCATACAGTCGAGTCCACTCATAATACCAATTATCATGATACGATTTATAACAATATATCGGAAATAACGAACAATGATGGCACCGTCCACTTTTGTATGCTTTCTATGGTAAAATAAACCGCTTATTACGATGCCCATCGACGAAGAGCTGCCGGAGTAGTGGTCGGCGCTTAATGAAAATGTGTCGTGTCTGGACCACTTACTTTATGCAGACGACGTTGCGGAACAGTCTTAGTGCCTCAGTGATGAGGCGAACGTTGCACGTATATGTGTTGCGGACAGTGGTGAGAGCGGAGACTCCGAAGATGTGGTTGAGCGGTCTACACAAGTACTCTCATCGGCGGAGGCCCAACAAATGATACAGATGCTCTGGGACTTGGTTTTCGCGAAGGACCTCCCACTCAGCTACGTGGAGCACCTTGATGCTCTTGAGAAAGATGTGTGCAAGCTTCGCGTAAAGCAATCGAAGCTGACAGACTGTGGCTTTTCTACAAATAAGTACAATAGAACCTCATCGATACGTTTCTGAAAAAAACACGGAAAATAAACGTACGATCCGGGAAAACGTATGATCCTAATCATACGATCCGAATCGGGTTAATTTAATTTTCGTGATTGCGATCGTAGGAGCCAGGAAATCGTATTAAGAGGGAACGTATCAACAATGGTTCTACTGTACATAGTTGCTTTGCCTTACTTACATGCAAATGGAATGTTTTCACTTCTCTTTTGTCTTTCTTTTCTCAACCCGCTTATAACAATCATGGGTTATAACGATGGGATTTCGTTGGCACTTGGATATCGTTACAGTCGATCCCGGATATATCGAACTAGAAGGGGATCGCGAAATAGTTCGATATATCGATAATTCGAAACACAAAATATGCGCATTTAAGGCCTAAATTAAAGCATTGCAGGCCTCGAAACAGTTTTCAGAAATCGTAACAACCGCTAACATTACAGTTCGCTAACAGTATGCTAAAGAACGAGGTGACAACTTCTTTTGCAAGTTACTGCACTTTATTTCGCATGAAAATAGTCCTTAAACGTGTCTTGCTTCTCGCATGCCGTCAGGTTCATCGAGTCATCCTCAGTATCATTGCAAATAAGCAAGTTCAGCAGCGTCGGCCACAAAAGCGGTGATTGCACTGTAGTGCGGTAAATGGTTATTGGAGGCAGCAGCAGCGTTGACATCTTCATAACCGCACGAGTCCACTTCCGCGGGCACCGGCAACGTCAGCCGTTATCTCAGAATCAATGCTCTCAGAAACAGCTACGTCGTCATCCGCACTGATGAAGTCACTAGCTGCGCTCCCATCCGAGATAGCGCCCGGAAATGCTAATAAGTCGCAAAATTCACTGAGGCACCGAACGCCGTTGTCAGCGGCAACCTAAGTCGTCACCTGGCACCAAATTCGATTAGGAAATAGTTCACGACGGTGCTTTACTAGACGTCGTTCCAAGCACCAGTCATCATTTTATCGCCACAAGCGGGTCACTGCTTAGTGCGGCTCCCGAATAAGAATTTATCAGTACAGGAACGAAGCAAGAAGCGCCAACTTGCAGTAGCATTTATTTGGAAGCAAGCAACCACAAGGTTGCTTGTTTGGTTGCTTGTTTCCTTGTTTGGTTGCTTGGTTATGTGGTTGCTTGTTTCCAAATAAAATTCTGTTGTACTCGTGTGTCAAGCCTCTTCTCCGGTTTCATCGTATGCGCTGTAAAGGCCAAGCTCTGCGCCTTTTTATTCAAGTTATTTATACTGTTGTGGGGTTAGAGCAGTTTTTCATGACAGTTATGGCCATGTCTGTACAATGTGGAGAGTTAGCAGCTATGCATGAAACAACGGAGCACCAGACTAGTTTGTGCACTAAGAAACATGCCTGTCTAGCTTGCACTACCACAGAATTTTGTCCTGAACAAGAGAGACAGAGGGTTGCACACCTCGTTATTGTCAGTAGAGTCATTGCTGCCCTGGTTGGTGTTGAGAAGCTGGGGCATGGTGGTCTGGCCGAGGATATACCGCAGCAGGCAGGTTACCAAGGCGTGCACAAAGGCCGGTTGTGTCTGCTGCTGAGAGTCAACAGAGTCTCGTATCCATCGATACAACGCCGTAGCACTGGGATCTGCCTTCAGCTGCCGCCACAGGTCACCCTGCAGCCGAGGCAGCAGGAAGCCCAAGCCTCGGTCTTCCAAGACCTCTGCCAGACGCTCGGGGCCGCGGTTGCCCTCGGGTAGCAGAGACTCCAGATCAACCTGCAAACAGTGCAACAATACATCTTCAACTTTCTTGTCCCATGCAGTCTCCAATTTTTTTTTCTCTGAGGGAGGGAGGGGGGGGGGGGGGGCTCTGTTGGCACTCAAAGAATGAACACAACAGTGCAACAAATGAAAGGATTGGACCTTCTCTACAGTACGCCAGCCAGTCAAATCATGTAATGTATCATGCTGGTGGAACAAGTTGCAACACTTCAAAAGTTCGACTCACCACCATTATGATACCAAGTGGGTAAAGTTTTTCCCTGCCAGAAACAAACAATTGTCATTGAACAATTTCATGATTTTTTGTTGCACTGCGGATGACGTGACGAGGATGAGACCAGGTGACAAGGTCTACAAGACAGGTGGTGCGCAATCCTGCAGTCCTTGTCTCATCCTCGCCTCATCCGCAACGCAACAAGAAATCATGAACCACCACCAACAAACCCAATTCATCGTTCTGCTGTCGTTCAATGTTGGAAGCCTTGCGAATGGAGGGGCATTTGAGGAAACAGGAAGCCAATTACCATAAAATTCCACATTTAAATTTCAGGTGCAGGTGCTTAGAGATCACAATTCTAAGCATCACTGGATGGGATTGAAACCGGTCAGTGTTGCACAGACGCTGTTGCTGTTGCACAGACGCAGTTCTGAAGTTATGAACTACCAACTCGCCCAAAATGCTGCTCTCATTAAGCTTCAGCACTCCATTCTAGCCGAACTCTCTCTCCGTAGATGGCGCCGTATCGTCGCAGTGCACCCAGCCATTTCCGTCAGCGGCGCACTCCGTAGTGTGAAGAGCATCACTCAATATCAAAAGCGCCTACGAGACTTCCCGTGAGGTTCTCAACGTGCTCCGCTTCATGTTGTACTTGGCCATAACGTGCTGTCGCGATTCGCCATTCTTCAGAGCTTCCAAAATTTCCACTTCAGTCGCTTTGCCGGCATTGCCATCACTGTAGCGCACGATGGTGGTGGCATGCAAACACGGTCACAATGGGGGGAAAAAAAAGGAGAACTACGCAAGAAAAGACGGTGACGACACAACACAAGGGAAAATGGCGTCGAAGGTGCAGTGGAGCCGTGCATAGAGTTTCCTATAAATACACTAGAGGGAACTCTGGCGCTAGTGTCTATGGGAGCTGCAACACACGGCGCTTCAGCCAGCATGGGAATCATGGGTAGTACACAAATTTGCCTAGTCTTGCCTAGTCTTCGTTCTTTTGGCTCCGTGTGGCCTGAATCCGCTTTGCAGCAATACGAAGTTCAGCAAAGATTTAGCAGTTACGCTTTCACCACCTTCACCGTTTTAGGCTCACGAATTCAAATCGGCTCACGAAGTTCACAACGGTCCATTCTTTTATCCGAAACAGAACGAAAACGCAACAATAAACAAAGCCACAAGTGTGTTCGAAGACGGAAGCACGAAGACGAGGCAAATTTGTGTACTACCCATCATTCTCATGGTGGCTGAACGATCGCAGCACCAGAGTCTCCTCTAGTTAATTTTAGGAAACTCTATGGAGCCGAGGAGCCTAGTGGAGCGAAGAAAGTAGACGCCGACGCTCGGTGACCCTGCGATCGCCCCCCACTAGTTGATGACAATAGCGATGCCACTCCAGTTTCGATTTCACTCCAGTGGTGCCAGCGCTGCTTTACCACACTTTCGTGTAGTGGCAGCCGTCAGAATTTGTTCGAATTAAGCGGTGCGGAGCCGGATCCTGACAAATTAACGAAAGTTTGGTCCCATAGATTAACATGCACTCGGGCCGGGACCAATAGAGCCGTCCGAATTATCCAAATTAACGGGTGTCGAATTAACGAGCTTTTACTGTATTCACCACTCCCTAGCAATAAGTATAAGCACCCTACCTTGGCCTGTGCCAACCCTTGAGTGAGCCAGGCTCGGCCTTGGGTGCGGGCCAGCTGCTGTAGCACCAGGAGGAAGAGGGGGTAGTGCTGGCCCTGAGGCAGTGCCCCCGCCACATCGGAGAGGCTGATGAGCCCCTTGGCCACACCACGAGCCACGTGCCCTGCCACCATGCTCTTCACAAGGGGCATTTCAGCCTCCAGTGCAGACATGCGCCCAAACACCTCCTGCAAAGATAACACCAGTTTCTTTTTGCTCATCCCACAGCTGTAATGCACTCAAAAATGTGCTCACAGCAACAGGAATGGCCCTTGTTACACAATTATCCTTCTTATTTCAATAAACTTGTCCCATGATGGATCAGCATGATAACAGGTCTTGCTACTGTGAGCATGGCCTAGTTGTGGCTACAGGTGACAATTGAAGTACAGTTAAACCTGGATATAACGAAATTGACAAATGCCCGAAAAAATTCGTTACAAACAGGTTTTCGTTATATCCAGTTTCAGCACGAAAATTCGAAAAGGAAACGCACAAATTAAACAAAAGGGGAACTGAAGGCAGAGCTCACCCAAAACACTTATTTAGCAGTAAAAAACTGCGTTGTTATTGCGATAGCAATTATATAGACACTCTCAACGGGTTTTTGCCGTCGCCGCCATGTTCCGTATAAAGTCCAAATTGATATCAAGCCCCCGCGCATCGTAACTTTTCCACGTGGGTAAAAGCGCGTGAGTGGGGGCGATGAGTGCTGCTGAAGCAGAGAACAAACGAGCCGGCCTATCTCTGTCGCCCGAGGCCGCATGCGATAAGATCCCCCCGCGTATTAGAGCTGCCGTCGAATGCTCAAGCAAAGAGGAAACACCCCGCCCATCTTGAACGAGCATGAAAAGACGCGGAGGGGACGGGGGATCACTCGAGCAGCAACAGTGAACTTTGATTTTAGCGATCGCAGGCGTGCGCGCTATCTCGGCAAGCATCAGCGCTCGGCCCGTAACCTTTCCACGTGCTGCGCTCTCAACGCGAAGAGACTGTGAAAAGAGCACTTCTGCCTGGAGCGGCCGTATTTTCTTACGCCAGCGTTTTGTAGGGTTACGCGATATCGGATCCAAAAGACTAGGTTGCCAGCCTTATTTCGTATAACATTACAATTTGTTGCTTTCGCATTCATTGCATTGCATTCAAGGCGCCATCGTGTTGCCGGAGCTAATCGGATAATCGCGAAGGCTATGGTCTAGCGAACTAGCGGCGCGGCGCAAGACTGCAAAGCGCGTGACGAGTCGACCTCCGAAGATCCGTCGTCACCACGGTATCGGACAGTTTACACCAGCGCCTAATCTGACATCTCGGTAGTGACGACACGGTTTTCCGCTTAAAAAAAAAAAAGCGCGAAGCTGCCGTCGTCGGGGGCCACGGGGGCGTTCGAAAACGAAGAGCGAAACGACATGTATACCGCGGAATACAATTCGGAAAAGCGCTCTCCATATGCTCTGTGGCCTCACATATGCGACGCGAACTTCAAGCATACCGACACGGAGCAAGTTTTTTTTTTTTTTTAATGTGTCACTTTAACGAAGTGCAGTTCAGTGACTTCTGCAGCAATCGAAGAGTGGCGCTGCCAACGCTAGTCGTTTTCTTTTTCTTTTTTTGGTTTGAAGGGAGGGGGGAAGGGGAAGGGCACATGCGCGCATTCACCCGCAGCGGCAAGAACAGCGGCAACGCCGGCTCGAGGGGCACCGGCCCGCCTGCGCGCCTCGCAGTCACTGGGGCTCCGAGCGTGCCGTGCGCGACGCCGCCGATCGCGCTTACGTCGGCGGCGAGGGCCGCCAATCGCGCTTCGTCGGCGGCGAGGCAACCTGCGGAGGATGCATGCTCGTGCCAAAATGGCAAAATCCGGGGCAAAATTTTTAGGTTGTCGGTGGCGAAAATTCGTTATATCAAGGGTGTTTCCCGCTGCCTCCTTTGTTACATAGAGGTCGCAAATACATGTGTTTCTATGGAGTAATGGCGGGGAATAGAAAAACTTCGTTATATCGAGGAATTCGTTATATGGAGGTTCGTTATATCCAGGTTTAACTGTAAATGATATCCTGCAGTAGAGTAGCACCGGTGCATCTTACCAGCCTCACTCCTACTGTAGAATTCTTCTCACCTCCTCATCCATTGACCAAGTTGCAACAAGTGGCCTCACTATGGTAAAAGCACGCTCTTTATCCCACTAAAGGCTACTACCATAGCATGTGTAGTGTTATGCATAGCTAATGTCATAATGAAGTAACTGTTCCTACGAGGTGCTGCTATGGAAGAGCAGTGCAGCTATGAGTGCACTAACAGTAGAACCTCGATAATACGATTCTGTGGTCCCAGCCAAGGCCCATTAGCCTGCAATGTAATGGAGTACGGT
Source organism: Rhipicephalus appendiculatus (assembly GCA_030522465.1). Taxonomy (NCBI): domain Eukaryota; kingdom Metazoa; phylum Arthropoda; class Arachnida; order Ixodida; family Ixodidae; genus Rhipicephalus; species Rhipicephalus appendiculatus. The sequence continues at coordinate 688,675 of JALIZH010032971.1, forward strand.
TGTTGTGAACCTATTTTCACTCCGTGATGTTTGATATGAACGTATGCTGCCACACAGGTACGAACAGGCACTGCCCACACTGTCGCAGAAGAAGTTTGTCGCACTGTAGCCTCAGAGATTGTGTGCGCGAATCTTGGAGGTCTCAATGTGCTTTCGTGTACCTTTGCATTTAGATTACAGATGGCGTTGGCGTCACACTCTTGTTTTACTTTTTTTTTTTAACATGTTGACACGTGCTGCTGTGCTCGAAGCAGCGTTGTACTGTGTTTACACGTGCCGACTCTTCTATTTCTATGGGGGGACTCCCAAATTTTGAGCAAACCTCCCAATTGTGCAGGAACTGCCATAAATCGCTCGCAACATCCCACACACCGCCACGATAAAAAAATAAAGGGCAGTGGTTCTATAATTTTCTGGCATTCAATCACGTGCAAAGTGTTCCTTAGGTCACTTTCGCCATAGTACTCACTCTGGTGTCATGCAGAAAAGCGTACAAAGATTTGGAAAGGGCTACTGGCTGTCATGGGTCACAGCACAGCTAGCACTTTAATTATACACACACATGCAAGTATTATCAATTACATTAAAAACTTTCTGGCAATTATTCAGAAATGTTCATGGCACTGCGACCCTGAGAAACAAATGAAAACATATGCCAGCTTCTTTTTGTTACATATCAATTTTCCTTGTTTTCTGGTGATATGAATTTGGAAGTACTATACGAATATTTTCCAGTGACCCCACGAGATTTGCATAACTGAGGTTTTGCCTGCACATCAACAGTCAAGCAATGCTACCCTCCATGAGTTGCGTAGTGGAGCAGTACCATCGTAACTGCCCCAATCGAATTCTTAAAATGAACTTGCCTGCAGGGCTTCAAGATAGGCTGCTCCACCATCCTTCTTGTAGGCTAGCGCCATCTGAGGTAGCAGCTCAGCCTGAGGTTTGTCCAGGGTGGCCAACATGGCGTGCGCCAGGGCCTCCGAAAGAAACTTCCGGGGTATCTTCAGCGCCTCGAAAGATCGGCTCGCTTCGTCTGGCAGCCCATTGTCGCTGCCCCCGGTAGGAGTGGTGGTGCCATTGTTGTTGGTCGTGTTGTTGGTAGTGGTGGTGCCTTGCTGCTGCTGCTGTTCAGTGCCATTGGACAATTTCAAGGAAGCCAAGAGTTCATCCACCCGTGCTATCACCTCCTCACGGGTGGCCCCCCTTCTCGCGTTCAGGAGCGCTGCGGTTGGCACGATTCTTGTCTTGCACCACTTGCTTGATTACAATAGGGGGCTGTGGCAAGAACAATCAAAAGCTGTTAAAGGTATTAAGCTCACCACGCAGACAAAATAGCAATACCTTGCAATGACATCTGAAGAATATCTGTGCAAGATGAACACACAGAACTTACAATAGCAGCTGGAAAAGTTGGCCCATAATTGACATTGCTGCATAAAGATGACACTGCTAAGAGAAAGTGCGCATCACAAGCTACCAGGATACACACCGTATTTACACGAATATAGGTCGACCCATTTTTTCAAATTTGACAATCCAATGTTGGGGGGGTCAACTTAGAATCAAAACCAAAACATGAGCGTTTTTTTTTTTTTTTTGCCGAGCGATATTTGGGGGGGGTCGACCTACATTGGAGTCGACTTACAGTCGTGTAAATACGGTACTATAAAGTTGCACTATCAGTGTGAGCAACAATTGCATTTGCTCCAAACTTTAGTGCACTATGTCAACCAACTGTGCACTACTAATACGGGCCCATCTAGTAGAGTTCTGCCAAGCTCCACTGAACACCACTGAGCTCATTAAATTGCATGCAAATCAAACCACCACGAATAATTTCAACTGCGCACCGCCATGGCTGGCTTCTGCAGTTGTGGTCATTTTGCCCACTAAGCAATAGGTAAGTAAACTTGCTAGCCACCATTATCCTCCTTCTCCAATTACTATTGCCATGGACTGACAGCTCAGTGACAGCGATCTCAGATTTCAAAGGCTGTGCTTTGCGCTCGATAACCTTTCATGGCTGCCTTGTACCTGTAAGTTTATTTTTCAAGCTGAATGGTTGCATCAACATCGATGATCCACTGAGGCACGCACGTTCAGGCATTTATGTCCTAGCATTTCTTTCATGTCTTCTGCCGCAACAGTCGAGCAAATGCAAAAGGCATCGTAGTGATAAGATTTCTTAAAACTTGCGAAGCTGCATAACTTTAAGGGGGGGGACACGCGGGTCTTAGAATAGCAAAAAATGGACAAAAAAAAATCAGTTTTGAGAAAAAAGCATTTTAGGCATGTTTGTACCTCTAGGCAGCTGCCCTCGAAATATTATCGCTGATTTCGCCCGGGAAATAGGTTAAAACTTCTTTTCTAGGCGCCACGGGAGCCGTAAAATGCATCGCAAGAAGCAAAATTTGTTCAAACTTGCCGCGCGAACCGCGTGCATAGCATCGGGCCGATAGCCGCCATCTCAGGCTTGTTTTGAAGCTGTTTTCTTTGAGCGCATTTTGCGGCATTTCAAAATGGTGTAGCTTCGACAGAACGCGCACTATCGGCGCTTTTCCGAGCGGTAGTTTGTCAATGCTCATTGGCCAGAGCGCGCGCGCGTGAGGCGAGCCCCTTCGCTCGAGCCTCCCATTGGCTGGCGCAACCCCAGGCGGCCATTTTGTTGTCTGTTTTTATTCTGCGCTCGCGGCGGCTGTTTAGCTGGTGTCGTGTGCTGTTACAAGTGTCATCTTCCTCTGCTTTTGCTCGCGTTCGGCCGACGCACACCGAGGCACAGTTTTGCGCTGGCATGTCCGAATATTCTGGTGTTAAGACGACGCGTCAAGTGTACAAGAAAACAAATGCCTCGATAGCGCGCACGGCTGAATGTGGTCGAGGGCTCGATGCCGAAACTACCTGTCGCGTGCGGTGCAGCGCATTCTACAAGAACTACGTGGTTCCCGTTGGCCAAACTGCAGCCACCAGATCCTCGAACAACGCTTCAGTGGCATATCAAACCGCATTGGTATGGCATACTATACGTCACTGCCGAATGCGCGACGCGAAATGCGGCGATGGGAGGAGTGCTAGGCATCACAGTGCGCAACGAAGCAGCGAAAGTTCAAGCTGTCCGATATTGGTGAACGGCGGCAAAGAATATGGCACAGAATTTATCCTCGTGGACTTAACCGTGATAAACGCCTTCTTTGGGCTTCTGCCTTGTATCGAGTTCGGCTCAGGAAGTGACTTTTTTCAAGGTGCAGGGTATAAGCTGCATTCGAAGCCTGTGACTCGCGCGAGAATCGTTTTTCACTGAAGGTAGCTGGTGATAGCGGTGCTAAGATAACGCCTTTCCAAGTGAAATGCATTCAATTAAGGCCACCAATATCGTCAACAAGGGTGCAATGGCAGTCGCTTCAACCACGGCCTGACAGCGACACCCGAATTGCCGAGACACTTTGTTACTCTTTGGGAAATGGATTTGTGCGCCACAGCCTTGAGAATGATAAAATCTGACATGGGAAGTTGCAAAAGGAGCACTTATACTGTAGTGACACGAAAGAACAGGCTCTCAAAATGACACAAACCAGGAGGGAACCCCTTGTACAGCCTTTGCCTGCTGGTGAGCCCAAGTGTTATTGCTGGACAATAGTAACCGATTTTTGGTTTAATAAATAAGCCACGTGCCTCTTAGACTTAATCTCTGTGTCTGTTTTCTTTGCCTATAGCAAGGTTACATTTTTAGACAAATTTTGTATTTCTTTAGCTTGCAGAAAATTGGTACAGGTCTATGAACTGGTAAAGGCAGTGTTCATCACTCTGGTTCTGGGTGCACTACATGGTCTTGACCACAAAGAACAGGCTCTCAAAATGACACAAACCAGTAGGGAACCCCTTGTACAGCCTTTGCCTGCTGGTGAGCCCAAGTGTTATTGCTGGACAATAGTAACCGATTTTTGGTTTAATAAATAAGCCACGTGCCTCTTAGACTTAATCTCTGTGTCTGTTTTCTTTGCCTATAGCAAGGTTACATTTTTAGACAAATTTTGTATTTCTTTAGCTTGCAGAAAATTGGTACAGGTCTATGAACTGGTAAAGGCAGTGTTCATCACTCTGGTTCTGGGTGCACTACATGGTCTTGCAACAAGATTTTGCCAATACATTGGTAAGTCACGGTCACATATTGGGTATGGCTATTCTCGTGAAGAACAAACCTATCGTATGATATAACTTGTAGTGCTGTGGCTGCACTTCCACAGAAGTTACAGCTGTCTGAAACTTCAAATGCCTTTTTCTCAGTTCGATGTAAGCACTCAGCATTACGGGGTTTTTTCCCATGTTGTTGTTGAGTAAAAATGACAAATTTGGTATCCTTTTACACGTATTGAAACAATCTGGGGGGTGATGCTATTTGTATTACTCTAGCGTCTTTCTGTAAATTATAATTAAAGACATTAATGAGAGTGAATAAGAAAAAATAATCAACAGTGAGTGTTCATTCGTTTTCTTACCTATGCAGTGCTCGCAAATGAATAAAAATAACATCATCCCCTACAGCGTAGCCTGGGCATTGGGGTCATGCACTTGAATACCATATTTACTCGCATAATAGGCGCACTGCATAATAGGCGCACCCCCCAGTTTGGTCACGAGAAATCAGTTTTTTTTTATTTACGCGCATAATAGGCGCACCCCGAACTTGGCCCTGATCAGTAGTGCCTTATTTACACGGTTGCAATTCGACGCCCTCTTACGTTAAACTTAGCGAGGAAAAAGAAAAGTAAAAGACTGCGGTGCCGCGGCCTCTGCCGCGGCAGCGCAGCACCAGCTGCGCGGGCTCGCCGAGTGAGGAAGAAGGGCAGTTGCCTGGGCGTCGGGAGTAACCTTTGCACCGGCGCCGGCGCGCTCCACACGGAACGTGCGATCGCGTCCTCACCAAGTGCGCTTTGAGTTTTCTGTCGGGAAAAGCATCGTTGTTATTGAGTTTGCTACCTCGTCCGCAAATTTAAAAGCTTTTCGGCTTTCCGACGCGAGCTTTTGCCTTTGCTGCCACTACGCGACTTGCACAAGCTCGACAGACTTTTGTTGCCGTTGATTTCCCGGCCGCGAACCTAAACATTGTATCACGCGAGCTGCTCTTGGATCAGTGCTTGAGTGCGATTGTTTCAGCGCCCAATCTTCATGTTGTCTTGTACGAACTTCCCGCAACAACATGCCGAACGGTAGGCTAGGCCTAATCAGCGTTGGTTGCTTCGCGGTGGCGGTCGCGGGTGATCAAAGTTGCGTTTTGTACGGAATCAACTTAACTCTGGCTGGCGCTTGTAACACTCGAATGGTGGTTCGCGATTCGATTGCAACGTCTTGGATATGGGGTGTGAGCCCATGAAATCGAACGATCGGTATCGTTCAGCGCACAAAATTTCGGTCGTGATAATGCGCATAATCTAGGTGGCCTGAAACGTAATTGGGAAATTTCCGCAATGGCGCTTTCTTTTCGTACTTTTTTTTTCCGCGTTCATTTTGTTGGCAACGCAGGTCTTACTATGATATTTTTTTGGAAATTTGAATGCTTGTAAGCACACCGCATCTACCGCATCGCATGCCCCGATTCTCGGACACTCGAGACTGCATGCTCAACATGTTTTGCACTAGTGTAGCCTATGAAAAAGGTTGTTTCGGCTGTAGTGCGGATATTCGTGACTTCGGCGATTTACGTTATCAGCCGGTCTATGCTGTAGTCGGAAATAAAATTTTCGGAAATTTTACCCCGCATAATAGGCGCACCCCGAACTTGGAGCCGGATTTTCTGGAAAAAAAGTGCGCCTATTATGCGGGTAAATACGGTATTAGTTTCAGTACATCGAAATTGCCGAAATGGCCCGTAAGAAGCAGGCACTAATTATTTTTTCAAACCTCAACATTTTTTGAACTAGTGCAGCTTTAAAAAACTAATTACAGATTTGAAATCGGCATAAAAAGCTGGTCAAGACAGTGAAGTTTGGTTCATATTGACTCAAAAATAAACACTTTTTAGGACCCACGTCCCCCCCTTAACTGAGCCTGCATCAAGGCATTGGCAGTAGACGTGTGCGAATCTTCGAATATTTTTCTAATAGTGTTTGCTATTTGAAGTATTCAAACTTCCGGAAAATAAATATACCGTATTTACTCGCATAATAGGCGCACTTTTTTTCCAGAAAATCCGGCTCCAAGTTCGGGGTGCGCCTATTACGCGGGGTAAAATTTCCGAAAATTTTATTTCTGACTACAGCATAGACCACTGATAATGCAAATCACCAAAGTCACGAATATCTGCACTACAGCCGAAACAACCTTCTTCATAGGCTACACTAGCGCAAAACGTGTTGAGCATGCAGTCTCGTGTGTCCGAGAATCGAGGCATGCAATGCGGTGTGCTTACAAGCATTCAAATTTCCAAAAATTAACATCGAAAGACCCGCGTTGCCTACAAAATAAATGCGGAAAAAAAAAAAAAACGTACGAAAAGAAAGCGCCATCGCGGAAATTCACCGATTAAGTTTCATCACGACCGAAATTTTGTGCTCTGAACGGTACCGATCGTTCGATTTCACGGGCTCGCACCTCATGTCGAGGACATCGAATCGCGAACCACCATTCGAGTGTTACAGTCGCCACCCATGCCACCTTTCCTTCAAGTAGAGCCACCGCAAAGAGTTACGTTTATTCCGTACAAAACCGCAACTTTGATCGCCCGCGACAGCCACCGAAAAGCAACGAACGCTGATTAGGCCTAGCCTACGGTTCGGCATGTTGTCGCGAGAAGTTTGTACAAGACAACATGAAGATTGGGCGTCGAAAAGATCGCACTCAGGCACTGACCCATGAGCAACGCGCGTGATACGATGTTTAGGTTTGCGGCCGGGAAATCAACGGCGACAAAAGTCCGCCGAGCTTGTGCAAATCCGCATAGTGACAGCAAAGGCGAAAGCTCGCGTCGGAAAGCCGAAAAGCTTTTAAATTTGCGGACGAGGTAGCAAACGCGCGACGACGCTTTTCCCAACAGGAAACTCGAAGCGCACTTGATAAGGACGCGATCGCACGTTCCACGCGGAGCGCGCTCGGCCGGCAAGCGGCCGACGCCACGCCGGTGCAAAGGTTACTCCGACGCCCAGGCAACCACACTTCTTCCTTACTCGGCGAGTACGCGCAGCTGGCGCAGCGCTGCCGCGGTCTTTTTTTTCTTTTCTTTTTCCTCGCTCCAGTTAACGTAAGAGGGCGTCGAATTGCAACCGTGCAAATACGGTACAGAACTACTGATTACGGCCAAGTTCGGGGTGCGCCTATTATGCGCGGAAATAAAAAAATCTGATTTCGCGACCAAACTGGGGGTGCGCCTATTATGCGAGTGCGCCTATTATGCGAGTAAATACGGTAATGATTTATAATAACGGAAAATAAATTTAATGATGAAAAATCGATGTACCGCGCGCTTGGTCTTGTGTTTTGGGGTGCCGACGTGCGACTTTCACTGGCGCTCAAGCGAATGTGGCGAGATGAGCTTCGCCTGGGGGTCAGCAGCCGATGCGAAAAATGCTCATCCACGGTTCCGAGGAGCCAGCGGGCGATGTGATGTGTTGCTTCCGACAGAGCTCATTGAAACTTTGCTTTTGCATGCCCGCTTACGTGATGCTCTTGCCCACTAAGTTCGGATTTGTCTCAAACATCAGTGTCCTGAGCACAATTAGGCCTAGCCACGACTCAGAAACATCAGCGTCGTGAGCAGAGTTAGGCCTCGCCACGACTTCAAGCAGTAAGCTCGGTTGAGAGTACAAAGAGTGTCCTGCAATAGTCATCACGCGATTTTTTAGAGTGTTGGCATGCAGAACCTCTAACCGCGGCGCCCATGAGTCATATACAGTCAGTCTGAGACGCGCGTCTGCGATGTTTGCGACGAACGCGGTGAACTACTGTAATATGAATGAGCTTCCACTTGCAGCTGCCAAACTAAAACGTAATTATATCTTAAAATTGTTGTCGGCCCATGAACACAGAATCAAGTTCAAATGCGTCACTAAGCGCGATTTTCGACAGCCGTGACCTTGCGATACGTAAGCAGCACACGCTCTCCCGGAGCGGGATCGGACCAATGGCGAGGCACGCTGGGGTAACATGGCGAATGCAGCAAATTGGAGGCCTCAAAAGGAACTTCAAAACATTTGCTGCATGTACACTCGTTTCTCAATGGAGGACCTAGCTGAAACGGGAAATTTGAAGACTGAGAAACGCATTTTCTAAAGATCCCTCAATTGAGGCGTGGCCTGGTCGCATCGTTTCGGAGTTGCAATTTCAGACGTTTCTTTTTAGATTTCCGCAATAATTTTAGTCTCCTCGGGACGCACAACAAATTTTGTACCGCATTTTCACGTAGTTTTCACTGAAGATATTTTGGAATTGGGAAAAAGAGCTACACAAACTGAAAAATGCTCCTTGTTATTTTTCGCTACACGAAAGCCAGCAGGAGTCCGAATAATTTAATGGTGCACTGTGGGGCCTTTAAATTTTCGGTCACGAGTTTACATTACTTGAATGAAACGAGCTGCAGTGCCGCGAAGGTGTCCAAATAAGCGAGCATGTCCGAATTTTCACCGTCCAAATCATAAGAGTTTCGTACTATAACCCTTCAGTCACTGCGTACACGATCGTGTACGTGAACTTCGAAGGCGCGTCACACGCCGCGTGTTTCTTCAAATGGCCTGAAACTTGGTGTGCGCATTCCTGCAGGCTTCCTGAGTGGACAACTTTGATTGTGCTGCGTATTGATTTGATTGTGCTGCGTATTGCTGCAGCGGATCATTTTGCCGGAGACACTGCCATGTTCGACGATCGTTTGACAAACCGCGCTCCAGGACCAACGTGAAAATTATTTTTTTCCTCCGCTCGAAACGAATACAACCAAAAAACGAACTGTGCATGCACTTTGGGCCTAATAGATGAATGAATTTTTTTATGCAAGTACTGAAGCTGACTGGTGGCAGAATAATTAGATAATTAGTGACACACTCATTTACTTGAATTACTGAAACTCACACTAAACCACACATTCCTTCATTTTCTTTCTTGGAATGTAATACTGAGAGTCTTGGAATTTGACACGATTCTGAATGTGCATCATAATTCGCGAATGAAGGGGATAATACCAAGAGGGGAATCTGGCGCTAGTACCGTATTTACTCGAATCTAGGCCGATGTTTTTTTCAAAAAAGTGACGTGCGAAAGTGGGGGGGGGTCAGCTTAGATTCGAGTACCATGGTTTGACCGCAGCCGCCACATATGTCGGCCGCAAAAGTTTACGGGACCTGCAGCGCATGTCGGAGCGATGTAAAACTGCAGCGCTGAGTCACCTACCGTGACGGTTTTCGAGGCTATCGGCCTCGGCGATTAGCGACGGCGCGTTTAGAAAACGCGCCTTTGCCGGGTCTTATCGCAGAGGCCGCGGCCGATATCCTGAACACCCGCCGCGTCACAGGTAGGTGACGCAGGGATGCAGTTTTTCGTCGCTGCGCCACGCGCTGCAGATCCCGCAAACTTTCGCGGCCGACAGTAGGTAAAGGCCTGGCCACGCTAGTGGCATGACGGCTCGCCATGTGCCCATCTCGGGCTGCCGTGAGCAGGCGGTTCTGCATGCGCGTCCGAGGCATTTTCGCGACATCCTGCGGTAGCGTTGCACGGCGACGTGGTCGCTCAGCGGCGGAGTGGTGGTCCCCGTGGCTACACAGGCGAACCGCATTGTCTGCTTCGTACTGTCCATTGTTCCAAAATCTCGCAGTCATATACGTTCATGCAGCGAGTGTTTTGGAGCCAGCAAGATTTCACGCCGGCAAAGGTGGATCGTGTCACGTGATACGTGATTGCGGCATAGCGGCACTGGCGATAACCGTGTCCTTTGACACCCCCTCCTCTCCGCCTCTCGCATGCGCGACAAGCGCGGGCCTGCGCAGGCGCAGTCAACGGGCGCGGGGCGCAGAGTTCGCCATTTTCTGAAGTTTAGTGCAGTCGCATTGGTAGAGTTCTGGAAGTGTCGCGCCTTAACCACGTGCTCACGAAACGCTTGCACCACATGTGCTTTTGAAGTGATGCCACCAATCAAGTGGTGCCACTGCAGTGTCGTTTTGCACGCGGAGAAAACTTCAAACCTGCAAGCGCAGCACGAGTTCGGCGTGCACGAAAATAATGTGCGCTACGGAGTGCGCGCTTATGCAATAAAAATGCTGGGTTTTTCTGCCGATGAAACGGCATTTCTTTCATTCAGCCTGCATTCGAGGTAAACTTTTCTTTTTTTTTTTTCTGGCCTTGCGAATTTTGGGGGTCGGCCTGCAATCGAGGGCGGCCTAGATTCGAGTAAATACGGTATCTATGCGGGCTCCTTCAGCGGCGCTTGTACTGCCATGTGAATGATGGGAAGTCCGGGCTTTGGATCTGCTTCAGATGGCTTTCGTTCTTGAGATTCGCGAAGCTTGTTTTCCAAGTGTAAAACACTTTTTAAGCGATGGTCAGTTTGACGCTAGCACGCGAGTACCGTATTTCCTCGAATCTAACGCGCACCTTTTTTCCGGTAAAACGGGTCCAAAAATCGCATGCGCGTTAGAATGGAGTACCCAAAAAAAAAAAAAAAAAAAAGGAAGGGGGGGGGGGGGGGAAGAGAGAGAGAGAGAGAGAGAGAAAAGAAAAACCGGTTAAACTCGGTGATCATATCGCCATCGGCATTTCAAAAATGGCCGCCTCCTACGCGCCTCGGCCATTTCTGCCATTGTTTCAGTTCGTATGTGTGTTGAGGAGTTTGTCATCCTGTTCTACTTCGCATCGACGGCATGGAAGTGCCGACTCCAAAGACTCAACGAGTGCACCACGATACCGCATTTAAAAGAAAAGTTATTACGTGTGCAGAGACGGACGGAAATCGGGCCACATCGTGGTCGTTCGGAGTTCCCGAAATGTGCGTGCGAGACTGGTGCAAACAGAAGCAGAAGATATTTGACAGCGAAGCTTCACAAAAAGGTTTCCAGTGGACCAAAGCAGAGCCTGGTTTCCCGAAATCAAGGAGGTGCTGGCCGGTATTGTGCTTGAGCAGCGAGCGGCACAGCGGCCCGTGACGACAGACCAGCTCCAGGTCCGGGCAATGCAGTTAACCTGAGAAAAAGGGCTAACGCGGAGCGATTTCAAAGCACGCAGGTGCTGGCTTACAAACTTCATGAAAACCCAAATGCTTGTTCTGCATGTGCTAAGGTCGAGTCGACTCCTACAGGCTTTTTCTTCTCTGTCACGAAAAATGGGTGTGCGTTACAATCGATGTTCGACTTTTTTTTTTTTGGTCACGGAAAACGGGTGCGCGTTACAATCAAGGGCGCGGTAGAATCGAGTAAATACAGTATAATCTAATAGCCTTTCACTTTGGTTTTAACTAACACAGCCACCTTGCACTGAATAAATTCTCATGGACATGATAAGACAAACAAAAAGAAAATACAACTCGGACCACCACATCACAGAGCACTTTTTTGGATGCACAAAGCCTGCTGAATGACAAATGTACTCTCGTGCTGTGCACCTATCACAGCAATTTCCGGAACAGATACATTGCCAAAGAGCAAAACAGCTGTCACGACAGATTAAGAAACAAATGATCAATCGAATTGCTTTTCTAAATAAAAAAGGAGATGCTTCAAGGAGTGCTTTCATTCCTTTCATTACATACAGCATCCCTTTCGTTAGTTAAAATTCCATTTTTTCAAACTCACCAGGCACCCTGTGCTAAAGTATTTTACACACCAAACAAACTGAAAGGGTATCACATGGATTGAATGCGGAAATGCTGATGCATGGGACGTATACATTCAAGCGCGGAGGTACCGGAAGAGAGTATCGCACTCATGCTATTTCATACTCTACGTGCTAGAGTGTCACTTGTCTCATACAGAATCCGCTGCGACAGTGCTTACTTATGTACATTATCGTTTCCCAAACTATCGGTGCATTTGCCAGCCCACACGCTTGCCCTCTCCTGTGCACCTCACACGTTAAGAACGCTTTGGCAGGCAACACTTGGTGTTTAGTCAATTGAAACTTCTTTGAAATGAGTTATCTAGATTTGGCTACAATACATCAATCAAGCTCACAGGACAAAGCTGGTGCTCACGAGGTTCTGAGAGAGATCAGCCAGACTTCAGCACCCCGGTTGTGCTGCATATGCACTGTGGCTGCCACATGATGGCAGAGCATTCGGATGAAATGCATAATTAGAGCGCCTCTAATATTTAGCCAGCTTCACTAAAAAAAAAAAAGAAGATATGTGCTCGCATATTTCATGCGCACTGAACCCGCCCGAGCCAGCTCGCCGACGCACGCACTAAGAGACTTTGGTTCGGACTGGCGCGTCCCTCGCCAAGCAGGCAAGCACAGTCATACATAAAACGGGCTGCAAGTGCGAAGTCTCTTCTTCTGAGGACCTCCCCGGAACTATGGTCCCTAGAATACCGAACCTGTCCACCCAAACCTCTTGGCGGGTCGTCGGAACTGCTGGAGCGTTTGCCTCCCTCTCTCCCCCCCATTTCTTCCCCCGTCAGAATGCACACTCTCGACGAAGCACGGACTATTTTCTGAACCGGAGGCGTGCGCACGTGTAAGGGCCTGTCACCAACTGTTCCCCTCGTTCTCTGCGTCCGCACTACAACGCACGCTTGGTTGTTTCGGAAATTTAGTGTTTTGCCATCCGTCCGTTGCGTTTTTGCGGTTCCCTTGCGATGGGCTACAATTATATATATGGCGAAATTCAAGCTCGGTGTTATAAAGTCTGCTGAAGAAAACTGGAGCCGTGCCACTGTTAAGCACTACAGCTTAAAGTTCTCTAACGTGCGACGTTCGGTACGGAAGAAATACCGTATTTACTCACGTAATGAACCCACTCGCATAACAGACCTACCCCCCACTTTGGCCCTTGAAAAAAAAAGAAATCTATTTTTTAATGTATGTATCTGTTCATTTTTTTTCGGAATGATAGCCAGTGCCGTTGACGATCCAAAATAACGTTAAATAACGCCATTATAGCTCAAAACAACGACGCAATAAAAGTTGAAACATGGTTTAACAACCATGCGATACAGTTGCGAGCACCGCGAGTGCGAACGACGTAGGTCGAAATTTAAAAGTCGCGCCTTTTGCGGTGGAGCGTTATCTGTTGAACGCAGAAGAAAACTCCTTGCTTGTAGCGCCACGAAAGCGCAGTGGCATGAAAACAAAGCAATAAACAAAGCGCACGGCAGCCTGGACCGGCACGCGCGGCGGCGTTCACAGCGCAACCACGCGCAACCCCGCTGACGGTACCGACGGCGCCACGCGACATGCACCCGCGACGTGCTGGCACCGCACGCCGCCATCCAACGCTGCGTTTTTGTTGACGGGTGCTGGCGGTGAACTTCGTTGGACGCCTTCTGCGTAGGGCACATTGGGCCATTTCGCTAGCTACATGGCTGGCTTTAAACTTAAAGTTGGTGGAACATGTGATAGAGCATGGGAATGGAGTGACTGGACAACTTCAGCGTCGATCCGTGTGTGTTCGTTACTGGATAAAACAAGAGGAAGAGCTTCGGGCTACAAAAAGAGGATCGTCGCTCATTTTGCGGGCCAAAGCAAGGAAAGTTTCCCTTTATGGAGAGCAAAGTTCTCAAATAAGTTCGAGGCTCCGCTGTCAAGCCATTCCTGCCGCTACCTTCAAGACCAGCCGCGGTTGGACACCGAGTTTCTATTAATGCTGTCACGCAAAATTTCTACTCTTATAACTCCCGCGATTTTTTTTATCCCGCGTAATGAACCCTCCCCCCCAAATTAGCGTCAACTTTTCTGAAAAAAGGTGGGTTCATTACGCGAGTATATATGGTAATACAAGTTTCCTGCCATTGAAGAAGACCTTTTTCAGTTATGTGCGAAAGCTTAAGTGCTCCCATATCACCGTGTCGCGAGACCTGATTTCTCCCAGCATTGTCGAGAACAAGAAAATTGGGGCATTCAAACACGCTCAAACAAACCGAGGACGACGCGTTTGGGAGGGCGGTGACAGCAGCCGCGACGATTTCCAATCTGCCCTCTCGGCCGGTCATTCCAACTAGACCGCGCATGTCCAGATCTGGCTGCTTAAAGTAGGTGCTAATTCTGATAAATAAACAAGTACACTTGATTCGTGCTACAATTTATTTTCTTTTTTTTAATGTATATACCGCGCTTGTTAGGAGTATCGCACATTATTTCGGACACGTTCATGAAATTTCCGCTTAATTTGCACACCCTCCTTTTCGGAGCTCCAAAATCCCGGGAAAAAGTACGCAAATTATGCGAATACGGTAGTCGCCCCCTTGTCATTCAGCATTATGTATACAGTACACTCTCAGTAAACGGAAATCTGTTAAAAGGAACTGCTGCTTAAATGGAACAAGTGCTTCTGACAAGAGTGGTTTCGTTCTTGTATTCTGCACCCTTGGTCATCTCTCAGTAAACGGAACTGCTGTTAAACGAAACATATTTTCCTGGTCCCTTCAGGTTCCATTTAATGAGAGTCTACTGTACTTCGTTTAAGGGGAGACGCGGCTCGAAAAGTCGCGGTTTTTCGGAAATTTCTCGGGTTTTTTTTTTTTCGGCTGTATCGCCATCCTTGGACTATAATCTTTCACTTCTGAAAATATCAAGCTGAAATTCGCACGAGAAATGATCTAAAAAGGCTTCGAAGTGAGCAGCGGTGACGCGAGAAATGCGAAAAAGTCGCGGAAAAGTGTTAGTTCGCGTCCTTCTGTCGCGAAATTGGCGCGCTGGCCGCCATTTGCAATCGTGCACGCATGCACTGTAAGCCGTCTCCCCCACAATCCACCAGTCGTCAGTCTCGTATCTTCACGCGGAATAAGCAAAAAACGAGAAAAACAACGCGTTTGTCGAGCGGTTTGAATATCGCGGCACTCAGCGCGACGCCGCCATTGGACGGAGGTGCGCTCCACCCCCCTCCCCCTCCTATCTCTCCGGCAACACCGCGATCGAGTTGTTCCGAGTTTCTTCTGTATTTTTGTGTCATGGCAAGCCCTTAGAAGCGTAGTTCTGATGTTCGGAAGTTCAGAACTCGCCACAAGTATCGAGGGAAACGGCGCCGGATGCTTCCCAAAGCGACAGCGAAGGACGATGTCACCCCCGACGCTCCGACAACGGTTAGGCCTAACGTCGACACCGAACCCAGCGACAGTGATTGTGCATTTGACGCTGCCGTGCAATTCATCAGTTCATCTCAAAAGAAAATTGGATTTTTCGAGAGCGAACCTAGATCGGTAGATGCTCCTACTGTCAACACGTTGCTTTGCGAAATCGATGCGCTGACGGCACTTGTGGCGGGTTCGTCATGCCCAACCTGCCGCGAACGGAAGCTCGGCGTACGAGAGGCAGCTGGAAAGCGCAAAGGACTTTCGGCATTCCTCAACTGTGTTGTGAAAACTCAGATTGCCCCGAATCTACGCTTTCGTCCACGCACACGTCGAGGCGTATTACGTCGGCCAGGGACGAGCGTTCATTACCACAGCGGCAGCTCACGCGACAGCTTTGCCGTAAACGTGAAGGCGGTTCTGGCAGCTCGGGAGCTGCCGGACCGCAAGAGCCGTGAAGGACAGTTATGGTGCTGGAGACTTCTAGACACTTAGATTGCATTTAGTGCAAGGTACTTTTCATTGTGGCCCAGTTTGATGAAAATAAGATGGTTTTCCAATAAGTGACAGCTTCGAAACTTTCAAACTTGTTTTTCTCATTTTCATTTTTTTCGACATTTTCACGTTTTCCGGGCAGCCTTTTATAAACTTACATTTGTTGTACAGTAACGAAACTTGGCACAAGTATTCTTCAGCACATGCAAAATGCAAATATCTGCTTGAAATTGCAATATCTACTAGCATTAGTTGTGAAAATTTAGGTTACTGTTTCAAAGGGAGCCTGAAAATAATTAGTTACTGAGTACAATTTTTTTTTTCTTGGTTCTAATATTTCTGTGAAATATCTGGATAGATATTAGCACTTTACAATCTACCAAGAGTCAAATAAGGTTCAACACAATGCTTTTACTGAAAGTTTAGTACATAAAAGAGTGCCCGCAAAAAGTGTAACCTTTTGCCATTGTGTATGGCATAACTCAAGAACTGTAGCAGCTACATGAAAAACGATAACATAATTTGAAATCTGCATGAAAAACTATACAAATAACAGAATTTTCAAGTCTGTATTACAAGAAATAAAAAAAAAGTTGTTTCGAGGAGCGTCTCCCCTTAATACATCAAGTACAACACAGCGCAAGCTATGCAAGAAGTTCAGCTATCAAGATGTGGGAGTACGCATGTCTTGTGCTTGGCTTTCGTCGATGTAAAGGCTCGTGCGAGCCAAGCACGAGCCAACGCATGAGTAATGACGGGCCGAAAATGGAACACCAAAAAGCGAGAACAAAGACGCTATGAGGTCCAGAGCAACTTCTTGACAACCTTATAAAGGGATCAGCTTATACCCGAGGCATAAATCTACATTTATTACTCAGCCTAAAGGCAAAAATAAATCACTACAGGTGGCAAAATCATTGGAGTATTTCTTGGTGTGAACACATCTGAAGCTAGATGCGTTCGCTGGCTTTGCATGTGATGTATGAAACGAAGTATGCTTGTTGGGAGAAAAAGAAAATGCTAGGAGTCTGCAACAAATCCCTGTAGCTCCGCCTATATTTGAACCATTTGAAAAACTCTGGCACCAAGAAGTTCATCAGGCAATAAACTTCCATAATGTGGTCGTTCAACAATTGGATGGAAAAAGCTGAAGTTTTCACCACTCACCTCCTTCATGGCTTGTTTGGCGAGAGGGTGTGGTCCCAGGGGTGTGCTTCCTGTGGAGCCAGTGTTTGTCTTTGAGAAGCTCAGCGGAGTCTTGGGCTTGAGCACAATGGAGTTTTGGGCTGGCCGCAGGGAGATCTCGTCCGCACTGCCAGGGCTCTGCTTCTTGAGGAAGCGAGGAGGCAAGTGCTCGCCACCCCCTTTGGCCACGTCCAAACTGCTGCGGTGGGGGGCTGATTGTTACGGCCATTGTAGAAGTTGCCTCCACCACTACCACCCAGGAATCCTGCAAAACATGAGCCTTCGTCACTGCCCCTCTCTTTATAAACCTTGCATTCAAACAGCAAATGTTCACAAAGAAGAGTGGCTAGCATGTAACCAATTTTGGCAAGGCGAGCCCTATTTGATTGTTAGTGCCGGCGATGTCTGTCCACATGAAAAAAAAAAAAGACATGAAAAAAAAAAAAAAACAAAGTGGGAGAGGGAAGGGGTTCTAGTACCAAAACGAAAGCACGATTATGCAGCATATCAAGAAGACACTAAATTAAGCCTACCACCTAGGGTTCTTTATTGTGCCCCATTAAGTCCATTCATGTATTCTTTGCCCCCCCTACAATTGAAATACAGCGCAGACCATTTATAACGTAACCGCTTACAGTGCAGGACCGGCTATAATGCGGTTTTTCTGACTCCCGTTTACCCTCCCATAGGGCTCCATGTATACGCATACCGCTTATTGTGCAGTCCCCCGAGGTGAAAGACCGGTTATAATGCGGTTGTCGGCAACTCCTCGGAGAAGCGAGGGGACGCGCGTTTATCAGCGCAGGTGCGCCGGCCGGGGAGAGAGAGCGACGACAGCGTTACGGAGGAGGGGAGCAGCGGAAAGAATGACCGAGGCGCGGGGGGAGGAAGAAGGGGGGGGGTGATTACGGGGGCGGGGGTGCAGCTGCCCTACGCGGGTGCGCGGTGTGAAGAGGGGAAGGGCCGGTTGCGTAGGCGACGGGGAAGCCTTTGCCGCTTTTGATTCGGCCGCCTGTTATGCACGCCCCGCAACGAACGGGCGCCCACGCGTCCACCGCTGTTTGTCTCTTCGGTTTTCTATCGGGAAAATAGTCGTCGTAGAGCGCAGATTTCGTGCGTGCGACGGGTCGATTACCGCGCTAGTGATATGCTTTGAGACGCGATCGAGCTTCGCCTTCGGCGACCAAGCTTAGAAGACTTTTTTTCAGGATAGTTGCGGCGGATGTTCTCCCGACCGCGAACCGAAATTGCCGTTGATCAGGACGTCTTGAGGGGCTAGTTGATTCATTCTATGCAGGAAAATAATTGCGCACTCGAGCTAAACCGAGCACGCGTGAAACGATCTCTTCAACGCCCGATCTCCGCGTTTCTTGGGCAAGCGTCTCGCGACGGCATGCCACATTGCAACGCACGCGCTAGGCCTAACGAACGCTAGCTGCCTCGTCGGTGGTGGCCGCGGACTATCAAAGTTGCGGTTTGGTGCCGAGTCAAGCGGAGCATTTCGCACTTGTTACATTTAGAAGGGGTGCCTTACATCTTCGACGAAAATGAGGGCCTGTGTGTGTAACACTCGTGTGGCGGTTCGTGGTCGCCACTGTTTTCGACATCGCGCACGCGCCCGGAAAATCGGAAGCGTGCGGCGGAAACTTCAATTGCCGTTTGACGTGTAGTTTCTGTGCATTGTGGTATCGCGGCGAACTCCGCATAACTGAGGAGATCCGAAAAGTTAGTTGGCGTTTTTCCGTTACGGCGCTTTTTTTTTTTTTTTTCTTTTTTGCGCGTTCGTTACGTCGGCACCGCAGGTCCGCGGACGCTAACCGTTCAACATTTTCAAACTTAAGCGGATGCAAACTTACGTCCCAGTCGCATGCCCCGATAGTCAGAATCGCGCGGCTGTCTCTTGGTCATGTTTTGCACATGCGCAGCCTTTCAAAAATGTTGTTTTGGTTATAGTGCGGTACCGCTTATAGTGCGGATATTCGCGACTCCGGCGACTTACGTTATAAGCGGTCTATGCTGTTACAGCCATCGTGCGTGATAATCGAACCAACAGTCAGGTAATCTGTGACGATAACGTACCAGGGAAGATGGTACAGAAAGTATACTGTCCTATTAGAATGCAACATACAAATGTTGCATGTTGGCATGTAACATACAACACTGATAAACTACCAACTTTTACAATGCCAGCACAAGTTCCAAGGAGTCTGCATTGACATGCCATCGCTGCAGGCACCACATGCCAACAATGTGCTATGAAAGTTTCCAGGAAATAATGGTCCAACTCACCGCCAGAGCTGTTCAGAGGCGTGCGTGCCGAAGAGGCGCCTGCGCGGTAGGAGGGAAAGAAGCGGTCTCCGCCCGAGGGTATGACCCCGGGCCCCGTGCCCAGGCTGGCCATGGGGAGCGGGGCAAACACGTCGTCCATGCCTCCGCCAAGGGAAGCGGCTCGCGGTCCTCCGCTCACCCGGGAGCCGCTGCCGCAGTAGATGCCCAGGTCTCGTGACGCCTCCTCGCGGATCTGCTGCAGCGTGCGGGGCCCGTGCTCGGCGTTGCCTCGGCGCGGTATCCACCGGTTGGCACGCAACTCGATGACGTCGCGCAGCAGGAAGCGGATACGTGCGGGCAGCTCTGGAGACTGGGAGAGTGTGCGCATGCGCTCGAAGTACTGGTCCATGAGGGGCCGGGCCCGGGCGGTGTCCAGCCGGCGGCCCACCGTGACCAGGATCTGGCATGAACAACAGATAATGAAGCCAAGGAACGTACCGAAGACGCTAACTGTGCTCTTCAAATGTGTCGTAGTAATCGCTATATAAATGTGAAGAAAGTCAAGTGGACGAAAAGACAACTTGCCGCCCGCAGGGAGCGAACCTGCATCCTTCAGATAACACTCCCAATGCCCTAACAATTGCACTACGGCAGCTGTTGCCCTCTCGTCCACTTTATCGTGTATTAATGTGCATGCAAACCTGGCAGAGGCACTCCAGGTCCTGCCAGTCGCCACCGCTCTGCACGCGTGCCGAGGCGACCAGCAGCTGCTGCACGCACTGGTGCAGGATGGACTCCTGCAGCAGGCCCTGCTTGCCCAGCTCGCCGATGAACTTGATGTTGCCGAGCATCTTGTGCTTGGCCACCAGCCGCTGCTCCTGCTCGTCGGGCGTGAGGGGCCCATTTCGACGTTCGAAGGCCTCGCTGGCACGCCGCCGGTTCTCAAACTCGTCCTGGCACTTGGTCAGCAGCAGGCGGCGGAAGGTTGTGGTCTGACTGCTGCTGCTGCTGCTCGGGGGCGGCTCGAAGTTTGGTGACTCGTCGCACAGTTCCCGGCAAAGGGATGCGTACATGCAACTGTACTTGGGCTCATCCAAGGCCTTGTCGAAGATCAGCAGGATGACGCCCTTGAGGATGTGTGTTGAGTCGAGGCCCACGAGCAGCAGCTCCTTGCGGAGCTTGTGGAACTTTTCCGGCGTGAGCTTGTTGAGAATGCCGCGCACCTTGCGGAAGACGAGGTCATTCTTGTCGGCTGAGTTGACTGGGGCATCTCGCCGGACAACGCTTGGGGGAACCCATCGGTGCACGCACGGGGAGGAGACAGTCGCTGCCGCTGCTACTGTGCCGTCCCTGTTGCACGGAGATGAAGAGCCCCCCGCTCCTCGCGGCCCTTCCGTTGTTGCGTCTGGTGGGGACGCCCGCGCCACACTAAACCGCCTCGCCGCCGCTCGCCTGGTCCTTTGGGGCTCCTGCTCGCAGGGCCTTTGCACCTGGATCAATTACAAACACACCCAGCTATACTAACAGTGCTTGCCAAGACAAACAGGTTCCTGCCAAGTGCCAATCACGTTCACCCTTTGCGGAAAAATTTAGACGCCTAAGCACCACCAGAACGTCTTTTCTTGACGCTCTTCTGGTGGTGCTTAGGTGCCTAAATTTTCCCTCAATGCTATATACCAACTAGCACAGCACCAAGTTTTTCTAAGTTACAGTCACCCGTGTTTTTCGGCTCGCATAGCAACCGCGCGCAACAGAAGTCTATCGCATTCGGTGGGAAAGGGAGTTCAGGCAAACGGTACCTAGGCAATGGCCACGATGACACCATTCCTTCGGGGCAGCTAGGCTGCCGCGCCGTGAAAACGGTGCCTGGCATCCCTCTCCACCCCCCTACGGGCCCCCCATCGTTGCTATCGACTCGGGACGGGTATTCTCTCCCACACCACCCCTCGCCATCATGGAAACAAAAATAACATCGGGCAGCGGCGGGAGCCGGCCGTAATGAACTTGGAAGCATCGCGAAGGAGGCACAGCGGACAAGGCTGATACAGCCATCACCCAAATCTGCAAGGCCGCCTTGCCCAAGGACACGTGCACTTTCGACTAACCTCGCCAAGCACGCTGTCTGATGCAGCAGTCGCGCCGCTCGCTTCCGATTCCTCAAAGCAAGGTCGGCGACTACGCAATCTGGCACAGCCGCCAACTAAAACCACCTGGGCAGCGTTCCTTGAGGAAAAAAAAATAAAAAAAACTGCCTTTTACTTTTTCTTTAATCGGAGGAGGCCATCGTGAGGTTTAAAACACTTTCTTACTGTCTTGTCCCAGGACGGCTGCAGATTGTAAAATGCCGGCAAAACCATGCAACCCAGATCGCTCGCAAGGCAACCTGTGGCACGGGAACTTCACTGAGGACTCGCGAGAAAGTTTCTTTAGACTGGTACACGGCGGGACAACGTCGCTCTCTTGCGGGAAGCGATGCAACGGAACCGTTAAAAAAGTAACTCTCAATGCAAGCACGCGAGACGAATGCGTGGCTCAGCGAGCGGCCGTAAGCCCGCTTCTCGTGCCTTGCAGCGCAGTGAATTCGCGCACGATTACGAGAAAAGACAAGAGGAAGAGAAAGGAAGGTGAGACCAGCAAGAACAAAAAAATCAGGTTAGCTTCACCCCCTCCCCCCTCGTGCTCAAGAGGTTGGAGAATGAATGGCGTCCACATACGTAGCAAATGGGACATGCGCTTTAATTTTTCTCGCCGCATTGTTGCGAAAGCAGGGAAACAAAAACTAAAAGAGAAAAAGTGTGTGAAGAACGGGGACTCGCTCCGCACTCGAAGCGGCAAAGAACGAGTTGGCGACGAACAGGAAACAGTCCGCATCGTGTAC
The DNA here is from genome assembly GCA_030522465.1 of Rhipicephalus appendiculatus. Taxonomy (NCBI): domain Eukaryota; kingdom Metazoa; phylum Arthropoda; class Arachnida; order Ixodida; family Ixodidae; genus Rhipicephalus; species Rhipicephalus appendiculatus. The sequence goes on from JALIZH010032971.1 coordinate 710,695, forward strand.
TACCCCAACCCCCCTTCCCCTCTGTGGCCCTACGACTTGAACGTGACCCCCCTGCGTGCCCTCCCTTGAACGCTAGCAGTGCGTCAGCGTCGTGCCTTGGAGCAAAGTCCCAAAGATAGGAAAGGAGGGGGGGGCAAGGGAGGGGGGGCTACCCCCCTCACCCTCTCCCGCTAGCCCGGAAATGCAGATTCCATTGCCAGCTCACTGGTCATCCCATTGCTCCGAACGAAGTACGAAGCGAAAATAAATGAATCGCTCGTAGCACACGGTTCGTGGAACAAAGAAAAGGGTTCACAGCCAAATCAACGCTGTTAGCGTCCGACTTTTCAAAGGCGGAGCACGCTACATTTGCAGCGGGCTTATGACTGTTTCGCGTAGAAAAGTACACTCTGCACAGTTTTTCTTGGAATTTTTACGCTCTAAGTTTCGAAGGAGGCCTAACCACCGCTGAGAACGAGCTTAGCGGTAAGGAAAAGAAAGAAGCGGTGCAACTGCGCCGATTACACCTACGCCGAAAATATAACGCCCAGGATTGAGTCGAGCAAACCAATAAATAACTCGCGTATCCGTAAGCAAATAAATTTCGGTAAGAGGAACCAACGTGCCGTTTAATCGATCGCCGGAAAAATAAAAAACTAGCGATCCTGACGTGAAGTCCGGGTGGCCAATATGGCTGTGGCTAGGACTAACTGCAGCGAACAACGAGGCCTGGGAGACCGACGTGATCAACCACCGCACACCTCGATGCAATAAACTAGGCGTGATTGCGAATCATTCGCTGCAACTGCCTTTTATTCCGTGAAAAGCATCCATGTGCAGGCTTCAACTACTTCATGTTCCACACAAAAGCAACAAACGAAACCTACAGAGAAGAAAAGGCTGGGGCGCCCCTATGGAGGAGGTGCACTCACCCTGCTCGACGCTTTGTTCCAGACTGCGTTGTGCACGCAGCCAGCGCAGCTCTCCCAGAATTCCTAGGAGAGCTCGCGCCGATTCGCGTTTCGTCCGAGACTTCAGTGTGAGGTCAGAAACCTGACTGGTCACGTGATGGAGCGCATGCGACTTTCTACTGAGTTGCTCGGGGGACGGATGTGCGCGTTTAAAATTAATTTCAAACGTGCTACCTGTTTGAATTTCGCATCGGGTGAGGCTGAACTTTCAGTTAACGACCATCCGTAACTGATTCAGTCACCCGCGCATACGTGTGCGTCGTTTGTTACCCGCTTCAAAAAACCAGTTTCTCGATCAGCTGATTTGTTCTTGACGTCTATTAGAAGAGTTGCAAACAAACCTGTGACCTCATCTCCGCGTGAACATCGAGTGAGATGTGATCTGAAAGCTTTAACTAAGCCAGCCGGCGTCATGAACTGCAGCCACATCATGTAGTTTGTCGTACATATAGTGCGTGTCGATACTTACTCAACAACTTCCATTATTTTCTTGGATATAATGAAATTACTATAAAATTCCAGCACAGTTGCAGTTGTAATCAGAACGTGAACACCGGTACATGCGGATAGTATACATATAAGCAAATCACTTGTCTGAAGTTGACGCACGAACTCAACTTTACAAAATTAATCTTAATTATGACTAGCAAACATCGCGTAAACGCGCCTCTACAGGGGTTTCGCTGCGTGTACGCAGTCCCACTATCGCTAACACTGCAACAACAAAGAGCGGCTGCGCTGCATGCAACACCTCCGTCGTAGCAGACGAAATCGAGTGAGTAAAAATCCTTCGAACAAGTACTCACCATGTAGTGCGTCGCGCACTGTAGAGCGTAGTACGATTTACGAAAGTCCGCCGTGCGACTGTGGTGAGACAATGCCAGCAATGTCAGTGTGATTGCGCGATTGCGCCTCTTTCGCGCTTAGCGAGACGTCACTTGCAGATCAGTGACGCAGAGGAAAAAGTTGCGTCACGCATTCAGAGGAAGGTTTCTGAGAATCGCAGATGCGAACAAGAGTAGCAGACCGCGCGACAGCGTCGGCACCTGGCGCTGGATATTTATTGCTTTTACTGTACACACGAGCTTTGCACGCTTTCTCTCGGGCTCGGCAAAGGTATACGTACCGTTTTTTTTTTTTTTTAATGCCCGCTGTTGCGATATGAAAGATACTCCGTTTCTTCTTATCCATACACTTCATGCGTGCTCCGTGAACACGCGGTAGCCGCAACGCAGTAGCAGCCATGTGGCGTGGACGGCGTGGATTTTCTTCTGGTGTTGTGCGATTTTAGTGTATTTACGCGGTTGTGTCTCATTGCCCTTGATGTCACCTGCATGTATTACCAAATACCTTAATAGTGGATTAGCTTTTGATAGCAAAGTAGGGCTGCCCGCCTGACTGTACCAGGTTGCTGACAGCATGGACGACTCCGATGCTACTATCGACTCTGATGAGTTGGAGTCGTTGCTTTCGAAAAACCGCCGACAAGATAGCCGAGACACTACTCGCTGCGACGTTCCACGAAAACGAAAAAAGGTCAGCGAACGGCCAGTTAAGATACACGAGATATCGGACAGCAGTGATACGGACTGCGAAGACGCGTCATGTAGTGAGCCCGCCGTCCCGAAGCCCGTCTCAAAGAAACCCGTGTCGATTACACCGCGCAAGCCCAGCACATCGCCCAGCTCGAAAAAACTCGCGGCTGACAAGAAAGAAGCTGCGAAGCCTAACAGGCGAACGGTCGGAGGAGATGATAAAATTGTACGCCAGACTAAGAAGACTGTAGAACCGGCCGCATCGGACGATCGGCCGGTGTGCAAATACGGACCCGACTGCTATCGCAAGAATCCGGAGCACATACGGGAGTTTCGCCATGACGTGGTGGAAAAGCCGAAGCCGTCATGCTACGACGACGCGTTGCTGAGGCTCTACTACACTACCGTCTCGGGAATTCCGGCCCGCTACAATACGGCACAGATCGCGCGCTCTGTACGGGACCTGCTGTCGCCCGACATGGGTCGCCTGGTGCGCTCTGCGCAGTTCAATTACTGCTTCGACATTCCGTGGCTTGTCGAGCAGTACCCGACAGAGTTCCGAAACTTGCCCTTACTCGTGGTGCACGGAGAACAGCGAGAGGCGAAAAAAGCTCTGGAGGCATCGGCATCCGGATTCCAGCACGTTTCCTTTGCCCAGGCCAAACTGGAAATAGTCTATGGCACGCACCACACAAAAATGATGCTGCTGCTGTATAAAGAAGGGCTGCGCGTCGTCATACACACGGCCAACATGATCCCGACCGACTGGGCTCAGAAAACTCAGGCTATCTGGGTTGGACCCGTTTGTCCTCGCCTCGCGCCGGGCTCGAACGGTGGTGACTCCGAAACTGGGTTCAGAGCCGACCTTCTCAACTACCTGTCGGCCTACGGCGACACGCACATAAACGAGTGGTGCCACTATATTCGCATGCATGATTTCAAGGCAGTCAAGGTTTTCCTCGTCGGGTGTGTTCCATTATTTATAGTTTGCCGTTTCGATACCCCATTTGCATATGTGGAAATTTCGCTTGGGGGGAAAAGAAACTACCCGCGTCAGAGCTCAGCACTTTGCCATTGTTCACAGGACTGCCTGCAGTGCACCTTACAACTCGTAAACTGTCATGGCATTTTTTGTTATTAATGCTTCCCTTTTCATCGCAACATATGAGAGCAATACATGATAGCCTCAACTGTAGGAACAATGTGTTTACGTGGCATTCATCACAATATGTTATGCACAGATTTTAACCGAGGCATCCCATTCAATAAACTCACATAAAAGTTTGATAACAGTGGTAGTTTACATGATCGTTTTTAAGTGCAGAGCACTTTAGGGGGCTGGGCTGTCATACGCTGTCGTCATTGCTTGGCATAACGCAGGCAAAACCATATATAGCATAGCCATCTGTAGCATATTGAGCACGTGCTCATACCAAAGAGAAGTCTTCTACCTCTTGTTCTTCAAGTGCCTTGGTGATGATATTAAGTGTGGAGCACTTTGAGGGTTAAGGATATCATAGTTGAAATCAAGAAGAAGAAATGGATACGGGCCGGGCACGTAGCACGTCGGCAGGATAACCGCTGGTCATTAAGGGTAACTGACTGGATTCCAAGAGATGGCAAACGCGTGAGGGGGAGACAGAAAATTGGGTGGGTAGATGAGATTAAGAAGTTTGCAGGTATAACGTGGCAGCAGAAAGCACAGGACCGGGTTGATTGGCGAAACATGGGAGAGGCCTTTGTCCTGCAGTGGGCGTAGACAGGCTGATGATGATGATGATGACTTTAGGGGCCCGGGTTGTCGTATGCTGTCGTTGCTTGGTGTAACGCAGACAAAACCATGTATAAAAATTGAAAAAGAAGCAAGCGAGAACTAGTAAGAGAGGGAAAGAAAGGAAAGAATAGGAAAAAGATAGAAATCATGAGAGAAACACAGAAAAAACTTGAAAAGGAAGCATGAAGGAAAGAGAAAACTGAAGAGAAACAAAGAAGGCTGCCCAGCTCAGCACTTCCTTCAGGCTTGGCACCACTATTGCGAAGCTGCCTTAATTTTTTATCTTAAATCTGTTTCAACAAATTTATTCATCAATGAATGTCGAGGCAAATTAAGGAAGCAACTATTTTCACAGTAATAGTAGGCACTGCATAACTTTTTATGATGATTTAGTTGCTGCATGATATTAAGAGAACAGTCATTGTATGCTGCCATGGTAACCTCTTTGACAACAATTATCCGATAGAATGCTGACTCCTTATACTTTGTATCTAACAGGTTAACAAGCCGCATACAGATTATTGTCTGGATTTGCTGGCCCTGAAATTCATAACAGTAGAAGATAAACTTGTGTCATGATGAATTAACATTTAAGTGGGTCATGGACATGGGTGTTGGCAGGGGATGCAGAAGGGGCACTTGCCCCCTTCAATCCACGCCAGTGGATTGAAGGGGGCACGCCAGTACTTCCTCCTCCCAGAGCCGCCATGCAACACAGGTTTGCACTTGCCAAGACAACGTCCTGCCAGTGCCCATGATCATGAATCATGTGTAAGCTTGATTAGAAAGCCTAAGTATGCTGATTGAATACTGTTAAAAATTGCTGCAGTTGATTTCTGGCACTTAATGAACAGGTGGACAAGGCTAATCAGTTTTTTAAGAAGTGTGAAGGTAGATTAAGAGATTTGTCAAAATACAGGACAGCCAGACGATTCAAGTTACGTGCTCTGTTTTTTTGTCCCTCTTTGTAGCCTCTGCATATTATTTTCAGACGATGTCATGTACCTCTGCAGAATGAATAACTGTTGCCATTTGGTTACTGTTGTTTGCAGTTCAGTGCCGGGAAGACACACGGGGACGAGGAAGTCATGTTTCGGCCACCTGAGACTCCGCAACTTGCTCAGTCAACATGGACCTAGCAAGGACCTGGTGTCCAACCACTGGCCTCTCGTTGCCCAGTTCTCCAGTATTGGTTCTCTGGGTGCTAGTGCAGAGAGTTGGCTGTTGGGCGAGTTCCTCTCCAGCTTGTCGACAACAAAGGGTTCCGTGGTGACGGCACGGTCAGTGCCTCTGAAGCTCGTGTTTCCATCGGTGGACGACGTTCGCTGCAGCCTTGAAGGCTACCCTGCCGGTGCCTCGATCCCTTACAGCATAGTCACGGCAGACAAACAGCGATGGCTGGACTCCTTCTTCCATCGGTGGAAGAGTGAACGGCTAGGCCGCACCGCAGCGTCTCCCCACATCAAGACGTACACCCGGCTTTCACCCAGCAGCAAACAAATTGCCTGGTTGCTTGTCACGAGTGCCAACCTTTCGAAGGCTGCTTGGGGTGCTCTGGAGAAGAATGGGAGCCAGCTGATGATACGTTCGTATGAACTTGGAGTCCTCCTCTTTCCTGCAAACTTTGGACAGGCAACTACCTTTGTTGTATCGGACGGGGCAGGTGGAAATGGTGCTTTGTTCCTGCCCCTTCCGTACGACGTGCCTTTGGTCCCATACACGAAAGATGACGAACCTTGGACTTGGGACAGCCAACATAGAGAACTACCCGACCGGTTTGGGAACATGTGGTGTCCACCTGTAAATAGGCGAGGCCGATAGAAATAATTAATTAAATTTGTGATGACGTGCTACAGAGTGTTTGAAAATTTGTGCCAAGGATGTTTATTGTGGGTTTATTGCTCTCAATTTCCACTGCTTGTGGTGAACTTGTGTGCTTCTCGTCTTTCTTTCTTTCATGCTGTGCAGCTATAACACCTTGTCACTGCATTTATAGGTGTCAGATTTTTGCTCTCACAGTGACGCTGAAGAAGCATTTAAATTTGTACGCAGTGCCTACTACACTGGAATGTTCGATGTGTTCAGTTTTGTTCTATTATGCTTGCCAGTCGTACGTTGTTTTTAAGAATTACTGTGACATGCATGCACATTGTAATGTGATCACTTGCGGCATGGCTAACTGTATAGTAGTACCATAAAATCCCGAGCAAGCCTCCTCCACGCCTCTACAGTGAAAAAATCTGACAAGATTTGTAGGAGGGGCCCTTACTCGGTCGTGGACCAGAATTCAAGATACGGTGGAAGAGCCTGTATGAAGAATGCACACCTGTGCTTTTAATGAAATGCTTTATTGAATATGCATGGCTTTACTGTTTTTAATGAGCCGGATAGAATCCTCGTGTGAAATTTCATGCATTATGACAAAGGGGGAAAGATGTTCTTCAAATGTTCTGATATGATAATTTTGACAACTCCTAATGTAACCTCTAGGCACCACGCTGTAAAAGTACGTAGATATTGTACACGTATCTAAAGACTCTCGGAACTTGGGTTCCTAAGAACCGCTGCTGCAGGTTTCTGTAGCACAGAACAGGTTGGTAAACAAATGGTGGGAGGTGGGGTGCTTGCTCGGGATTTTCCGGTATGCACTCGCTTTGGTCATGACAGGCGTCACGGAAGAAACTTTTCGTAATAAAGATCTGTTTTTCAGTGTATTGTATGCTGCCGGTTTAATTTGTAGCACAAAACACTGGTTTCGATTGTTAAAGATGAGAATGGGAATGATCTCATTTCAAAAAGTAATTGAATTACCTTTTCTCAATACCAAAAGCATGGCTCTTACCGGTATCAATATGTTGGGGAGTAAAAAAAAGGCAAACAAAGAAAAAAACAGGTGACGACGCCACCTTGAAATTCCTGCAGCAGCTCCCCATGTTACCCATGTCCCCATGACGAGTGTGTGCAACAAATATTACAGTAAGAGGCTATCGGTTCGCAGATTATTTGTGTAGTAATTCGCTATTGGATTGCTGAACTATCCATAATTGAAGACTACTCAGCACATAGGAAGCAAGTACTGTAGATTTGGCAGGTTTGTGCATTATAATGTCGTATTGTTATAGTGCAGCTCAGTTTGAACATGAATGAAAGAAAGAATAGCAAAGAGAGAAATGACAGGCAACAGGATGAGCACTAAACTTTCAGCTTCTGTTTATTCCAGAACCCTACAGTACGTTAATATGGCTCGCTTACAGCAATCGTGGCGCCGTACACTTGACCAAAAAATGAGAACGTCCGCCACGGTGGTGTAGCTGTTAGGGTGCTTGACTGCAGACCCGAAGGTTGCGGGTTCTATACCAGCCGTGGCGGTTGCATTTCGATGCTGGTGAAATGGTAGAGGCCCGTGTACTGTGCGATGTCAGTGCACGTTAAAGAGCACCAGATGGTTGAAATTTCCAGAGCCCTCCACTACGGCGTCCCTCTTAATCATATCATGGTTTTGGGACGTTGAACCCCAGTTATTATTAAAAACGCGTGTCGCAACACACGTGACCAAAAAATGCAGTTTAAGCCATTAACAAATCTCAATTTTCAAGTTCACATGAGCACTTCACTGAACACATGTTGTACGCCCAAGAAACTCGAACTCTTTTCCAGATAAGGCTACAGATAGCGTACTCACACAAGACTTGTCTCATTTCGCAATAACATTCGCTTCAAACATTTCTCGCGCCAGCTGATTACAACTGCGGCCACAAATGACGCAACAGTCAAACACTGGAGTGCATCCACACGTCGTGCAATGCATAGCCAGGAAACTGGGAGAAGAAACTTTGTTTTTTACATTGTAACAATGCTCACACAGGCGATCATTGATGCATCTACCAATCTGTCCTACGTAGACAGCGTCGCAGGACAGCTCGGGAACATTCAACTTGCCTGGTCACATGCCTCTTCCCACAGGCGGGCTGCAACTCCTTCTTAGGATTAGTAAGCTTGCATATCCAATTTAGTTTCTCTGGAGCAGAGAACACTACACAGGCATTTTCTCTCTGTGCTATCTTCTTCAAATGGTGCGAAACTTTATGCACATATAGTGTCGCACTCGTTTTTCTGGCATCGGGCACTCCATTATTCTGCTGCCATACCCGCCTACATGAACCTTGCAACATGCACCGATTTACTTGACACCTGCAGTAATATCTGATAGCCTGCTAGGGATAATCACTTCCTTTCTCCTACAAAACTAGCATCCATAGTGTGATGGTATGACTTCATCAGGGCATTCCTAAGGCACAGACTGGCAATCCCTCGTTTTTTTTAGCGTGGAGTGCGCTGAATTGTACTGCGGGAGAGGCTTATCTGACCGCGGTTCATAGCCATATAATATGCTAATATGCTACAAGGTTCTGGAATAAACACTAATAGAAGTGTAGCGCTCATCCTGTTGCCTGTCATTTCCTTCTTTGCTATTGTTTATTTCATTTATGCTCAAACTGAGCTGCGCTACGGCACATAGGAAACACTGCTGCAACCTATGCACTTTTTAAAAACTATTTGGAAAATGATAACAATATGCAACTCGGGTTAAAGGTATCTTGCTTTTGATGGCTAATGCTTATTTCTAAACAAATTAGAATAGATTTTGAAGCAAAACTGCGCTAGCCAGCCTGGTTGGAACGAATTAATCTTTTAGCACCAGGCTGTTGTATGTTGTCGTCATCGCTTGGCGTAACGCAGGCAAAACCACATGAAGCATAGCCAGCTGTAGCGCATTGAGCGCGTGCTCGCTCCCAAGAGTAGTCTTCTTCCTCTTGTTCTTCGAGCGCCTTGATGATGATATTAACGAAGTGTAGCATATTGAGCGCGCGCTCGCGCCAAAGAGAAGTCTTCTTCTTCTTGTTCTTCGAGCGCCTTGATGATGATATTAACGAAGTGTAGCATATTGAGCGCGCGCTCGCGCCAAAGAGAAGTCTTCTTCCTCTTGTTCTTCGAGCGCCTTGATGATGATACAAAGTGCGGACATTACTACTATGGCCAGGGAAACACGACAACACAAACCACGTATAAAAATTGAAAGAAGAAGCAAGCGAGAAACAAAGGGGAAAAGAATAGGAAGAAAAATAGAAATAAAGAGAAAAACAGAAGAGTACAGGAAAAAAAGAGAGGAGGAAAGAAAGAGAAAACTGAAGAGAAACAAACAAGGCTGCCCAGCTCCGCACTTCCTTCAGACTTGGCGAAGCTGCCTCAATTTTTTTCCTTTCGCCCTTGTTTGTTACGCGCAAGGTGCTGAAAGATTTTGAAAAGTTCACTAGGCATAAACGAAGAAGCATATTTAAATAATTTACATGCAATGATACAGCTGGTAAATGAACAGCAGTTGGTAAATCAATGCAAGTGACGGAACTTGCAGTTTTGATTGAAGTGTAGTAGTTACAAGAAGAAACACAGGAACAGCACATCACTACACTTCTTTTTGTAGTTCGCCTGTGCCCCTGAAACACGAAGATAACGCGTAAGATGTGTCTTGAGCTCCTTGTGGTGCTGACTGCCAAAATGATGCGGACTTAGACGAAAATTTGATGCGTTGCATACGTGCTGCTGACCATCAACCGAAAAGGCCTTCGTCATGCTGATATCACCCATATTGCCAATATTTGCGAAAAGACGCTGGGAAACGCTTATTTAGAGTGCAACAAAGCAAATATGTGATAACCCAAGGCAACAGCTTCGAAAAATTACGTGCTTTCCCTCCGTGCGAGAATTAAGCGACCACTCTGAAGAAACCGAAACCAAAAATGTTTAGAGTAGCCGGACTAAAATCCGGACGAAGTCATAGCCAGTTAACAAGTTTTCGGCCACTTCCGTTCTTCAACTTCCTTTTGTACGAAGATTTGTCGTCTTGTTACGGTATGAAATTTTGCTCCTTGAAATCGAAGTTAATCGAGTGTTGCATGAATTGTCGTTGCTGAATCTTGAAACTGCCGACATTCCAACTGTTTGTGCTTTCTTTTTTAAATATTGTAGGAATGGGCATGCCGGTTAAACTAAATATTTGAAGTGTTAACGTAGGCCGACGGAGGCTCATGCTTGCCGGGCTCGTCGTTGGTCTCTTACGAATGCAATGTAGCTGTCACGTTTATGTTCGATGAAACACGCACTCAGGCGAAGTTTACGCGTTCTTAAATTTTGTACGTTGACAATTGCAATGTTGAAATCATTTGCGTGTGCTTGCAAGTGTGTGACGCAGCTGTGTAGTTCAGAAATTCAATGCATCGTCATCTAGCTGCTTGGGGTGCGTTTTCAAAATGCGCAGTCGCCTTTTCTTGTTACGAAGTACGTGTGCGTCTCTTCAAGATCGGGCACGCGCACAAGCAATCCGGACGACACGGAAATGCGGCAATCCGCACACTGCATGTGCCACATGCCAAAATGCCTCCTGCCGGCTCCTCGTGGTTAGCGAGCTCGTATACTTACAATTTTTGTGTAGTGCGTTATACGAGTGCAATGCGGGTGTCCCATGGAAATTTTCGATTACGATTGTAAATGTCCCGACTGTGATTGACTCATCTGTGCAATTCACGGAACTGAGTCGCTAGCGTTACATCTGGACGTAAGAATAACGAGTCTTGAAGTCCAGCGGGGCAACAATACTGCCTGTAAAGCCCACTGAACTGATCATCTCTAGTGGCGCAGCGGGCTAACGTGTCGTGCTCGGAGCATAGAGGACGTTGGTTCCAATTTCGTTGCAGCTTTTTTTTTTTCTTTTTTTGAAGTTTTGTTTTAACAGTATAGCACTAATGCTCCAAGGGCGCCGCTAATATTTTTTCTTTAGGGAAATCGCCCCTTGGTAACAGCGGCGGACGTCCCACCCCGCGTTGCTGCCGCTCTGTACTCTTTCTCTGTAGTGACATGAGCTACTTGAGCAAAATAGTGTGTAGGAGCGACGAAAGCGCACTGCGAAGCAACAATGTCCCAGTGACACGAGCCAACCGCTGAGACTGGCCAAATAATTATCAAACTCAAGTATGCATTGTGAGCCACCCGGTGAACGTAACTTTAGCAGCTGATTATTGTTACGGCTGGACTTAACGCCACCTTTCGCGAGAGCTACGTCTGGACGTAAGAATAACGAGTCTTGAAGTTATGTCCAGCGAGACAAGAGAAGTCCTGCCTGTTGAACCACTGTGGTTAAACCCACTGAACCGATTGGCCCTAGTGGCGCAGCGGGCTAACATGTCATGCTCGGAGTAGAGAGGACTTTGGTTCAAGTTTTATTGCAGTTTTTTTTTTCTTTTTGAAGTACTGTTTTAACAGTATAGCATTAATGCTCCAAGGGCGGCGCTAATATTTTTTCTTTTAGGAAATCTCCTTGGTGACAGTGGCGGATGCCCCAACCCGCGTCGCTGCCACTCCAGGCAGGACTTGTATTGTTGTCCCGCTGGACGTAACTTTAACGGCTTCTATCATTACGTCTAGACGTAACGGTATACAGCGGTGGCTATAGTTGCGTCTAGACGTAGCGCTAGCATTGGCTATAGTTATGGCTGGACGTAAGGTCAGTGGTGGCTATAGTTACGTCTGGACCTAACAATAGCAGCGGCTACAGTTACGTCTGGACGTAACAATAGCTGTGGCTACAGTTACGTCTGGACGTAACCCTACTCACACCGTTTGCGGAAAGAAGTTAATCATGTTCGGTTATGGTCGTGTGATGGCAGTATTTCACGGTTCAATTTTGATCAGCAACTTGTTTTTTTATTGTGGCTGGCTTATTTACGCGCGGAAGGGAGACAGTTGTGGTCAGAAAATTTATTCCCGTTCGGGTTTCAATCGCTATCAAAGGTTCCCGTGTTACGTCGTATTACAAACTGCTAGTAGTAAAGACTGTCCGAAGCCTCCGTAACCCACTGCAGAGTTTTGGGAGCGTCAAATCCCTGCGGTTCAAACACTTAAGCGGCTGGCACGGGTTTTTGCGCGAAATGTTCACACGTTCTAAGCATGCCTGTAACCACTGCACGTTACTTCCTTCTCTTTCCAGTCCTTAAACTCGAGAGAGTAATCCTTGGCTCACTATCAAGATGGTCAGGGAGGATAAGACGACCTGGAAGAGCAACTACTTCCTGCGGCTGGTGCAGCTGCTCGACGAGTACCCCAAGTGCTTCATCGTGGGCGTCGACAATGTCGGCTCAAAGCAGATGCAGACGATCCGTGTTTCACTCCGCAAGCACGCTGTTCTGCTCATGGGCAAGAACACCATGATCCGCAAGGCCATTCGTGGACACCTGGACAACAACCCGGCCCTGGAGAAGCTGTTGCCGCACATCAAGGGTAACGTCGGTTTCGTCTTCACTAAGGAAGACCTGACCGAGGTGCGTGAGAAGATCATTGACAACAAGGTGAAGGCTCCCGCCCGTGCTGGTGCCCTTGCCCCACTGGATGTCATGATCCCGGCTCAGAACACCGGCCTCGGCCCCGAGAAGACCTCTTTCTTCCAGGCTCTGCAGATCCCCACAAAGATCTCAAAGGGTACCATTGAAATTCTCAATGAGATCCACTTGATCAAGAAGGATGACAGGGTTGGTGCGTCCGAGGCTACGCTTCTGAACATGTTGAACATCTCGCCCTTCTCGTATGGTCTGAAGATCCTGCAGGTATGCATCTGTGTGGGGTTTTCATAGCATCTCTCTGTGTCCATCTTTGATACTGCCTTAAGCTGTGTTTGCTGTTTTGTGCATTGCATATCCAGAAACCAAGTTGACTCATTTAACTTTGCAAAAAACCCATGTTGCAACCTATCGTAAAATCAATTTTCTTGCTCCAACACTGAGGCAATATTAGATGTGCACAGCAGTTGCCAGGGGTGGGTGTGAGTTCAAGGGGATTCCTTGTTGCCATTATTGCTCTAAAGCGCTGAATATACTTTGTTTACGTTAACATGCTCTGCTCCTTTGTACAGGTGTACGACTCTGGTACCGTGTTCTCCCCCGACATCTTGGACATCACACCAGAGGACCTGCGATCAGCGTTTGTCGAGGGTGTCCGCAATGTTGCTGCCGTATCCTTGTCCATCGGATACCCGACTGTTGCATCGGTCCCACACTCCATTGTCAACGGTCTCAAGAACCTCATTGCCATTGCCGTGGAAACAGACATTACATTCAAGGAGGCTGAAATGGTCAGTGTCATGTCAGAATTGCTTTCCATCGCCAGCTGTGGTGAATTCTTGAGTGGCCGTAGCTAGGTCTTGGGCTTGGCAATAACTGTATGGTCTCATACAGTGGAAGCAGTGTGGACGCTTAAAATTGTTTCTTGAGGCAAGAACTAAGCCAACTGCAAGGAACTTTCACTTTGAAAAAATCCGTTACATGTGATTAGTATATATTACAGAAGCAATCTTGGCATAAAGCCAAAACTGGTAATGACATACTTTTTGTGTTAGGATTCAGACTGCACCAAAGCTGATGTTCCGTACATCTGATGGCTTTTCCTATGGCGTAGTTAAATCGCATAGCTTCAGAGATGTTTTAGTGCCTTGTTTTTCAAAGTGTATGTTGTTATTCCCCGCCCCCAACCCCCTACGAGCTATCGGTAGTAGCTTTTTTTTTGTTTGTTTGTTTCAGTATCAAGATCTGCATAGTTATTACAAGCTTTTCGTGATGCTTCTACTCATACTTAAAATGTTACATTTGGCTTAGAGGTTCCTCTGTTGCTACACTATCTGAAGCTATGCTTTTGGGGCAATTGACGGTTAAATCGCAACTCTCTTAGTCTTATGTGGGGCGCTTATTATCTTATTGGTGATAACTAGCCCACTTTTGCTGTGAGGCTCACCTGAGGCATGCGTTGCTCTACGCAGGCCAAGGAGTACCTCAAGGACCCGTCGAAGTTCGCTGCAGCAGCAGCTCCAGCCGCAGGAGGTGGGGCAGCTGCATCCAAGCCGGAGGAGTCTAAGAAGGAAGAAGCCAAGAAGGAGGAATCCGAAGAGGAGGACGACGACATGGGCTTCGGACTCTTTGACTGAGCCTCCATATGGCTGGCTGCCCACTGCTGCAGCAATGCAGCAGTGGCTTTTACCGCCCAATAAAGTTGCTCAGAAAAGCCTGCCACATGTTTTATTCAAGAGTGTGGATATACAGGACAGAAGTTATTGCTATACAGTTAAACCCCTTTATAAGAGCCTCTGATGTAACAGACAATTGCATATTAGACTCAAGTGTGCCTACATGGAAATAGGTGATCAGAAAATGAGAATGGCACCCTGCTTATAACAAACAGCTCTTCTAAGGGACAAGAACTGTTCCCCAGTTCATGTCTTATAAAGGGGCTCTACTGTATCTTGCCACTGGTAGAAGTGATGTGGAGCTGGTGTAGCCATGGAAAATAAGGTTGTTCATTGCAGTTGCAGCACCGTCAATTTGTTTTTTGAAAAACTGGTCCTACATACTTGCATCACACTAAACAGCCATGCAGAAAAGGCCAGCTTTCTCCACCTAAGGGAGTGGTAGCCATTAATTGTAAAGCAAGAGGTAAACACTAACACTAGGTCAGATTGCCAGTTTATCAAAGTATCCTGTAAAGGCTGTGGTAGCTAGCATGTGTCGTTTTAATGCAAAGTTTGGAAGACTGTGGGGAAGGTGTATGTATACATTGGACGTTGTGAAGTGAACCCCCCCCCCCCCCTTTTTTTTGTATAGTGTTGCCCTAATGAACACCTGAGCATTGCTCAGCAGTGTAGGGAAGGAATGGAGATATACAACATATTGGCCTAGAAACGAACTTGCAAAAGGTCCCTTAAATGCAGACCACAATTGAGACAGGATTTTTAGGCGCTATAGGGAATATTATTTCTTTTACAGTACTTTCCAGCCCACAGTGTGTGGGTTATTTAGGCAATGGAAAGCTTTACTCCTAGTTCATTTTTATCTGACATTGAGCAATTGCCCCGCAAGAAGCTTGCTTGACAAACTGGATGCCATGCTTTTCCATGTACGACGATCGGTCTTCCATTGAATTCTTTTTGGCACATCCTGTCACCTGCAGCAAGTGAGTTGATGAGCACATCTTTCCATGCAGCACCAAAGAACTTTCTGTGGGCAGAGCAGGCTGCATAAGAAATGTTATATAATTATGTTGCTTTGCGTGCCAGAAAAATGGTATTGTCAAGCATGTGATAGAAAGGGGTGGACTGGACCGATTTTGGACATCTGGGGTTCGTTAACATGCATCTAAGTATAATTAATGCATGAGCATTTGTGCATTTTATAACCAATGATATGTGGCTGCCAGGGGCGTAGCCAGAAATTTTTTTCGGGGGGGGGGGGGGGGGGGGCACCTCCTTGAAATGGTCATTTTTCACGCTGTATGCCATGGCGAAAAAAAATTTCGGGGGGGGGGGGGGGCACGTGCCGGTGTGCCACCCCCTGGCTACGCCACTGGTGGCTGCCACAGATGGTATTGCAACTGCGGTCTTAGGCCTAATGGAATGGTATACAACCATGGCCACTGGGCTACTATGGTGTAGTAGCTCTTGCTGATGATGATGATGTCTCATTGTTGAAACAAATACAGAGATAGCTCTTTGAACACGACTGATCGCAGGGTGCTAGTGACATATAGAAATGTCATGCAGCTGAGATAATTTCTTTTTACTTTTTAACAGTGCAACTGCATAAGCCAACTGATGGTCCGAGCAGAGCAAACGGAAAACTACCATCATGAACCTGCACACTCTCTTCATCCTCTTCTTCATCTCTGCTTCGTTCCCAGAACATGTGCGCCAGTTCGTCTGGCGGAGGTTGCATTAACTCTGATGGGTGAGAGAACGAGTATAGCGAGAGTGAAAGAAAGAGAAATTATAGACCTTTTCACTGAAGGCTCCCTGGGCGCCGCCATAGTGCTCTCTGGGCTGTTGTTAACATGCGTGACCCCCCCAAAAATGCACGGCCGAGCCTGTGACATAGGTTTTTGTGCTCCCGTGCAACAGCCCAGAAAGGAGGGGATCCTCCTCTCCGTTAAAAAGGTCTATTGGCAGAAAAAATTTATTCGTGAGGTGGGATTCAAACCAATGTAGCCATAATCCGAAGGCAAGCGTCTCAAGCGCTCGGCTATCCAGGCAGGCTAGCAGACCGTTGCATAGCCTTGAACAGTATAGTATAGCAAGAAGGTAGGAAAGGGAAGTGAGGGTGAGGAGGAAATCATGGCAAAGAAAGAAATAGAGAGAGAGAAAGCGAATAACAGAGAAAAAGAAGGCCGCCCAGATCTGCACTTGCTTCAGGCTTGGAACCACTAGTGCAAAGCTGCCTTAACTTTTTCATTAGAAAGATTTTTAATTTTAATATCTGGGGTGCTACGTCCCAAAACCACGATATTACACTCAAACCTCGATATAACGAAATATCGGTTATAACGAAGTAAATGGAGAATACTCTTGCAATGGATATAGTGCTAGGAATATACCTTTATAATGAATTTTCGGATATAACGAACTTATTTTCGAGTGAGATGCAACTTCGTTATCATGAGGTTTGAGTGTATGAGAGACGCCATAGTGTAGGGCTCTGGGAATTTCGACCATTCATTAGAAAGAAGAAGGGTCCAATTGGCTGAAACAGCAGTTGTAGGTGGGGGGTTCAGTTTGCAGCAAAAAGTTTCAGACGTATTGCACATCTTGTAAAACGAGGATAAACTGAAGTGTTTCATCACATTCAAGACTAGTCAACAGACCTGGGTGCAATGTTGCTGCAGAATGCAACCTTTGAAAGTGGACTTCTGGATGACAGAACGAGTGTGATGGTGCTAGTTCTATGCAAAACCAGTTATTTAGTAACTTTACTGACTAATGAAGGTACCGTGTAGCCTCAACACTTGGTAGCTGCTCATGCGATATTGGCAAAATGGGTATTGCAGATAAATGCCTTGCATGAATGTAAAGTTTCGTGACACAGTATTTTGTAGAAAGCTTTTATTCGCATTCAGCACCCATTCTCTCATTCAACACATGGCCCAGAAAAAAAAAGAAAAACCCACAAGCACTTTCACAGGGTAAACACAGAGGGAGGGGGGAGACCCGAGGATGTCACAGGCCTTCACACAGAAATGTGAGGATGATTTTCTGCGCTCGTTCCACGACATGTCCAGCAAAAGAATGGAGAACAACCTCGATGCCGCAGTGTGGTCCGCTGCTGCGTCGATTGTATGTCACAGGATACAGCAGCAAGTGACGAGTTGCTCCTCAGATGCCCCTGTTGGGAAGGTCCTTGACCTTGTAGATACGCACCAACCAGTGCTCTGTCGTGTATGCTTCTTCTAGAACGTCGAGCTCAAAGTCCTTGTTGCCAATTTCAGCGTTGCGCACCCTGTCGTAGCCTGGTGGCTTCCCTGGAAATGTGAATAAAATTGGTAAACAGAAACTCTCCAATTTTTCTCTCTCTTGTTGCATCAGCCCGAAATCGCTGCAAATCGAGCAGTGAAATTAGCTTTGAGAAAGATCAAAGCAAAGAGTAACAAACCAAAGGAGTGATTCCTTTTGTCCTTAAAACTTGCACAAACCTTATTTGCCTTTATTCTTACTCATTACTGCATGGTTAGCTTAATCAAACTTCAAAGTCTTCTACCCTCACCTTTGCAAGATCCATTGGTAACATTAATAACATGTGCTCAATGCTATGGTTAAAACAGTAGCACCAACGCGTATTTTCCAAGTGAAAGTAAGAACTGTGCCATATGCTTGCATGTAAAAGGATAACATTTATCAAATAAGAAAGTCAGTAAGTGCCTCACAGGATCTTTCAATATGATGCTAAAGTTCTCTTGAAATGACAGGTCTGGCCATTGACATCATGATGAAGCTGTGATGCACAAAAAAATGACCTTGTGCAGCGATAAGCCTATATATGCTGGTGTTGTTCAAAAAAGAGTAAACTAGAGCGCTGCATACATCTATCCTAACTGTGCAAATGCCTGGGCTGCTGCAATGATAACACAGGCAGTCAGCCACTGTGCTCAAACTGGTTTGTCAAAACGAGTACATTGTGAGAGCTGTCAGGAGCCTGTCAGAACTTCCACTTGAGCTTCGTGCATTTGGACCTTCATTTATCCCAACACAACAACTACTAATTGAATATGTCACATCGGTATTGACGTGACATCTTGAACTTCACAAATCCTTTATTGTGAAATATATCAGTGCTCAGCAATAAGAAAGGATCGCATTGCATTAGAACCATGCAGAATTTTGTGAAGAAACTACCAGGTTGAGCTGCAAGAAACTTATTATTGTGAAACGTACCTGCTTCAGTGTAGACGGAGCCAAAACGGTAGTAACACATTTTGTACATGAGGCAGTTGAGCAGAACGGGGGAGCCCTCGCGGTCCACGCTGAATTCTCCCGATGGAGTGTAGTAGTCCTGCTCCTTGATGTGCTGGCCTCTATCGGTGCTCCCGCCAATGCGCACCATCCACAAGAATTTGTTGATGTCTGCATCAGGCAGAAGCAATGCAACAAACTGCCCTCAAATGTAACAATTTCATCTTAAAGGGACACTAAAAAAAAAAAACATTTTTGGTTTGGTTAGATTGATTTTTTAGCTGCTTTGAGTCTACCACCGCTTTCTGTGTGCCAATAACAAAATTTTCGCACCAAAACAGCCACCGCAAGTCCCTGGTGCCATTTCTCAACTTCAATCGCTGCACCGATTAGAGTACCTGATGCCACCATCTTGGCTGCCAATTCCTGCGTATCATCGGGCGTTCGAAAGCTCCTTAGCCGTAATATGTAGCAAAAGCTCTGGCTTACTGCAAGTTTGTTTAATGTCTAAATTTATGTAATTCATCTTTGATCTGTAAGCGATAACAGTAATTAAGTAATCAATACAGAGAATTTGGCGTCATGTATTGAGGTACCCATGGACTATGACAAACGGCACCACTCCAGTTTCTCAATTTCGTCGTTTTCTCGCTTTCAGATGCTGCATTCTCACCAGGAATGGTGAATCGGTTATCATACAAGCGTAATCTTTTGATCTAGCTCAACTTATTATTACCCTTTGGTGTCCCCTTATATCAACTATACAATATTTGACTCAGTGACTGAGTTGACTAGCGGCTGTGAGACGATTTGAAAAGAATTTTTTTTTACTCCTGGGTTGCCTGCAGCGTAATATATCAATGAAATTAAACATATGCATTTGGTCAGATATTGTAAAAGCAACTTGTAGAAAGTTTTGCCCGCAAGAACTGTTTTCGTAAGATCTACAGTGACCAAAGGACACTAGACAAACACTTATTTAAACAAGTAGGCATTGTGCAAACACAAAACATTACAGAAGGGTCTAAGCCGGAAGTAAACACAAAAGTAAAATACGTCATTATAAGCGTTATTAGCCCTTCAAATCATGAAAACGACGCAAATATAACCCTATTTTATTAGCTGGATGAAATATGTGTGTTACAACGAAGTAGAATGTGAAAAATACAGGAGTCTCTTCTTGCACAGAAGCAAAATGACAATTATTCCTTAAAAAGATACCCTGTATGGTAAAGTTGTACAGCTACATTGTAGAGAATCTGATCGGGAGGTCTCACAGAAACCAAAAGCTCGGTTGTGGACTGAGAATATGGGGTGGCAGGAGTTGCGGCTTCTGAACTGTTACGTTACAGTGATGAAGTAAATTGTTCATTGTGGCTAGCTCATCTCTACAGCAATATTTAGATATGAGATCATCAACTACAGTCTACACTCGTTATAACGGACCCGGGTACAACAGACTTTCGGTTACAACGGACCATTATTCAGCCTAAGTTTGGTCTGTGTATTAGACTAATGGAGCGAAGTTCGCTTTTAACGGACCGCGATACAACGGACTATCGGCTACAGTGGACGAAATCAGCTGTATTTTTTGTCAAAATTGAGCGCATAAAGTGGACTTTTGCCGCATTGACGCGGGCTGGCAACAAACTTGACCACGCCGCTCTCTACGCATTAAAGCCGCGGTAATTTTAAGTTGCGGCTGGCAACATTGGTGGTTTTCAGCCAAGGCAAGCCTGCAGCCAAGCCAGTCTGAGAGCGCGTTGGACACGCGAAGGGTTCAAGTGTTGCAGCTGACTTAAATGCAGTGCCGCGGTGCGAAGTGATTGTATCATCGCTCAAGGGTGCCCGCCAATCTCATATCGCAAATTTCTTTTCGATCTAAGTGTAAATAAAAAGCTTTTGTTTGTGGTTTGCGTTAGACGTTCGTCACTCACTGCAGTAACGTTGTTAGGCATCGCGACCAAAGTTTTCAAAGAAAGACGTTTTCATGCACCAAGCAGGTGAGTTCCACTGTTAAATTAGTATGTTAGAGGTGCCTTGGTGCTGTTCAGCAGGGCTGGGCAGTATCGAAGATACATGTATCTTCGATACTATCCTAGATACTCTTTGGGTATCTTGTATCTGTATCGCGATACGTCTCACAAGACGAGTATCTGTATCTGTATTTCCGATACATTCAATTATGTATCTTGTATCTTAAGATACAAGATACTGCTATCGCAACACTACCGGGCGAAAGAAAAATCGCTTACTGAACTCCGCTTCTCAAGCTACTGGTGCCACTAAGCCACCTGAATAAAACTAAGGGCAGTGACATATTTTTATCTTTCCGACATAGTCTACTAGTCAGGGCAGGCGATGAGCTGTGCGCATCCCTTTTGGTGAAGCAGAGCAATATGACAGCGCTTGCGCAGTCCCGACAGAAACAAGCGCGCGAACGTAGACGTTTGCGAGCTTGCCCACATGCGTTTTCTTTTGTCGAATTTTTCCCTTTTTATTTGTTTCAGTGTCTTGACACTCTTAGCCACTTAACAGCGCCGCGTACCACAATGCGTCTGATGCCGCCCTGGTGCGTGGTACTGCTACGAAGTCTGAAGCACGAGGTTGCTTTGCATCCCGTGGCTTTCACACATCAGCGATTTGAAGGATCTTGTGGATGTAAGTATAAATTACACGCGATTGACTTATGTGCAAATAAGATTCTAACTATAGCGCTGCCGGTAGCGATGCTATATCTCATAGAACGAGCGTTTACCTACCAGACGATATCTCGGCGTACCATATCCCTTTCTTCTTGCAATTTCTATTCCAATAGCTCTTAAAATCATAATGTCAGCACAAGTGCTTTCTTAGTTGTCCCTCTCTTGCATACCATACATTACCAAGGGCTACGAACTGTTTTTTTCCCGGCCTGGTGACGGCAGTATGTCTTTTCTAAGCAGCCAAAATAAGCTCTCGGTGGTATCCTTACTTTTAAGTGTCTGTTTTATTTCTGCTACTGTTTACACATTTATATTCACTTGAGTTTACTCGTCTGCCTAGGCGATTTGGGAAAAAAAGTATTTGTGTGCATGCATTAAGTGAGCAGTACCAAACATTTTGTTTACTGCTTGGTCAATTGGCGAAATTGAGTTTACATTATAATAATGGAAATAATTAGAAGCTATCTTAAACATCTTAGGAATGGTATTCGAGTAACATTTTTATACCAAATGGTCCGGTGGACTCGTGAGCGTCCCAACGAGCTATTTTAGGCAATTTTCCGCATAGCATTGACTTTTTTATTGTCTAACCTGAACAGGTAAGTTGACGATACTTGATGCTTAATTGTCATAGCTATTAGGTGTGCCCCCCTGTGAATATACGTATTCACTATGAATGTTTCATACGGAACGGCTTTTCTATTTTAATTGCAATTGTTTTCCTTATTTTTTTTACTATTACTCATTGCCAGCTAATCGGAGCTATGGGCGGCAATAGCGTGGATAGCGGCATTTTCAGGCGACGATTCGTGCAGCTACACTGCCACGCACTCTTATTTTTTTTATTTTGGTGTGATCGGGTTTAAACCACTAAAAACTGTCATCACTGCTCGGCGCAAGCCGCACCGCAATGTTTCGGAACCTTCGAGATTGTCTCAGATTGTTCTGTTAAGATTCCGCGCAAATCCTGCCGTGGAAGCCGCATTTCGATGAAGGCGAAATGATAGAGGCGCATGTACTTAGGTTTAATTGCACGTTAAAGAACAGCGGATGGTGAAACTTTCTGGAGCCCTCCACTACTGCGTCCCACGTTATCGTGGTTTTTGGACGTTAAACCCCCAAAATCATTTAGATTAGGTGTAGTACGCGCGTACTCTAGTTCATTTGTGAGCTTACGCAAGCACCAGCGATAGCACTAGAAGGTGCGATCACTGATGTATAAAACAAGACGCGTTCCGCCGATGATCAAATTACCGAAGGCCGACGACATTTATTGCCGATATCAGAGTACAGGGCGCTTTGCGTTGAGTTTACATGGTTTTCTGAGCACAAGTTAGCCCAATAAAGAGTTTCGTCTATACCAGAGTGACTGCCGCTTCCTTCATAGTCACCATCACGTGACAATACAATAGGTCTGAGGCGTCTCTGGGGTGCACATGTCGTCTCGTTGAAGAAAAACTGATTGCACGTCAGTGAGTATATAGATACAGAACCCTTTACGCCAGTAGATAAGAATAATATGAAAAGTAATTGCAGTTTAATGTGCTCTACGTATACATAATGCGTCACAAAAAATGTCGCTACCAGCGTTGTCACTGCTGTACACCGGGGATTCGGTATTACATAAACGGTCTCTTATGAGCAAGGTAAAAGTGAACGCCGGTATTTGCGCCATCGTGCGAAGGCTTCTTATTGAAGCTCGTGTGGTTAGATGGCAACCCGCTAGCTGGTCGGCAGGCTGAGAAGCGACTCGCGCCAATTACAAAAATGACAAGCAAAAACCGCTGTCAGCGAAGTGTCTAAAGAGCGGTCCTGTTAAGCAGCTAATAGAATTGGAGGGAACACAGCGCGAAAGAAGACGAGGACAAGGAAGGGCGACGCACACACAACGCTGACTTACAACATTTTATTCAATGTAACGGATGAACATCATACATATGCCACCGACATGCGCGACAAAGTGTTGTAAGCCAGCGCTGCGTGTCCGTCGCCCTTCATTGTCCCCGTCTTCTTTTGCGCTGTGTTCCCTCCGATGTTTAACCTACACGCCCACGCTTCGACGATAAGCTAAAAGAAACCCTAACAAGATCTTCGGAAGTAAACTAATGTACTTTGATCAAAAAGTACAAAACACTTGATAAAATAACAGACATTTCATTAAAATTAAATTAAATTGGTCAAACGTAAAAAAAATTTTAACAGACCTTTTTGTGTATAGGCATTCGTCGCTACATTATCGGGGTCTCTAACAACAAATTTGCGAATGTATCGAAGTATCTTAAGATACAATTGGCATGTATCGTATCGGATACAATTGTTGCGGTAGTATCTTGTATCTGTATCTCCAATACTTCTTGCCTGAGTATCTTGTATCGTATCGCGATACAATGTCAAAGTATCTTTGCCCAGCCCTGCTGTTCAGTTCAGAACTCTCAGAACAAGTTTGGATTGTCCAGCGAGCCGTGGAGGATGCGCTGGAGCAACAGCTACCAGCGGTCTATAGGCGGCCCCATTTAAATATGCCTTCCCGTCCGCACAAATGAGAAAGAATTTATTCCAAGCCGATCAACAGAAGTGGCTTGAAAAGCCTGCTGGAAACGCATTTAATATCGGGCTACGCTTTGCTGCTGTGCAGGGGCCACATAGCGTCCCTGCACCTACCGTAACCGCAATCGCTCATTAATTACAACTGGCGCTGCAATTTTGTTCATAACCGCTGCTGGTGATTGAAGTCTTTCGTAACCATGCTGTCGAATACGTTCAGCGTGTATCAGCAGAACTAGCGTGCCCCATACTACTGACGATTGTCACACGGTGACGCACCCCCCCCCCCCTTCCCCTGTGGAGTTTGGATATTACGGACTTCGGATAAAACGGACTCATTTTGCCGGATTATCATGGTCCGTTGTAACGAGAGTAGACTGTATAGGGAAACATTCTGGGAAAGCACATACCCAGCTATTTAAAAGAAATTACTGTAGGATCTTGAAGCTGTGCACTGAGTTATAAGGGGCTCTCGAACTATTATTCCTTAAGAAAAGCCCGATGCATGGTTCACAAGCATCTTTGTCTTCTTCCTACATCAAAATGGGGCCACCACAACCGCAACTAAGTGCACAGCCTTTTGCACAAAAATAATGCTTCCTGTAAGCCACTGAAAAATGATTTCAAAAGTGAACGCTTTGAATGGCAATCTATTGACACCATGAGCAAATACCCAGCTGCTTACCGGACAACTTCTTTTAGTGCTTTGTTAGCCGCTTTACATTTATTATTCAAACAAGCAGTACAGGTGGAATAAAGTGTTTCAATGTGCATTATTTTCAATTGTGTGTCAGCTTTTGATGCATATCCTAAGCAAGCACAATTGTTCACACAATGTCTGAAAAGAATACAGCAGGCACTTGTACTCAAAATTTGTAGAAAAGCGCCGAATACTATGGTGTAAAATGTTTATTCTTTTGCAGCTAAGTATACCGTATTTACTCGATTCTACCGCGCCCTCGATTGTAACGCGCACCCGTTTTCCGCGACCAAAAAAGAAAAAAAAGTAAAACATCGATTGTAACGCGCACCCATTTTTCGTGACAGAGAAGAAAAAGTCCGTAGGAGTCAACCTTCGCACATGCAGAACAACAAGCATTTGGGTTTTCATGAAGTTTGTGAGCCAGCACCTGCTTGCTTTGAAATCGCTCCGCGTTAGCCCTTTTTCTAAGGCTAACTGCATTGCCCGGACCTGGAGCCGGTCTGTCGTCACGGGCCGCTGTGCCGCTCGCTGCTCAAGCACATACTCGGCCAGCACCTCTTTGTTTTCGGGAAACCGGCTCTGCTTTGGTCCACTGGAAACCTTTTCGTGAAGCTTTGCTGTCAGAAATCTGCTTCTGTTCGCGTCAGTCTCTCACGCACGTTTCGGGAACTCCGAACGACCGCGATGCGGCCCGATTTCCGTCCGTCTCTGCACATGTAATAACTTTTCTTTTAAATGCCGTATCGTGGTGCACTCGTCGAGTCTTTGGAGTCGGCACTTCCATGCCGTCGATGCGAACGCAGAACAAGATGACAAACTCCTCAGCACACGTACGAACTGAAACAATCAGAAATGGCCAATGCGCGTAGGAGGCGGCCATTTTTGAAATGCCGATGGCGATATGATAACCGAGTTTAACAGAGTCTTTTTTTTTTCTTTTTTTTTTCTTTTCTTTTTTTTTTTTTTTTTTGGTACTCGATTCTAACGCGCATGCGACTTTTGGACCCGTTTTACCGGAAAAAAGGTGCGCGTTAGATTCGAGTAAATACGGTACATAACAATGCTTCAAGAGGCAGGACAGCAAAATTCAGGTGTTTTGGTGCCATAATCATGATCTGATTATGAGGCACACTGTCGTTGGTTACTCCGTACTGTCTACCTGGTTTTCCTTAACGTGAACCTAAATCTAGGAGCGTGAGCATTTTTGCACTTTGGCTGGATTGAAATGCTGGTTCTGTGGCAGCCAGCAATGACTGCTGAGCATCAAACAGAGCAGCACAACATTAAAGCCTTTGTGCTTCTGCGGTGAAAAGGGCAAGGACAACAAGAAGGGAATGGCTACTGACCGTCTGACGAGTAGCCCGAGAGACCGCCAAAGATGACGAGCACGTAGTTGACGTCCAGCTCGCGCATGATCTCGTAGGCCCGATCCTCGGGAGAGGCCATGGCCTGGCCAACACGAGAGATGTGCGTGTTGTTCCAAGTGTTGTTGTCCACTAGGATGGTGCGGTTTGCCATGGCCGTGATCTGGTAGCCGTAGTCCCACCATGACATCACCTTGGCATCCTGCCATGCGCAGACAAATAATTCAGAGGTCAATGAATGTTACATACATGAGCAGAGGCACATCTTTCTCACTTTCGTAAGGGAAGGGAGGGAGGGGAGGGATCGGCAGCCAAAGCAGCCATGTATTGAGGGTAATAAAGCAGTGTTGTGATCAGAATCGCAAGTCTAGCCCAAGGTTAGTTCGAGCAGTATGCTGCATGTCTAGGATAAATTCAGCCTGAAGTTAAACATATCATAGTTTTCAGCCCCCCAATAGACCAGGTTGAATGAGGGGTAGGGGCGGAGGGTGACAGTCACTAAGTGACCATGCAAGTAAGAGCAGTATTTCGCATGTGGCTATGGTGACTTGAGTCCTTGAGGGCAGTAAAAAAATGCATGGATTCATTATTCCTGGACAATTTCATGGTTTCTAGGGATTCGGAAAAAGGAGACACGTCGTTGAGAGGTGCTGCTGTAGAATGCAGCCATAATTAGTGCATACCTCAGGGGTGTTGTGTCGCAGCCAGTAGTAGGCCTCACGAAAGTCATCGAAGATGATGCGCGAGCCGTCGTGGGCTCTTGCCGACAGCACAATGGAAGGCGATGAGTACGCTTCTGAAGTCACCCAGGTGCAGTGCATAGTGTACGACGTCAGAAATATGCACATCATAGCCACAAAACCCTGTGCCACCTGAAACACATTACAAAGTCCCAACAGCCATTGTCACACAACAATGAGCATATGCATAGAGATTGCAGTGCAAACTACCACACAGAGAATTTATACAGAGACATTTACCTAATACACTGTAAAATCCTGAGCAAGCGCCCCCCCCTTATGGTGAAGGATAATTTGACAAGATTTGGAGGGGCAGCCCTTGCTCGGTCATGGATCAAAATTCAAGATGGCAGCGGAAGAGCCGCTAAAAATAAAGAATGCACACCCGTGCTTCTAATGAAATGTTTTGAGTACGCATGCATTCATTGTTTTCATTTGCCCTCATCAGGCGAATAAAAACAGTGAATGAAACAGTGGAAATGGTGGGAGGGGAGAAGAGGCCACATATTTTAAATTTCTTGAAGATGGGAAGGGGGGTGCTTGCTCGGGATTTTATGGTACAATAAATTTTCAGACAATGCAACGCATGTACCACGGGAGACACCCAGATCAACTTTGACCACCTGGGGTTCCTAACTGTGCATACAAGTCTAAGTACAAACAGCATTTTTCCGTATTGCTGTCATTAAAAACACAGCCACCATGTCTGGAAATCGAGCCCACTGCCTCACATTTGGCAGCGCAAAGCTAATGCCATTGAGCATTACAATGGATGTACCCCCCCCCCCTCCCCCCACACACACACGTGTGTACGGTGCCAACAAATTGAAATGTGACATAAAAAATTACCGGAGTGCAAAATTTCTAGATAACTGCGTCATGTTGCTACAGATCTGACTGCTAAAGGTAATGTTGGCTCTTATGTAAGTGTCAGTGATGAAATTACACCGATATGACAAAAACCAGAACTGAACGTATGTGCATTACTTAGCCCTAAGTTGTCGCATTTGAATCTTCCAGCTCTGTACACATGCAACGTAGGCATATGTAAACTAGCACATGGTTTATTCATATTTAATCATAGCTTTAACACAAATATTTTGATTCATATAAAAAGAATGAAAATGTAATGTTATATGAAGAAATAAAATACATTTTTTCAACGACACGAACCTCTAGAGTGAAATCACCGCACTAGTCAGCTCGATCGGTATTAACTTTTATCAAAATGCATCTGTACTTTATGCAGCCAGCAGTTCTTTACATCATCTACCTAAAAGTAGCGCGAAATATGGTAGTCCTGTTAAACATGACTGTTTTCTTTCAGTGACTGCAGACGCTCACCTCGGTGCGCATGAAGTAGTTACCCTCATGGCGCTTGCCCTTCTTGTCCGTTGGAGCAGCGTCCATCTGCTTGGAGTAAGTGCTGAGCATGGCCGAGACTCCAATGCCGGCCAGGATGCACATGACAGGCGCCAGCACCAGCATCAGACGCACCATCACGCCCTGCACATACCAGAGGAAAATCCCGTTAAACATTCCCAAAACGCAAAAATTCATAGTTTTACACAAGGTGTGCGTCAGTGACAACTTATGCCTGTGTCACACAGTGCACTGCTGATTACGCTTAGGCGCAACCGGGATAAAATTTCTCCACA
Organism: Rhipicephalus appendiculatus; assembly: GCA_030522465.1. NCBI lineage: Eukaryota > Metazoa > Arthropoda > Arachnida > Ixodida > Ixodidae > Rhipicephalus > Rhipicephalus appendiculatus. The sequence goes on from JALIZH010032971.1 coordinate 738,976, forward strand.
GCGATTGGCAGTCTAGTGCAGCTTGCATAAAAAAGCCAATCACGGTCAATAAATTCAATCCATATCAGTAGGCTCGTGCGAATATTCGGATGCTCCGAATATTCGAAAGAATACTGCAGTATTCGAATTCGCTTCGATTCGAATTTAAATTATTGAAAATTTCGAAGTATTCGAAACGGACGAATAGACGCATATTAGTCCGCATGTAACACCTGTAAAGGTGGTTTCACTGCAGTGGAGGGGTGCTAAGCCGTGAAAGCACCTTTCCAGGCGTATATTGGTCCGCATGTAACTTTCTGTAAAGGTGGTTTCACTGCAGTAAAGTGGTGCTAAGCCGTGAAGACACGTATCCAGAAAAAATCCGCACTGCCGCGAAGCCCCACTTCACGGTTAAATGAAGATATTACCCTCACATCGATTCATTTTTACAGTTTAAAAGCTTGTTATACCGGCTTATATGCTCTAAATATAGTAAATTTTAAAACGTAACTAATTTTGCATGTTATCACTTGCATCCTACTGAAAGTCAAATCCTGCTACTATTCAAAGTTGTTTCCACTTCCTTTGAAAAAAAAAAAAAAAAGGCATTTGCACAAGCCTTGTTTTAATTTTTAAAAAAATATTGTGCAGGTTAGGTCATGACAAATATGCCCATTTTTTATTATATTATATGATATATACTATTCGAATTCGATTCGAAATTATTCGACCAAAATCACTATTCGCTTCGAACCTAAAATTCACTATTCGCACAAGCCTACATATCAGGCCCAACTGCAATCCTATCTGACCATGTGACACTGGTATTATAGGGAAGTAACAGCTCATTACAAATTTAGAAAATAAGCATAGGAAGCACTGTGTGCCACAGTCAGAAACAACTTAACAAGACAGGGGAATTTCCTCCTCAAAGGCGGATGAATATGACCCTGCACCAATGGGTGGGTACTCAAACAGGGGCAATAATTAAGGGTGCCACTCACGGCGAAGTATATGCTTGTGATGCCGTAGAGGATGATGAAGATGTTTGCATCAGTCAGTTTGCTGAAGCAGAAGTACAGGCCGACCGGAAACATGAAGACAAGAAGCTGCAAGTCGAAGTAGAAGGAGGACCAAGATGTCGGCTGGTGCTCGGAAACGGAGGCAATGATTGGGATGTTGTTCTTCGCATACGAGGGATCCAGCAGAGAGTAGAAACGTCCGGTCCATGGGGAGATCTCTAAAGCACACTTTCGCTAAGGAATACAAAACTCAGCGGGCAACACTGTGATCACTAACAAAAACAGACAACAGTGCTTTTGACTCTCTCATTCATCTCATCCTTATAGCCTCTTGTGCCCTATTGTGTAGGGTAGCAAACTATGAGAAAATAAAGAAGCAGAAGCTTTCTTCCATTTCTTTCTCCTTACAGTTTTTTTTTATGTAAAGCTATTTTGTGCCTCGTGTATGAATTCAAAGAATTAAAAAAAATTAACCATGAAATCAAGTTGCATAAACGCATTGTTTTAGTACTTACAATGGTGTCACACGTTGAGAGAAAAAAGTTACCGTCTTTAGTGGTGTATACTTGCATTCTGCAGCAAATATCTCAGTACCTGCACAGTGAATTTAACTTTAGTAATGTATAACTGATGCTGTATTACTTATCAGGAAAACAAGAAACACAACATTAATGAACAACGAATGCTCATGATAATGATGGTTGCAATTTTGCACTTCAGAACTTGTGAGGGCTGCATACTGCTCTGCCTAAGAAACATTGGAGTGTTCCAAAAGATTATGTTCCTTCCTTCAGTCGTACGTCAGCCTCACAAGCACTTATTGAACAAAAGTGCATAGATACCTTTGAATACAACAAACTCCCAAATTAAGCTGCTCGAAGCCATACAAATGCAATGAAAAATCTTTCTTCAATGAATCTACTCCACTGTTCATGAGTCTCGCAAGGCTTGGTCCTCCTGCAGTTGGCCACGTCTTATTCCCCGACACCCGATGCAACGGCACAAAGCATGAAAGTGAACCTTCACACACATAATAATAATATTAATTGCTGGGGTTTAAAAAGCTGCCATGGTGAAGGGCTTGTAAATTTCGACCACTTGGTTTTTTTTTTTCTTTTTTTTTTTTAAACAAGTACTTAAACCTAAGCACACAGGCCTGTAGCATTTTGCCACCATCGAAATGCTGCTGCCACAGCCGCGGTTGGATCCCACGACCTTAGAATAGGCAGTCAGGCACCATAACCACTAGACCACCGTAATGGGTAACTGTCACACACGGCAGAGCTCAGTTGCTCCTACCGAGAGTACACAGCACTATGTGAAGACATGAAGCAAGGATACTGCCGAGGATGGTGAGCACGCCACCCACAGCCAGTGTCACTGAGGCTGTTGCCACAATGACAGTGCGGAAGAGAAGCTCGAAGTGCTCCTTTGGCAGCTTGGAACGCACGTAGTCCACAAAGGCGTGCAGTTGGCACAGGCCGAACACACCCAAGGCCTGCGTAATAGAAAAGGTAGGCACATACTTGGGGTCTGAAACGCTGAAGAAAGAGTGAGTGTGCTGAATTTCTAAGAGACAGTAAGTAGAAATAAAAAAAATAGAATATTTGGTATGCTTTTAAATGGAAGGCCAGAGCAAGAACATCACCTCGCAGATTACACAAATCATCATTTGCTACTGTAAAGAGTTGGCAGAGCCAAATCCCTTTACAACTTTCCATTGCAACTACATAAACTCAAGTGCTCATCAAGAGCTCAAAGTTTATTAATAAACAGACTTGGTACACTAACTTCACAGGCAACCAAATCAACAAAGACACATCAGACTTACCGCCATGTGCTCCGAGGACTGAACGGGCTGGAAACCGACGAACGAGATTTGCATCGACAGCAGAGTGCCCAACACGTAGAGCTAGCGTAGAAGACAGAGAGAAAAATACAAAGACACGTTGTGCTCAGTACCTCATTTATGCACAGACTAAACAACAAAACAAGCAATATGGAAAAGCTTACCGTGCTGTAGGCCGTGTAAATGCGGTGTGAAAAGCGTCCTGTGAACATCAGTGCCAAAACGTGAAGTGGGATCAAGTTAATGAGGAACACGTAGCCACCCCATGATGATACCTGTGGGAAAGAATCATCCCAATGATGCATGTGCTTCAAGGAAGAAATATGACGATACCTGTGGGAAAGAATCATCCCAATTATGCATGTGCTTCAAGGAAGAAATCTTTCCCTAGGTCTGGCTGTGACTATAGACTGTGCAGGTTTTGTTGCATGCTACCTGTCGCAAATACTACAAGCCACTAGAACTCGTATCAACTAAGAAAAACCAAAAATTTAACGTCCAAGCACTAATCCTAATTCCTAATAGAGAGTTAACAAATATCTATTTTAGTGTAGCTTGGAACATAATTAAAAACTAAACAATAACTAACTGCTTCAAACACAGGCCCTCTATAGTAAATTTGTTATGTTTGCATTCCCCTTGTTAGCAGACCTCATGTCACACTTGCAGTGCAGTAGTGATTTCAGGGTTTATATATCTTGTTCATTCCTACCAGTTAATTTATTTTGTGGTGTCTACATACAGGAATGTCAAGGCTAAAGTCTGAAAGGCCTCGCTAAGGCCTTAGCTTCATCCTTTGTAATAAAAGAAAATAAAAGTTCACTTGACCTAGCTCCGTATGTTTCCAAAGTCTCGGGGGGAACTAAAGGGAAAGATAGATGCTAGGTATGGGCAGGGGCAAGGACGCAGCTCTGCCGCTAGCTGCAGTGATGCAGACAACTGAAACTTAGTACTACATAATATATGTAAGTGCGGACCGGACCACTTAGCCTAGCCTAGCCTAGCCTAGCCTAGAAACTCAACGTAGTTGTAAAAAAACCATCAAGGTGATTTCAGGTTGCATGCTTGGACTAGCAATCACAAAAGCACTTACGATCAACGCTCGTTTGCGCAGCTCACCATGTAAAAGTAGGCAAGCCCACAGAGGGCGGCCCAGAATATGGCTCCCGTCTTGACAGCCTTGATCCACATGTAGTAAGTCAGGAGCATGCAGAAGATGGCAATGCCTTCATTGTCATAGGACCCGGCGACCGATCGAGAGATGTAGCCAGGGACAATAGATATCATAGCAGCAGCCATCAAGCCAGCAGCAGTGTCCTGCGCAAGGACAAGAATCAGTCCATGAAATTGGAAAGCTAAACAAAAGCGCTTTCCATCTGAGAAAGTCCTTTGGCAATCTCAAGGCACTGAGACTGCCAAATACAGTTGTCCACGTTATCTTTAGTATTACAGCAGTGCGACATGCCTGTAATGTGAACACTTTTAGAAGAAAATCGTTAGCCCTTTTGTATGAGTAAATCTTAGTGGGAATCCTTAAGTAAACATGGAAGTTCAAGGACAAGGCTTTAGAAGACACACTATGAGAATACCTTCCAGACAAGCAACCATTACACCCTGTATTGCCCAACGACTACATGTTCTTTTGTGCGCCCTTCCAAATGATACGGACAGAGTCAACGTAAGTTCTACATAACTCTTATACTGTGGAATGTTTCAGTGTGACTGCAGTGAGGGTGATTCAACTTACCTTGAGTTCCTTTGTTAGCAGAAATGTTACGAGAGTCGTCAGACTTGAGAAAAATGGAGCCAAGAAGACACACACATTGCGAATGTCCACCGTAATGTGCAGAAACTGCAATGCATGGTACAGAGCTGCTGATGTCACCATCAATCCTGCAAATGTAAGAGAGGCAACGTGAAGCATGGACGAAAAGTCTTGGACAAAAATATCATTAGATAATCATAAGACAAGCAACAAAGTCTGCTACATCAGCATTATCTTTCAATCGTGTAGATTTATCCAATGAGCTCTGCCACTTCAAGAAGCATCATCTAATGAATGTGCCTTAACATTGTACTGCGGAAAATTAACGTTGCACCAAATTTACCATAAGCTCAGCACATACATACGCTGACATGTTTTTGATACAAGCAGCCAATGATACTGAGAATAACTAAACATATTGCCTTAAAATGTGGCGGCAATCGCCACATTTAAAAAGTAGGGTTAAAGGGACACTAAAGCGGTTTTTAATTCTCGAGTTTATTAATAATTTGTAATCCTTACCGCATTTAACATAGCTATGTACATTTTTTTCGTGATATTTAATTAAACGATGGTGCTATAAGCAGGCAAACTTTGGCCGTGGGAACGCCCATCGGCGCACGCAGAGTGCAGGAGAGGAGGACGGCAGGGAGAGAAACACGGAGAAGTGACGTCATCGGGAGGGGCGCGGAAAATGGCTGCATTGTTCTGTGCCTTTACCTGCTGCCAAGTGAAGCCTCAGTAGTGGGGTTTGCAGGGATTTGCTTACCACCGCACTGTCCTGTTCGCTCACTTCGAGTTCTTGCGATACCGAAGTTCACCAGCAGCATTTCAACGGCCTACGCACAGTGTTTAAGCGGGCTCACCGTGCCGAGTTCTGAACGGCATTCGGCTTCAATAGCACCTACGGTTGCAATAAAGTCGCATTTCACTAACTCCCTCGAGATCAGACGATCACTGCTATTAAGAGCAAAATCTTCAAACCTATAGAAGCAAGTGTGCTATGCCCAAAGTATTTCCAAAATGAAGGCTACGTGCGAATCCCGTCTGGAATGCAGTGGCTACGCTAGGCTATGATGTCGGTGTGACTGAACCGCAACGCAGTCTCTTCTGTATTTCCTCACGACAGGAAGATTTCACCGCCACCGAGACTTGCCATCACGAAAAGCAAGACTGAAGTAACGCCTCTGGTCAGTGTGCGTAGTGCAGCTCTCAGTGCTGCCTCGCTTCCGAGAATGCTGTTCGTTACATAATAAACAGCTAGTGTAGTTATGTCCAACGTGTTATTCGCTATGCGCCCTTTTGTCTCTATTTGGCGAGTGTCCATTGTTTGCTCGTGTCACTGGAGAGCCAGTAACATATGTTGTCACTTCGCGGTGGGCTGGCACTCTATTTTGCTCATGTCACTTTTAGAATTGGAGAAGTGGCGGGCGTGCTTCTTTCTTAAACCAAAATTACAGTGCTCGTTCAGAGCAGTGCTGTCAATGTTAAAACAAAGCTTTGAAAAAGAAAACCATAATGAATTTGCAAGGAATGCTCAATTAAAACTAAGGTCATCGCAGTCCTGAAAGGTCCACGGTGCATTAGCCCACTGCGCCAAGAAACTTGAACAGTGGGATCGATTAATAGGCTGCATTTATTTGTTAACGCATGGGTTATTGCTACGTCTGAATATGATGTTAGACACTTTGTTCCGCAAAATTCTCATTTTGAATCGCTATCGAACGCTTTACGGATTGTGCACTGTGACATGGACACTTTTCATTGTGCATTTTGCTTCATCTGAGATCCAGTTAGCCATGATATTAGGCAGTCAATTGTACAGTCTTGTTGCATGAAATCAACCTTCCAGAAACTGGTGGTTGTACCCGTGTTGCAGCGAGATTTCTCCATTGTGATCCAAAATATCGATCAAAGCTGGGCTTGATCAACAACGAAAGCAGCTATGCCACAGCAATATCACACAGGCCATTTCAATCAAGCCCAACCCCGATCGTATTTTTTCATCAAGATCGAAAAATGCTCCAGCTACTCACTATAGCAGTCTTTAATATCATGATATAAACGACAGCCTATAATCGCCACCAAGACGTTCGGTCACGGTCTAATGTCATCGTACAGACAAAATTGCTATTGAAAGTGTCCATGTAGCGTCACTTGATGATGAAAAAAACACAATGATCCTCATCAGGCTCGACTGTGATCACTGCCTGTGTGACAGATTCAATAACAGTAAATTAGAGATTAGCCATGAATTTCAATATTGTCAACTTGTGCTTATCACAGGTGAAGGTTATGGGTTGAGGCGTGCTTTCTTGTGCAGTGTGATCGATCGATGGCAGCATGTTCGGTCACCGCTTGTATACACGCGCGACTGGCTTGAAAAACTACGGATGTACTACATCTAGCTCACTGCGACAGCCACAGATCACTGTATTAACAACTGTGAGTTTATTTCAAATGAAAAAACATTGACTACACGCTATCGCCTGCTGCTCTGCGCAGTCAGCAGCCTTGGTGGCACCCACGATGATGTTGGGAAGCTCCAACCAATCGTAGCAGCGGATAGATTCGCAGCACTGCCAGAGGCACGTGCTGTGCATTTTTGCCAAAATACAGTCATTCACACCAGCTTATGCCAACTTTCTTCATGATTTTGAGCTCGCTGCATGAAATTCTGTAACACGACACCAAAACCTCATTGTTTTCGAAAAGTGCTTCGGTGTCCCTTTAATATGGGCATTGTTTAGAAATGAGTTCTATGACGTAAGGCAGTTCATCACCTTTGCAATGACCAAATGCACTTTTAATCATATTCTGATGTTTTAAAAACAAAACATAATTAATCACTGCATGCTGGAAGTATAGGCGATGCGCAAAGCGCCGACGACGCCATCTGCCACCACGGCTCGGAAGCGCTTGCGGGCTCGGGCGAGCAGTTTTCCCGCGAGCGTGTACGTGAGTGCACGGATGGACATGTTTTCATCGTGATTTAACGCCTCTGACGGGCTTCAGCGATGCCGAAAAATAACTGCCGCGTTGTTGGCTGCTCAAACACATACAAAAAATCACCAGGAACGCACTTCTACAGGTTTCCGGTGCTATTTCATGAGCAAGAGCGAAGGCGGTGGATTACGGCTGTCCGACGCAGAAGGTAAGCAATCGCGCTTTCTTTACGACAGTGTTAGAACGATTACCGTGTTTTTATTTCTCCATTTATGTCGCTACGTCTTCAGCGAACGCTACTACGTTTACACTTGGTCGCCTCGCCTGCATTGTAGACGCTACAATGCACATGAGGTTGTTATTACTGATAAGACGCAATGCCTAGGGTCTCTTGAATAACGAATGGCGCGAAGCGCAATGCCAGAGAATGTGGGGCAGGTGACGGCTCCTTTACAAAAGCGCCGTGGAATCACACGTGTGCTGCACGAAATCGGCTGCATTCTACCTATTGATGACACTGGAATGCGATCACCGGTGCAGAATGTTCGCTGTGCGCTCGCCTCAACTATACGCATATTGGCTGTAAAACATGGCACCTGTGCGCATTGAAGGCTTTTGACAGGACATTCAACTGATTCAACCTCCTTTTGAATGCCTCGTAACATGACTTCATGCTGATGTGACCGAGGAGTGGGTACAGGCTGCCACCCAGGCTCCGGCAAAGGAGAACTCTTGCGAGGTTTCTTGCTTACAAAAAAGGCACGTTTATTTACATATTTACAAGAGTAAACAAACTAGGTGTAGAGACGCGCCTTTACATGAGAAGAGTTCGCAAGCGACAAGAGGCCCCCAGCGCACCCTCGATGCGCTCCTTTTATATCCAATCGTGCACGCGTGTCTCGTCAAGTCCTTTCACAGGACGCGGACTGCGTGAACCAGCAACGCCGTTGCGCGTTCCCTGCAGCGCACAAGAACACCTCTTGCGTTCCTGCTGGACGCGGACTGCGTTTGGAAGGCATGCCGATGAGCGTCCCTTTCAGGCCGCCTTGCCGGTTATAACAATGCTAATAGGAAACCCTTGCGCCACTAGCGCAAGCTGCCGAGATATTTTTTCACAAGTTTATCGTGCTGGTTTCAAAGTTTTACCAACGCTGACCCTTCGCGTGGCCACACCAGTGAAATCCATGCGCCGGTGCGACAGCGCTCCCTCAAAATCTACTATATAAACACATGGCACGTAAACGAAGCTACTGTGTCGAGAAAAAAACGTTGGTTCACGCGTTGGTTCACTATTATAAAGTGCGGCTCCTTTGCGCACACTATCGCCGCAAAAGTAATTATTTGGAACGCGCAAAAGCGGCAAATCGCACGCGCGCACTTCCGTCATGCTTGCTTGCAGTGAAAGGAGTCGTCTGCTACGCGGCCCGCTTGCGGTTCCGACGGCCGCCGCTACGCGGCTTTCAGTGGCGCCCCTATAGGCGCTGCGCATTGCAGATAGTAACATCACTGCAAAATGTCTCCAGAAAGAGCAGGCTCAACTTATCAGGGAAGAGAGATATTACCTGTTCTCCTTGTAACTAAATGCAAGTTTTATGAAAGCTTCAGTTTATGATTAACAAGGCTTATACCACACTGCTGCCACATTCAAGAGGCTAACAGGAAAAGTATAAAAAAATTGGAAATTACCAGGATAGATTGTGCCACCAATGATCCTGCCCAGAGGGTACCAGGCCCGGTCATCAAACCAGTTGTGAAAGCGGTAGAAGCCTTCTTCAGCGAGGTAGCGTGTGGTGCGGTAGTTGAAGTACGGATCAAATTCGTGAATTACGCTTTCAAAGCGTAGTACAGAGAAGAGCCGGCAGACGAATGCTGAAAGAAAAATAAATGTATCACAGAAAGAAAATTGCGACTTGTGGACAACACGTCATAAGCTTTAACGAAACTAACACTACTCAGCGGCATCTTTACAAACTAGAGTCACACTCGAACGACATACAAGCACACGAAAGTGAACTAGAAACCCAGTTTCCCTTTTGAAATTCCCCACTGAGCGCAAAACAAGGTCAACCTTTTTACAGAGTTTTGCAGCTAGAGCACAGTTAGCACCTGGTTATGCACCAATCAAGAAACAAGCTTAAGTAGTCAGGTGAAGGAAGTGACCACAATTTTTTTTCATTAAGTGTTCATTCTGGAATGATAGTATCATGCATTTATGTTAATATGCAAACTGTGCACATTATAATGTTGCCCAGAACAGATGCAGTATATTAAGTCAAAACTTGCACACCTGGGGCTATATATTCCCCGCGTCACGCTGAGCTGTCTATGAAGAACAGTATGAATTTTTATGTGGATAAAACACCTAACGGTTACATAAGTAAAAGCGCTTAAACCTGGTTCACACCGGCGACTAGCACCGGTCGCGCGACCAAGTTAGTCGCTTTGTGACTGGTCGCAAACAGTCACTTCGGTCGCAAAGCGACTGCTTTTGCTCAGTCGCTCGCTGTGCGACTTTTCAGTTGCGCGACTGCAGTCGCAGGACGGCTGGAACCAATCAGCAAAGCCCAGAAGTGACGTCAGCATTTGTTTACAACCGGGCTCGTCGCTTTTTCTTTCTCTTTCTTTTTTTTTTTATTGCGCTCCCTTGGCTCGCAGATTACGAGATCCGGACGTGACTCTCTGGGTTTGCGACTTCCGTTCGCTCGCATGCAGCCTCTGCCGGTGTGAACATCGGTCGCTTTCAGTCGCTTTTTTGGTCGCCAGTCGCAAATGGTCGCGCGACCGGTGCTAGTCGCCGGTGTGAACCAGCCTTTACATTCAGCCTCCTTGTTTTGCACATTTTGCTGCAAGAAATCCCAGTGCAAACTTCAATGCTCATGCCTGTTTACCGACTTATTATCTGAACAAATCTTTTTGAAACAATGCAAAAAAATCTTTACTCTTCTTAACACATGCCCACTGCTAGTACCGAAGAAACCACGGTTTCAATGCACTTACACACTTAAGACTAAGCTCAAGTACGTCAAATCTTGGCGCACAAAGCCGTGGCATTCCTTCCCTTAAAGGGGCACTGACACAAAATTTCGCGGCCGAGATAGCCTGCGGGATCGATTCCCATGAACATGCGTATATCATCTGCAAAATATCAACAGCGAATATAGCTTGGAAGGTATTTTACAGCAATTTTGAAATTTGAATTTTGAAGGTATTGACACCATCAAAAGGGGCCCCATGGGGACCCCACTTACTTCCCTGACATCACCAAGCTGCAGTTAATAAAACAAGTTATGATGATGTCATAGCCGCCATTTTTCTTTTGCCACATTTGTTCCAGTAGTCTATACTGCTCGGCGGCTGCTCGCGAGTCCGTGGCGGCGGCGCACCTGTTGAAAGTTTGGTGCTTGGCGATATTGCTGTCCCGTTTCCTGTTCGAAAGGACTTCTTGATGCGGACAGTGTGGAAGTACGTCACAGTTCTGTGTGCTAACGTGGTCGAGAGCTGCATGCGCTACGTGGCGATAGTTGCACCCGGCGGCTTGTTTTTGGAACTCTCTCAAACCGAAACTGAAACTGGTCGGTAATGATGAGCCTGTAATTATTTATCTGTCGCGCACTGCAGCAAACGATGTGCTGTGTATGACTAACAGGCCCCCCAGCAACACATTGCAGCAAAAAAATGTGAGGCCAAAATTTTTGTGTCAGCACCCCTTTTAAGGGGTACTAACACCTTTTTTTTAGAAGGTGTGTTTACACTGCCATACAAAGCTCCTGCATACAGAGATGGCTCTGAGAAAGTGTGAGGCTCAGCAAATGCTGGTAAGATGTTTTATTTTGATATTAAAGTCAATTTTCCCATGGTGCACCTACTGACATCGACACTAGCTTGATGTCAGGGTACAGTACTAATTCTGGTGACTTCACGCAGCTGTCTGGCTAATTGTGATGACGTCGGGTACCAAAACTTCCAAAATGGCCGCTTGTGTGTCACCAACGGAGCCACAGTGCGGAGCGGCCGTGGAAACATCACGATATCTTGCGCGGCCACTTGACGAAAAGCTAATACCGTGTTGTGTCGTCAGGGTACAGTAGGAACCGAAACTAGCTTTCAAAAATTCACTGTAATTACTTTTTCAGGGTGCACTCACGCTTAGCAATACATTTTCTAGGCTCTTAAAGGCTTGGCCTTTCAATTGATGCAAAAAGACGACAAATGAAAATTTTCATGTCAGTACCCCTTTAACAGCCAGCAGCCCTAGCTCTTAAATAACTGCCGATGTTCCATCCAAGACTTTCATCACAACTGGAATTCAGCTCTCCGTTGTCATTGTTAAAACAACTTCCTGAGGCGACCTCGCTTTTCATTGTCTCCTTCAACTTGGGGAGACACAAGAGTATTGTTGATGAATGATGCCATCTTTTAACAGCAGTAAAATGAAAATGAGCCAAACAATAAGATCTATTGTTCAAATTCAGTACACACAGCCTCTACTTCAGGGGTCTCAAACACGTGGCCCATGCATGACTGTCTAGGTGTGCCAGACAGATTAATTTTGACTGCTTGGGGCTTAACACGCACCCGAACCTAATGGCAAGGGTGTTTTTGTTTTTCTACCTCACGGAAACACATTCGCTAGGGCTGGGAATGATGCCCCTGTTTTTGAGCTTAGCAGCGCAACACTTTAGCCACTAAGCTGCCACGAGGGGATAGTGTATTGTGGAGCAGAGCTCTGTGACTGCACAGAAATGGGCCAAACAGATAAAGCCCGCAATCTAATATCGGTGTCACACGGCCATCTCTAATCATGATCGAACATGGCTCGGACAAAATTTCCTGATCGTGATCGGCTTGCAAGTTGCAGAAGGGAGCCAATTACTGATGAGGGATTTGATCCTGATCAGGCATAATCATGATCAGCGGTGCACCGTGCAACACTGGAATAACATTCCTCATGTGTTTAAACACGTCCTCGCAGCAAGCACCTGTCACAACAGTGAATTCTAACGGTCAGAAAGTTGGTAAATCATAAACATGGGGATAGTGCAATCAAAACGTTCAGTTGGTTAACCTTAATGTGTTGTGCACAGATATCAAAACTTCACGTGGGCTGCTACACATTTCAGACTTCTTGCTTAATAGATGTAGGCTTTAGAGCAAGCTGCAAGCGTAATATGTTTTAGTATTGGATATCACATTACTAAATCTCACCTAATTAGTAAACGCCACTTCAATACGGAAACAGTGGTTTCTTCAGCATGCAAACCAGTTTGCAATCACCCCATCACATGCTAACACATTACTTACACAGCACAGCTGCCATTGAGAGTATGGACATCTTGAGCAGCGTCTCCTGCTTCTCGGGGTTCATCCGCGACCACCATGACGCTCTCTTGTACTGGACGGGGCTTGCAGTTGACATGTTGAGCCCGAGCCTGCGGTGCCAATGGAGCGGGTATAAGCACTCGCCAACCGGCTTCCGGTAGCGCCACGTTCACTGCATCCAGCGACGTCTTATCTCCGGCGTGGGATATCAATCGTGCAACGTGGTGACGCTCGCAACACGTTCTCTATTCGACCCCGCTTCGCCAGTTTCAAAGGTTTCTTTGAACTCTATATAGAACAGTGAACAGCAACGAACTTCAGCACATTGGTATCACGCGTGATCGAGTTTCACTCCTCCAATGTTTCGGCATACATCATTGCATGCCCGCATCATGCACGGTGTTAATATCGATCTTTTCAACACCGTGTGTGTGAAGAAAGCTTTGATTTAGAAATGCTAGAAAAGATATGTCGAGAAGGAAATTGGTGCACAGTTGCCTTTTCCCCACGTTAGCTATGAAACTAACGCGGCAACCACTATCGTGCGTAAATACAACGATAAAGATGCGTCCGAGAATTAAGAGCAGTTTGATTTCCAAATCCAGCGCCCATAATCGGAGCGGTTTGATTGTCAAGGGCAGTGCGTACGTGTCAAACAAGTTTAAACCTTTCTAGACACCGGCAACCAAAAGCAAAAACAACCGCCCAACCGGCATCGTCAACATCTACCACCGCACTACAAATCGTAAACGCCAACGACTGAAGTTTATATCGAGCGCTCTTATGGGAGTTTAACGTGAAAGCTCATGAGTGTACACAAGCAAATTAGTTGCCGATGCGTATTTACAAATCAAAACCTCGTACGATGAGCTTACCTAGGCCTAAACAAGTGGCGACCGCGTCAACAAGTTTCTCTTGACGGACAGTCAAGAGACGTGTTTCTCCGTTTTCTTTTTTTCTGTGGTCACCGTGTACACCTGCTGATCGTTGTCCGATCTTCGCCTCATCTAAAATAACGGCGGTGCGATGGAAGGGTTCACCATAATAAGCCGGGCGCCCCGCGCTGTCGCTATCGCCCACTTCAAAGCCGGTGAAAACTCGCCGACAACGCTACACACGCAGCTACACGTGGCAAACATTGGGACGGGGGAATGGCCGGCGACGGCTTACAAATCGGCTGCAAGACAAATGCAGCGCTTTTGTCTACGCCACTCTGCCTTTGTGCATTGTCCAGTTACGTTACACGCGTGCGAGGCACAATGCACTAAGATTATTTTATAAATCAACCGTAGTCATTCATATGAATAAACTGCGAGCTGCCTACGGTCACTTCCCGAGGGCAGTTTAATTTCGTAACGCGCTGATCACCGAAGCGGGCCGTTCAAAGGCGTAACCGGTGATGTTCGAGGTAACTAAGTTTTTCAAGGGCAATATCGAGGAACACATCTGCGAGCAGGCCTCGTAACGACGAAAATGACACCTAGACTGTAGCTGGCGTGGAACGACACGCGTCCAAAAACCATAACCGACTCTTTCCCACTCCCTTTCTGCGAACGTGTCGCGTGCTGTCGGCTCCCGTTGCCCGTGGCAACCGTGTAAACTGAAATGGTTGAGCGCTCGAGTGAATCGCGCGTAATTACCAAAACAGAGGCCGCGCGCAGCGGCGGGCACATCACGTCCTCGGTGTAGGCTTAAAAGAAAGCCAGCAAAAAGCTGAAAACGCGGCTTGCGCATCCGTAATATCGATTGTGCGGAGCCGTATCGCACAGTCCCGCCTCCCTACACGTGCCAACGCACCGTCTACACCCTGCGGTACCTTTTCAAAGGTGAGTTACTCGGCAGCTTGTCACCAGTTTTACGCCGCACCCTGCACGGGTAGAAAGTGCTGCGGCCTTGTCAACGGCGGCTGGCTGAGATTGCGGGCCACTCTGACGCGGAAGCCCAACATGACGCCTTTGCATCGCAGTTCCGCGATAACGGTGGGAACATGAATTTTCCTATCTTTGACTTTAAAACTTCATTCGTGTTTGCCTAATGTGCACGATGAATGTTTGTCATAAAAATTATGAGATAACGACGCCGTCGTCGGACAGCGTAGCAATATGAGTGCAATATTTGTTCATTTGTTCTATTTAGTGTGCTCGATGTCACTTTCATTGATCTCGCGATGTTACCTTGGTCTGTAGAAACCATTTGGAGATTTCAGATATGTACTATAAACCGTATGATGAATGAGCGCGAGAATTGCGCCGACCTAGTTTCCCTTTCTTCCTTTCTCATTGATGTCGCGGCGTTTTAGACGCATTTTTATATAGCGACGCAGCCTGAATACAAATCATTAGCGGCATGATCCCGTCCAGGAAGAAATGTAGGTCACGCACGCTACGGCTATTGGGCCATGCCGCACGCTGGAAAGGGAGCTCTCTCTCGGGAAGAGCCCGAGATGCTTCTGTACAGCGTCGGTGTGAACATCGCGCCTATCGGCTGACCTGAGGGCAAATTTCATTTGCATGCGGTATGAGCCACTATTCGCCGGTGGAGCGCATTTACGCGTCGCCAGAACTTAGGTAAGACGGAATGCTTTCTCTAATTGCGTACTCCGAGTTTGGTGATTTGTCCGAAGCACTGCGATGAGTGTTAAGTAAGTCCCCTCGGTGCTTTGGTGTAACGGTTATGATAATTAAGGTAAGATGCACTTTGTCGACGGTATCTATGGTTCCACATTTTCGTGCAGTGTGTACAAATATGTGTCTATGAATAAAAATATTTATTTCGAGATTGCGTAGCGTATATCTTTGCTCGTACGTATATGGCAAGCAAAATTAATGTACTTCATCGTTATCACTTGTACATAGCCATCATCATCCCTATTCCTCCTCTTCGTGTTTTGAGCCGAGGCAGACGCTGCGGAATAAACAATTCTGCTGGTCCGGTCGTCCTGAATATTCGTTACTACTTCATCATTACGGTGTCATCAATGGCACACGGAACAAGTTCAGACATTCAGAAAAGTCTGCTTTATTTTCCCGAGGATTTAAGTTTCGGTTCAAGCAATATACGTACGGACGCGTGAAAATACGTCATACGTGACGAAGTGCTGCCTTTGTTCACGTACAAAAAATGCTGATTTTGTTTATTCTGCGGTCAAAATGATGCCAATTATATGACGAAAATCATAATGGCTACTATAATAAAACATGCCAATCGCTGCTAATGGGCAATGAGAGACAGAAGACTCCGACTGGACACAGAGACCCGCAGTCCGCTTTTAGTTAACGCGCACGCTGCGAATTTTTATTGTTCAACAACGCACAGGAGAAATCTCCCACCGGCACCACCTTGCAGGTCAAAATCCATTGCCATATATACGGAGTGGCCAGTGAAAGGTTGTGCAACGCGAGCAGTCGGTTTTTTCAACCAAGAAACTCGCTAGCAGACGCTGCCTGCATCGGCGTCGCGAGGCGAGAGAGGGGGGGAGCGTAGGAGAGAAGAGAGAGAGGAGGGGACGCGCATGCGCAGTGGGAGTGTGGACGCCGCGGGCAGGGATGCCTAGAGGAGAGAGGGGGGGGAGCGTAGGAGAGGAGAGAGAGGGGGGGGACGCGCATGCGCAGTGGGAGTGTGGACGCCGCGGGCAGGGATGCCTAGAGGAGAGAGGGGCGAGCGGAGAGAGGAGGGGAGGCGCATGCGCAGTGAGGGTGTGGTTGCGCGGGGAGGGATGCCTAGAGGAGAGAGAGAGGGAAAGGAGGTTTTTATTTATTTTTTTTGAAAGGGTATGCGCATGCGCAGTAAGGGAGGCCACGCGGCACACCACCACCACCACCACCGGATTAAGCTTCGCCATAAGATGCTTCACATCTAAAACACTTGTTATATGCGCCATCTGGCGAGAACCGGCTTGTGCTGCATGGCCTGCCTAATAATGTCTTAATAACTGGTACTATTAGGGGCGAAGCTCCTAAGGGTGTGGGTCTGTCCCTCCTCTGTAGTAGTAGTAGTAGTAGTAGTAGTAGTAGTAGTAGTAGTAGTAGGTAGGTAGATAGCCACGTATAGTGGAATGTACCCACTCCACGTGATAAAGATGACGATGACGCAGTATAGTGGAATGTACCCACTACACGTGATAACGATGAAGTATCAGCGCGTTCCAGTATAGTGGAATGTACCCACTACACGTGATAACGATGAAGTATTAGCGCGTTCCAGTATAGTGGAATGTACCCACTACACGTGATAACGATGACGTTGATGACCATGAAGTATAAGCGCGTTCCAGACCACACATTCTCTTTCTGCCGTGGATGAAAACGATCGAGCTTCGCCCACTCATCATCATTCACTTCGTGGATATGGCGTGATTTTTTTGGTCACAGGCAAGTTTTATTTGTAACTGGCCTGCTCTTGCAATAAGCTATACAACGGACATGACCGTTTCACATTAAAGACTTTTAGTCGAGGCAGCCTATATTTACCTTGTCACCACTCACTAGGGAGAATAGCAAGAGAGCGTCGACCGTAGCGAAATCAGCGTCTTACGGTGTTCTGGAGGCGTATTCCTTTTTCTTTCTCGTCATTTCCTTCTTCCATGCGTGCACTGCAGTTCGAAGTCAAGACCATTCAGCACTTCGAATAAAGCGACGTTTCGGCAAAAAATCACGTTCGTTCTTGCCATCGCCACAGAGAAATCACTTTATTAGAAACAACGCTTAATTAGAAGTTCAGCGCAGTCCTGCTGGAAGGGCACATTAAAATCTCTTTATCCAAACCATCATTTGTTTTTACGATGTTCTATTGGTATAAATTATGCTTCACGTATATTTATACCGGGATATTTCAAGTGAAGCGCGAATCATAAAAACCGCGCGGGACAACTCTGTGTAACGAACTGGATGCCCCTTTGCTTTCCTTTGCGTCAGCTTGGGGAGAAAAAGGGCTGCAACGGTTTACGTGACAGCAGCTGGTCGAGTGTATTACGCGATCATAACCGAAGGACGAGGCGGCTATCGATCGGAGTTGTCATTTTTTTTTTCCCAGGTATCCCTTATCGAGTGCAGCCTTTGTTTCGATGTACTACGATCGCGGACGAGAAAAATTCGAACGGGAACTTATAAAATAGAAACACTTCTCAAACAACGCCAAAAAGATTTTATGACACTGTTAGCCTATCGCCGATCACTGCATGTAAAGCCGAAGTTATGTTAACATTTTAGAAGTCTTCTAAGAGGAAACGGAACGAGGCATCTATTTAACCCTACGAGCCTCCTGTCTGTTGGCATGGACTTGACACGTTATTACGTGGCCATATCAGGGCATCCTTGCTTATAATGAAATGCCGTATATAAGGAACTCCGATCAGCGCGGCGCCCTCCTAATCGCACCTCCCGCCCTCCCAAATACATACGGGAAAGCCCACTTCCGTGCGGAAAAGCCAACCTTGTGCGAGGGAAAGCAAACTGCTTGCGGCTTTTTCGTGCGGCCCGATGTTCGGTGTATGATGTGTTCCGGCTGTTTTTGTTTGGTGTAGCCGCATATTTTCGTATGCACTGACGTTAACAATGTTGTGTTCGATATCAAGGATAATTCGATTTACCCGAGTTCTATACAGTCGGGTTTGATTGTACTATTATCCATACGCTGGGGACGTTTGCGGAAACGGACTCGAACGTTATGGAGGCGGTAACAAAAGAAAAAAAGACAGAAAGGAAAGCGTGTGTAGAATGAGGCGTCACTTGCGTGTCGTGCTGGTGAACGCAGCATGAACGAGCATGCCTCGCTGTACGAGTACTGGCGTAGGCTTCTCATGGAGGAGCAGCAGAACGAGGAGCGTAACCACTGGCTCATGCGCAAGCTGGACGAGATAGAGCAACGCACCAGTCTGCTCAGCGAACGCTCCGAGAGGCTGAGGCAACTCAGGGTGAGCACTTTTTCTAGCGTTACCTGATATATATATATATATATATATATATATATATATATATATATATATATATATATATATATATATATATATATATATATATATATATATATATATATATATATATCTGCGCTGAACTTCGGCGCAGATATGTCTTTGTGAGACAACCACTGCGCCGATAATAACGCCTTAATCACTTGATGTTTGAGAGCAATAAAAGAAAATGTACCAACCAACCGGCTGATCCAGGCCTTCACATTTTTATATAAAAATTGCCAATGTTTTGTAACCTAAACAAAACTGATAGAAGTACAAAGTGTACTATTCCATAATTCTGCATCACAAACAGATATCGTAGTGCTGTAAAATGCATCTATATGAACTATGGAATTTCAAAAGGATAATTATTGCATCACCATAAGTACAGCACACGTGGGAGTGTTATAACGTTTACGACGTTCGTACTCCTGAATTCATGTCAATTTACACTGTACATCAATTTTGCCTGCCTTAGATTTATTAGTATGCTTCACGCTCTGTCCGCCGCGGTGGAGCAGTGGTTAGGGTGCTCAGCTGCCGACCCGAAGGTCGTGGGTTCGATCCCGGCCACGGCAGTCGCATTTCGATGCAGGCGAAATGGTTGAGGCTCGTGTACTGTGCGATGTCAGAGCACGTTAAAGAACACCAGATGGTCGTAATTTCCGAGCGCCCCCCCCCCCCCCCCCTCACCACTATGGTGTCTCTCATAATCATATCGTGGTTTTGGGACGTAAAACCCCAGATATTATTATTATTATTATTATTATTATTATTATTATTATTCAGCCTCTCTATAGCATGAGGGTGAAGTGAATGAGGTCAAGAGGTTGAGCATTGATGATGAATAAATAATCTAGAGTTGCGTAACATTCGTGACGTAATCATGACGCTGACTTGATGAGTCACTAGCCCAACTTATTACCTTCCAAGGCGTTGCCACAGTATACGTGACAAATGCTGCAAAGGTTTCGGGGTCATACGGCTGTCTTCGGGCGCTATGTATCGATCCTATTTGAGCTCTGATTCGCCGTAAAGTTGACGTAACCTTGCGCAAGACCCAAAATGCACAGCGTTAATGGTTGGTCGTAGGGTTTTTTGTTCGGCACTTTTTGACGCTAAGCAGCGGCAGTATATTCTGCGCATGCAACTCATCAGGCGGTGGCGTAACAATATTGGAACCTTTTTTCAGTGGCTTTCGGTCCACTTCGTGTCCTGAAAGCGAAACCGAAATGACGAACCGCTTGCGAAACGCAGAATACTGAATTCGTTTAGCGATTTTTCCATCGCAATTCACTCGACCATGCGCTCTGACGGCTCCGCCCAAGCATATAGGAACTCACTGACGTCATAGATTAAATGGACGTTACGAACATTCACTTTGAAACGTCACGTAGCCTCGAAATAGATTTGAGATTAATACAACAGGGTCACTTGGTGATGCACTCGAATGGAAAATTTTTGTTTGCGTGGTCACAGAAAGATGCCTGCTGCCCGTAGAGAACACTGATAAAGAGCTTGGAGGACTCTTGAGCTTCGCCTTCAAGAGTAGAACGCGATAGCATAATCGGGCCCCGTGCGCATCGCCTTCTCAACTGCTAGCCTGGCTTCGTTTCTCGGTGGATGCCTCAGCCGTGCCGCGAGGAAACGAACGTCTGCGCGCGTAACATTGGCCGTTTCAAACTATCCTAGAATGCCTGCTGCAAGTAGACTTGCGAAGAGCCCGCTACGCCATAATTCTTGCTTTCTCGAATCAGCGAAGGGCCCACTACGCGTCCGTAAGGCAACACGCGAGCCTACGCAGCTGCTCCATTTGTTGATGCTCTTGCTGCTGCTGATGATAAAATATGTCTGAGCGCTTTGTAATGGTTGGACCTTTAAAACACCCATTCGTTGTGCAATTCACATGTTTTGACGACTGGCGCGATTCTACGATTCTGCCACGCAATAATACATATGCCTTAAGGGGACACCTCCCACTACATGGTATTCATATAGGGTTTTTTTTCCGAAGCAGTCCAAGCGATGGCGTGGCTCTGTAGTAGAACACCTGCTCGCCACGCAGAAGGTTTGGACTAAGTTCCCACTCGAACCGAAGATTATTATTTATTTATTTTATTTGCATCTTTCTCGATTTTTTCGCTCACGGACAACGCTGACTTTTCGCTCACGACCAACAACGCCGGCACCGACGCCGACACCGGAACTATTTGCGAAACGAGCTCTTTAACGCTATCGCGTTAAAACAAACTTTTAGTGCTTGCAAGGCTGTATCCTAGTAGCATTACATAAATAGCTTTCCTGCAGTGTGACTGATATTGCGCCGGAGAATGCGTTGCGGAAGCCGGGCACATAGCGTGGTTTGTGGTCTAGAAGTAGGGTGGTGGTACATCCTGCGCGCTCATATATCCGATTCGTCGAAAGTTTATTGAGTTTACAAACAAATACATAATGCTGACTAGTCATGGACGACGTACAGGAGCCGCTTTTTACGCGAGCAGTCGTATTTGTGTCGTAAAGACAGCTTCTTCGCAAGGTTACATTGCTTGTGGTGAAGTTGTTTTTACAGGAGTAGGACGGGTGTTGCACTTCTGGCAAACTTGCAGATGCGAACGCAGGAAAAACTCATTTCGCTGCCGAAAGAACTCATGAAAGGCTCCGCGCCATAAATGACGTTGAAAAGTGGCTTCTTTAATATGTCGCGTTCTCGGCCCTCTGCCGCTTTACGCTTATTTTAAACTTGACTATATTCCACAGAGTTTCTCGTCAATTGTCAGTTAGCCGTACAAATGCATTTGGTTCGCTCCTGCAGTCTCAGCTACAAGCAAGATATCGCTGAAGAGAAAGCATCGTTACGAGAGAACTGCAACTCAACGCTGCCTGCATTTAATAAATGCTCATGTGTGTGTACGTCTACGTTAACACGGGGGTCAAGAGGTTGAGGACGGATTGTGAATGAATAAATAATGCAGTTGCGTAACGTACGTGATGTAACCATTACGCTGGCTTGATGAGTCACTAGGCCGCCAATAATATTCTAAGGCGTTGCCACAGTATACGTGACAAGTGCTGCAAAGTTTTCGGGATTGTACCGCAGGCTTTGGGCGCTGTATGTATCGATCCTATATGCAGGCTATGATTCGCCGTTAAACTGACGTAGCCTTGCGCAAGACCCAGAATGCCCAGCGTCAATGATTGGTCGCAAGAGATTGATGTTTGAAACTTTTTTTTGCCACCGAAGTGTAACAGAATATTCTGCGCACGCAACTACTCGAGCGGTGGCGTAGCAGTACTGGAAACTTCTTTTTTTTTTTCTAAGGCTTTCGATGCACTTCGTGTCCTGCAAGAGATGTTGTAAGGACAAACCGTTTGCGAAACGAAGAATGCAATTCGTTTAGCAATTTCTCCAACGTAATTCACTCGACCATGCACTTTGACGGCTACGCTCAAGCATACAGGCACTCACTGACATGATAGATTCAATGGACGTTACGAACACCCACTTTGAAACAAAGCTATGGCGAATGCTACTAGCGATTTGTTAGTAAAATGCGCAAACCGCGAAACATACGCAGCACAAGTAAAAAATTAAGGCCGCTTCTCACTAGTGGTGCCAAGCCTGAAGGAAGTGCGGAGCTGGTCAGCCTTCTTTGTTTCTCTTCGGTTTTCTCTGCCTTTCCTACTCTCTTTCTTTCTTTTCTCTTTTCCAGTTTTTTCTATCTATTTCGTCCCTCCTTGTTTATATTTATTACTATTTTCTTCCTATTTCTTCTTTTCTTTCTTTCTATTTCTAGCTTGCTTCCTCTTTTTTTTTCTATTTTATACGTGGGTTTTTGGCTGCGTTACGCGAAGCGACCGCAGCATACGACAGCCCTGGCCCCTAAAGTGCTCCGCAATTAATATCATCATCAAGGCGCTGGAAGAACAAAAGGAAGAAGACTTCTTAACATGCTACAAATGGCTATATGCTAAACGTGGTTTTGCCTGCGTTACGCCAAGCGGTGACAGCCTACGACAGCCCGGCCCCCTAAAGTGCTCCGCTCTTAATAAGACACAGAAATGTGGAACACGAATTTTAACGCGATAACGTTAAAGGGCTCGTTTTACAGAAATTACGGTGTCGGCGTCGGTGTCGGCGTCTTGGTTGTGAGCGAAAAATCACAGTCTTTTCCGTGATCGAAAAACCGAGAAAGATGCAAATAAAATAAATCATAAAAATCTTAGGTTCCAGTGAGAATCAAACCCAGGCCGTCTGCGTGGCGAGCAGGTGTTCTACCACAAAGCCACACTATTGCTTCAAACTGCTTCGGAAAAAACACTATGTGAATGTCATGTAGTGAAAGCAGTCTCCTTGACGCATATAATATTGCGTGGCAGAAGCGTAGAATGGCACAACGTGAATGACGCAACGAGTGGGTGTTTTAAAGGCCCACCTAGCTATTACAAAGCGTTCAGACATATTTAATCATCAGCTGCAAAAGCATCTACAAAGTGAACGGCTGTGTAGGTTTGCGTGCCGCCTTACGGACGCGTAGTGGGTCCTTCGCTGATTCGAGAGAGGAAGAATTATGACGTAGTGGACTCTGGACATCTGTACTTGCAGTAAACATTCTAGGATGGTTTGAAACGGCCAATGGTACGCGCCCGATTACGCTATCGCGTTCTACTCTGGAAGGCGAAGCTCAAGCGTCTTCCATTTTGTGTGTATCTTCCTGCGTGGCGTCTTCTTTCCATTTGCGCATGTGTTCATCAGTCATTGCAGTGAACAAACTAGCTTCTTAAGATATTCTACTGAATGATACCAGGAATGTTTACATTTATCTCATTGTATATCGCGCTACTCTATAATGTTGCCTCGAAATAGATTTAAGATGAATACAAGAGTCACTTGGTGATATAATTGAATATGAAAATATTGTTTGCATGACCACAGAAAGATGCCTGCTACCCGTAGAGAGCGCTGAATATAAAAAAAAGCGGGGAAAAAAAACCTTTAGTGTTTGCAATGTTGCATGATAGTAGCATGACAGCAATAGCTCCCCTGCAGTGCGACTGTTACTGTGGCAAAGATTGCTTTACAAACGCCAGGTACAACGTGTGATTCTTGGCGAAGGAGGAGGTCGGAGATACATCCGGCACGCAAACATATAAAATTTATTAAAAATCGATTGGGTTTTACAAATAAATACATATTGTTGACTAGTTATGGACGACGTTGAGGAGCCGCTTTTTAAGAGAGCGGTCGTACTTGTGTCGTAAAGACAGCTTCTTTGCAACACATCTCTGCTTGTGGTAAAGCTGTTTTTACAGGAGTAAGACGGGGAGAGCATATTTAGCAAATGTGCAGATGCGAACACGCGAAAAATAATTTCGCTGCCGAAAACACTCACGAAAGACTGTGGACCATAAATGACGTTGAAAAGTGTCGTTTCAAAAAGTCGCGTTCTCAGTCCTCTGCTGTTTTGTACTTATTTTAAAACTGGATTGTATTCCTCAAGATCATTTATCCGTTTGCTGAACAAATACATTTAGTTTACTTCTGCAATCTCAGCTACAAGCAAAGTATCGCTCCAGCGAAAGCATTGTTACGGGAAAACTATGACTCGACGATTCATTCATTTGATACGTGTACGCGTGCGTGTACATATACGTGAACACGCCTTGTAACTATCCGTAATAGCTGAACAAATAAAGCACAGTTTTGTTTCGCCAGAGCTCGAGCAGAATAACTGTACTGTGGCTTCGGTAAGTCATGACTAATAATTAAGGCATGCTCGTGGCTAATAAACTACACACGTTTAGTATTGCTTTACCTCTCGAGGAAATGTACAGGAAATGGCGATGGATAGCCTAAAGGTCGTGAGAGACATTGCGGAACCGTGCTGCGACGGTGGCACCTAACCGCTTTGCGTTATTAGCGATATTGAGCGCTCAGCAGCTTCCTGCCAGGTACTGTGTGACGGGCGTTGATGTCTTTCGGCGCCGTGTCGTCCGTACAAAGCGCTTGTTCGACAAATGTTACGCGCCGAGAATTGCGGAATAAATTCGTTCCTGATGGAAATGTGGGTGGGTAACGACTATAGGACTAAATATGAAGGGGAGAAAATGGTCGGGGTGGCCACTGACGAGAGACATGACAGCCGGAAAGGGCGTTCACGTTGTTTTTTTTTTTTTTCGAGGCTACGTTCGCTCCGTTTGGCGCTGCGTAATTTTTTCTGTTATGGAGAAAAAGGGCAAATGTTGGTGCTGTAGTTGCGATTAAAGGTACAATAAATGATCGGTGCTAAGTTATTTTTCTCTTGTGAAGTCTTCAGTAGCCCACGACTGTTTTTTTTTTCTGCACAAAAAGAGTTGGTTATTGGCAAGTAAATATCACGGGGGAATATTTTATTTCCCGCACGTATTGCCCAAACCGCAACACTGCATTGAAGTTTCGACGTTTCTACTTTTACGGACATAGCATAAAATCAGCCATTTCTTTAACGAATCGGCGGCTCACAATTATGGTTAAGGCACCTGAACAGGCGAACTTCTATGAAAACCTCGCATTACAAGAAATAGAGCCGTTGTTATCATTGCTGTTCTCTGTCATGATTATGACTCAACTCGATGCAGTCCGCTGTGTGGTCTGTTTGTATTAAGACTCCCCGTGCGCATCAATACATAGAGGGCATCTCTTACGAAATGCCTTATTCTGACAATATACGAGTCAAGCCCTAGCTTGATGATGGTGTTTATTTGTAGAAGACTGACACACTTTTCGTCTTGCAGGAAAACTTTTCAGAGTTGATTCGGGAACGTTATCTGAGCCCTGAAGAGATGAGCTACAGATACGATTACAACCAGCCTACGAAGGTGAGGTGTGACAAGTTATCGTGCTACTTTAACGAGCAGACTGTTTATATGTATAGCTACACATTATCTTTCGGAGGCTGAGAGTATTTTAGGCACTTCTGTCGCTCCAGGTATAAGTTAAAGTAGATATGAAGCTATAACATTTGGACCCTCTCGCTCATATATAATATAACTTCGCTGATTTCCATGGATTAGATATTCATGCGAATGCAAATTGTTTCCCGCAAATATTGTGCAGGAAAATGATGCCCATATATAGTGTTCTGATAACGTGTTAATTAAGAATTTGATATAACTATGGTGCTCCTTCATGAAGTATATTCTTTATCAAAATTAAGATTAATTTGAGTTTATGTCTGCTCAGAGCGATGTGAAATTACTTCAACATCAAACTTTCAAAGTTTGATAGATTGTTTGTTGATTGATGAGATTGTTGATTAACAAGCTTATAAGTTATCCCCAAGATCGAGATAGTTGACACCAGCACGCGAAATAGAATAGTATGTAATGGGGGGTATATAATGGCAGTCATATTTGTTTAGAATAGTATAAAATGGCAGTCATATTTGTTTTGCTCTCCCAGTTCAAGAAAACCTATAACTATTGTTGCTTATTTTCGTGTGTGATGAAAAAAAAAAAGAAAGGGGGAGGGGAGAAAGATAAGGCAGGTTAATACGGCTCAGGCAACTTCTGGGAGTGTGTAACACGTGTCATTGTTGAAACGCCATATTAATGTTAAAATTCTTTTGCCGATATATTGACATGTCTTACGAAGTCTGTTGGCTCATCTATCACTACGCGCGAGTTACAGGTCAGTTATGAATAGTAGAAGGAAGGAAATAGGGGTGCTACAATACAATTTTGCACGTATATGCATGCGAGGCCTGCTGTCTATATACCATCGTCTTGCCTTGTGTCGCAGGCGTCTGAGTACAGCCCTCCCGAGTACATCCCTGACCCTATTTTGTTTGGCTTGTCGACGCCTCCCTGGGTGCCCCGCGAAGGTCCTCTCCTTCTCTCGCGCACCCAGACACCCGAACGCTGGAAGCCGCCACGTTCACCTACGGCGGCATCGGTGCCTCCTGTCCACCGCCCACCTAGGGCCCCGTCGCCACACCCAGCGACGAAGGAACAGATCAGCAGCCCCGACAGACGCCCCCCGATACCCTGACGGCGAGACGAGCGAGCCTTGGTTCAACCACTTCGCCAAGAATAGCGGTGGATCCTTACTCGAGCCGTCAGTGTACTGGATGCCGGACAGTGCCGAGTTCTTCCGCACTATGAGCGCGTTGGACAGAAAACCCGCGAGGTCGATGGAAGCTGAGGAAGAAGACAACAGGCAGCAGGCCGCCACGGACGTGGCGTCATCGACCAAACAGCAGCATCAGCAACAGCAGCAGTACCACCATCAGCAACAGATGCCTTCACGCATGAGCCAGTTCTCGGACTACATCCCGAGCAACGAGTCGCCGCCCGCGGCGAGGAGGCGCCTGGGGCCGTCTACCAAGCCACCGGACCTCGAAGGCGTTTTCATCAACCACACGACCGAAGTGCTCCTCTCGGACGCCGGGACAACGGGCAAAACGTATCAGCAGCCGGAGCATCGCGCCGGAGACACTAAGAAAGCAGCGGACAGCGACACGAGCGGAGACAGCTTCCACCAGGGAGACACTGACGAGGGTCGGCACGACTCGAGGTTGATACCCACGGTGCGCCTCCGTAAGCCCAGTAGAAGTCATGGCGGGCAGGCTGCAGCAAACCGCTCCAGAGAAGGGCAGGACACTGGGCATCCCCTGAAGAAGCAGGGGTCGTTCAAGCAGTCGAAGAGAGAGGCCAGCCGTGAAGCGACCCCGTCATCTCGAGGAACACAACCGCACCCTGCGCCACGGAATGCCGCTATGTCAAGGCGGCCGTCAAACGGCGGCGGCGCGGAACTCAGCAAGTCTACTCCCAGTGCATCGAGGACGGCGAAGGATACGCACGAGTCTGAGCGGTCAAGCAGGAGAGCGAGACAGCACGCCCGAATAGCGGCTCATGAGTCGCATTCTGAACGTAGTGACGCGAAACCAGATGCCTCTGAGAGGAGCGAGGCCACCGACACGGGTCGTGGCAAGGATAGCGATTGGTCGGTGTCCTGCGGAGAACAGCAGCAGCTGAGCGACAGCAAGCAGGAAGACGCTTCGCGGGAAGGTAACCAGCGAAGAGAAGAGAGCGCACGGGTTCAGGACTCGACGCTTCAGCTGCCAACGGAGCAGGCTCACGTCTCCTGGAAGCGACAGTCGGGTACGGACAAGCTCATCAGAAGCGGTAGCGAAGGACAGCTTCTGGAGATGGACTCCTCGGGACATCGCAGTGAGCGAAGAAGCGTGCCAGCTGCCCTGGTGGAGTCGCGCCACCTGGCAGGCCACTCCGAACGCATGGCACTACCCACAGGCGAGGGGCAAGAGACCGACCACCAGGAGACCAAGCACACGGACTCGAATCCCGGAGAGCCGCCGAGAAAGTCGACTGATAAATCGAAGAGCAAATCTCATCAGAAGTCTAGGAGCCTCAGCAGTTCGAGCAGTTCAAGTAGCAAAAGCTCGTCGTCTAACAGTCCCAAGCAGGCGCCGTCTGGTACGTAAGCATTTTCACGTATCCACCCGCATTTTCATAGAATCGACAATTCAGTAGAGGTATCATTCATTGTTGCCTGTGCCCCTCGGTAAGGACGTTGAAATGTGCTTGAATATGCCGAGAAGCCTTATTACTGGGGGGCCGAAACGTGAGCCGCCGTTTTGGAATGCTTGATAATACTGAAACACTTCCTAAAGAGAAGCTTTCTACTCCACTGTTCCCCGTTGTTAGCATGGCGTCTCATTTGGGGCAATAAACTAGTTTCTTGTCCACAAAACTATGTTTATCTTGGAGACAATGCTATACTGACACGGATGGGCACGATGTGCGTTCTCGCTATAGTAATAATGGAGTTTGCAAAAAAAAGGAGTTTCAGGCACATGAACAGGGGCGTAGCCAAACGTGATTTTATTTAGAATAATTTTATGTGAATGTCTTGGACAAACTAAATATGTTCTGCAGAGCTTCTACAATTACTAGGATGAAGGTGCGTCCGCTCGCCAATGTTTGCGTAGCTACTCTTAAAGGCCAACTCCGGCGATTTTTTGACCGTGTCAGGGTAATGGTGCTTTTATGTTCCTGAGACTCTCTTGTCACGCGCCCGATAGCTGAAATGCTCAGCAAATTCGAAAATAATTTTTAATAAGCAAAAAGGCGCAATACCGAAACCGAAACCCAACCGAGTGCACTGTCTACGTATGACGTAGTAGTTTGTTTCGAACCGGAAGTCGTGCTAGGCATGCTGGCCCCGCCGGCGGGGAATATCGCACGCTCCTCCACAGAGAACAGAAAAACGCGCGCCAAACCAGCGAAGCGCCGGCCAAACATCTTTAAACGTTGGGCCAAACACCGTCGCCTTGTGGCCAGCACATTATACGCTGTAGTGGCCAAGTCAGCGAACCCATCGGCTGCGTCACTTCCGCCGACCGGCAAACCAACACGTCACACACGCAATGTTGCCAATAATTGTGGGAAGCCGGGTGGGCGTTTGCAGACAATCTTTAAAATTCATTTGCAAACAATCAGCGCATCTCTCAAGCCTGAAATTTGGCATAAATGACGGAAATGTGCAAAGGAACGTACCCAGCGAATTTCATTGAGATCTACTGACCTCAAAAAATCGCCGGAGTTGGCCTTTAACTCATTCTTAAGTCGTTGTCTCTACATTTCCCCCCGCTAATTACTCTAAGTGACGCAGCTATATGCCTTGTAGTAGGGTTTGTGATTCAACAATTTAGTTGTTGTTTCACCATGTTAAGCGTACCGCGTGATACTCAACAAATAACTGAAGGATATATGGGACGAATACGAGTGCTTCATGTGTCTTAGTTCATTCCCTTTATTCCTCAGTCATCTCTTTATAGTTTCGCGCTGCTGTGCAATAGAGCATATTAGTATGGCCAACTTATAAAGTATTGTTTTAACTAAATCCCCCCACCTTTCCTTCAGCTCCTCGATTCTCTATCGATCTGCGTAACGGACGAGAATTTATTGTCGCTCGGACACTATGAAATTGAAAGGCCTGTGTCTGCAAAAATACATACATTTAAGTTCAGTAACGACAATCTGTAATAGGTCAATTTTTATGTAGAAAAAATATAAACCGTACGGAAAAAAAAAAAACACTCGAACATTATCTGTGCGTATAAAACCGCTAACATTTTCATACTGACCACTTTTTTTTACGTAATATAATTATAGAGAGTTGTTTGAAGCGTGCCAGCTGCCAGAGCTGTTTGAAGCATGCTGCTTATGTTTCAGCTGTTACCTCGCTAATCCTTGTTCGCTTCAAACGCAGGCAAAGGGAAAGGTCATTCGAACGACAACAGCGAGGACAGCTTTTTCGACAAGGACATTCTACCCCAAGGTAAGATATATTCGCAGCGGTGTATCGCTTGTATGCTGTGCCACGAACCTAAGAAAAGAGCCCTAACAACGCCATTCTAGCTATTAAAATTTAAAAAAAAAGAAAAAAACGTTACTCATAAGCTTACTTTAGCAAGAGCCAAGCCACAAATGCAGTAAGACATCCCTTCAATATGCGTGGCTTCAATTTTACAATTGGAACATATTCCAAAATAGCATAAATAAATAAATAAATAAATAAATAAATAAATAAATAAATAAATAAATAAATAAATAAATAAATAAATAAATAAATAAATAAATAAATAAATAATTCCTTCTGCCTATAGTTCTTCCCCTCCCTGCTCTCTATTCAAAATATTTCTTTCCATTCGACCAAAAGGAAAGAACATGGGCGGAGCGGTGACTAACTGATGTCATTAGCAGGCCGGATCAGAGAGACTATATGCTGTGTATGTTTGCATAGAAGAGAATGGCTCATCTCAAAAGCGAAAGGAGTGCTCCCTTTGCTAGTTCCTCTGTGCGGTGGACCGCTTTTAACGCGACAGCGTTAAAGAGCTCGTTTCGCAGAAATTCCGGCGTCGGCGTCAGCGTCGTTGGGTGTGAGCGAAAAATCATCATCTTGTCCGTGACCGAAAAATCGAGAAAGATGCAAATAAAATAAATAATAAAAATGTTTGGGTCCGAGTGAGGATCGAACTCGGGTCGTCTGCGTGGCAAGCAGGTGTTCTACCACACAGCCATGCCTCTGCTTGGAAATACTGTGAAAATAACTTCCTCTGCTTGGAAATGCAGTGAAAATAACTTCCATGCTTCGCAAACGCAAGCGTCCTTTATATAGGCGTCGCAATATAACATGTAATATCCCAGGAATATTGCGTGGTACAAGCGTACGTTGCCATC
Source organism: Rhipicephalus appendiculatus (assembly GCA_030522465.1). Taxonomy (NCBI): domain Eukaryota; kingdom Metazoa; phylum Arthropoda; class Arachnida; order Ixodida; family Ixodidae; genus Rhipicephalus; species Rhipicephalus appendiculatus. The sequence continues at coordinate 770,046 of JALIZH010032971.1, forward strand.
GGGCGTCAGAATATGTGACTATCATAACGATTTCATAGTTTAAAGCCAGCCACCCATTACAAACGGCACACACCTTACTGCGCGTATTCCCTTAACACCACGTAGTGGGTGCATAGCAAGTTCGAAAACATTTCCCACATTTGCCGCGCATAATTTCTCCTGGCTTAAAGCATACTACCCATTACATAGTATGCACTAAGTGATTGAAGTACGCACTAGGGACGAGATATCGCTATCGCGTTCAACTCTTAAAGGCGAAGCTTAAGGGTCCCCCCAATTTTTGTGTAGCATATGGCTGGGTATGACCTTCACTAAGGTGTAACTATTCTTCGTTTACAGACGTTATTATTCATTTTCTTTGTTCTTTATCTAAATCCGTTTTCCTATACCCCAGCGCAAGGCAGTGAAATGGATATTCGCATGTCATGGTAGCCTCCTTGCTCTTCATGTTTCTCTCTCTCTCTTTCCTTCGATTGTGGAGACCCTATTGAAGTTGTCGTCGTCACTACGATATGGGACTTCCATTCCATAGCATGCATGGTATATGTAACTGTCACACAAGGGGTACGCGGGACAGTCACGTGTGTGTGCAATTGTCAAGCAACGGGCATGGAACCTTTAAATATACTTCGATATGCGTCGTAATTATTTGCTGCGCATACACCTATGATCAACATTCTCCCTTACACAAGCGTAGTACATCACCTTTGTCCTCGCGACACAACGACCAAAACAACCAGCAGTTACAGCCGACAAGACTGCACGGATGTTGCAGCTTATTTCATAGGCAAAACAGCACAAACGCAACAAGACACAAAGAAGACACAGGACAGAGTGCTGACTTCAACTAGGTTAGTTGAAGTCAGCACTGTTTTATGTCTTCTTTGTGTCTTGTTACGTTTGTGTTGTTTTTACCTATCAGCTATGCATCACCAACTAGCCTGCCAGCAAATGTTACTGATGTTCCAGCTGTTAACTCGCTGACACGAATAAACTTCCCATCTCATTAGCACAGCTAATTGGGCTAGTTGGTATTGGTTCATCTTTTAACTGAATAAGGCAACCATAGTTTAACCAATGAACTATAGTCGCGAGCAGTGGCGTAGCCAAGGGGGCTGTTGTGGGGGTTCAACCCCCCCCCCCCCCCCCGAACATTTTCAATTATGCTTGCGTATATATACACGAACACATACAAACGCACGCACGAACACACATAAAGTATGGTTGAACCTCCCCCGAAAAAAAATTTCTGGCTACGCTCCTGGTTGCGAGTGGCGCCTGTGTTGTGTGCGTTTTTTTTTCTGGTGTCCGTGTCTGTGTGCGCGCCTTATTCAGTTAAAAGATGAAGCTTCCCATCATTTGGATTCCAACGTTACTTTGAATTCGCGAGATTTCATTATTTTTGTGGACATTACACCTGCACCATTACACCTACACCACAGCTCGTCACGATCCTAGTTGTTGTTCTTGTTCTTGTTCGCCTTTTATCTGTGGCGCACACCCACTGCGGGGGATTGGCCAAGAATTGAGTGGTTTTATAAAATATAAAATATTCTGGAATTTTAAAATAACGGATGCTATCGAATAGAAAGATTAGAGATTACAGAACTGAACGCTTCGTTTTCTTTGGGTGCTCAGAGACTACTGCCTACCAATTTCTCCTCGGCAATGTGAAGCCGACTGCTCCGGAAAAGCCATCCGTGATGAACCAGCCGTCGGAGAGCAGCACCGACATCGAGAACGAAATGGCAGCCGCAGTCATGACGAGCCAGCCCAAGTAAGATACGCGGTCACTGGTTCATATTTATGTTTTTATAATAACATAAACTGTCTCACTGCGGTTATGTCAACTCCATTTAATTGTGAAAGCTAAACTGCACGTGACTCGTAGCTTTGTTTCTCAAGATAAACTTTTGAATGTAGAGACATCCTAATAGTAGAGACTATTAGTGCCGGGGACCTCTAGCCATTGGGTACGCAAGCAATAGCGTTCAGTTGTATTCTCCTTGGGGTTGGCTGGCGGGCAGAAGAAAGCGGGGAAGGTACAAAAGAACAGGGAGGCCCAACGGCTAGAGGCCCCCGCCACTAAAACTTTCTATTATTATATTTAGCGACATGCACACTTAATACCGCCATTTATATCGATGTATAGTTTCTTTTGTGTGTGGGAGACAAAGTACAGCACACAATACGTTCCGCGACTTTTGCTATCCTCAGGGATATAACGTATGACATTAAAGGGATGAGAAATCGTGGCCTAGTTGGTTATTCATGATAGGTTATGGCAGCGCGCATCAAAAACAGGGAATTCACAGAGGAGGATGAATAACTTCATTAGGTAGAGCGAGCTGGCGGCAAAATCGTTCAAGATGGGCAGATATCCCCACACAAAAGTAATAGGCTTGTTACCACTCTTTAAAGCCTTATTCTGATCGGTGAGAGTACCGTATTTAATTTAAAAGTTAAAGATGAAAAAGGTGACCCAGAAGGCAAAAACAAATAGTTTAACATTAAGAGCAAAACATATCTGTTCACTTACTCCGATTGAGTATATTAGCTACGTACTGCAGATTTAATGTCATTGCTCAATGCTGAACTAAATTAGGAAAAAAAAATCTACACCGGTGACGTAACATCGAGGTCATTGTGATTTAAGCCCGTAATTCTAAGCGTCAAGTTGAGCCTCCATTTTGCCCCATTTTTTTTATCAAGTAAGCGTAAGCATAGTTCGGAAACAATATACTGAAGGGGTCTACGCTTATTATAGATTCAGTTAAGTGTCTCCCCAGTGGCGCTGCAGGGCAGTGCAAAAGCGAAAAAGAAAATGAAAAATAGAAAACACTGGTACACCTATTGCTGAGACCAATAGATATACCTTTTGCTCAGTGTGCTTTTGCATGTCGTAATTAAGATTCTCTTACAAGTGCACTCTTTTACACGTTACTTAGGCTTGAACACAGGCGACAACGCCAAACATTAGTTGTTTAACTAACACATATTGCACTGCACAATCGTGACACAGCGCACTTTCTCACTGCACCCACCCAAGGTATAAAAAGAGTCCCGAAGAGCTCGAGGATTCCAAAGCTGGCAGCAATGATAGCTCCCCTCCGGAGTATGACGTGACCTCTGTCAACATACAGTGAGTTCTTCCTCATACCGGCTGTATTCCCCTTGAGCTTTCCAAGATGTCCTCTCACAGCTGACGTTAGATATGTTTGTCCTAGGATTTTACTTGATGTCCGATTCTCAGTGTATCTTGGAAGTTCTCATTACCTGTTATAAAAATAAGTGTTCTTAAGATCGAATTTATCGTCCAAATTAACAAAATTGTCATGTCGGTACTTGCATGAACAACGAGCATAAGTGGGAACTTATCTTTATTCAAGTAGAGCTTTATTGAAGTGGTGATAAGGGGGGACGCGATTAATGTAAAGTGAAGGCATGAGTGCAAGAACACCTGACTATGCGCATCAAGCTTCGGAGCTGTTCGGATCGCTTGGTTAGTACAAGCAATCGCGGCATGTGTATTTTAGATGTGAAGCATCTTATGGCGAAGCTTAATCCGGTGGTGGTGGTGGTGGTGGTGTGCCGCGTGCCCACCCTTACTGCGCATGCGCAAACAGTTAAAGAAAAAATAAAAATAAAAAACCTCCTCTCCCCCCTCCCTCTCCTCTAGGCATCCCTCCCCACGGCAACCACACCCTCACTGCGCATGCGCCTCCCTTCCTCTCTCCCCTCTTACACTCCCCCCCCTCTCTCCATCCCTGCCCGCGGCGTCTAACTCCCCCCTGCGCATGCGCGTCCCCCCCTCTCTCTCCTCTCCTACGCTCCCCCCTCTCTCCTCTACGCATCCCTGCCCACGGCGTTCACACTCCCACTGCGCATGCGTGTCACCCCCTTTCTCTCCTCTCCTCCGCTTCCCCCTTTCTCGCCTCGCGACGCCGACGCAGGCAGCGTCTGCTAGCGAGTTTCTTGGTTGAAAAAACCGACTGCTCGCGCTGCACAACCGTTCACTGGCCATCCCGTATATATGGCAATGGATCTTGACCTCCAAGGTGGTGCCGGTGGAAGATTTCGCCTGTGCGTTGTTGAACAATAAAAATTCGCAGCGTGCGCGTTAACTAAAAGCGGAGTGCGGGTCTCTGTGTCCAGTCGGAGTCTTCTGTCTCTCATTGCCCATTAGCAGCGATTGGCATGTTCCAGTAGGAAACACTGTTCCATCACTGCCTGCTTTGCGCCTCCTCAGTTTTCTCTCCTGCGGAACGCTGCAATGAGCGCCAGCGTCAACGCCGCCGCCAGTGTAAGCGTTAGCGCCCGCTGCTTCACATCTACACATGGTTCCCTTTAGCGGGAGATGATGTAATTTTTTTTCAATAAAAAATTATTATGCCTAAGGGTAGACTTTCGAAAATAAAAAAAAAATCGCGGCATTGCAATGCAAGACGCTACAAAAAAAAAAAAAGAAAAAAAAAGAAAAAAAATCTTATCTTACTGCAGTTGAGAAATTCACAGTATATGCTTCATAAAAAAATGCAGCATTGAAGCTAATGGGAGAACCTTCTCTGACTTTTCAGAGTGAGGCAAATCAGGTGGTGTTCTCGGATAAGTTTACGAGTATTTTCTACATATAATACGTAGCGTGCCACTGAAGCAATGAGAAGCTATAGTATACGCTCAGGGAGGCCTCAGCGCTGTGTTTTACCCTCGGCTCCTTTACAGTCGGTTTTACCACAGGTTGTTTTTTTACTATCGCGAGGCCTAATAGATTTGGCTGCGTCGCTCAAGGACCCTATGCATGGTAGGGCGTCCGAAAACAGTGTTTATTGACCTTTATTACGTTTTCTTCTCTCTAGGAATCTCATCAGCGCCAAGGTTAAACATGACGTGCCTTCTCTTATTTCACGGAAAGGTAAGAATATTTATTCTTTCTTGTTATCTATATATATATGTTGCTGAGTAGCCTAAATAACCTTCATTATGCATGTATAACCAGTCTGTGCAGAATCTGAGTACGACCTTGAACACACCGTGGTGTCATAAAGTGAGCATTTGCTCTCTGTCTCGTTCCAGTCCTGGGTCTCGACATGTACTCGGAACCAAAGATAATGCAGAGCCAAAAGCACGACGACGAAGACAGTTTCTTCGACTGAGTGCAGAATGCATCGGGAAGCTCAATCCTGCATCTCTGTGCGCTTCGGCGCAGCCTGCAGGCGTGTTCGCTGTGTGTGTGAAGCGTTAATTTCCAGTGGACGTGAACTGAGGCACGGTTCCCAAAACGCGCTTTCGCATTGAACAACTTGTGACAGTTATTAGCACGTACTCCGTTGCTCCACTAGATCTCGCGAAAACGTCTTGCGGGCTGCTCTTCAATGCTCTCGTAACAGAGACTACATAAAAACTGAACCTTAGCTCGTTGGCAATATGAGATCGCAGGTTTGTTATTAATTTCACGCGCTCACTATATAGCCAATCCCTGACACGCCTTCTCCCATTTAGGGGAGATAATATGCTCAACTATGTCGCCGCTTATTCACTTTGCCTTCATAGAATGTAGTTATAGGTGAGACGGCCAAGAACATGAGCAAGAATTAGCGAACAAACGTGTGTAGACTAACTGTAGCTTATAGAACAAACGCTGAATGATTAATTAATAAAACAACAACACCAAGGAAACAGGGACGCTGTCGAGCGTGACAGGAAGTCGAATGACTGATCATAATGGGCAGTTCGCGATGTGCTCAGTGCGGAATCTACACACCATTTATCGAAGGCACACTCAATACTTCCACTGTGATGCCGTAGATAAGTGTGAGATATGCCGGTGTAGATAACATGCAGCCTTCCGGAAGGATTTCGGAGCTTCGCCAGCGGTGATGCTGCAGTAGTCCGAATACCGGCCGAAAATGTTGGTTCAGGGTGAAGATAACTTCGTCTAGGATATGTCTTCACGTTGATCTGTCTTGGATCTTGAATCTTGGACCGTTAAAGAAGTGTGGGAGAATTTCGCTAGTCATACATTTGCGTAAAGTGCACTTCAGGCCACTCACCTTTCAGCACCGCAGCGGATATAAACAAACGTTATGGGAACGAGTGTGACTGCGCTGTGTCGTTTACGACTTGTATGTATGACGGAGGTATGTGGCGATTACATGTCATTGATTTCTTCAATTGATCAGCGTGACTTCTTCGCTGCGTAGTGGTCCACTGATCCAACGAGAAATGCAACTACACCGTTGTACCCTGGTCTTCGCACTTTAGCAGTACGTTGTTATAGACATACTTCCCACGCGTATTTGCACTATCTTGCTGAAGTTCTAAGAATGCTGAGTATGCCTTCTTGTCTTTAACTATAACGTAAGACTGTTCTATTCAAACGCCAAGTAATGAAATGTTGGAATTTCAGCTTATTATTTTTTTTTACATACTTGGACACTGTAACCTAAATTGTCTTTGAGAAGAGAGACCGCTGCATCTCATCAAGTTACATTGAAAACATATCGTCATCACAATGCCACCGCGGTTGAACGGATGGTTAGGAGTGAGACTAATGCGAGTCAATATTCGAGCAGTAATTTATTGTGATTGCAATTATACGGACATTCCAGGTACATTTTTGCCGTCCTTGTGATGCTTCGTGTAAAGTGCAAGGGCGATAACATCGCCCGGGCGTCGTGTCTGCTATGTGTGAGTGAAAGCATGCGAGGGCATCCAGCCGACGATCGCGGCTCAAGCGGAGAACAACCGCGCCGGCCATATTCCGTTGCGCAAAATACATAGGGAGTACCAGAGGAGCGAGAGGTGGGGAGGGGGGGGAGGGGCTGCATGGGTTTGGCAGCAAATTCGTATTTGAGCGGCCGGAAGCGATCGCGCTCACATTATTTTCCCAACGAACAGCAGACGGCTCATACCTTTGTACAGTCTAGCGCGATTGGAAGGTTATCGTGCGAACATCGACCAAGGAGTATACAACATCGCCACGTCCAGAATCCTCTTTCGAGGAGAGGGAGGTATCAAACCAGATAACCTCACTTGTTTGCTGTTCCTTAAGCTGCGATCACTCCTGTATAAGGAAGGCGCATTAACTTCTTTTTTTTATGACGACGCCATGTTTTTATTTTGTGCAGCTTAGCAAGACGTTCAAGTAAAGGAGTGCCATGCACCAGCTTTACCGGGTCTTTCCTATCAATTTCGCTATCGTCCGCGAAGGTACGAATCGACAAACCGTGCGCTCGATCACAAGGAATGGAAAGTTTACAATTTAGAGACAGGGTGAAAAGTTCGTCATTGCTGCATGAAAGAGCAAACAAGGCAGAGAAGAATTCGAAACCTTGATTTTCGCTGTTTCGAAAACGCGCCGCTACGCTCGTGGGACGGCTACGCCGGTGGACGCTTGCGTGATAACCTTCAAATCGCGCTTGACTGTATTAGCGCTGTGTTCTCTTTATAGTTTGCGTCGAAGCAACAGCCAGTACAAAGGCCGCTTTGCTCAATGCATAGGCTGCGATCCCTTACGCCAGCATTTTGCTTTACACCTGATCGGATGCTAAAGGAGTTAGCAGCTAGCCTTACTTTGCTTAACATTCCAATGTGTTGCTATCTCATTAAGTGCCCTCTTGTCTGAGAAGGCCTTTGCAGTGAAACTGACTTTTTTTACAGCGAAAGCTGTTATAAGACCACAACAGCCGACTTTGGTGGTGTAGTTGTCCGCCGGCGCCGGTGTCCATAAGCACTGTCTCGCAATATGAGAGGGAAAAAAAAGTTTACACTAGCCGTTTAAATCTTAAGAAACAGCGAAGCCTTATTTGGGCCACAGGAACAGGAACGTCTGCTTAGCCGTATATAAATTTCTTGGTGACACAAAAAAGAATGAAATAAAACTTGCTGCTGGTCGAGTTGGTTCATACTTGGAAGGAAAAGATGGTTGCGCACAAACTACACAAGGACACAGAAGACACGGACGTGCGCAAACTTTCAACCACCTCTCATTAACTGATTATATTCCACAGTAATATTCTATACTTATTTTATTGGTACATAACGGATGAGTGCGGATGACATCCAGGATGGAAAAGAAGCCGGGATTTTAGCAGCGGAGCTGTTCTAAGTTGAGCTTGTGCTGTCTCCATGTCTCTCCGGAGTCAGGCGTGTCACGGGTCCAGAGGGGGGGGGGGGGGGTTAATAAAGAGAGAAAACGAAAAGATGATGATGTTAACTATGCTAACTGATAATGATTATCTTCGAAGTTATGATTATGATTACGGTGATGATGCTCAATGATTGTGATCATGACGATGATCCATCAGCTTAGGCACGAGTCTCGAGTATAGAGGACGTTAGCCCGAAGAGAAGAGGAGTACGCAACCCAACACACCGGCTAGAGCTCGGAATGCCCGTCGGATATTCCTTTCACAGAGTCCAGCTTCTCCTTCTTACAAGAACACACAAAAAGCGAGTGAAACTGTCACGCAGCGGGTAAGATAAATTTTTGTACATACCCTAAGACCGGTTAATTCCTCTTCCTTCTAGTCAATGCTAAACTTCACCCCTTATATTAACCGCCGGTGTCATGGCCAATCCCCCGAAGTGGGTAAGAGCCAAATAGAAGGGACAAGCAAGCAAGAAAGTGAAGCTGGCCGATCTTAGGGCTTAACGTGACCTTCTATAGGCTGATTCAAAGTTTTTGCTTGGCGTAGACAGAGTAGAGCCGAACAACAGCCTGTCACAGACCTTACAAGAACGTCCAAACTCCAGCGCCAGAAACTCACGCGCAAACATGGCTGTGGCACCCCCTGTAGAAGCGCGGGCCTTTCGGCGCTCGTGCTCGGCTCGTGCCACGCCGGGCAAACTTGGTGCGGCAGCTGCGCGGACTGCCTCTGTCGGTCGGCGAATCTTAGAGGTGGCTGCTGCTCGGCGCATGCACGACTAGGCGAGGTTAAACCAAGGTGGTGCGCAGGTGTGGCGTGGTTATTGCTAGGCAACAGCGCGGAGGGTATTTTTCAGACGACGGAGCTTTTACCTCAAGCATTAAGAGTTTCGTTCTTAAAAAGCAAAAAAAAAAAAAAAAAAAAAAAAAAACTTCAAAAAAAAAAAAACAAAAAAAAAAAAAAAGACGCCCAGAGTCGGGTGGGATTTGATCCCGGGCCTCTGTGTGGCAGTCGAGTATTCTACCACAAAGTCACGCCGGTGCTTGAAACGCTATACAGGCGCCATGTCGGGCAAGGAATCACGTTAAAGGTTTGCTGACGTCCGCCGCGGTGGTATAGCGGTTAGGGTGCTCGGCTGCTGACCCGAAGGTCGCGGGTTCGATCCCGGCCGCGGCGGTCGCATTTCGATGGAGGCGAAATGGCAGAGGCCCGTGTACTGTGCGATTTCAGTGCACGTTAAAGAACACCAGATGGTCGAAATTTCCGGAGCCCTCCACTACGGCGTATCTCATAATCATATCGTGGTTTTGGGACGTTAAACCCCAGATATTATTATAAAGGTTTGCTGACACAAAATTTCGCGCGTGAGATGGCCTGTGGGATCGATTCCCGTGAACATGCGTACATCATCTGCAAAATATCAACAGCAAATATGGCTTGGAAAGCATATTGTATGAATGTTGAAGTTCGCGTGCGCGATCCAGCGATACGCCTCACCTCGCGGCATATTGACACCCTTGAAAGTTAGTTAGTAAGTTAGTTAATTCGATTTTTATGGCGCAAAAGCAGCTGAGGCTATGCTGCACCAGACACAAAGTTTACAAATTATTTTAGTATGTACACAGCGTCATTTTCTTCAGTAGTCCGCCACAGTGGATCAGTGGCTACGGTTCTCGGCTGCTGACCCGAAGGTCGCGGGTTCGATACCGGCCGCGGCGGTCGCATTTTGATAGAGGCGAAATGGTAGAGGCCCGTGCGATGGTCGAAATTTCCGGAGCCCTCTACTACGGCGTCTCTTATAATCATATCTTGGTTTTGGGACGTAAAACCCCAGATATTATTTTCTTCAGTATACTTTCCAACTTGGATTCATACGGTCGCGAAGCTTTGGACGAAGTGCCACAAGAGGCAGGGTGTTTGGCAGTTGCGATGGAGGCGTGACAGGGTGAGGAAGGGACATATACTAATAAAATTAATTTTGAAATAACGTGCATTACAAACTGTATTTTATTGTAACCTAAGCTTATTCCTAGGTAGCTTGAAATAGACATGATGGGCTAAAAATGCGATTCTCGCTTATTATGATTTCATTAAACTGTATTCTAATTAGCACCCCTTAAAATGGAAATGGCGGGGAAGGGGGGGGGGGGCGGAGATTATTTCACGCCGCAGCAGAAAAAATTGAAGGACAATTTGTAAATTCCAAACTGTGTTCGGCGAAAGCCTGAGGCCATTCGACTGACTACCATGCCTTTTTCTACACTACCAGTGGTATGACACATAAATTGAATGTGTGCGTGTTTTCTTTTTTAATTTTTTACCGCGAATCGCAGCGAGACGCGAGACTAATCTGCCTCCGTTTCGCATGCGTTCGCATTCTCGCGCTTTGGGCATCGAGCAGACGCCATCCGCGTTGCAACGCTCATATGGCTCATTGATACTCCCGCGTGAAGGGGAGACGCCACAGCTGGCACCGTGCCAGGGGACCGGACACGCGTCACCGAGAGTATGAGACACTGGCTTTCGCCTTAAAACGCGCTCGAAATGTTGGTATGTTACACGCCCCCCGAAATGGTATCGTGTCTTGCCCCTCCATGTGTTATCGTAATTCCAGTGGCCCGAATTTTACACTTGCCGAGTGCGCAGTTTCCGAGGTGTGTTCATTGCGAAATCAGGCCAGTTAGGAACACCAGATCGGCATCGGCTCCAGCTAGCGGTCTTCGTGCGACTCATGTGACCGATGGAACGGCGCCCCGAACAGCGAACACCTTCCTATGTGCGCAAAGCAATGATGCCAAAGCCAAAAGGATTTCTGTAAGTCGACTGAACGGTCGGTGACTTTTTCGCTCGCTTGCCACTAGAAAGCGTAGCCACTTCCGCGCAATTAAGCAGAAATGCGCGACTTCAGAACAGTTGTGCTCGAGCCAAGGCTCGTGTGAATGCGTCTTTCCTGCGGTCCTAAAACAGATTTCTTTCTGAAAAATGGTACAACTGTACTAACCGGAATGTACTAAGTTTACCGTAAACATATATCTCGACCAAAAAACCAAGTACGCAGCTTGCACAAGTGGTGCAAGGCTGGAACCATCAGCGGAGCTAGTGTTCGACCTGGCTAAGTTTTAATGCCAGGCTTTTGCTAGAGATGCTAAGTTTTTACTAGTAGTACTAAGTACGGCTAGATTTGGCTAGACATGTCACGTGACTACATGTTACGCGATGCCGTGATTTTAGTCACTTGACTAGCTGTTACGAGGTTTCTGGCGGAACATATCACCTGAGTAGCTATCACGCGATGTTGCGTGAGTTTAGTCACGTGACTAAATGCTGCGTGAGGTTACGTGATTTTTAGTCAGGTGACTAGTTGTTACGTGATGTTAGGTAACTTTTTACTCGCGTAATAGACTCGCCCATCATAGGTATTGCATTCCACGCCGGACCGGCTCATGAAGATGATAATTCCTGTTCGCACTACCCGGCAGTACGAAACATTAAGAGGCACACACGTGAGATAAGGGACGAGTTCGGAAATGTTCGTGAAAGCTGTATCCATATTTTGGTTGTTACGGCAAGTTACAGTGTGTTCTCTTGTCACTGTGATGTTGAGTTCATGTGCATCGTCAATGCTGACGCACATTGTGATGATGTTATGCGCAAAGTTTTCGTGAGCGCGTGGTGATTACAATTTATAAGCATTTTTCGTCGTCACAACTTATGCTGGCCGTAGACTTTGTATAATTCTTGCGTTATTATGATTTACAGCCAATAAAAGTAAACGGTTGTCAGAAAATTTTTCTAATTAATGCGAATTATTTTTGTTTTCATGGAAGCAATGTGGAGCACCACGCTACACTGTTGGGAATGCCATATACTCGACAACGCTAATGAAAGAATGCAAAACGTGCATTACCGGGCTGACTGTAATAAAAAAAGATGTGTAGTAATGAAAAGCCAGCGTAATGATTCGTACACAAACGCAAAGTACTCTACTAATATGGCTTACAGCGGGAAAGGATGCGAACCAAAAGGAGACCAGACGACACGAGAGCTTGTTTACTTTTTGTCCGTTTCCTTTTGCGCTGTAAACCATCAACGTAATCCAACTAGTTCAATTTTCAATCCTTATTTAGTACTTATCTAATTCTTACAATAAAGCTAGTATCTAACAACTAAATTTCATTATACTGCCACGAGGCACTTGTCCACGTTTGGTAAGGTTTAATTCAAGAAAGCAGGTGGAGAGTGTAGCTCGTGCCGAAAGCTGGGATGTTTAAAAATGCACCTTCCCCCCCCCCCCCCCCCCCCGCCTTTTTTTTAACGCAGTCATAAAAACAAAAATAGAAAATTTCGCACCACTGTACTCTTGCACGGGACCATGTTTTCTACTAAGGAGTGGAAATATAGCTGTTCGGAAACGAAGATGAAACTGGCTCGTGAAAACGGAAGGAAATGTAACATACTGTAAGGCACGACAGTATGTTTCGACTTTGCGGAATCGAGGTACGGTATTTGAACTTGACTCGAAAAAATTTCACTCGCACCCTGTGGAGACAGTTGACCAGCGAAGCTGAAAGGGGCGGCTCCGGTTTTTTCATGTGTTTATCAGCTTTAAGCGCCCAGCAATGACGAGACGGACGGAGGTGGATACGGCACAGAGGTGACACTGAATTTGCATGAAACTTGCAGAAAGTCCCCTTTGAATGTAGCGCATGCGTCCTTTTTGCTGCGACATTCGTAGTATGGTCTGGCTAGCCACATGCGCTTGGCATTTCGTGCACGATCTTGAGGAACCATTTAGGCAGCATGCGTCTCTTTGCCACATTCTCCGGCTTCGCGGCACTTTGGTGGGCCGGTGGTGAGCAGCGGAGTTTGGCCAGCTTTTGTGGCACATGTGTTTTGTGGCACATGCGGACTGTGACAGTGACAAGAACTTGTATTCAAACGCCCTGAGGAAAAATGATTAAGGTGAGCCGGAGGCTCCCGAATCAAGTGGGTGGCTCCGCCCATGACAGAACCGGGAGATGGTGACTCTTGGCAGTCACGGATAAATGGATGGACGGATGCTGTGAGCGTCCCCTTTATAACGGGGCAGTGACAAGTGTGCCACCAGGCTCGACAATTAAAGAAAAACAAACTTTTTCGTTTTTCCTTTCTTTAGGTAGGCCTAATGCCTTAATTGTCTATTTCAATTAAATCTATCTTACTATAGGAAAGAAAAACGCCAATTCATAGCCCCGTTATCTGCCCTTTACGGCAGAATGTCCTCATTTTCTCCCTATTTATTTTTATCCTTTCTCTCTAGTTTTCTGCCATCAATACTCTAGCAGTCTCTTACTTGTTTTTTATCGCGTTCGTGATGTTTCTATCGCGTATCTGATGTGGCAGATGAAATTTTAGATGTTTTTAGAGCCTGTTCAAAGAATTTGGCATTCACTAAAGAAGTCCCAGCTGACAAGACCATTAGGTTTCTAGATTTAGAGATATCTTTTTTACATAACGGACACGTATGTTGGAAGTATACGCCCCGAGGTCTAAAAAGGCGCTGCTTCCCTTCGAATCCGCACACTCCAACTGGAGCGTAGCCAGAAATTTTTTTCGGGGGGGGGGGGGGGGGGGGTTAACCATACTTTATGTATGTTCGTGCGTGTGTTTGTGTGTGTGCATGTATACGCAAGCAAAACTGAAAAATTTCAGGGGGAGGGGGGTTTGAACCCCCCCCCCCCCCCTGGCTACGCCACTGCACTCCAAGTTGGTGAAAAGGAGCATTGCAAATCTGTGTTTTAGGAATGCCGTGAGCAAGAGTTGTCAGCACGTCATGCACCAAAGCCTGATGGAGCAGGTGGATCGGCTGGAAGCATCCGGTTTCCCGTCGTCATTTTTGTTGTCGGTCGGCGAAACGTTGGCAAGAAAAATAAGAAAACCACAGGCCCGGGTACTAGATGAGAGAAGAAACATCGAGGTGATGCCGTATTTTCACAGGACGTCTCACGGTCTAAAACGAGTATCGCGGAAGTTTGGCGTGAACCTAGTGTTCTCAGCACCACGCAAGCTTTCTGGCCTTTGTGCCCGTATCTCAGGCGGCGCGCGCAATCCTGCTTGCAACACTAGTCACCCAACTGTTTTCACGAAGTGCAGCGTGGGTGTAGTCTATTCCATTCCCACGACTTGCGGACACGTTTATATCGGCCAGACTGGGCAGTGTTTAAATGAACGCCTCAATGAGCATGCCTATTGCGTACGATTGGGCACAGGCAGCAACCTAGCGTTGCATGTGAAGGCTTGCAACGGGTGCGAACCTTTGTTTCGCCAGACCTGTATTCTAGGCAGGGGAAAATCAAAAATCGAACGCGAACGGCTTGAGGCGTACCATATTAAAAAGAATGGGCACGTTTGTATAAGCGAACCGTCTGTGCATATCACAGAAAAAGAATGGATGTTTCTTTCAGGGTGTGGCTGATTAGGGGGCGGATGATAGGATTCATGGTTGTGGCGTGTGCGCGTGCACGGGATGAGGTATATAAATATTTGTGGATGCGTCAATAAATTGGTTGTAAGTCCGGCGACGGTGTGTGCTTCATTGTGCCTTCTTCTTTCGTCCTTGTCTGGAGTTTCGCTGGTTTCTTTTCACTTCTAGAAATATTGTTCGCTGCAGGTGCCGTTCGTAGACGTGTTAAGAACTGTAGTGGGGGGCTGAGCGGGCCGTTTTTTTTTTCTGAGAAAGGTGGCAACCCTAGCCAGAGGATAGGGTCTTTTAGCAAGTTACGGAAATATATATATATATAAGTGGCTATTTATTAGAGGAAAGGAAATCGAAGACGCTTCTTTCTGTCTCCCTTATCGGGGACACGGCTAAGCGCCTTGCGGGGAGGGGAAGGGGGGATTAAAAGGGATAGAGGAAGAGAGAGTGAGGAGGAGAGCAGATAGGGTAGTAGGAGAGGAGGTCATCCACTCTGGCACGGGCAGGAGGCCGACGCATCCCGATTAGCGGGTCCCGCAAACTCCAGGAAAGCCCGCAGGGCTGGCAGTGGTGACCGCGCAGGGAAGAGAATGTCCTCCACGGATGTCGCTGGAAGCCCAAGATGTTGGAATCGGCTCACCAGTCTGCGTCGCTCGGCGGCTAACGCCGGGCAGGAGCAGATGATGTGCTCTAGTGTTTCGGCATCGCCGCATCTGCTGCACGCAGCTGATGAGCAGCGTCCCGTGGAGTGCATTCGTGCCGCGGGCCAGGCACTACCAGTCCGCAGACGGAGAAGGAGCAACCGCTCGTTCCTCTCCAGGCCAAACTCCGGGAGAGGTGGTGGTGGCTTGCCGCTGGCCACCCGCTTGTCCGGGTGGATGGTGAGGAGCAGCTACCGCAGGCGCTGCCGAGAGAAATCTGCTGCCGCCATTGCTGAGGTCACCGGGGTGTCGCCGTGGTTTGCTGCCCTGGCAGCGGCATCTGCCTCCTCGTTTCCAGCTATCCCAACGTGGGAGGGAAGCCAGTGGAGGGACAGACGCACGCCGCTAGCTCGTATAGCAATGAGCTTGGCGTGCAGCAAAGCCACGGTGACTCCGGCTTGATCAGGCTGCAGCAACGCTTGGAGGGCTGGCCGGGAGTCAGTGATGATCGCCACGGGCGTTTCAGGCGGGTTGGCAGCTAGGTGGTCGGCTGCCAGATGGAGACCAGCCAGTTCCGCCGCAGTGGAGCTGGAATGACAGGGGAGCCGGCACCGGAGGGTTGTTCCAGTCGCTAGGATGACGCAGGCAGCTGCGGCCGAGCGGGCGCTGTTCAGGACCGACCCATCCGTGAACAGCAGAAGATGTCCCCGTAGACGCTCGTGGATTTTCTCCATGGCTGCCTGCTAAAGTTCACACGCCGGTGTCCGCTTTTTGCTGAGCTTGTCCAACGGAAATACGGTACGCATATACGGTACGGTATTACTGTAGCGCTCCTCCTTTCTCGGTCGTCGACCTTTTGCCGGGGAAGGCGCCCCAACACAACAAAAGCTTTTTTCAAAAATTACTGTGGGGTTGTCACGCCTCATTGTTGCCGGTCAGTCTACGCATTGTTAACGAGACACCTGTCGTTCGGGGGCCGGACTGTCACTGGAACGGGGGGGCGGCAAAAGCACAACGAGCGGGAAAGGAGGAGTTCTACCGCACTACCTTTCCGTATTTGCGTACCATATTTCCATAAGTTGCTAAAAGACCCTGACACGATCGAAAGAAAACCGCTTCTGTCTATACTTACGACTGCGCGAAACTGGAATCGATCCGATCAACTTCATTTTTTAAAGAAGCAATGGCGGGTAGTGAGGCTTGTCCAATTCCTGAGGCACTTACCTGCGCCATGGGCTTTCTGCCTATCCGTTTCGCCTCGTATTATACAGCTTTGCTCTAAAAATAAACAGCTTGCTAATGTACGTGTATTACGCGAATTAGCGGTGTTTCGACGTGACGCCACTTGCTGTGGACGAGCACGCATACAACGTCGGTGTATACCTTTTTACCAGGGTATAAAAAAACGGTTTGATGTCAGTGTCTCCCTGGGCGTCTCACCACTTATGTCCTCGTCCGCCACGGTGGATCAGTGGCTACGGTGCTCGGCTGCTGACCCGAAGGTCGCGGGTTCAGTCAGGGTTGCGGCGGCTGCATTTCGATGGAGGTGAAATAGTAGAGGACCGTGACCAGATGGTCGAAATTTCAGGAGTTCACTGTTTCGGCATCCCGCATAATCTTATCGTGGTTATGGGAAGTAAAACCCCAAATATCATATTACTTATGTCCCTTTCTGGTTTTGCTGATACACGGCTAGAAACACAGCGGATACAAATTTGTGACTTATGAAAGGTTGCGTCGCGGTAGTAAGGGACCGAAGTGGGCGTAGTGCTAACCGAGTTAAAGAACCAAGCGCCGGTAATTATTGTAGACCGATATTTATAAAAATGCCTACTGTTGCTGAGCATGCACTGAAAAAGGAGCACGCGAAATGTTGCGAAGGTTTCCCGCAGTATAAGGAGAGGTCATAGTAAACGAGCCTCGCACAAAAAATTGAGTGCAGAACAAAAATTTTATTCGGAGAAGTCGCCAGCATAAGGACAGTCCACCGGATCGTATACGTACGTGCTTCACGCACACTGACATCATCTGGCGAACACGAAGACGACCAAGACGGCACGAAGACATATGCGTAGTACCTGCAACAGAGATGAAAAAAATTCTGTGCCGTCGTATAATAAAAAAAGAAAGAAAATGGGGAAAAAAGCGCTTGTAGGCGACACATAATTACTATGACATCCATTTTCACATGTGCAGTACTAGAAAATTGAAACGCGAACAAGAAATCGGAAAGCATTTAGCGGGTAGGAGCCCGCGAGAACCATTTCGTTCCGCTAATCATGTGGTTGCCAAAGACGTTTAGATCTCAAATAAGCGTACAGGCCGAAATATACAACACGATGCGTACCGACGGTAAAACGAGAATGAAAATACCCCGTATTAGGTAATGTTAACTAGATCGTATTTTAATTTCTCTTGACTCCACATAGACGTTGCATCTGTGCATTACATATACATAAAAGCACTGTAGGTATAGTCCGCGGACAACACACAAAAGATTTGCCAATGGGCCCAATGGCTAATTAATACCGGACGTGCAAACACGGACACAAGAAGGAAAGTCAGGACACCACAAACGCCTGCTAACAACTGAAGATGCGCACAACGGCGGGAAAGAAAGAAGGCACGTAAACTCATCTGCGCATGCCCATGCAATATGCGAACCTATCAATCTGGAACGCGGGGGGGGGGGGGGGGGGTCTACGTAAAAGATTACTGTCAAGGCATTTGAATTCAGCTTTACGCAAGTTAATCTACCGTTGCTCACGTATGCGCTACTACCAATATTATCGATATACCATGCCTCAATCATCAGACGGGTTCCTTCATTCCTATGCGGGTACAAAACTGCGCATTCATCGAATATTAGCGTCCACTTATGGACCTTATGAACAACACTTGTACGGCAATCAGTGAATTTGTTGCTGTGTTTTACGAAACATCGGTCCGCTTCTTGTCTTTTACTCGCTCATTCATTCTCTGCATTGCGGCACAAATCTTACCTAGGTTATTGGCAGCCTAACCAAAGTTCCTGCAGGAAAAAGGGCGGAAAGAAGGAGACGCCGACGAGCGAGGACGCGCTTAGATTGAGCTCCTGCGTCTTGGGCGTCTTTGCGCGATAATTTGGGTGCAACCACCACAAAATGTGCTTATACTCTTCCTAAGCTGAAGAGAAACCCAACAACATCAATTTCTCGGGCATGGACCACTCTACATCCGAAAATATGCCGGCTGCGAGCGGCGACGAGCTCGACGAAGAGCTGCAAAAAGCCGTCGTTGCATGGACAGAAGAAGTCACCGCCGACAAGCGGCCAACTCGAAACCCCTGAACTGTCTTTCAAATGAAGTTGTATCCTCCTCCTGCTGCAGGAAAAAGCACACATCAAATACACGTAAGGAAACCGAATCTAGGGCGAATATACGATGTGGAAGAACCAAAAGATTTACGAAATTAATGATTATTGGTGAGAATTAATAGTTTCCGTCTAACACGGAAAGCTAGACGGAAATGACCGGGTTCAAAATTATTTATTCAGCGCGAACAGGAATATTCCCGCGAACCTAGCCCTTCCGTGAATTCAAGTCAATGCCAACCAGAAAATTAAATGGCCGTTCTTACTGCCTGGATGTCGCGAAACAATATAGGGCTAAGATTGACGTGGAAAAACGGAAAGTTACTCGCAAAGGTCCCAGAGACAAATTATACAGTCAGCGCCAACCAGAACATTTCCGCGAACCTTCCACATGCGAAGGAAACAGAAGCTGTTACTCTTTCACGTCAGGAACCAGCATCTGGGGTGAATTTGCGACAATAAAGCACGGAAAGCTAGACGGAAATGGCCCGGTGAACAATTAATGACAACCAGAACGTTTCCGCGAGCATTCATGTATCTCTTTATCTTGAATATTTTTGCAGAAAAGATCATTTTCCATTTGTCACGTATGGAAAGAAAATATAAGGCGAATATCGGACGAGCAAGCATTGAAAGTTTGACGAAAAAGTCCCCGAGACAAATTAGTCAGTTCACACCAGAATGTTTCGGCAAACGTTCACATGCGGAGGGAAAGCAGTTGCTATGACTTTCATGTCAGGAAGCACATCTAGGGCGAATCTGCTGCGAAGAAGCACGGAAGGTTGGTCGGAAAGGGCCCGGTGACAAATTATTTAGTCAATGCCAACCAGAACATTTCCGCCAACCTTCTCATGGGACGGAAGAAGCAGCTCTTGATAACTGTACGCTGAGGTATTCGAAAATGGCACCGGTCAAAAATATTCTAGTCTCACGCCAAAAAGAACAATTTCGCAGAATTCCTCATGCATTTTATTTGAATGTCATTCGGAAAATATCTATTTTTAGTGTCCCGCAGCAAAGGAAGTATAGTTTGAATATCTGTCGAGGAACCATGGAAAGTTACTCGAAAAGGTCCCGGTGACAAATTATTTAGTCAGTCCCAACCAGAACATCTGCTACTGCTTTCGTGTCAGGAAGCACCTCTGGGGCGAATCTGCTGCGAGGAAGCACGGAAGGTTGGTCGGAAAGGTCCCGGTGACAAATTATTTAGTCAATGCCAACCAGAACATTTCCGCCAACCTTCTCATGGGACGGAAGATGCAGCTCTTGATAACTGTACGCTGAGGTATTCTAAAATGGCACCGGTCAAAAATATTCTAGTCAACGCCAAACAGAACACTTTCGGAGAACTCCTCGTGCATTTGATTCCAATGTTATACGGAAAATATCTATTTTTAGTTGCCCGCAGCAAACCAAGTATAGTTTGAATATCTGTCGAGGAACCATGGAAAGTTTCTCGAAAAGGTCCCGGTGACAAATTATATAGTCAGTCCCAACCAGAAAACCTGCTACTACTTTCGTGTGAGGAAGCACATCTAGGGCGAATCTGCTGCGAGGAAGCACGGAAGGTTGGTCGGAAAGGGTCCGGTGACAAATTATTCATTCAATGCCAACCAGAACATTTCCGCCAACCTTCTCACGGGACGGAAGAAGCAGCTCTTGATAACTGAACGCTGAGGTATTCGAAAATGGCACCGGTCAAAAATATTTTAGTCAACGCCAAAAACAGAACAATTTCGCAGAATTCCTCATGCATTTTATTTGAATGTCATTCGGAAAATATCTATTTTTAGTGTCCCGCAGCAAAGCAAGCATAGTTTGAATATCTGTCGAGGAACCATGGAAAGTTACTCGAAAAGGTCCCGGTGACAAATTATTTAGTCAGTCCCAACCAGAACAGCTGCTACTACTTTCGTTTCAGGAAGCCCATCTAGGGTGAATCTGCGACCAGTAAGCACGGAAGGTTGGTCGGAAAGGGCCCGGTGACAAATTATTTAGTCAATGCCAACCAGAACATTTCCGCCAACCTTCTCATGGGACGGAAGATGCAGCTCTTGATAACTGTACGCTGAGGTATTCGAAAATGGCACCGGTCAAAAATATTCTAGTCAACGCCAAACAGAACACTTTCGGAGAACTCCTCGTGCATTTGATTCGAATGTTATACGGAAAATATCTATTTTTAGTTGCCCGCAGCAAACCAAGTATAGTTTGAATATCTGTCGAGGAACCATGGAAAGTTACTCGAAAAGGTCCCGGTGACAAATTATTTAGTCAGTCCCAACCAGAACAGCTGCTACTACTTTCGTTTCAGGAAGCCCATCTAGGGTGAATCTGCGACCAGTAAGCACGGAAGGTTGGTCGGAAAGGGCCCGGTGACAAATTATTTAGTCAATGCCAACCAGAACATTTCCGCCAACCTTCTCATGGGACGGAAGAAGCAGCTCTTGATAACTGTACGCTGAGGTATTCGAAAATAGGCACCGGTCAAAAATATTTTAGTCTCACGCCAAAAAGAACAATTTCGCAGAATTCCTGATGCATTTTATTTGAATGTTATACGGAAAATATCTATTTTTAGTGTCCCGCAGCAAACCAAGTATAGTTTGAATATCTGTCGAGGAACCATGGAAAGTTACTCGAAAAGGTCCCGGTGACAAATTATATAGTCAGTCCCAACCAGAAACAGCTGCTACTACTATCACGTCAGGAAGCCCACCTAGCGTGAATCTGCGACGAGTAAGCACGGAAGGTTGGTCGGAAAGGGCCCGGTGACAAATTATTTAGTCAATGCCAACCAGAACATTTCCGCCAACCTTCTCATGGGACGGAAGAAGCAGCTCTTGATAACTGTACGCTGAGGTATTCGAAAATGGCACCGGTCAAAAATATTCTAGTCAACGCCAAACAGAACAATTTCGGAGAACTCCTCGTGCATTTTATTTGAATGTTATGCGGAAAATATCTATTTTTAGTTGCCCGTAGCAAACCAAGTATAGTTTGAATATCTGTCGAGGAACCATGGAAAGTTACTCGAAAAGGTCCCCGGTGACAAATTATTTAGTCAGTCCCAACCAGAACAGCTGCTACTACTTTCGTTTCAGGAAGCACATCTAGGGCGAATCTGCTGCGAGGAAGCACGGAAGGTTGGTCGGAAAGGGCCCGGTGACAAATTATTTGGTCAATGCCAACCAGAACATTTCCGCCAACCTTCTCATGGGACGGAAGAAGCAGCTCTTGATAACTGTACGCTGAGGTATTCGAAAATGGCACCGGTCAAAAATATTCTAGTCAACGCCAAACAGAACGATTTCGCAGAACTCCTAGTGCATTTGATTTGAATGTTATTCGGAAAATATCTATTTTTTGTCTCCCGCAGCAAACCAAGTATAGTTTGAATATCTGTCGAGGAACCATGGAAAGTTACTCGAAAAGGTCCCGGTGACAAATTATTTAGTCAGTCCCAACCAGAACAGCTGCTACTACTTTCGTTTCAGGAAGCCCATCTAGGGTGAATCTGCGACCAGTAAGCACGGAAGGTTGGTCGGAAAGGGCCCGGTGACAAATTATTTAGTCAATGCCAACCAGAACATTTCCGCCAACCTTCTCATGGGACGGAAGAAGCAGCTCTTGATAACTGTACACTGAGGTATTCGAAAAATAGCACCGGTCAAAAATATTTTAGTCTCACGCCAAAAAGAACAATTTCGCAGAATTCCTGATGCATTTTATTTTGAATGTTATGCGGAAAATATCTATTTTTAGTTGTCCCGCAGCAAACCAAGTATAGTTTGAATATCTGTCGAGGAACCATGGAAAGTTACTCGAAAAGGTCCCGGTGACAAATTATATAGTCAGTGCCCCAACCAGAAACGCTGCTACTACTTTCACGTCAGGAAGCCCACCTAGGGCGTGAATCTGCGACGAGGTAAGCACGGAAGGTTGGTCGGAAAGGGCCCGGTGACAAATTATTTAGTCAATGCCAACCAGAACATTTCCGCCAACCTTCTCATGGGACGGAAGAAGCAGCTCTTGATAACTGTACGCTGAGGTATTCGAAAATGGCACCGGTCAAAAATATTCTAGTCAACGCCAAACAGAACACTTTCGGAGAACTCCTCGTGCATTTGATTCGAATGTTATACGGAAAATATCTATTTTTAGTTGCCCGCAGCAAACCAAGTATAGTTTGAATATCTGTCGAGGAACCATGGAAAGTTACTCGAAAAGGTCCCGGTGACAAATTATATAGTCAGTGCCAACCAGGACATTTCCGCGAACCTTCACATGCGAAGGAAGAGAAGCTGTTACTTTTTCACGTCAGGAACCAGCATCGAGGGTGAATTTGCGACGATGAAGCACGGAAAGCTACACGGAAATCGTCCGGTGAACAATTACATAGTTTATGACAACCAGAACATTTCCGCGAGCATTCACGTATCTCTTTATCTTGAATTTTTTGCAGAAAAGGTCATTTTCTATTTGTGACGTATGGAAAGAAATATAGGGCGACTATCGGTCGAGCAAGCATTGAAAGTTTGACGAAAATGCCCCGGAGAAAAATTAGTCAGTTCACACCAGAATGTTTCGGCGAACGTTCTCATGCGGAGGAAAAGCAGCTGCTACTACTTTCACGTCAGGAAGCCCATCTAGGGTGAATCTGCGACGAGTAAGCACGGAAGGTTGGTCGGAATGGGCCCGGTGACAAATTATTTAGTCAATGCCAACCGGAACCTTTCCGCCAACCTTCTCATGGGACGGAAGAAGCAGCTTTTGATAACTGTACGCTGAGGTATTCGAAAATAGCACCGGTAAAAAATATTTCAGTAAACGCCAAACAGAACAATTTCGCAGAACTCCTCATGCATTTAATTTGAATGTTAATTGTAAAATACCTATTTTTAGTGTCCCGCAGCAAACCAAGTATAGTTTGAATATCTGTCGATGAACCTTGGAAAGTTACTCGAAAAGTTCCCGGTGACAAATTTTTTAGTCATATAGTCAGTCCGAACAAGAACAGCTGCTACTACTTTCGTGTGAGGAACCACATCTTGGGCGAATCTGCTGCGAGGAAGCACGGAAGGTTGGTCGGAAAGGGCCCGGTGACAAATTATTTAGTCAATGCCAACCGGAACATTTCCCGCCAACCTTCTCATGGGACGGAAGAAGCAGCTCTTGATAACTGTACGCTGAGGTATTCGAAAATGGCACCGGTCAAAAATATTCCAGTCAACGCCAAACAACAATTTTGGAGAACTCCTCGTGCATTTTGTTTGAATGTTATACAGAAAATATCTATTTTTAGTGTCCCGCAGCAAAGCCAAGTACAGTTTGAATATCTGTCGAGGAACCATGGAAAGTTACTCGAAAAGGTCCCGGTGACAAATTATTTAGTCAGTCCCAACCAGAACAGCTGCTACTACTTTCGTTTCAGGAAGCACATCTAGGGCGAATCTGCTGCGACGAAGCACGGAAGGTTGGTCGGAAAGGGCCCGGTGACAAATTATTTAGTCAATGCCAACCAGAACATTTCCGCCAACCTTCTCATGGGACGGAAGAAGCAGCTCTTGATAACAGTACGCTGAGGTATTCGAAAATGGCACCGGTCAAAAATATTCTAGTCAACGCCAAACAGAACACTTTCGGAGAACTCCTCGTGCATTTGATTCGAATGTTATACGGAAAATATCTATTTTTAAGTTGCCCGCAGCAAACCAAGTATAGTTTGAATATCTGTCGAGGAACCATGGAAAGTTACTCGAAAAGGTCCCGGTGACAAATTATATAGTGAGTGCCAACCAGAAACGCTGCTACTACTTTCACGTCAGGAAGCCCATCTAGGGTGAATCTGCGACCAGTAAGCACGGAAGGTTGGTCGGAAAGGGCCCGGTGACAAATTATTTAGTCAATGCCAACCAGAACATTTCCGCCAACCTTCTCATGGGACGGAAGAAGCAGCTCTTGATAACTGTACGCTGAGGTATTCGGAAAATAGCACCGGTCAAAAATATTTTAGTCAACGGCAAACAGAATTTCGGAGAACTCGTTGTGCATTTTATTTGAATGTTATTCGGAAAATATCTATTTTTAGTTGCCCGCAGCAAACCAAGTATAGTTTGAATATCTGTCGAGGAACCATGGAAAGTTACTCGAAAAGGTCCCGGTGACAAATTATTTAGTCAGTCCCAACCAGAACAGCTGCTACTACTTTCGTTTCAGGAAGCACATCTAGGGCGAATCTGCGACCAGTAAGCACGGAAGGTTGGTCGGAAAGGGCCCGGTGACAAATTATTTAGTCAATGCCAACCAGAACATTTCCGCCAACCTTCTCATGGGACGGAAGAAGCAGCTCTTGATAACTGTACACTGAGGTATTCGAAAATAGCACCGGTCAAAAATATTTTAGTCTCACGCCAAAAAGAACAATTTCGCAGAATTCCTAATGCATTTTATTTGAATGTTATGCGGAAAATATCTATTTTTAGTTGCCCGTAGCAAACCAAGTATAGTTTGAATATCTGTCGAGGAACCATGGAAAGTTACTCGAAAAGGCCCCGGTGAAAAATTATTTAGTCAGTCCCAACCAGAACAGCTGCTACTACTTTCGTTTCAGGAAGCCCATCTAGGGTGAATCTGCGACCAGTAAGCACGGAAGGTTGGTCGGAAAGGGCCCGGTGACAAATTATTTAGTCAATGCCAACCAGAACATTTCCGCCAACCTTCTCATGGGACGGAAGAAGCAGCTCTTGATAACTGTACGCTGAGGTATTCGAAAATGGCACCGGTCAAAAATATTCCAGTCAACGCCAAACAACAATTTTGGAGAACTCCTCGTGCATTTTGTTTGAATGTTATACGGAAAATATCTATTTTTAGTGTCCCGCAGCAAACCAAGTATAGTTTGAATATCTGTCGAGGAACCATGGAAAGTTACTCGAAAAGGTTCCCGGTGACAAATTATTTATTAATATAGTCAGTCCCAACAAGAACAGCTGCTACTACTTTCGTGTGAGGAACCACATCATGGGCGAATCTGCTGCGAGGAAGCACGGAAGGTTGGTCGGAAAGGGCCCGGTGACAAATTATTTAGTCAATGCCAACCAGGAACATTTCCGCCAACCTTCTCATGGGACGGAAGAAGCAGCTCTTGATAACTGTACGCTGAGGTATTCGAAAATGGCACCGGTCAAAAATATTCTAGTCAACGCCAAACAGAACAATTTCGGAGAACTCCTCATGCATTTTATTTGAATGTTATGCGGAAAATATCTATTTTTAGTTGCCCGTAGCAAACCAAGTATAGTTTGAATATCTGTCGAGGAACCATGGAAAGTTACTCGAAAAGGTCCCCGGTGACAAATTATTTAGTCAGTCCCAACCAGAACAGCTGCTACTACTTTCGTTTCAGGAAGCCCATCTAGGGTGAATCTGCGACCAGTAAGCACGGAAGGTTGGTCGGAAAGGGCCCGGTGACAAATTATTTAGTCAATGCCAACCAGAACATTTCCGCCAACCTTCTCATGGGACGGAAGAAGCAGCTCTTGATAACTGTACACTGAGGTATTCGAAAATAGCACCGGTCAAAAATATTTTAGTCTCACGCCCAAAAAGAACAATTTCGCAGAATTCCTGATGCATTTTATTTGAATGTTATGCGGAAAATATCTATTTTTAGTTGCCCGTAGCAAACCAAGTATAGTTTGAATATCTGTCGAGGAACCATGGAAAGTTACTCGAAAAGGTCCCCGGTGACAAAAATTATTTAGTCAGTCCCAACCAGAACAGCTGCTACTACTTTCGTTTCAGGAAGCCCATCTAGGGTGAATCTGCGACCAGTAAGCACGGAAGGTTGGTCGGAAAGGGCCCGGTGACAAATTATTTAGTCAATGCCAACCAGAACATTTCCGCCAACCTTCTCATGGGACGGAAGAAGCAGCTCTTGATAACTGTACGCTGAGGTATTCGAAAATGGCACCGGTCAAAAATATTCCAGTCAACGCCAAACAACAATTTTGGAGAACTCCTCGTGCATTTTGTTTGAATGTTATACGGAAAATATCTATTTTTAGTTGTCCCGCAGCAAACCAAGTATAGTTTGAATATCTGTCGAGGAACCATGGAAAGTTACTCGAAAAGGTCCCGGTGACAAATTATTTAGTCAGTCCCAACCAGAACAGCTGCTACTACTTTCGTTTCAGGAAGCACATCTAGGGCGAATCTGCTGCGAGGAAGCACGGAAGGTTGGTCGGAAAGGGCCCGGTGACAAATTATTTAGTCAATGCCAACCAGAACATTTCCGCCAACCTTCTCATGGGACGGAAGAAGCAGCTCTTGATAACTGTACGCTGAGGTATTCGAAAATGGCACCGGTCAAAAATATTCTAGTCAACGCCAAACAGAACACTTTCGGAGAACTCCTCGTGCATTTGATTCGAATGTTATACGGAAAATATCTATTTTTAGTTGCCCGCAGCAAACCAAGTATAGTTTGAATATCTGTCGAGGAACCATGGAAAGTTACTCGAAAAGGTTCCCGGTGACAAATTATATAGTCAGTGCCAACCAGGACATTTCCGCGAACCTTCACATGCGAAGGAAGAGAAGCTGTTACTTTTTCACGTCAGGAACCAGCATCGAGGGTGAATTTGCGACGATGAAGCACGGAAAGCTACACGGAAATCGTCCGGTGAACAATTACATAGTTTATGACAACCAGAACATTTCCGCGAGCATTCACGTATCTCTTTATCTTGAATTTTTTGCAGAAAAGGTCATTTTCTATTTGTGACGTATGGAAAGGAAATATAGGGCGACTATCGGTCGAGCAAGCATTGAAAGTTTGACGAAAATGCCCCGGAGAAAAATTAGTCAGTTCACACCAGAATGTTTCGGCGAACGTTCTCATGCGGAGGAAAAGCAGCTGCTACTACTTTCACGTCAGGAAGCCCATCTAGGGTGAATATGCGACGAGTAAGCACGGAAGGTTGGTCGGAATGGGCCCGGTGACAAATTATTTAGTCAATGCCAACCGGAACCTTTCCGCCAACCTTCTCATGGGACGGAAGAAGCAGCTTTTGATAACTGTACGCTGAGGTATTCGAAAATAGCACCGGTAAAAAATATTTCAGTAAACGCCAAACAGAACAATTTCGCAGAACTCCTCATGCATTTAATTTGAATGTTAATCGTAAAATACCTATTTTTAGTGTCCCGCAGCAAACCAAGTATAGTTTGAATATCTGTCGATGAACCTTGGAAAGTTACTCGAAAAGTTCCCGGTGACAAATTTTTAAGTCATATAGTCAGTCCCGAACAAGAACAGCTGCTACTACTTTCGTGTGAGGAACCACATCTTGGGCGAATCTGCTGCGAGGAAGCACGGAAGGTTGGTCGGAAAGGGCCCGGTGACAGATTATTTAGTCAATGCCAACCGGAACATTTCCCGCCAACCTTCTCATGGGACGGAAGAAGCAGCTCTTGATAACTGTACGCTGAGGTATTCGAAAATGGCACCGGTCAAAAATATTCCAGTCAACGCCAAACAACAATTTTGGAGAACTCCTCGTGCATTTTGTTTGAATGTTATACGGAAAATATCTATTTTTAGTGTCCCGCAGCAAACCAAGTATAGTTTGAATATCTGTCGAGGAACCATGGAAAGTTACTCGAAAAGGTCCCGGTGACAAATTATTTAGTCAGTCCCAACCAGAACAGCTGCTACTACTTTCGTTTCAGGAAGCCCACATCTAGGGCGAATCTGCTGCGACGAAGCACGGAAGGTTGGTCGGAAAGGGCCCGGTGACAAATTATTTAGTCAATGTCAACCAGAACATTTCCGCCAACCTTCTCATGGGACGGAAGAAGCAGCTCTTGATAACTGTACGCTGAGGTATTCGAAAATGGCACCGGTCAAAAATATTCTAGTCAACGCCAAACAGAACGATTTCGCAGAACTCCTAGTGCATTTTGATTTGAATGTTATTCGGAAAATATCTATTTTTTGTGTCCCGCAGCAAACCAAGTATAGTTTGAATATCTGTCGAGGAACCATGGAAAGTTACTCGAAAAGGTCCCGGTGACAAATTATTTAGTCAGTCCCAACCAGAACAGCTGCTACTACTTTCGTTTCAGGAAGCACATCAAGGGCGAATCTGCTGCGAGGAAGCACGGAAGGTTGGTCGGAAAGGGCCCGGTGACAAATTATTTAGTCAATGCCAACCAGAACATTTCCGCCAACCTTCTCATGGGACGGAAGAAGCAGCTCTTGATAACTGTACGCTGAGGTATTCGGAAAATAGCACCGGTCAAAAATATTTTAGTCAACGGCCAAACAGAATTTCGGAGAACTCGTTGTGCATTTTATTTGAATGTTATTCGGAAAATATCTATTTTTTGTTGCCCGCAGCAAACCAAGTATAGTTTGAATATCTGTCGAGGAACCATGGAAAGTTACTCGAAAAGGTCCCGGTGACAAATTATTTAGTCAGTCCCAACCAGAACAGCTGCTACTACTTTCGTTTCAGGAAGCCCACCTCTAGGGCGAATCTGCTGCGAGGAAGCACGGAAGGTTGGTCGGAAAGGGCCCGGTGACAAATTATTTAGTCAATGCCAACCAGAACATTTCCGCCAACCTTCTCATGGGACGGAAGAAGCAGCTCTTGATAACTGTACACTGAGGTATTCGAAAATAGGCACCGGTCAAAAATATTCTAGTCAACGCCAAAACAGAACAATTTCGGAGAACTCCTCATGCATTTTATTTGAATGTTATGCGGAAAATATCTATTTTTAGTTGCCCGTAGCAAACCAAGTATAGTTTGAATATCTGTCGAGGAACCATGGAAAGTTACTCGAAAAGGTCCCCGGTGACAAATTATTTAGTCAGTCCCAACCAGAACAGCTGCTACTACTTTCGTTTCAGGAAGCACATCTAGGGCGAATCTGCTGCGAGGAAGCACGGAAGGTTGGTCGGAAAGGGCCCGGTGACAAATTATTTAGTCAATGCCAACCAGAACATTTCCGCCAACCTTCTCATGGGACGGAAGATGCAGCTCTTGATAACTGTACGCTGAGGTATTCTAAAATGGCACCGGTCAAAAATATTCTAGTCAACGCCAAACAGAACACTTTCGGAGAACTCCTCGTGCATTTGATTCGAATGTTATACGGAAAATATCTATTTTTAGTTGCCCGCAGCAAACCAAGTATAGTTTGAATATCTGTCGAGGAACCATGGAAAGTTACTCGAAAAGGTTCCGGTGACAAATTATATAGTCAGTGCCAACCAGGACATTTCCGCGAACCTTCACATGCGAAGGAAGAGAAGCTGTTACTTTTTCACGTCAGGAACCAGCATCGAGGGTGAATTTGCGACGATGAAGCACGGAAAGCTACACGGAAATCGTCCGGTGAACAATTATATAGTTAATGACAACCAGAACATTTCCGCGAGCATTCACGTATCTCTTTATCTTGAATTTTTTGCAGAAAAGATCATTTTCTATTTGTGACGTATGGAAAGGAAATATAGGGCGACTATCGGTCGAGCAAGCATTGAAAGTTTGACGAAAATGCCCCGGAGAAAAATTAGTCAGTTCACACCAGAATGTTTCGGCGAACGTTCTCATGCGGAGGAAAAGCAGCTGCTACTACTTTCACGTCAGGAAGCCCATCTAGGGTGAATATGCGACGAGTAAGCACGGAAGGTTGGTCGGAATGGGCCCGGTGACAAATTATTTAGTCAATGCCAACCGGAACCTTTCCGCCAACCTTCTCATGGGACGGAAGAAGCAGCTTTTGATAACTGTACGCTGAGGTATTCGAAAATAGCACCGGTAAAAAATATTTCAGTAAACGCCAAACAGAACAATTTCGCAGAACTCCTCATGCATTTAATTTGAATGTTAATTGTAAAATACCTATTTTTAGTGTCCCGCAGCAAACCAAGTATAGTTTGAATATCTGTCGATGAACCTTGGAAAGTTACTCGAAAAGTTCCCGGTGACAAATTTTTTAGTCATATAGTCAGTCCGAACAAGAACAGCTGCTACTACTTTCGGTGTGAGGAACCACATCTTGGGCGAATCTGCTGCGAGGAAGCACGGAAGGTTGGTCGGAAAGGGCCCGGTGACAGATTATTTAGTCAATGCCAACCGGAACATTTCCGCCAACCTTCTCATGGGACGGAAGAAGCAGCTCTTGATAACTGTACGCTGAGGTATTCGAAAATGGCACCGGTCAAAAATATTCTAGTCAACGCCAAACAGAACGATTTCGCAGAACTCCTAGTGCATTTGATTTGAATGTTATTCGGAAAATATCTATTTTTTGTGTCCCGCAGCAAACCGAAGTATAGTTTGAATATCTGTCGAGGAACCATGGAAAGTTACTCCGAAAAGGTCCCGGTGACAAATTATTTAGTCAGTCCCAACCAGAACAGCTGCTACTACTTTCGTTTCAGGAAGCACATCTAGGGCGAATCTGCTGCGAGGAAGCACGGAAGGTTGGTCGGAAAGGGCCCGGTGACAAATTATTTAGTCAATGCCAACCAGAACATTTCCGCCAACCTTCTCATGGGACGGAAGAAGCAGCTCTTGATAACTGTACGCTGAGGTATTCGAAAATGGCACCGGTCAAAAATATTTTAGTCAACGGCAAACAGAATTTCGGAGAACTCGTTGTGCATTTTATTTGAATGTTATTCGGAAAATATCTATTTTTAGTGTCCCGCAGCAAACCAAGTATAGTTTGAATATCTGTCGAGGAACCATGGAAAGTTACTCGAAAAGGTCCCGGTGACAAATTATATAGTCAGTCCCAACCAGAACAGCTGCTACTACTATCACGTCAGGAAGCCCACCTAGCGTGAATCTGCGACGAGTAAGCACGGAAGGTTGGTCGGAAAGGGCCCGGTGACAAATTATTTAGTCAATGCCAACCAGAACATTTCCGCCAACCTTCTCATGGGACGGAAGAAGCAGCTCTTGATAACTGTACGCTGAGGTATTCGAAAATAGGCACCGGTCAAAAATATTCTAGTCAACGCCAAACAGAACGATTTCGCAGAACTCCTAGTGCATTTGATTTGAATGTTATTCGGAAAATATCTATTTTTTGTGTCCCGCAGCAAACCTAAGTATAGTTTGAATATCTGTCGAGGAACCATGGAAAGTTACTCCGAAAAGGTCCCGGTGACAAATTATTTAGTCAGTCCCAACCAGAACAGCTGCTACTACTTTCGTTTCAGGAAGCACATCTAGGGCGAATCTGCTGCGAGGAAGCACGGAAGGTTGGTCGGAAAGGGCCCGGTGACAAATTATTTAGTCAATGCCAACCAGAACATTTCCGCCAACCTTCTCATGGGACGGAAGAAGCAGCTCTTGATAACTGTACGCTGAGGTATTCGGAAAATAGCACCGGTCAAAAATATTTTAGTCTCACGCCAAAAAGAACAATTTCGCAGAATTCCTGATGCATTTTATTTGAATGTTATGCGGAAAATATCTATTTTTAGTGTCCCGCAGCAAACCAAGTATAGTTTGAATATCTGTCGAGGAACCATGGAAAGTTACTCGAAAAGGTCCCGGTGACAAATTATTTAGTCAGTCCCAACCAGAACAGCTGCTACTACTTTCGTTTCAGGAAGCACATCTAGGGCGAATCTGCTGCGAGGAAGCACGGAAGGTTGGTCGGAAAGGGCCCGGTGACAAATTATTTAGTCAATGCCAACCAGAACATTTCCGCCAACCTTCTCATGGGACGGAAGAAGCAGCTCTTGATAACTGTACGCTGAGGTATTCGAAAATGGCACCGGTCAAAAATATTCTAGTCAACGCCAAACAGAACGATTTCGCAGAACTCCTAGTGCATTTGATTTGAATGTTATTCGGAAAATATCTATTTTTTGTGTCCCGCAGCAAACCAAGTATAGTTTGAATATCTGTCGAGGAACCATGGAAAGTTACTCCGAAAAGGTCCCGGTGACAAATTATTTAGTCAGTCCCAACCAGAACAGCTGCTACTACTTTCGTTTCAGGAAGCACATCTAGGGCGAATCTGCTGCGAGGAAGCACGGAAGGTTGGTCGGAAAGGGCCCGGTGACAAATTATTTAGTCAATGCCAACCAGAACATTTCCGCCAACCTTCTCATGGGACGGAAGAAGCAGCTCTTGATAACTGTGCGCTGAGGTATTCGGAAATAGCACCGGTCAAAAATATTTTAGTCAACGGCAAACAGAATTTCGGAGAACTCGTTGTGCATTTTATTTGAATGTTATTCGGAAAATATCTATTTTTAGTTGCCCGCAGCAAACCAAGTATAGTTTGAATATCTGTCGAGGAACCATGGAAAGTTACTCGAAAAGGTCCCGGTGACAAATTATATAGTCAGTCCCAACCAGAACAGCTGCTACTACTTTCGTTTCAGGAAGCACATCTAGGGCGAATCTGCGACCAGTAAGGACGGAAGGTTGGTCGGAAAGGGCCCGGTGACAAATTATTTAGTCAATGCCAACCAGAACATTTCCGCCAACCTTCTCATGGGACGGAAGAAGCAGCTCTTGATAACTGTACACTGAGGTATTCGAAAATAGCACCGGTCAAAAATATTTTAGTCTCACGCCAAAAAGAAGAATTTCGCAGAATTCCTGATGCATTTTATTTGTATGTTATGCGGAAAATATCTATTTTTAGTTGCCCGTAGCAAACCAAGTATAGTTTGAATATCTGTCGAGGAACCATGGAAAGTTACTCGAAAAGGTCCCCGGTGACAAAAATTATTTAGTCAGTCCCAACCAGAACAGCTGCTACTACTTTCGTTTCAGGAAGCAAATCTAGGGCGAATCTGCTGCGAGAAAGCACGGAAGGTTGGTCGGAAAGGGCCCGGTGACAAATTATTTGGTCAATGCCAACCAGAACATTTCCGCCAACCTTCTCATGGGACGGAAGAAGCAGCTCTTGATAACTGTACACTGAGGTATTCGAAAATAGCACCGGTCAAAAATATTTTAGTCTCACGCCAAAAAGAACAATTTCGCAGAATTCCTGATGCATTTTATTTGAATGTTATGCGGAAAATATCTATTTTTAGTGTCCCGCAGCAAACCAAGTATAGTTTGAATATCTGCCGAGGAACCTTGGAAAGTTACTCGAAAAGTTCCCGGTGACAAATTATTTAGTCATATAGTCAGTCCCAACAAGAACAGCTGCTACTACTTTCGTGTGAGGAACCACATCATGGGCGAATCTGCTGCGAGGAAGCATGGAAGGTTGGTCGGAAAGGGCCCGGTGACAGATTATTTAGTCAATGCCAACCGGAACATTTCCGCCAACCTTCTCATGGGACGGAAGAAGCAGCTCTTGATAACAGTACGCTGAGGTATTCGAAAATGGCACCGGTCAAAAATATTCTAGTCAACGCCAAACAGAACCATTTCGGAGAACTCCTCGTGCATTTTATTTGAATGTTATACGGGAAAATATCTATTTTTAGTTGCCCGTAGCAAACCAAGTATAGTTTGAATATCTGTCGAGGAACCATGGAAAGTTACTCGAAAAGGTCCCGGTGACAAATTATTTAGTCAGTCCCAACCAGAACAGCTGCTACTACTTTCGTTTCAGGAAGCCCATCTAGGGTGAATCTGCGACCAGTAAGCACGGAAGGTTGGTCGGAAAGGGCCCGGTGACAAATTATTTAGTCAATGTCCAACCAGAACATTTCCGCCAACCTTCTCATGGGACGGAAGAAGCAGCTCTTGATAACTGTACGCTGAGGTATTCGAAAATGGCACCGGTCAAAAATATTCTAGTCAACGCCAAACAGAACGATTTCGCAGAACTCCTAGTGCATTTGATTTGAATGTTATTCGGAAAATATCTATTTTTTGTGTCCCGCAGCAAACCAAGTATAGTTTGAATATCTGTCGAAGGAACCATGGAAAGTTACTCGAAAAGGTCCCGGTGACAAATTATATAGTCAGTCCCAACCAGAACAGCTGCTACTACTTTCGTTTCAGGAAGCACCTGTAAGGCGAATCTGCTGCGAGGAAGCACGGAAGGTTGGTCGGAAAGGGTCCCGGTGACAAATTATTTAGTCAATGCCAACCAGAACATTTCCGCCAACCTTCTCATGGGACGGAAGATGCAGCTCTTGATAACTGTACACTGAGGTATTCGAAAATAGCACCGGTCAAAAATATTTTAGTCTCACGCCAAAAAGAACAATTTCGCAGAATTCCTGATGCATTTTATTTGAATGTTATGCGGAAAATATCAATTTTTAGTTGCCCGTAGCAAACCAAGTATAGTTTGAATATCTGTCGAGGAACCATGGAAAGTTACTCGAAAAGGTCCCGGTGACAAATTATTTAGTCAGTCGCAACCAGAACAGCTGCTACTACTTTCGTTTCAGGAAGCACCTCTAGGGCGAATCTGCTGCGAGGAAGCACGGAAGGTTGGTCGGAAAGGTCCCGGTGACAAATTATTTAGTCAATGCCAACCAGAACATTTCCGCCAACCTTCTCATGGGACGGAAGATGCAGCTCTTGATAACTGTACCCCGAGGTATTCTAAAATGGCACCGGTCGAAAAATATTCTAGTCAACGCCAAACAGAACACTTTCGGAGAACTCCTCGTGCATTTGATTCGAATGTTATACGGAAAATATCTATTTTTAGTTGCCCGCAGCAAACCAAGTATAGTTTGAATATCTGTCGAGGAACCATGGAAAGTTACTCGAAAAGGTTCCGGTGACAAATTATATAGTCAGTGCCAACCAGGACATTTCCGCGAACCTTCACATGCGAAGGAAGAGAAGCTGTTACTTTTTCACGTCAGGAACCAGCATCGAGGGTGAATTTGCGACGATGAAGCACGGAAAGCTACACGGAAATCGTCCGGTGAACAATTACATAGTTAATGACAACCAGAACATTTCCGCGAGCATTCACGTATCTCTTTATCTTGAATTTTTTGCAGAAAAGATCATTTTCTATTTGTGACGTATGGAAAGGAAATATAGGGCGACTATCGGTCGAGCAAGCATTGAAAGTTTGACGAAAATGCCCCGGAGAAAAATTAGTCAGTTCACACCAGAATGTTTCGGCGAACGTTCTCATGCGGAGGAAAAGCAGCTGCTACTACTTTCACGTCAGGAAGCCCATCTAGGGTGAATATGCGACGAGTAAGCACGGAAGGTTGGTCGGAATGGGCCCGGTGACAAATTATTTAGTCAATGCCAACCGGAACCTTTCCGCCAACCTTCTCATGGGACGGAAGAAGCAGCTTTTGATAACTGTACGCTGAGGTATTCGAAAATAGCACCGGTAAAAAATATTTCAGTAAACGCCAAACAGAACAATTTCGCAGAACTCCTCATGCATTTAATTTGAATGTTAATTGTAAAATACCTATTTTTAGTGTCCCGCAGCAAACCAAGTATAGTTTGAATATCTGTCGATGAACCTTGGAAAGTTACTCGAAAAGTTCCCGGTGACAAATTTTTTAGTCATATAGTCAGTCCGAACAAGAACAGCTGCTACTACTTTCGGTGTGAGGAACCACATCTTGGGCGAATCTGCTGCGAGGAAGCACGGAAGGTTGGTCGGAAAGGGCCCGGTGACAGATTATTTA
Organism: Rhipicephalus appendiculatus; assembly: GCA_030522465.1. NCBI lineage: Eukaryota > Metazoa > Arthropoda > Arachnida > Ixodida > Ixodidae > Rhipicephalus > Rhipicephalus appendiculatus. Next base: position 806,270 of record JALIZH010032971.1, read on the forward strand.
GTCAATGCCAACCGGAACATTTCCGCCAACCTTCTCATGGGACGGAAGAAGCAGCTCTTGATAACTGTACGCTGAGGTATTCGAAAATGGCACCGGTCAAAAATATTCCAGTCAACGCCAAACAACAATTTTGGAGAACTCCTCGTGCATTTTGTTTGAATGTTATACAGAAAATATCTATTTTTAGTGTCCCGCAGCAAAGCAAGTACAGTTTGAATATCTGTCGAGGAACCATGGAAAGTTACTCGAAAAGGTCCCGGTGACAAATTATTTAGTCAGTCCCAACCAGAACAGCTGCTACTACTTTCGTTTCAGGAAGCACATCTAGGGCGAATCTGCTGCGAGGAAGCACGGAAGGTTGGTCGGAAAGGGCCCGGTGACAAATTATTTAGTCAATGCCAACCAGAACATTTCCGCCAACCTTCTCATGGGACGGAAGAAGCAGCTCTTGATAACAGTACGCTGAGGTATTCGAAAATGGCACCGGTCAAAAATATTCTAGTCAACGCCAAACAGAACACTTTCGGAGAACTCCTCGTGCATTTGATTCGAATGTTATACGGAAAATATCTATTTTTAAGTTGCCCGCAGCAAACCAAGTATAGTTTGAATATCTGTCGAGGAACCATGGAAAGTTACTCGAAAAGGTCCCGGTGACAAATTATATAGTGAGTGCCAACCAGAAACGCTGCTACTACTTTCACGTCAGGAAGCCCATCTAGGGTGAATCTGCGACCAGTAAGCACGGAAGGTTGGTCGGAAAGGGCCCGGTGACAAATTATTTAGTCAATGTCAACCAGAACATTTCCGCCAACCTTCTCATGGGACGGAAGAAGCAGCTCTTGATAACTGTACGCTGAGGTATTCGAAAATGGCACCGGTCAAAAATATTCTAGTCAACGCCAAACAGAACGATTTCGCAGAACTCCTAGTGCATTTGATTTGAATGTTATTCGGAAAATATCTATTTTTTGTGTCCCGCAGCAAACCAAGTATAGTTTGAATATCTGTCGAGGAACCATGGAAAGTTACTCCGAAAAGGTCCCGGTGACAAATTATTTAGTCAGTCCCAACCAGAACAGCTGCTACTACTTTCGTTTCAGGAAGCACATCTAGGGCGAATCTGCTGCGAGGAAGCACGGAAGGTTGGTCGGAAAGGGCCCGGTGACAAATTATTTAGTCAATGCCAACCAGAACATTTCCGCCAACCTTCTCATGGGACGGAAGAAGCAGCTCTTGATAACTGTGCGCTGAGGTATTCGGAAATAGCACCGGTCAAAAATATTTTAGTCAACGGCAAACAGAATTTCGGAGAACTCGTTGTGCATTTTATTTGAATGTTATTCGGAAAATATCTATTTTTAGTTGCCCGCAGCAAACCAAGTATAGTTTGAATATCTGTCGAGGAACCATGGAAAGTTACTCGAAAAGGTCCCGGTGACAAATTATATAGTCAGTCCCAACCAGAACAGCTGCTACTACTTTCGTTTCAGGAAGCACATCTAGGGCGAATCTGCGACCAGTAAGCACGGAAGGTTGGTCGGAAAGGGCCCGGTGACAAATTATTTAGTCAATGCCAACCAGAACATTTCCGCCAACCTTCTCATGGGACGGAAGAAGCAGCTCTTGATAACTGTACACTGAGGTATTCGAAAATAGCACCGGTCAAAAATATTTTAGTCTCACGCCAAAAAGAACAATTTCGCAGAATTCCTGATGCATTTTATTTGAATGTTATGCGGAAAATATCTATTTTTAGTTGCCCGTAGCAAACCAAGTATAGTTTGAATATCTGTCGAGGAACCATGGAAAGTTACTCGAAAAGGCCCCGGTGAAAAATTATTTAGTCAGTCCCAACCAGAACAGCTGCTACTTCTTTCGTTTCAGGAAGCACATCTAGGGCGAATCTGCTGCGAGGAAGCACGGAAGGTTGGTCGGAAAGGGCCCGGTGACAAATTATTTGGTCAATGCCAACCAGAACATTTCCGCCAACCTTCTCATGGGACGGAAGAAGCAGCTCTTGATAACTGTACGCTGAGGTATTCGAAAATGGCACCGGTCAAAAATATTTTAGTCAACGCCAAACAGAACACTTTCGGAGAACTCCTCGTGCATTTGATTCGAATGTTATACGGAAAATATCTATTTTTAGTTGCCCGCAGCAAACCAAGTATAGTTTGAATATCTGTCGAGGAACCATGGAAAGTTACTCGAAAAGGTTCCGGTGACAAATTATATAGTCAGTGCCAACCAGGACATTTCCGCGAACCTTCACATGCGAAGGAAGAGAAGCTGTTACTTTTTCACGTCAGGAACCAGCATCGAGGGTGAATTTGCGACGATGAAGCACGGAAAGCTACACGGAAATCGTCCGGTGAACAATTACATAGTTAATGACAACCAGAACATTTCCGCGAGCATTCACGTATCTCTTTATCTTGAATTTTTTGCAGAAAAGATCATTTTCTATTTGTGACGTATGGAAAGGAAATATAGGGCGACTATCGGTCGAGCAAGCATTGAAAGTTTGACGAAAATGCCCCGGAGAAAAATTAGTCAGTTCACACCAGAATGTTTCGGCGAACGTTCTCATGCGGAGGAAAAGCAGCTGCTACTACTTTCACGTCAGGAAGCCCATCTAGGGTGAATATGCGACGAGTAAGCACGGAAGGTTGGTCGGAATGGGCCCGGTGACAAATTATTTAGTCAATGCCAACCGGAACCTTTCCGCCAACCTTCTCATGGGACGGAAGAAGCAGCTTTTGATAACTGTACGCTGAGGTATTCGAAAATAGCACCGGTAAAAAATATTTCAGTAAACGCCAAACAGAACAATTTCGCAGAACTCCTCATGCATTTAATTTGAATGTTAATCGTAAAATACCTATTTTTAGTGTCCCGCAGCAAACCAAGTATAGTTTGAATATCTGTCGATGAACCTTGGAAAGTTACTCGAAAAGTTCCCGGTGACAAATTTTTTAGTCATATAGTCAGTCCGAACAAGAACAGCTGCTACTACTTTCGGTGTGAGGAACCACATCTTGGGCGAATCTGCTGCGAGGAAGCACGGAAGGTTGGTCGGAAAGGGCCCGGTGACAGATTATTTAGTCAATGCCAACCGGAACATTTCCGCCAACCTTCTCATGGGACGGAAGAAGCAGCTCTTGATAACTGTACGCTGAGGTATTCGAAAATGGCACCGGTCAAAAATATTCCAGTCAACGCCAAACAACAATTTTCGGAGAACTCCTCGTGCATTTTGTTTGAATGTTATACAGAAAATATCTATTTTTAGTGTCCCGCAGCAAAGCAAGTACAGTTTGAATATCTGTCGAGGAACCATGGAAAGTTACTCGAAAAGGTCCCGGTGACAAATTATTTAGTCAGTCCCAACCAGAACAGCTGCTACTACTTTCGTTTCAGGAAGCACATCTAGGGCGAATCTGCGACCAGTAAGCACGGAAGGTTGGTCGGAAAGGGCCCGGTGACAAATTATTTAGTCAATGTCAACCAGAACATTTCCGCCAACCTTCTCATGGGACGGAAGAAGCAGCTCTTGATAACTGTACGCTGAGGTATTCGAAAATGGCACCGGTCAAAAATATTCTAGTCAACGCCAAACAGAACGATTTCGCAGAACTCCTAGTGCATTTGATTTGAATGTTATTCGGAAAATATCTATTTTTTGTGTCCCGCAGCAAACCAAGTATAGTTTGAATATCTGTCGAGGAACCATGGAAAGTTACTCCGAAAAGGTCCCGGTGACAAATTATTTAGTCAGTCCCAACCAGAACAGCTGCTACTACTTTCGTTTCAGGAAGCACATCTAGGGCGAATCTGCTGCGAGGAAGCACGGAAGGTTGGTCGGAAAGGGCCCGGTGACAAATTATTTAGTCAATGCCAACCAGAACATTTCCGCCAACCTTCTCATGGGACGGAAGAAGCAGCTCTTGATAACTGTGCGCTGAGGTATTCGGAAATAGCACCGGTCAAAAATATTTTAGTCAACGGCCAAACAGAATTTCGGAGAACTCGTTGTGCATTTTATTTGAATGTTATTCGGAAAATATCTATTTTTAGTTGCCCGCAGCAAACCAAGTATAGTTTGAATATCTGTCGAGGAACCATGGAAAGTTACTCGAAAAGGTCCCGGTGACAAATTATTTAGTCAGTCCCAACCAGAACAGCTGCTACTACTTTCGTTTCAGGAAGCACATCTAGGGCGAATCTGCTGCGAGGAAGCACGGAAGGTTGGTCGGAAAGGGCCCGGTGACAAATTATTTAGGTCAATGCCAACCAGAACATTTCCGCCAACCTTCTCATGGGACGGAAGAAGCAGCTCTTGATAACTGTACACTGAGGTATTCGAAAATAGCACCGGTCAAAAATATTTTAGTCTCACGCCAAAAAGAACAATTTCGCAGAATTCCTGATGCATTTTATTTGAATGTTATGCGGAAAATATCTATTTTTAGTTGCCCGTAGCAAACCAAGTATAGTTTGAATATCTGTCGAGGAACCATGGAAAGTTACTCGAAAAGGTCCCGGTGACAAATTATTTAGTCAGTCCCAACCAGAACAGCTGCTACTACTTTCGTTTCAGGAAGCACCTCTAGGGCGAATCTGCTGCGAGGAAGCACGGAAGGTTGGTCGGAAAGGGTCCCGGTGACAAATTATTTAGTCAATGCCAACCAGAACATTTCCGCCAACCTTCTCATGGGACGGAAGAAGCAGCTCTTGATAACTGTACACTGAGGTATTCGAAAATAGCACCGGTCAAAAATATTTTAGTCTCACGCCAAAAAGAACAATTTCGCAGAATTCCTGATGCATTTTATTTGAATGTTATGCGGAAAATATCTATTTTTAGTGTCCCGCAGCAAACCAAGTATAGTTTGAATATCTGTCGAGGAACCATGGAAAGTTACTCGAAAAGGTCCCGGTGACAAATTATTTAGTCAGTCCCAACCAGAACAGCTGCTACTACTTTCGTTTCAGGAAGCACATCTAGGGCGAATCTGCTGCGAGGAAGCACGGAAGGTTGGTCGGAAAGGGCCCGGTGACAAATTATTTAGTCAATGCCAACCAGAACATTTCCGCCAACCTTCTCATGGGACGGAAGATGCAGCTCTTGATAACGGTACGCTGAGGTATTCTAAAATGGCACCGGTCAAAAATATTCTAGTCAACGCCAAACAGAACACTTTCGGAGAACTCCTCGTGCATTTGATTCGAATGTTATACGGAAAATATCTATTTTTAGTTGCCCGCAGCAAACCAAGTATAGTTTGAATATCTGTCGAGGAACCATGGAAAGTTACTCGAAAAGGTTCCGGTGACAAATTATATAGTCAGTGCCAACCAGGACATTTCCGCGAACCTTCACATGCGAAGGAAGAGAAGCTGTTACTTTTTCACGTCAGGAACCAGCATCGAGGGTGAATTTGCGACGATGAAGCACGGAAAGCTACACGGAAATCGTCCGGTGAACAATTACATAGTTAATGACAACCAGAACATTTCCGCGAGCATTCACGTATCTCTTTATCTTGAATTTTTTGCAGAAAAGATCATTTTCTATTTGTGACGTATGGAAAGGAAATATAGGGCGACTATCGGTCGAGCAAGCATTGAAAGTTTGACGAAAATGCCCCGGAGAAAAATTAGTCAGTTCACACCAGAATGTTTCGGCGAACGTTCTCATGCGGAGGAAAAGCAGCTGCTACTACTTTCACGTCAGGAAGCCCATCTAGGGTGAATATGCGACGAGTAAGCACGGAAGGTTGGTCGGAATGGGCCCGGTGACAAATTATTTAGTCAATGCCAACCGGAACCTTTCCGCCAACCTTCTCATGGGACGGAAGAAGCAGCTTTTGATAACTGTACGCTGAGGTATTCGAAAATAGCACCGGTAAAGAATATTTCAGTAAACGCCAAACAGAACAATTTCGCAGAACTCCTCATGCATTTAATTTGAATGTTAATCGTAAAATACCTATTTTTAGTGTCCCGCAGCAAACCAAGTATAGTTTGAATATCTGTCGATGAACCTTGGAAAGTTACTCGAAAAGTTCCCGGTGACAAATTTTTTAGTCATATAGTCAGTCCGAACAAGAACAGCTGCTACTACTTTCATGTGAGGAACCACATCTTGGGCGAATCTGCTGCGAGGAAGCACGGAAGGTTGGTCGGAAAGGGCCCGGTGACAGATTATTTAGTCAATGCCAACCGGAACATTTCCGCCAACCTTCTCATGGGACGGAAGAAGCAGCTCTTGATAACTGTACGCTGAGGTATTCGAAAATGGCACCGGTCAAAAATATTCCAGTCAACGCCAAACAACAATTTTGGAGAACTCCTCGTGCATTTTGTTTGAATGTTATACAGAAAATATCTATTTTTAGTGTCCCGCAGCAAAGCAAGTACAGTTTGAATATCTGTCGAGGAACCATGGAAAGTTACTCGAAAAGGTCCCGGTGACAAATTATTTAGTCAGTCCCAACCAGAACAGCTGCTACTACTTTCGTTTCAGGAAGCACATCTAGGGCGAATCTGCTGCGAGGAAGCACGGAAGGTTGGTCGGAAAGGGCCCGGTGACAAATTATTTAGTCAATGCCAACCAGAACATTTCCGCCAACCTTCTCATGGGACGGAAGAAGCAGCTCTTGATAACAGTACGCTGAGGTATTCGAAAATGGCACCGGTCAAAAATATTCTAGTCAACGCCAAACAGAACACTTTCGGAGAACTCCTCGTGCATTTGATTCGAATGTTATACGGAAAATATCTATTTTAAGTTGCCCGCAGCAAACCAAGTATAGTTTGAATATCTGTCGAGGAACCATGGAAAGTTACTCGAAAAGGTCCCGGTGACAAATTATATAGTGAGTGCCAACCAGAAACGCTGCTACTACTTTCACGTCAGGAAGCCCATCTAGGGTGAATCTGCGACCAGTAAGCACGGAAGGTTGGTCGGAAAGGGCCCGGTGACAAATTATTTAGTCAATGTCAACCAGAACATTTCCGCCAACCTTCTCATGGGACGGAAGAAGCAGCTCTTGATAACTGTACGCTGAGGTATTCGAAAATGGCACCGGTCAAAAATATTCTAGTCAACGCCAAACAGAACGATTTCGCAGAACTCCTAGTGCATTTGATTTGAATGTTATTCGGAAAATATCTATTTTTTGTGTCCCGCAGCAAACCAAGTATAGTTTGAATATCTGTCGAGGAACCATGGAAAGTTACTCCAAAAGGTCCCGGTGACAAATTATTTAGTCAGTCCCAACCAGAACAGCTGCTACTACTTTCGTTTCAGGAAGCACATCTAGGGCGAATCTGCTGCGAGGAAGCACGGAAGGTTGGTCGGAAAGGGTCCCGGTGACAACCTATTTAGTCAATGCCAACCAGAACATTTCCGCCAACCTTCTCATGGGACGGAAGAAGCAGCTCTTGATAACTGTGCGCTGAGGTATTCGGAAATAGCACCGGTCAAAAATATTTTAGTCAACGGCAAACAGAATTTCGGAGAACTCGTTGTGCATTTTATTTGAATGTTATTCGGAAAATATCTATTTTTAGTTGCCCGCAGCAAACCAAGTATAGTTTGAATATCTGTCGAGGAACCATGGAAAGTTACTCGAAAAGGTCCCGGTGACAAATTATATAGTCAGTCCCAACTAGAACAGCTGCTACTACTTTCGTTTCAGGAAGCACATCTAGGGCGAATCTGCTGCGAGGAAGCACGGAAGGTTGGTCGGAAAGGGCCCGGTGACAAATTATTTAGTCCATGCCAAGCAGAACGTTTCCTCCAACCTTCTCATGGGACGAAAGAAGCAGCTCTTGATATTTGAACGCTGAGATATTCGAATGGAGACAATACAAAATTTGAGGCCTTCCGTCGTGGTGCCCCTGTGCTGCTGCAGTGAAACTCTCAATCGCTGATCCTGAATATTTCATGCTCCGTAATAATGCAACTCCTTAGAGTTGTAGTAGCCGCAGAATTTTGCGTGTCCACTATTCCGGCTCAATCGCCGGCTCTTGCAGAATGCTGTGTTATCGGACGTGGTAGCGATAACTAGCTTAGCCTTAGAGCCCCTAACGACAGCACTAGATGGACCCGTTTTTTATTTTGACGTGTGTGTTCCTGTTGCAAAATCCCTTCAGGAGGCAGTTCATCAGGCATTACCGCGCTGTTTTCAACTTCAGTAGCTAATATTTTGTTACTTTACTTCCTTGATGACGCCACCGATCGTTTGCTCCATGCTTACAACTCTGGTAGGCCTGTATTCCGCAAACGTCAATAAGTTCATGGACAAACTGACACTAGTGTGGAGTTGCAACGCTATAGTTTTGATTCTCAGAAGCTGCATCGATAGCTTTATAGGCAGAAGATATATCAACCAGGCAAACACAGCAGCGTTAATACACTTACACCGTTAGCGCTTCGTTATTGCGCAGCTTGATTATTTCGCAAATTTAGTCGTACATCGGTATCCCGCTTCGCAAGTGCGTTAGCAAAATGCAGGATTACTGCACCATGATCACGACGTCGTCTGTAGCTTCGACTAACAATAGTAAAGACGCGTTGCTGTTTTTTTAGACGGGTTATGCTACCGAAGCTTTACAACAACAGTAATAGTACGCTTTGTTCTGGCAGTAAGTAGCGTCGTTTTTTTGCGACGACAGTCGAGCAGTGTTGAACGATGGTCATCGCCAATGAGCCGGTTAGTCTCTTGGATCAGTCGAGCTTAGTGAGCAATTAAAATAAACTATGGTAAAAATGGTTTAAAACTACGGTATTGGATATCCGAACATAACTTCGTCCCTAAGAAGTCATGGAAAGTCACGAGTGGCAAATAGAGAACGATCTGAAGTCACTTGCCTTTGCTGGAGCTCCAAGGATCTTCAAGCTTTAGGACTCAACACTCGACGACTACAGCTACCAGAAAGAAAACCGCCAGCAGTTTATAAGTACGTGGATCAGCCACTCACAGCCACCAGCGATATGCCCAGCAAGATGCTCAGTATCTTTTCTTACAGGCCCTTTCTTTGCATTACCATGCCTTGGCCTCTTGAAAAAAAAAACCCGGAGAACTAAGTGATCAGATAGCTAGGACAGAGATTCCCGTGGCAGAGGAGGAAGGGCGCAGGAAAAGCTTGAGGATGGATATGATAACCCTGTGCACTATACGCGATAAAATAGTGACAACGCATTCCTGGTGCACCCGAATAATAAATGCTGGGCTCCGCCTTACACCACTTTTCACAAAAAGTATCGTTGTAGGAGGCAGACAATCCAGTCATTCGTTTGAGATAAGTTTTCTAGAATGCGAGTAAATGTCCTTTCAAGTAACACTGGCAGTGGCGGCAGGACCAACACAGTCCTGCATCCGCGGAAATCTCATAGAGGCGAGATTCGTTGCATAACTACGTAGAAAGTAGAGCAGTCCTATGAGGATTTCGAAGTAGCAATGATGAAGGTGCGAATCCAGTATATAATTGTCACAGGAGACAATGAAAGTTGAAAGCAGAACGTGGAACAAGCAATCGGCAACCATGGCAACGATTCTATGAACAGCGGAAGAAATACCATAGTGGAATTTACAGCAAGAAAGACTGCACTGTAGTTCCACCAGGATAATTCAATGAGGCAGGGGCGAAATTTTTTAAAATATGAAGTATTCCGAAATTTAAGGCACGAAGCCTGGAAACAGGTGAATCTTTCGACTAGCCCTTCCTCTAAGTTCATAAGCGGAACACTAGGCCGCAGGAAACGCACAAACAGCAGACCGAATAAAAACCCCGAGACGTCACCAATATGCCCAGGGGCGGAAGTTGATATCGAAATCAAATAAAACACAGTCATGCTGTCGTTTCCTTCTCGTAGCACGTTGTCACTTTGCTGAAGGCATAAAGCTAGGATGCCCTAGCTGTGGGGCTGATACTCGCTCACATGCTCTGGCAGAGCCCGGCGTTACGTAGCGCCAACGTTCAGCGCAGAAGCATGACTGGGAGAGGGCCCTTAAAAGCTCCGAGCTCACAGTCCAGCTCTCGGCAGCCCAGGAGGCTTGCGAACGGGCAGAGGGCCATTGTCTTCCAGTACCGGCGTGGACGCGTCCACCAACTGCGGCGGAGCACCCTTCGGGGGGTGTCTGATCGGGGTTCTCCAGGACCAAATAAAGTTTATTTCTCCTTCGAACCCCAGGAATGTTTTTCCATGTGGTGCTTTCATCAAACAGAATACACACGCTAATCATTCATTGTACTCAAATCAATTCAAAAGCTCTGAGAAAAAAAATGGTAAGGCTGTCAAGGAACATCTTTGTTGAGGGGGGGACATGACACCGGGGTACTGAGTAATTCCGCTTATCTCGCAAGTGAATTCTCTGACGGCCACTTGGCACAGCAGTGCTGATGAACTTATCGCGTAAGGGGTGATAATAAATTTCTCAGCATCGCTATCTTTTTTTTCCTTGTTTGCAGATATAGTACTCCGGACAGTCGCTATCGCGTGCGATTTTTTTTAGTTCATCCAGTCAAGAGGCAGACACGGGGCACCCGAAATCTTTGTTAGGAGTCACTGATAGTGGTACATGGGACCACTATCAGTGACTAATATGATCACTTGCTGATATTACAGCTAATATTATGATCACTTGCTAATCATTAACTATTTTTGACAACCTATAGCCCTTTCCTGCGCTGAGCTTTAACATAAGCGGCTGCAGAGCGATCATTCCTGCAGCCAAAAGCCAGGGTATCGTTTTTTCGACTAATTTACAGTTCTCGTGGTTAAAAGTATTAACAATCCTTTGTATAACTATTTAATTTCATTGTTTGAGAGTAGCAACCAGCAAGAAAAATTCAAGTTGGTAAAGCTTTGATGAAAGGAATACCTTGATACAATTCTATTTGCCATTGAAGAGCGGTAGGGACGCAGCTCTACGCAGTCTGACATAGTAGGAACAGCTGCATTGTTAAGCACAGAAGCGTGCTTAGCCGCACGCTTCTGTGGTACCCTGTGTACTAGGGGATCAGGGATTCTCAAGCTGTTCTAACAGCTTTTACCTGCCCTCCTCGTAATATGTTCTTGTTGCGGAATAAATTTCATTTCAATTTCAACACGAACAGTCAAGTTGAGCAATCCTATGAGAATCTTAAATGAGCGATACAAAACATGCGTACACAGGACACCTTAGTCATGAGAGTCTTCAGTGTGAAAATAGGAAGAAAACAAAGGGGAAGAGGCTACCAGCAACCACGGTGTCGACTCTAGGAATATAGGAGATGTTCGTGGAATTCGCAGAACGAAACGGACTCCGCATAATGAACACTTTCTCCGAAGGCGCGGAAAAAAGGAAGCGGACAACAGAACATGGAATATCCTAATCTAGAAGTAAGCAGCGAAATATATTTTATACTATGCATTGACCAAGACATATGAAGGGGACAATTGACAACCAGCCGTTTGTCAATGAGAAATCCGCAAGCATTTCTCAGAAACGAAAGATTCTAGATGAACAGACTAACGAAACGTTGCAACAGGGAGGGGTAACGTTTCTTGTTTTATTAATCGAATTACCAAGCTACATGCAACCCAAGGTTTTACGGAACTATCGACGCTATATTGATTACAGGACGAAGACGTTTTTGCTGAAAACTCCCGCGTCCCCGAAGACACACAGTCCTCGATCCACCCTCTTCATTATGTCATCATGACATTCATTATGACGTTGACTCATGAATATTGCTTAATATTTATTTACGAGTTCTATTTAAAAGCTGTTGACAAAGTGTCACCTACAGTATTGTAGTCACTGCTGTATTTCAAACTGCAGCTATAAAATATTTCTAAGTCTCTAGTTCCTGCTGTATACGAGCTTGCCTCCACTTTCATAACTGCGGTATATTTTTGTCGTAATGTTCGTAATCGTAACGTTCGTTGGTTAAAGCTTGTGAATATTTATTGCAAATAAAATGTGGAATTCTCGGGCTGTTTCGAAAAACGTTACATCATCATTATAGGAATGCTATTCGATTTGGGGTCATTACTATTCCATTTGTATTCTACTGGGCCCTAAAATTGACTATGCACACAACCCTAATAATTTGCAATGATCTAGGCTTAGCACAGGACATAGAAGGGACGGGCAAGGTATGTAGTGATGATAGGTTAGTGAGATCGAGAATATAGCATTCGTCCTGCTAGACTTAGAATAAAAATAGACGAGAACCAATATTAGGCAAGAAAAATATAATGAGAGGGAATAATCAAGCGTTTGACGAACAATCGTCTGGCGAGGAATCATACTTGTGCAATAAACATACACTCGCCAAGGTAAAAATAAAGACAAGCATTGACGTTCTGGGCCCCGTACGGGTCCCTTGATCACAATGAAGATGTTAACATGGGCATGCGGCTATTTATGAGTCAGGTGGCGCAGTGTGCGGGTGTATATCTCGGGTAGATTGCCCTTTGTCCTGTTTATCGTGCGGCTAGTCGACTGACTGTAAAATGATTCCAAAAGCAGACGGGCAGATAAATGTATTTCGGTTGCGATGATAGCTGCTGCGTCCCAGTCAATACTGTGGCCAGTTTGATTGTGATGTTCCGCCAAGGCGTTCGCAGTTGTGTGGCCCTTGGCGACGTCGTTTTTGTGTTGTTTCAAACGCCGTTTGAAATTCCCGCTCCAGCCGATATACGAAACGTCACAATCCCCGCACGGTATCTTATAGATAACTCCCGGGAAGTTTCGTATATCGGTGAGAGCGGGAATTTCAAACGGCGTTTGAAACAACACAAAAACGACGTCGCCAAGGGCCACACAACTGCGAACGCCTTGGCGGAACATCACAATCAAACTGGCCACAGTATTGACTGGGACGCAGCAGCTATCATCGCAACCGAAAGACATTTATCTGCCCGTCTGCTTTTGGAATCATTTTACAGTCAGTCGACTAGCCGCACGATAAACAGGACAAAGGGCAATCTACCCGAGATATACACCCGCACACTGCGCCACCTGACCCATAAATAGCGGCATGCCCATGCTAACATCTTCATTGTGATCAAGGGACCCGTACGGGGCCCGAAACGTCAATGCTTGTCTTTATTTTTACCTTGGCGAGTGTATGTTTATTGCACAAATGAGAGGGAATGAGCGAAACCGTAATTAGACTGATTTCAGGAGCAGCATCTTTCGAGGTAAAACACCAAGTAATAAGCAAACACTCCTAAACCACGAAAAAAAAAAAAGACACATGAAAGTGACTAATTCAGGATCTAAGATATTCGCTTAACTAAGCTGATCAACAAAAGGAGGTCTGCGACGTAAGGGTCATGGTGGTTTACTGCATTGAAAACAGAGAGCTGCTAGAATATTCTCGTTACGTAGGAGGCTTCGCGGAATGTCGTCTGACCGATGTTTGTTAAAAAATTTGTTCTGAGAGCATCGTTTCACGTTTAAATCCTCAATTTTGTTTACATATCAAGCAAAGAGGTTTGTGTAAAGCGTTCTTTTTGTACCATATAAACCTCCAGAAATTTTACGAAAATGCTCGATGTTTCAATTTTCTTACTTACTCAAGTAATTCTTACTTTACTGAATCTATATTTTGTGTTAAAAATATTTTACTGCTACTGTAGTTTAAAAATCGCGACTGTTTCCAGGCAGCGTCGAGCGCTTACGCATCACGAAACACTACGGCGATCGTCGTTACCGAACACTGCACATAACACACAAACAAGGCTTTTCGTGAAAGTCAAAGAGGGATAAACGGCACTAAAGTCAGCTTGACACGCTTTTTGATTCCTCTCGTGAGCGCGGTGCGAAGGCGGTTGGCCACGACGTCGCGATGACACGGCGACGCCACTAGCTGGAGGAGGGTCCTTTGACGGCTAAAAGCCACGGAAAAACGATGGGGCATTACCGTACCGCTCCTCCTTTCACGCTCGTTGTGCTTTAGCCGCTCCCATTTCCACTGACAGTGTGTCCCCCCGAACGACAGGCAACAATCAGGCGTGACGATGCCGTGGTACAATCTTTTAAAAAGCATTTGTGGTGTTTGGGTGCTTCCACTGGAATTAGGAGCGGCAAAAGCACAACGAGCGAGAAAGGTGGAGTGGTACGGTAGTACTCGTACCGTAGCGCTGCGGCTGATGCTGTTGCGACGGCTGGTGATGCTGATGCGGCCGCCTTGGATTGGAGCGAAATACAAAGCGGCCCATGTGTTCAATATTAATCAAGAGTGTATAATATAATTGTAGAGGTTCTACGTCCCATAACGACGATATTCGCCGTAGTGCAGGGCGCCGGAAATTTCGATCACATGGAGTTCTTAACACGAACCACGGTGCAAGAAGAATGATGTGCACCTTAATCTAAGGACACGGGCCTCTTGCATTTCGCCCCCCATCGAAATACGGACGCTGCGGCTGGGATTCGATCCCGCGACCTTCGGATGAGCAGTCGAGGACAACGCGGAGTGGCCAACTACGGCGTGGGCGTGGTTTTGACACGTAAAATCTCGAAAAACACAGCGCGGGTCACGAATTACGGAGGAACTTGAGTCACGTCCGGTAAAATAAAGACATCGGCAATGCACGGGCGAAGCACAGTCTGTAAAAAAAACGAAAAAAAAAAGGTAAAGAAAACAAACGAAAAAGATAACGAATAATCTCTCCAGCCACGTTTAGCCTGTCGTTGTTAACATTAAAAACTGACCCTACCTTTCGAGACCCATTCGGTCGCTTCTTCAGGTGTTGACAGTGCGGCCGGCTCCCAAGAAAAGTCGCTAGCTTCGGAGCCGGCCGGACAGTCACCTCCTGAAGAGACCGAATGAGTCTCGAAACGTAGGGCCAGTTTTTAATATTATAACTATAGACTAAACGTGTCTGGGGAGTCTTTGTATTCGTTAATTTTACCCAGCCAGACAGATCTCTGTCAAATGTGTTTACATTAAAAAAATTGTAAACTTAAGGGCTCGTTTGCTTTGTTAAACACAATATTAATCAGAACTAACAGACAGTTCTGATTACATTTAAAAAAAAGCACTTACCAAATCGACGCGTTGGCCGCATCGGTGAACGGTCCAGTTGAGCTGGCTGAATTGCAGCATGGTGGGGCTCGACGCCAAAGAAGTGGTGCGGGTGATAGTGGTTACGGTGAAGAAAGAAGACGCTAATTTCTGCAGCCCGTTGAGGGAGCACGACGCGGCGTCTCAAAGAACTTTGCGCACAAGAGATGATATCAACTGCTGTCCACGCAGTCAGCAGGCTTTTTAAGCAGTGACTGCAGCGCAGCGCAGCGAAGGGGCTTTCTACGATTCTGAATATCCGACTCTGGTTGGCCGCATGGTCTCAATGGTGGTGGTGGTGGTCAGAAGAAGAAAGAGACGCCTAATTTCTGCAGCCCAATAGGGAGCACGGCGCAGCGTCTGTCTCAATGGTCGGGTGGTCACGTGCGTTCAGACAATGATTATGAGTCACTGCTTCATTGGCTCGTGGCATGACAACCGTCACGTGGACCGCGGTTCTCCGCCTACACAAGACTCTTTCTCTCTCCACCAACCTCACCCAGTGGAAATTTTCTTCTTGCCCATGAGGAGGTGGAGAGGAAAACTTTTGCTGGGCGCCGCTGCTGAAAAAAAAAAAAAAAAAGCGCCTTCTTCTTGACCCCGCAAGGGCTGTAGAAATTCGCGGAATTTTCACGACCCGCCGCGGTGGCCCTTTGGTATTCGCACTGTCCGCGGCCTATGCACCTTGTCAGCGAAGGCTCTTTGGCTTTGTGCTACTATAGTGCTACAAATGGGTGGTTGTCTATTTTCCCTTTATTAACCCTTCCGCCACCTTGCGGGATTCCGCAGAACTTATTTGCAATGCCGAGGCTTTTGTACCCCCCGTGCAACAGCTCAGAAAAGAATGGGATAATCCTCTCGGTTAAAAAAGGCGCGCGAAGTAAACCAACATGGCGGTCCGGAGGAGGATAGCGAGCGCAAAGCGAGCGAGTAGGAGGGCATGGAAGCGTGCTGTAGAACTTGTTTTGACAAACTCATTGACGCCACGCCGCTTTCATTACGCGGCATCGCGTTCCACATTCAAATAGATTACAATTACACGCAAAATCAGGGGGGAAATGAGCACAAATTTGTAGAACAACCATGCATATGGTGGCAAAGACGAAGAAGCAGCCTCTTCAATCTCCGCTCACTGACCCGCTTGTGCCCGCAGATTTGGCGTCGGTTTTCCATGAATAAATGTTGCGACGATACACACCACCTGCGGCTTCTATGCCGCTCTCTACCAATTAAACAGCGGCTGCATTATTTCATGTACTGTGACGCAGCGCGCGCTTGGTTTCTTGAAAGGTGTCATGGGCAGTTTACGAAGAGGAAAGAAGTAGAAACGCACCATCCATGCCATACACGACGCTTTGTCACTCGCGAAAACAAATTGCCTCAAGCTGTAATGTGGTGAAGGTGTGGGCGGGTGGCTGATATTAGGTAGCGCTCAGGAGATACTAACTAACATATATAAGCTTATCTTCACAATCACCGTGCCTTTTACATTGGCATATTTTAGTCGAAAGAAGGTGACAATATGTTGCCACTTGAACGCAGGGCCCGCACTAGCCACGTGAAAGCGCTGCGTCGTCTGCTGATCCTCCTCGAGGCGTCTCTGTCCGCTGTGCGGCGCGACCGCCGGACAGTGCGCTGAACCGAAGGTCGCAGGATTGAAGCCCGGCCGCATTTTCGATGGAGGCGAAATGCTACAGGCCATTCGTACTTAGATTTAGGTGCACGTTAAAGAACCCCAGGTGACCCTCGTAATCATATCGTGGTTTTGGCTCGAAACGCTCTCACAATTATTATTTCAAGCCGCCAGAGTAGCCACCCTAGCCAGAGTACGGGCGCGCGCGTCGCTTACGTGGGCGATTAAAAAAATAATCAGAAATTTGACATATGCGTGCCTGACCTCCTACTTTTCTTTCTATCGCATCGCGCAATGCTCCCTTCTAACTGTTTCCTTTATTCACGGGCTTGACAACAACGACAGTCATACGCGTCAGGACAGATATTGCTCATCGTGTACCTGTGTTACGGGTTACCTTAGGGAGCCTCCATGCTTCGGTAATTTCTATTAGAAATCACGTCATCAATACTCATGGTCAACAAGACCATGTTTGAATCATCAGAGGGAGGGGAGGGGGGTGATCGAGCTGTGAGAGCTTTCACTCCGGAATGTTTTTTAGCCCTATTTGGTCGCGTTTGTCTCGACTGTTTTGGGTGGGTGAAGAATCTCCAGAGAGATCTAAATTTACTGCTTTGCGTAACACAAAGACGTGACCCAAACACTCCCGGCAGTCAGTTTATTGTGGCGCTTTGTCCAACTGCTACATTTTTGAAAGATCTTTCAGTCGCGTCTGTGTTCTTGTCGGAAGAAAATAATGCACGTACTGCGAGTTGGCTGGTTTTACATCGGTGGTTAAGTCACCACACTGTTAAGCCTGATGAGGCTTTGCAGCAAACAAACTCGCTTGCCAGCGTTGTCGACGCCTCAAATAGCGAAGCCTCCAAAAACAAGCATTCTTGGGTTTTAAATAAGTTTTCCCGATTTTATGACCCAGGCAACTTGATTCTATGCGAATAGAGACATCAAAACTCTGTTCAACTCGCAGACGACATTTATTCCGCCTAAGAAAGGAATACCTCCATTTTTGCTCGGCGAAATATGAGCTACAAAACTTTTTCTGTTCTTTTAATAGGACCAAATGGTCAATTTCACATTTTGGCGCGAAACTGCACGTGCGCTATGTCGCACGCAGTTATGGCCGACCACGAAGCCGCCATTTTGCAAAAGTCCTTCAGCGACGACCTTGCCATCGGATACAAGGAGCTCATCTTTTCTGCACTGTTGCATGGCAGCACCGAGGCAGAGGTCAATGCGTTTCTGGGGATGAACGCACTTCATTCTTCCTCGCACGCGACAAGTATCGGGGCTGCAAGGTGGGGCTCCCTAATCTCTCACCTCCCTCACTTTGTTGTGGGCGCCGTGAGGAGAAGGCTGCCTCGCGCGTGGCAGTCGGTTGACAATGCAGAACTGAGTGCACTTGGCAAGCAGGTGCGGAGCAAGGGGCCCTTCTGTGTCGAAAAGTAGCAGCTGCGGCCCTGAGCGTCCCCCGCCACCTAGTCGCTCAAGCATTCTCAGAAATGGCGAGATTTCGCACAAAGAGAAAAAAAAAGTCGTTTCATCGCAACTCAACAGCACTAACGTTCCGGCTGCAACTAGTCCGCGCGGAGGAGCGCTTGTCAGACCTGTTTGAAAGAGTACTGAAACGATTTTGAGGCACCCCAAAATGGAGAATTTTCATTTTCGGCAGTATTACAAAGATATCCAATGCATTCCTAAACACTACGGCATTGATTTTAGGGTTCTCGACACACGTGCTTTTATTGATTATTGAAATTATTTAAAGTTCGTGTCAGTACTAAAAACTTCGGTGTGTACAAAAAACCACTCGGAGCGCCTCGCCACAGCAGCGCCGCACCTGCTCCGTGAGACCGGCACGCTCCCTCTCCGTCCTCTTCTTCATCATCGTTGTTTACTTCTGCTGCTTCACTGTCAAAACACGTGCGGCGATCGCTCCGGCACGAGTACAGAGAGAAACAAAGAGAACGAGAGAAATTCTGGGGAGAGGGGGGGGGGGGGGGCGGATTCTTCGCGGGATGAGATTCGAACCCGAGTGCCCACAATCCGATGGCAAGGACAGATGTGAGGTGTAGGGGGGGAGTAGAACGAAAGAGAAGGAGACAAATAGCGACAGGGAGAAACAGAAAGGAAAAGAAGGAGAGGAATAAGTAGTAAGTGATAGAAAGAGAAGAGGCAAATACAGAGAAAAAGAGAGAGAAAGAAAGAAAGACCAAGAAACACAGAGATAGAGAGAAAAAGAAATCGAAATAAACAGACAGGAAAGACAAACACAAAAAACTGAGAGAAGAAAGAAAGAGAAAATTTGCAAAACCAACAACTAATAAAACAACAGCCAGGACTACCTAGGCACCCATCAGCTCCGCTGCCTAGCATTGCGCCTCCAGTGCAAGCTACGTTAATCTTTTTTTTTTATTTCTGTCTGTATTTTCGTTACGTTAAGAAGGCAGAATTCGGCGGGTTCAAAACAAAACTCTTCATTCGGGTGTACCCAGGAAATGAGAAGTACAAGCAATGCACGCTGTACACTGATAGTGGCGAACAGATCGTTGGCTGTTGGTAATCTGATCATAGGCGGAACGCGCCGTCTTTTATACGTCATTCATCGAACGTTCCAGCGCTATCGCTTGTGCTCGCGTGAGCTCCCGAATAAAGTTGTCTATTCGCATTCTGCACGTAATCTTAATTAACAGAATGATCTCAAACAATCGTGAAGCTTCCCGAACATTGCAGCGCGGTCTAACAGCGTTTCTAACAGTTTTTGTAGGCGAAACCCGAACCGAATAAGTAAAAATTGTGGTAATATTTGCTTCAGCTAATGTGAACCACGTTGTGTACCTTGTGCTTTTTGTTTGGTTTTTTTATCGCGGTCGTTATTCCTTTACCGTTCACTACCTCCCCCCCCCCCCCCCTCTCACCGCGCTCGAGAAAACGCCAGGCCTGCGTAGAAAGCGCAGCACAGTCACAGCGAAAGCTCATTTCTAGATTCTGTTGTAAACTCTCTTGGGGCTACTAATATAAGTGCACATGCAAGGTACCCACTACGCAATAAATCATAACGTTTGTCAAGTTGGGAAACATTCATTACGCCATTAATCGTCTTTCTGCGGATAAGCGAGGTACTCGCTACCCTGGGTCGGCAAACGCGCTCAGGAGTCTACGCACTCGGACTCAGATCGAGGCGTGAGTATGAGTCTGAGTGAGCCCGAGTGAATAATTGTTCGATGAGATTGAGTCCGAGTGAGCCCGGTCGAGAAAAAATTCGGTGAGTCTGAGACCGAGTGAGTCCAGTTGAGGAAAATTTTGGTGAGTCTGAGTCCGAGAGGGTCCTAAGCGCTAAATATATTACGTGAGTGAGTCTGAGTGAGCTCCACAATTTTTGCCGACCTATCCTACCTTCTCAACTTCGTCAATAATATCAGCCTTATGTCGGCTCACGTTGATACTAACGTCTTTAAAGGGATACTGAACAAAAATTTGAAAAACTGACGAAAGCATCGAAATTCTACTCGGAAGACGCCACTGTTCCGATAAACAGAGTTTATTTTACGTATTTTTGAACAGTTGGCTGTATTTTTGGTGGATTGTCAGCGCGCGGCGGCTGCGCGCGAGCCGTGACGTCAGATTCTCCCTGGCGCATGCAGGGTGCACGTGCCCCATTCCTTCTCTTCTTTTTCTCTGCCTCTCCTTTCTTTCCACTCTCTCCCTTCCACAAAAGCACTGATGCCTTACCCCAGCCGAGAGCATTGTTCACTCCCGTACTGGTTCTGGGAAACGTAGTGCAAGCTGAGCGGGTTGCGAGACGCGGGCGACGGCTGGCATTGTGGGATGCCTATTTCTGGCGAGTATCACGTCACATCCTCTAGTTCACGGCGCGGCCGCTAGACGCGGCGGTTTGTGAAAAACTCATTAAATTCATTATTTTCCTCTAGTTTGTGCCTGAAATGAAGGTTGTTTCCATAGATTTCAACCCCCAATCTTTCAATTTGGCTGGTAATCTTGGCAGCAAAAATTTTGTTCAGTATCCCTTTAAACGCACTAGCGTCCATACGCAAGCTCAATATTTATTGACCAGAGGCGTTCGTAACGGATGGGGCAAGCTATTTCACTGCAAGTTGATAAAAGTACATCGTGTGAGTCATCTCTTTCAATAAAAATGTCCTCGCTGGATTGTAACCACTGATAACTCGAATTTTAAGCTACGACATCAAAAGGCCTTGTGGGTGCTTTGAGCGTGGCCCCCCTCAGGAAAAAGAAAAGCATTCCTGGCGTAAGCAGCCAAAACCACCTTGAGAGCAGCCCGACAACAGAGCGAGAGGGGTGACGAACAATAGTCCTCGCCGGGTGCCAGTCGGGGTATTGTGCGCGCCCCGAAAATGTTCTCTGACATGTACAATACTTGCTTGACCTCTGCAACGTCACGAGGGGAGCCTCTGTCTACGTCAAACCACAGAAAATGTCAATTGCACCTGAATGCTCGGATGGGCACGGACCTTTACTTTAAAACCAAATTAAAATATCTTACAGGCAACGCTCGTCCCTAATAATCGGTCAGAAGTGCCCCCCGCACGCAGGAGTCTCAAACAACACAAGCATCTCGAGTTTCCAAATTTGGTGCAAGGGTCCTTTAAAGTAGAGCACAGGCTCCCACCTTTTTCTATCATGCTGATCATACTTGGAAGGCGTAATAAAGCTAGAAACAGTGGCTTGGCATACTTCAACGCTTGAAAGTCTCCAAAAAAGTCGCTGAGACTCCAAAGATACCAAAGAGATAGAAACGTCGCTGTCACTGCGTCTGAAGCATGCGAAGAGAGATTGCCTGTGGCCTAAACAACTTTTCGTGTGGCAGTAGAAAGGACCTACGGCAGAGAAAAAAAAAGAGCCGCTGTCAACGACCTCGCGAAAATTGACACTTTTGTTCGGTCCGAATCAAGTTGCAAGAACAAAAGCACGTGAAGCTGCTGTCGAACCAACAGGAGGGAAGTGCAGCGTCGGTATTTCCCTCTACGCTCGCCTCGTCGGTGTGGGTGGGGTACTTTTGTGGGGAATTCTCCCCGCCGACTACACCCATGTGCCCCACGAATTTCTCGGCGACACCACGGAGTTCTTTGAAAGGTAGATGAGTTCTCTGAATGTCGGCTGGCTAAGAGAAGATAGTAATCGGGCGAGGAGGACCGGTCTGGCAACCAGCGCTTTCCCCCTTTCTAATTAGTGCGCGGCGGCGCTAGGTGTGCTCGGATGAGTGGCGTTGTCGAACAATTTTTGCTAGGGTTCCTCGATGCGCGCGCCCCCTTGGAGGGTGGAGCCATTCTTTGAGGGGGGTGAATGCCGCCTTCCGATCGGCGGCCGCCATTCGGCTCCCCCCGCCTCGTCGCGGCTGGTTGAGTGACACAGGTGCGCGGCGTTGCCCGAGTGTTGCGTGCCACAGTGTACAAACCACTCGCGAAATGGCTATAAGATGTTCAGATTTCCGAAAGATCCGAAAAGGCGACTCCTGTGGCTGGTAAAGATCAAGCGCTACAAGTGGCAACCCGCAGACCGTTCGTGTTTGTGCAGCCTAAGTTATGCCATTTCAGCATTTGGAGAGTTATAACTCGCCGCGCTTACGCTGGCCTTCTCGCTCGACGTAACTCGCCGCAACGTATACGTTGCCGAACGAATACTTTTGGGGCACTCACTGTTCTCGCATTGTAGGTCCAGAAACGACGCCTTGACGTTTGTCAGCTGGTTCCCGGACGCGTATTACCGAACGGTGACGGTATATGTGCGTGTGTGTGTTTGCGTGTATGTGCGTGTACGTGTGTGTGCGTGCGCGCATGCGTGTGTATGTGTACGTGTGAGTGCGAGCCTGTGTGTGTGTTCGTATGTGTGTGCGAATGCGTGTGCGTGAGTGCATATCTGCGTGCCTGTGTGGGTTTGTACGTGTGTGCGTGTGTATACGTAGACGTGCGTGTACGTGTGTGTCTGTGTGTGCGTGTACAGGCGTGTGTGTGCGATGCATGTCGGTGAGTGTGTGTATGTACGTGTGTGTGCGTGCGCGCATGCGTGTGTATGTGTGTGTATGTGTACGTGTGAGTGCGAGCCTGTGTGTGTGTTCGTATGTGTGTGCGAATGCGTGTGCGTGAGTGTATATCTGCGTGCCTGTGTGGGTTTGTACGTGCGTGTACGTGTGTGTCTGTGTGTGCGCGTACATGCGTGTGTGCGCGCATGCGTGTTTGTGCGCGTACGTGTGTGTTTGTGCGTGTGCGCATGTACGCATGATTGTGCGTGCATGTGTGTGTGTGTGTGTGTGTGCATGCGAGCATGTGCGCATGCGTGTGTGTTTCTACGCGCGTGCGTCTTTACGCGTGCGTGTGATTGTGTGCGCATGCGTGTGTGTGCGTGCGTGTGTGCATGATTTAACGCCATAAATTTCATGACCTAATGCCATAAAAGCCGTACGTAGAGCCCCAAATAATATATGTATTCAACAATTTTTTTTGCCCATCTGCTATTTACAGTAAGATAAAAAAGATGAAAACAAAATTCAGAATACTGTGCGTTGCAGGGTGCGGTCCGTAAATGGGGTAGCTGATGAATAATTCGAAAACAAGATCTGCAAATATGGTGGGCATTCACAGTTTTTCTCTTTTCTCGTGACAGCACGTGGTTTTTTTTAAATTCTTTTTTCGCACGGCAGGCAAACTGTTTTTACACTTTTGTGGAAGGCACAAAACACACAGACACAATGAAATGCCATGGGACTTGGGTGCGTGTGTTTCGCATCTTTAACCATTATAAATAGTTACCGACTAGCCCAAGAAGATGCTAACTGAAGGTGTTAACGCGGCTGGCGTGGACGGTAGTTTTCTGCTGCGAGCAACTCCATCTGCTAATGTCGCTTTAAAAATAAAGATTAGAGAATAGAAATCTGAGACCTTCACACTCCCGATGCGAAAACTTTGTATTTTTGTCATGTTGTTTGAGTACCACTCGTTCTGACACAACGAACTCCGCTTGCAGCCGCGCGACGCCCGTTGGCTGCCTATCGTGGCTATAGGCGGCCTGCGGAGAGGGCATCGTAATGGCGGACGCCGTAGCAGACGACGCTGTTGTCTCCACCCTCCACGGCGGCGGAGGGGAGCGCGCGCATCGAGGAACCCTAATTTTTGCGTGTTCTAGGTCAACCTGCAGATTTTCTTCCCTTTTATTACGATGTCAGCTAGAGGAAGGGAAACTACTGTGCTGTTTCTGGTTTTTCTGACAACTACGGAAAAAAGGGAAGCTACTGTCTGAATAAGTATGTAACGTGCATCACCAAATGCAGTGTTCGCGGCTGCGGACTCTTCAAGATACCTCCTTGATCTGAAGTGGGGACCGGGCAGGCAAATGGTCGTTTCGCGCTCTGTTTGCCACGGCGAAAAAAAATTTCGGGGGGAGCGGGATAGGGCACAGGCCCGAAATGTCACCCCCTGGCTACACCACTGTTGGCGTGTGCTGGCTTTTTTAATATCTCGTAGCATGGCACAGAGCGCTGAGAACGTATACGCCAAGCCGAGCGGATCCTATTTATTTTATCAGTTCGGTCAAATAGTATTATTCGCTGTATATACAAGCCATTGAGTGCTTCATTTAAAGTGCTCAGTTTGTCACTGAAAAGTACCACGAGTATTACGAAGAGCGGGCCATTCCCGACACTCTTAAATATACGACGAGTTCGTCTATTACGAGTGGGCCTAAACTAAACCCATTTTCTTGGTCTGGCTTGGACGGAGCAAGCTTGCTCGAGCGACATCACGTCGGTTAGGTATTCATCTTCACGGTGTATCACTGCACCTGGGAATGTCCACAACCACCGGGCTACCGCCCTATTCCTTCACCCTCACATTCCTCCTGGGAGACTGCGCTGACCAGCTCAGAGCCGCAGGAGCAGCGTCGGCTGATCCAGCGGGCACGTGGTGTGGCGCGAGCCAATGGGGCCCTGAACTAAGGGCTCCACCCCACGAGGATGATCCTCTAGGTACTGTACTCTAGGCCTGCATAAATAAAAGTTTTTTTTTCTCTCTCTCTCTCTCTCAAAGGGTAGCGCGCACTTACTACGGGGGGGAGATGGCGCTGCGCCGTGCTCCCGACCGGGCTGCAGAAATTAGGCGCCTTTTCTTTCTTCGAACCACAACCACCACAGAGGGAGACGAACACGACAACGCGCTACCCTTTGAAGATGAATACCTACCAATTCGCCCAGTTTTCTGCTTTGTCGGTTAGGTATTGAAACATCATGCAGAATGAAGCATCAGTCGTTTTTATTAGTCGTCACCGCTTACCGGCACTGAAGCAGCCGATGGCCGACCATTTATCAAGTGGTCATCTTGAACGGATGCCGTCGCTTTCTGGCCAATCTACAACACACTGACCAGCATACCAGGACACTTCGAACCATTGCTATTGTTCTCCAGAACAGCGTGCTGTGGTTCTATATTTTCCGGAATAGAACCATAGCACACGTCCAACTACGGGACAGGAGACCACCTGTGAAGTTATTTAACGCGCAGGTACACACTGTGAGCAATGCCGGCGATGAAATAAGGACTCAAGATAAGGTACCCGGCGGAGTATAAAACCACGGAGTTACGAAGCACTTGGCTTCGCTTGTCGAAAGTACAGTTATTTCACGCTTATATATTGCTGAATTAGTTCAGTTTTGCTAATGTATACATATTATATCTAAAATACCAAATTTCTAGCACGCTTCAGAAATCCAGAGAGCTAACACAAAGCTAATGTATACAAAAAGCGCTCACGGTGTGTTCGATTTTATAAAATCGCAGAGAGGAAGATCAGATGCGTAGAGTATGCGCAGAGAGGATGCGCAGTAAGTATGAGGCTATAAAAATCAATTCCGTTATGTGCTCTCTGTAGAGAGCTCGATACAGTGTTCAAGAGTATCGCAGTATTTTTGCTGACAGCAAGGAATCAAGAACAAAAGATATCGCTCAAGGATTCGTGATATGGATAACAACGAATAGTGACGAAACATTAACAAAGTCTAGCCGAAGAAGCGACACTTGTCTGTCGGGTTCATCTTCGAGCCCGGCGCACAGCGAAAGGCGTCGGCGAACGGCTGGAAGTTCCTGACGACTCGGTTGCAGTCGGCACCGTACAGGTTGTCGTGGTGACTGCAGACGCACGCCAGGTGGCACAGGGTGAGGAAAAACACCTGGGGTTCACTGAAGCGTCGCGAGAGGCGCAGGTCATTACTGTCCCCGGAGGAGCCGTCCAGGAATGCAGCGAAGGCCACTTCGACCGCGGGCACGTCGGGAAACAGGTCCTCCTGTTTGGGAAGCAAACACGCGTAACAGACTGAGCAATTCGCAGCAGTGGTTTACATATATATATATATATATATATATATATATATATATATATATATATATATATATATATATATATATATATATATATATATATATATATATATATATATATATATATATATACGATCACATATCACTATTGTCTGCCACATAGGTTTGCGCGTGCGCATCGTTAATTTGAATGGTGTCTGAACAGCGAGCGGGCATATAATAGGTGCCGGCAGCATTGCCGTGCACAGCTGGCCAAGAGTAAACAAATAGCTGGGGGCTAATGACGCAACTAAAAAAAAAGGGGGGGGGGGGGGACGGCGTATTTCTTGTTTCTGTACATGTAAACAAAGCTTTCTTAGATTTAGGGGTGGTGCATTGAAGCAAAGCTAT
Organism: Rhipicephalus appendiculatus; assembly: GCA_030522465.1. Taxonomy (NCBI): domain Eukaryota; kingdom Metazoa; phylum Arthropoda; class Arachnida; order Ixodida; family Ixodidae; genus Rhipicephalus; species Rhipicephalus appendiculatus. Next base: position 832,712 of record JALIZH010032971.1, read on the forward strand.
AGAAAATCCTTGAGGCCCGTGCATTTAGATTTAGGTGCACGTTAAAGAACAACAGGTGGTCGAAATGTCCGGAGCCCTCCACTACAGCGTCCCTCAATAATATCGTGGTTTTGGGACGTTCGACCCGTACAATTATTATATGTACATCATAAGAAGCGGTTTTTGCCGTATTCGATCGTCCGGGGGTGATCAATGGTTGACCATTTGGCAAGTCAATGGAGTAAAGTGATGTTTATTACATGGTTACAAGCACCGATAGCGAACGCAACAATCACAGTTCGTGTTTCCCCGATATGACGTCACTGTAAAGTCTTTTTCCAAGCAGTTTCAAGCACTGGTGCAGCTCTGTGATTGAATACTTGACTGCCACGCAGAATGGCCATGGGTTCGATTGGGGCTCTAACCATGACTTTCAATCTTTCCGTCCCTCTGATATTTCCCTCACCGACAACGCTGCCAGCACCTGCCCCGAATTTTCTGCATCACAAGCTCCATAACGCGATCGCGTAAACATTTGTGAAAGTCTTATCGCCGTTCCTGAGGCCGCGGAGTATACGGGCATTTGCAGCACGTGACTGAAGGAAAGGGTTTCATGGCGTACGCGTCAAGTATCTCATGCAATTCATGTAGTGACCTGTTCATCGTATTCGTCATACACTTATGCCATCCTATGAAAATTTTGGTATGTGTCAAGAAGACAACCCCGAGAGCGCCCAGAAGTAGGCGGCTAGATAGGTGCGAAGATAGAAACGGTCAAACTGCCTTTGGTTCGCTTAGAAATTCTTCGCATTTTAAAAACCGTGATCTGTGCGGTCGGCGGCTATAACAGGGACTACATATATATATGGGAAACGTGCAGCACCTACAAGGGGCGCAGCAGCGCACTGCACCTTAGAGTTACTGTATATGCTACCTTTAGGTAGCGCAGAGTTGCGCATAACTTTTCCTTGCGCCGCTCGCGCCGCTATTCGTCGAGTGCCATCACGTGGTGCAAAATGACGTCAAATGTTCAATTTCGCGCGGCGAAGCCAACTTTACGTGCCCCACGGCGGGGCGCCGGCGCGTCCTCTGCCCGCACCGACTAGTTTCCGTCAGTTCCATCGTGACTGCCATTAGCCGTCGTCGAGCGTTTCAGCGTGCGTGCGTTCGTCGAGTGTGTGCTTTGTTTATCGGCTCCATACCTTATCGAAGTGTTGGAAAGTACGTCGTATTGACAGTTGTGCGCTACACATGACTGGGTGTAGTGCACAGGAAATGGGAATGCGCGGTTCACGTGGACATTTGATATGCGTTTGAAGCTACTTTTCTGCGCCACTTTTTCGAACAGTGAAGCAGTGGTGAATCATGGTTAATGACAAATGACACTTTGTCAGTGGTCGCCAGCGTAACCGCACGCGCAATATTTTGTCGACGGCCGCTGATCAGGTGGCATCGGTGGCCAAAATGCATTCTTATTGTCGACCATACGTGCGTGAGGTTTCCTTCAAACGCCCTTCAAGACAAATATTTCTCGCCTTACGTCCAGGGGAGAAAAGCTCGTGTGCATGCTGGAAGTAATCGCGCCGCTTTTCGTTGCAAAGTACTGCGCAGAAAAGCGAACTTTTGAGCTGTTCGATCGCAGCATGCATCAGAAAGCTGTGATGGTGGAATCGGCCCGCAGCTGTAAAATTCTCTATGGACGCGATACCTGCGATTCACTTATGGCACCTATGAACTAACTTTTCAATCGCCTAATTCATATTTCATTGACTCCGTCACCTTCAGTACACTTCATGTGCTTTGATTCACTTTAATTCTCACTTGTTTCACTTCATTCACATTTGGTTGTGCGTATGAGCCACTGCTCCACGCCCTGCACTGCACCCGGGATCGGCCGAACGCTGCAAAACTCTTGTTCTTCGCGTCGTTTTGTTCGCGGACGCGATCTGTTAGAACCTGTAGCAATATACAGCTTCGCTGTGAAAGTGGAAGCTTGCTCAGCGCGTGCGAATAATTCTGCGGCAAGTCGCCCGCACCGGAACATCGCGCCATATGTCTCCTGCGCGCGTGACGAGCGGCTTCACTGCACAGCCGTTGAACATAATGGCGGACCTATGCGCAACTCTGCTACCTAAAGGTAGCATATACAGTAACTCTACTGCACCTATGCGCCGCCAGCGCCATGAATGGCGACTTGCGGCCACTTCAGTGTCAACTGGCGTGCTACGAGTCGTCGTCTCTCCGTCAGCTACGCCCGTGTTGTATGCAAGTGCGTGTGTGCGAAGGTGACAGGTTTGATAAAACGGGTAGGCTTCCAGAAAGTTAACAGAGCATGATTCTTTTGGGGCCCAAAACGAAGAGAAAGGACATAAATTTACGGAATCAATCATGTTTTCGATGTGACGTAGCCCAGACGCGCGACAGTGTTTTGAAAGGGCGATTCGTGCGGCCGGCCGGCGTAAAGCTCGAAGCATAGACCGTCACCATCGATGTTTGTAAACATTATTTCTTGCCATTTTGCCTGCTTATTGTTGGGTAAACGATGACATTTGTGTCTCACATGTGTTAGACAACCCCTTGCTATGCGTGCAAGTAATACGTATACGGTCGCCGAACTGCACGTGTTGCATTTAGTAATGCGTGGCATTTGCGCGAAGTTTCCTGTGCAGTAGTTCAGTTCTGTTTGTAGTCGTTGCTCGGGCTGCAAGAGTCCTTGAATAAATTTGTCACGTGCCAGCTTTGCACGCGATATCTCAGCTTTCACGTAGCGCAATAGAACGGCGTGGCCCGGCTTCGCTTGCACGCACAGTGCTGTGAAGGGCTATGGCAGTACATGGGGAATACATTCGGAAATTCTCGCGGTCTGCGACGCATTTTGCCTGGCATGTGGGACATTTTCCTTAATGTTACTGTTTACGAACTGCGATACGGCGGAAAAAGCAGCGGCAGGGTACGAGGGAGAATTGCTGGATCTGTCGATTGCTTTTCGCCAACGAATTGTGGACTGCAGACTCGAGATCACTTTTCCGTCTGCCCCTCGGTTCCTTCAGCCCGTTCAAAATATCAGTTAACATGCGTGGAGAGTAAATTCACAGCGAACTAGCTACAGGACGTACTTCATAAACGTGACCGCGGGATCACTTAACTTTACGCGGCGTACCTACACTAATCCAGTGTTCCCGCTGGTTTCTGAAGCACAGTCACTGCGGAAAACTGAAAAACTTTGTTCCAGGTGCCTAGTTCTTATAGTTATCGGCACAGTTTACGACACAGCAATTCATACGCGACATTGCGAAGCACAGCTAACAACCTGATCACGGCTGCGCTCATGGGCAGGGTTGCCGTTGGGTGGACATGAAAAGGCGCCAGAACTCGCGCCAAAATCAGCCAAAGTAGCCATGTCATTTGATATTATCGCCGAATTTCTAGCCAAATAGAACAGAAGCGGTATTATCAACAGTCTTTACTGCTGATGAATAAATAAAACCATTTTGAATAAGTAAAACCACAAGTTTAATGAAGATCCATGGCGCCAACTGGAAATTTTCGTCGCCAACGGGGTCCAAAAGTAGCCAGTTTGGCGCAAAGTAGCCACCAACGGCAACCCTGCTCATGGGTCAGGCTGCTGCACGAAACACGCCAATTCATTTCGTTCACTCCCGCACCGCGGCGCCACCGGCTCAGTGCACGTTCCCCATATATACCTCGCAGCGCAGGCGTTTTTCGAAATTCACTCGAGCTGTGGAGTCGCTCATCCACGAGCCGGCGACGGGCTTGCCCGTAGAGTCCAGACCGACGCCGCTTCCGTCTACGGCTCGCACCAGCTCGCGGGCGAACAAGAATCCCAGGCCTCCGAAGAGCATCGCCCGCGTGCCCTGGCTGTAGTAGGCCGGCTGCGCCAGCAGTCCCAGCGACAGGCGCACGGTGTTTAAGAGGTACCAGTAGCGGGCGTACGGCTGCGTGTAACTGTACGGCAGTCGATCGTTCTCGTTCCCTTCGGACGTGTCTCTCAGCGCGTGCCAGATGAGGCGCGTATCTTCCCATAGCTGCGCGAGAGACGCCGTGCCGTTGAGCAGGAACGATTGGAAGGCCCTGTCAAGTGCGTCTTCCGTAAGGAACTCGTCCCGGGGCCACAGCACGATCTTCACCTTGGAGAACTTGTCGACGGCGGCGGCCTTGGTGCGGACGTCTAGCCACAGGGATCCCTGCGTCTTCTTGACAGCAGCCTGCTGGTTTTTGGACAAGAAAAAATGCTCACTGACTGACCTATGTTAACAGAAACGTGCGAGCTGAGCACTAAACGGTGCGCTCCCGAGTGGTCACCCATCATTAATGCCATAGCAATGTTGACGCGGAATAACGGCAGCGAATTCCTTTCCACCTAAGTGAGTGACTGAAAACATAACGAAATATGTATATATTTAATCACATCTCTATAAGTAGTCTACTGTGGAATAAAACATTTTAGAATTTCTATATTCTAAATGGAATTGCCAGGATCCCTTGAACAAATAACATGCATAAGTCACGAAGCTGCGTAGTACAGTGTTGGTCAAAAGTTCCCAGGCGCCACGCTCCCATAGGAATACATGGGATAGTGGCCTGCGAACTTTTGACCACCCTGTACATGCACAACTAAGCCTGCGCTGTCTTCGTGTAAAAAACGTGCCTTGACGACGTCCGCGAGCCGGTCGCTGATAACGCGGCGTTCCTTGACCGTGAAGCGCGTAACGCTGTCCGCGGCGGCGACCAGGAGCTTATAGCTGGACTCCACCTGGGCAGCACAGAACAGGGGCCGCTCTTGACGAGCGCGCGACTTTTCTCCGAACAGCGCGAACAGCAGGCGCCCGGGGTCAGCGACCACACCGTGAGTCTGCACGAACAGCCAGGCCAGGTGGCGCTTCAGCTCCGAGACCGACAATCGGCGAACGATCTCCCGCACGGCGTCCAGGTACACTTGGTCGCTGATCAGTAGCTGCGCTTCGTCATCGGGAGACTCCTGTGCAAGACCTAGCGTGCGGTTGATCACATCCATGACAAAGCCGGCGCTAGACAGCTCCGGATAATCGGTGAGCGCCTTCAACGGCAGCACGGTGGGCTTCTTGTTCCTGTTGGTAGCAGCCCTAAGCAGGGCGTCGAAGACGAACCGCTGCACGTGGAAGGACTCGTTGATAGCCGCGTTGGCCGAAGGCGTCGCGTGGCCCGAGCTCAGCTGACGGTGGAAGAGCGTCCAATAGCGGATGTACAGCTGCTCGTTGATGTCGTTGAAGAACGGTGCCCACTGGGAGATCAGGTCATTGGGCGTGAACAGCAACCGACGCTGGTGCGGGTGCTCAGGAGACTTCGGGAGCATCTGTATGCGGAACCATAGTGGCGACTTCCAGTTGAAAGCGAGATCGAGAAGCACCTCGGCGGGCGACAGCGACCCGGCAGAAGAATCGTTCTGCCACTCGAGTCCCCGGTCTCTCAAGAAACTCAGCACGACGTCAGCCGTGGAGTCCACTTGGTTCATGCAGACGTCGAACATGCTGATAGCCTTGGTCGTCGTCGGAAGCTGAGTGGCACCGCGGCGAAGCCGCTCGGGAAGGTCGTTGAGCCACTCGTACAACATGTCCGACAGTGCAGACCTGGCTGAACGGTGCCTCGGCTTCCAATTGGCGCACACGTAGGCGCTAAAATTGTCGCAAGGGTCGATGCTCTGGTCCAGGCCAGACTCCAGTATGTAGCGATGCAGACGGCAGTCGGAGGTGTCACACACCAGCTTCTTGTCCCCAGTTTTACTCGTGCCGACGAATACGGAGAAGAACACGAGGATGAGCAACCCGGAACAGAAGACTATGAGAAGGGCCGGCGAATTCAAGGAACGCGTACTTGGCTCTGGCGCCGAGCTGTCGACCGCTCTTGATGACTCCTGTGCAGTATAGCAGTTAGGGGTCATTTATTTAAATAAAAATAGGAAAAAATGACACAAGAAATTTATACTGATGGCCGCAGTGACAGCACGAAAGGCACATCGTTTGTCAATAAATAAGTCCATGACAGTGATAATCCGCTGAATAACTATGTAAACGACACCGTTGTCGCCAGGTTTATGTTTTTCTGTAAAGTCACGAGCGGTCTCTCTATAGTTTTGTTTTCGAATGCTGACTTACACCTTAGTGATTCATGGCAGTAACGATCGACAGATGGCAAAAATGCTGATAAAAATGAAGTAACCTATGGTATGACGTGCCTTAGACAAGATGGCAAACATTCACTCAATATAGGCCTCTTTCTCTCTCTTCTGCGGACAAATTACAATAGAGGCTCAGGCCATATAAACTTTATATATTTACTAGAGCCTCAGGCCCACCCTTAAAATAGAGTTGCGCCTGAAACCTCATAAAGCTTTCAAATGGCATGAATCGGTGGCGCTTGACAACGACGTCGGAGACTTACATTCATACGCCATCGCCGAGTCTTTGGCTTGAAGACAAGCGCTGCTGCTACACTGGCGACAGATGACCTTCGACTGTCTGCTTCAGTCGGCCGTGAGTTCGGGGGTGACAACAGAGCCCGCGCACTGTTGACTAGAGCTGCGACGTCAGCGGGATATTGTGCGCTAACTGGAGCAACGTTGCTGCCGGCAGGCGCAGCTGGACCCCGGGGTGAGACTGCGTTAGCGGGAGGGATGGTGCCAGTAGGAGCAGCGGTGTCGACAAACGAGACTGTAGTTGGAGCTCCTCTGCCAGGTAATGAAATAACGCCATCAAGTGGCACTGTGTTAGTTTTGGTAGGCGAGGCAGCTGCAGCGCTCTCCATGACGCTGACAGGAGGGCCAGCGCCTGCAGGCAAGACTGCATCAGCAGGAAGAACGGCGCCAGAAAGAGGAACGGCGTCACTAGCTGGGAGCCATAGGGTGAGCCAATGAAACGGCATGAACGGTGTTGCCGTCATAAACGGCGGCACCATCAGAAAGAGGGCCTGCAGATGACGGTGACCCGACGCCGCCAGAACGACCATGAGCGTAATTAACGTCCAAGCGCCTGGCTTCCCGCAGTCGTTGCGACTTCTGGTCATCGTCCGGCTTCTGCTTCCGTTGCTTCCTCTTAGAGCGGCTGCTGCGCGATGACTGACACATCTGCGACGCAATCGAAGGCCGTTTCTTGCGCTGATGCGGTCGGACGTCGGATCGCTGCGGAGTCTCGCTGGCTACTGCCGCAGCTGCCTTTGGTGCTGACGGTTCTTCTGTCGTCACAGCTGTCGCTGCAGCAGCTTTCGAAGGCGCTTTTACCGTGGCTTGCGAGCTCGAGAGTGCGTCAGAGGTCGCCGCCTTGCCACCGACTTGTTCACTAATGTCAGACATCGCAGGTTCGTGTCACGAATTGTGCAATCGCGACGGCGGAACAAAAACGGCGACCGTCGGGGTCGCTGGAAGCCTCTTCTTCTCACGTGCGCATGCACTTGCACGTGCAAATTTCTCACGTGCACGTGCACTTGCACATGCACTTGCACGTGCAATGATAATGATGATATACCCTTCCTGGTGGCAATCGCCCACAAAGAGGAATGGCCCAAGAACCGGACGACACGATATTCAAGGTAAAGACCAATGAAGCCAAAGAAAAAAAACTGGAAATTTAGATTAAAAATAAAGCATCGAATATATTAAAATGCTAGACGAGCAAGCTGTCAGCCTATCGGATGGAATTTATGACAGAGATAATAACCCACGTTGTGATAAACATCTGGATATGAAACTATATAATGAAACAATTTAGAAAACGGGTTTTGAACCAAGAATAAAAGGAGATAAAAATAAACTAACATGGGGATTTGTGTGTGTGTGTGTGTGTGTGTAGAGCACAATGGGGACCCACGCAGATCCCACGCACTGTGGGAATCGATTTCATGCAAAACAGTCAGCGAGTAGGGGCATATGTTGAATTTTTTTAAAGTGCGGAGCACTTTAGGGGGCCAGGCGGTCGTATGCTGTTGTCGTCGCTTAACGCAGGCAAAACCACATATAGCATAGCCATCTGTAGCGCTCGCTCGCGCCAAAGAGAAGTCTTCTAAGTTCTTTCTCTTGTTCTTCGAAAGCCTTGGTGATGATATTAAGTGCGGAACACTTTAATTAAAACCACGTATAAAATTGGGAAAAAAAAGAGGACGCAAGCGAGAAATAGAGAGAAAGAAGGGGAAAAACAATAAGAAAAATATAAATAAAAAATAAAGAGAAAAAAAAGACAGAAAGAACCGTTAAATACAAAAAGAAGGAGAGAGACGAGGAAAGAGAGAGAAAACCGAAGATAAGCCAAGAAAGCTGCCTAGCTCCGCACTTCCTTCAGGCTTGGCACCACTAGTGCGAAACTGCCTTAATTCTTTTTTCGCTTTGAGCTAAGCTTTATGAGGTCGATCGACGTCTTTGTATATGTGGAGTAGTTGTGCGCATATCGAAAGCTTGCCAGGCACGTCGACTACGCGGGCGTGTGACGGGAAGCTCGTGGTCCGATGTAACGTCCGACCATGCGCGCAGACGTCAGTCTAATCGCAACGAAGCGCACGCTACGGTGCGATGTCGTGCGTAACATCAGTTGCGGCAACAGTATAACGTACCGGTGGTGTTTTCGGCTTTTCAAAAACTTTCTCGTATTTGTGCTCGAGTGTTGTCTGGCTAAGGGTCCTGAATGTGAAAAAGAACAAACGAAGAAAACACGTACGTTTCATGAAATGTTCAACTGGTGTTGTGTACAAGATTCCGCTGAGCTGTGGCAAGATGTACATTGGCCAAACTGGCCAATGTAGTAATGATTGCTTAGCAGAGCACGCCTTGTCTATCCCAAATTGGACATGATTTCATTTGCAAGGAATGCACGTGTGAACCATTGCTGGGAAACGCATGCATTTTGCGGAAGAGTAAAGGCAAGGGAGCTTGGGAACTGGCTGGGGGGATATATGTACATGAAGAAATTTGGTGATGGTTCTATCAGCGTTCCTTCCATCAGAATGAGTACAACTTTCTGACTGATAGAATTTGATTAAAGGGATACTGAACAGAATTTTTGCCGCCAAGATTTCCAGCCAAATAGAAAGATTGGGGGGTTTAAATCGATGGACACAACCTTCATTTCAGGCAGAAACTAGAGGAAAGTAATAAATTTAATTAGTTTTTCACAAATCGCCGCGTCTAGCGGCTGCGCCGTGAACTAGAAGATGTGACGTGAAACTCGCCGGAAACAGGCATCCCGCCAATGCCAGCCGTCGCCCGCGTCTCTCAACCCGCTCAGCTCGCACCACGTTTCCCAGAAGCACTACGGGAGCGAACAATCTCCCGGCTGGGGTAAGGCATCAGTGCTTTTGTGGAAGGGAGAAAGTGGAATGAAAGTTGAGGCGGAGAAAAGGAAGAGAAGGACAGGAGCACGTGCACCCGGCATGCGCCAGGGAGAATCTGACGTCACGGCTCCCGCCGCGCGCTGACAATCCACCGAAAATACAGCCAACTGTTCAAACATACGTGAAATAAACTCTGTTTGTCGGAACAGTGGCGTCTTCCGAGTAGAATTTCGATGTTTTCGTCAGTTTTTCAAATTTCTGTTCAGTATCCCTTTAAGCGCCTTTTTGCTAGAGATCATGTTAATCTACTTTGTTCGGTCTTTTGAGCACGATTGAGGGTTGTGAAGCAGAGCTCTAGGAAGACTGAAAAAGTTAGTTGCAAGTGTGCGCTTGTCCGCGTCCTGTGTTTCTTGGTCCCTGTCCGAGTACTTTCGCCATCAATTCAACCTCAGCCATGTACCAACTAGGCAGACGGCAAACGCTACTAAGCATTCTTCATTGCCCTGGCCCTGAAGGAGTAAATTTTTGTGATTGCGGCCCGTTGGCTGAGACGACCTTGCATGGGCTGAGACGAGTGGGTCCTTGCATGGTCTTCAAATACAAGACCGGATGAATTGGTCGGCGTTCGCGGTTCTCGCGACACCTTGAGTCTCCTTTTTTTCCCTTCCGCAGATGGCTCTCTCTCTCTCTCCCTTATTAAACTGTGAAAAAATCCGTAAACAGGGGTTGTGTGCTCGAGCCGACGTTTCGACAAGTGGACTTGTCTTCGAGGCTAGAACTGATTTTCTTAGCGCTAGACTCTAGTGTGTATATGCTTCGTACCCTACCTCCAATCCCAACAAAGCTGGGGGGAGAGGGCAGCTATGGATGAAGGGTAGCGAGAGAGGGGGGGGGGGGGGGTGGCGGGGGGCGTCGTGATGTATATTATATTGTGAATAAAAAGAAAAGAAAGAAGCGAGGGGAGGGGGGTAGACGTTTCGCTGAGTCACGGTTGTCAAAAGAAGCACCACTTAAAGGAGCCCTGACATCAAATTTACGCATGTGGATTTTTTTGCATCCGCGAGTAGCTATCGACCCCCAAGTAACGATTCCCGACTCAAAATGCAGCGGAGGGACGAATAAGTACCAGTAATGTTGATAAATATATCCGGTATCGAACGCGATTCAAAACGGGAGGAAAACCCGCCAAATTGTAGTGCTGGTAGCGCTACCTCGCGGCCACGTCGGGGCCGCTCCCCAGCTGATCCCGCTGCCACAAAAAAAAGGTGACGTCACGTGCAGCTGACATCGCTGACATTCAGGGCCGTACCCAGGAATTTTTTTCGGGGGGGTGTTTATGTGTAGAACCGTTAACTTTGGCAACTGGTGGCCGATGTGAAGGCGTGTAAATACTTTTGTATCACCCGAAAAGTTAAAGCAATAAAAAATTTCGGGGGGTGTCAGAACCCCCCTCGACTCCCCCCCTAGTTACGGCCCTGCTGACATTTCGTCTGCTAGGAGCGGCAGGCTCGCGATCCTGCGTTAAAAGCAATGTATTTATCAACCTCGGCCGTACTGCCGGAGCACAGGAACACCAACTATACGCACCTCATGTCGCGGACGTTTGGCGAGTGAATCACTGCTTTCAGCTGCAGTAGGGCACACGTATACGGTGGGAATAGCCCCGGCCTGGAGACTGGGCCTCGTATCAAACGAGAGACCGAACCGCTTCGCCAACACAGGATTCATCGTGTAGCAGCCCGCGTCAAAGTGAAGCGAGCAAATGCGGCTGCTGTTCACAGGCGTCCAGTCCCTCGGTCCAACGGCGCGCCGAACGAAGTCAACCCACTGGCTGCGTTGAGGTTCGAGGCTCGGAAATGCATGAAAGGACACGCACTTTCCGCTTTTTCCGCGCCTCGACGGGTAGGTTCGCACTACGCAGCGGCTCCCCGACATCCTGGCACGTACTGTGTCGCTCCGAATGATCGCACTCGCGCACGACAAATCAGTCGATGCGACACGATGTACCGCACGCACAGATCAACACAGCAAGAAGAGCCACTACTGAGACCACGCCGGGCGTCGGCGCCACAATAAACACACTCAGACCGTCGACGTCATTGTTACTAGCGTATCACTAGCGTACGTCATAAGTGTGATTCTATCACGTGTTCTATCACACCTCACACTACAGTGTTCTCACACGTTGCACTAGTGTCTATGTCGCAGGGCATCCAGTTTTCCGTTGAGCGTTCATACGCTGTTTGCCTGGTTTGCCCTCGAAATAAAATAACTTCCACGCGACGGACGGCATTCAAATTTGGCCAAGACGACCTATGCATACCGAGCAATCGAATGAAGGACACATCTCGACTTTGAAATTTGATGTCAGTGCTCCTTTAAAGGGGCCCTCCAACACTATTCAACCCCCCCATTTTTTACTCGTGGGTTATGTAGACTGAAGTACAGACAGATTAATGCAGCAAGAACGGCAGTGATAACGGCACGCAGTCCTAAGTTATTCGGTTTCGAAAATTCAAAGTACAAGAAAAAAAAAAATCCCTACCCTCAACTTGATTTTCGCGAGGGGTCACCTGACCCCACATTTCACTCGCCCTGTGACGTCGAAGTGATGCCCAATGAAATTAGAGTTACTGTATATGCTACATTTACCTAAAGGTAGCATATACAGTAACTCTAAAGGAAATGAGCTAGAAGCGCCTGCGTACGGGTATAGTACGGGAAGCTCGCACACCACTGTTGCTTGTCCTTTCCAACGTGTTGACGTCGTCACCATAATAACAAACGTGGTGCCTGGCGCCTGACTTGTCAGAACGTGAGCGGGCGCTACTGGTTCGAAGCGAGGTATTAGAGAGTTTTAGTGCCGGGGACCCCCCGCCTCCCGCGTACGCACGCTCTTGCGTTCCTTTGTATTCTCCGTGGGTGCAGCTGGGAGTACAAAGGAACGCAAGAGCGTGCGTACGCGGGAGGCGGGAGTCCCCGGCACTAAAACTCTCTATTAGAGTATTAGTGCCGGGGACCCCCAGCCTCCCGCGTACGTAGGCTCTTGCGTTCCTTTGTATTCTCGGTGGGTGCAGCTTGGAGTACAAAGGAACGCAAGAGCGTGCGTACGCGGGAGGCTGGGGGTACCCGGCACTAATACTCTCTATTTTCTGCTGTTCTTTACAACATTACGTGTCACTCCCTCTTCTCATTCTGAGAAGGGAATTACTGTTGACCCTTCGCGAGTTGTTCGGTGAGCCGCCCGACGGGTGTACAAAGGTGCATTGCACCCTTTCAACAACAATCAAGAGCCTACCGCACGTGCGAAAGAGGCAGCTCGCAAACGCACAGAAGCAAGAAGAGGGAAGAGAGAGAGAGAGAAGCCTTTCGTATGGGCATCCAACCCGCGCAAGCCGAAATGGTAGCCAGCGTCTCTGTCGTGCTTTGTAGTCGCAGTGATCTTTTTTTTTTTTTTTTTTTTTTTTTTTTTTTTTTTTTTTTTTTTTTTCGGCTGGGTCTGTTTGGGGCTCAATGAAAGAGCACAGAAAAGAAAAATGAAACACATTAATAACATACCTGCCAAGTCACCCGGATTTCGACCATTTCTTACGTTTGTACGGTTGTCAGGAAAATCTCCCGGAAATCGAAATTTCAGTGCGTGATCTGGCCGCATTGACGAAAATCCAGGCCAATCCGATCCAGGCTTTTTGCGAACCCATTGCATTGTATTGTAAACGAATTTAGGAGGCGTTGATGTAAACGTACAGTAGAATTTCGGTGATGGGAAACCGGCAGATACGAATTCGTGAAATTCCCCAGCCAAATTCCGCTGTGTCCATTGGGCCAAAATTCGGATGTTCCGAACACTTTTCCTCATCGCGGCGGGTGATACGAACTTTAGTACCGAAACCGTCGAACGGAGGCCGAGAGCAGCGTGCTGGAAGCTTCGGAAGTACGCGCGCGGCCAGCCAACGCCTCCAGCGTACGCACTGTCAGAACTGTGTTTATTGTTTGCCACAACCGCTGTGTACGAAACCGCGGTCGCTCTTAACACTATCATGTATGGCGACGACGTAACTGACAGAACTCTGAGAGTGCACGCGCGTCCAACGCTCGACCAGTCAAAGCGACTCTGCTTTCCGCTAACGCTGCGGACAACACCGCGGCCGATGCCATCATAGATAGTAAAAATCGACTTAGTTTTGAAGACACGTGCGCGGCGCGGATTGAAAACGGAACTATAGTTTGCCGCAACAGCCGCGCACGAAACCGCGGTCGCTGCGACGCGATCATCGATAGCGACTACAAGCTCCAAAGGTGCGCGGCTAACGCAGCGGTAGATTAAAGGCAATAAAGACGTAAAAAAGGCTAGAAGCGTTTCGGCGTTCCTGTCCAACGAATCTAGCAACGTTGTTCCTGTCGATCTGCGGACTTTGGCTATAATTTGGCACTCAGTTTTCAGTTAGCCTCATGCGAAGCTTTGACCCGCGCTTTCGCGGCAGCCAGCTGCGCCGTCCCTTATTGGTCCGAACTCACGTGTCCCAGAAAAACATACGTGAGTTCTTTTGACAGAAATAGATGTTTTGTGCGTATATATCGTGATTTGAAAACAGATTTTGCTAGTTTTTTTTAATGCGAAATTTCGGGAGATACAAGTTTTCTCGCTCCCCCCTTTGAGAATCGCACCTTCAACTGTAGTTGGGAAACCCTACCCTCGTGTATGTTGTGGGCATGCACCCAAAACCCCTCTCTTCCACCCTCCCCATCCCCCCACGCGAGAGGCATGGGAGACCGCCCTCCGCGACTGCTCTGGACTGAAAGCCCAACGGGACCTAGTCCAAAGGGCAAGAGTGGCGGCTGAGTCTTGCGGTGTCCCGGACTGAGGACACCGACCATCAGGGGCCGTCAGCATCGGCCCCGGAAACCTCTCCACATTAAATTAAGTTTTTTTTCTCTCTCTCTCTCGACCACTCCAAGCCACTATAAGACCGCAACGCCGATGTTTACGCTGGCGGGGTTGTTCGGGAACCCCCCCCGCCTTGTTTTTCGCGATTTTCTTTTTTTTGGGCGGGGGGGGGGGGGGGCTAAAAAAATTTTCGTACGCCCGCATCATGTCGCTAAAGCTACCATGTTTAACTACAGCAGTCAACAGTGTTGCACAATAGGCGCCTTTCTTCATCTTTTCATTTTTTAAGCAGTAGAGCCAGTTGTAAGTAAGCGCTCGCGTGTGTTGCGTGTTCTTCGTCCATTGTCTCAGTCGCGCTGTGCCTTCCCATTTCTTGGTTAGGCCAGGTAGCGTTCGAAGCGACTAAAACGCCACCACAATATGCTCATGTCGCCTGACCACTTTTTGGTGCTGTTCCTAGAAAATTCCGAGCGAGATATACCTAGCCTAGTGACGTGGTTCTTCCAGGTGTTCTCTGGCTCACAAATGTGCACGGCCGGTCTGGCATGTGAAACCCACGGAAATGTTGGTGGCTTGAGTTCATGAGCGCACAGTGGTGCGCCGCCTCGTGTTGCCTAGCAACCGCCTGCTGCCCCGCCAACCCCGCACCTGCGAGCCCTGCGAGAGTGCCGATCCACGCGGACTCCTCGCACCACAAGTGAAGAGGCAAGTTAAATGCTCGGAACAGTCGGCTTTGCAAGAGACCTCTCGCTTTCTCCGCGAGTACATGCAGCTGCCATGAAAAGACCGACTAAATTCCGAAAGCCTGGAGAAGAAGCGGCTTACTAGGAAGGGCGTCGTGCAGAAAACCTAGAAACAACTTAGCCAAGCTATGTAAACTCTAGCTGATCACAAGCTCCGCAGTTGACTCCAGGCTCGCACTACTAGTGCAAGCTGCGCACATCTTTTTTTCGGCTTTCATTTGATGAACCGGAGCTAATCGCAGAGGCCATCAATCACCTAAAGAAGGTGCGGTGCCGTATGTCATCTGTGCAACTTGTGCCAGAAAAGGTTTCTTTATAGTAACAAATGTGGTTTACTGCAAAGTACTTATAGGCGCCCGTCAATGCAGTTTACGAAGTGCGACGGCAGCACCAGAACATACAGCCTAGCGAGTGGACGCAGCAAAATCGGGCCCGCCAGGGCACAGGTGGGGGGTAGAGGGGTCACGGGTGATTATGGACTCACCCAGGAAGCGTTTGTTGAAACGGCGCCCAAAGGGGAGACACTTGAGGGCGTCGATGTGGTCAGCGAGCGTTTCATTTTCTTGGTACCCTGGCGGTCGGTACCGTCAACGCTGAGGCGGCACACAAGAGCTCCATCGCGCCCTCTGGTCAGTGACGGGTCCGTCGTCCCCTTTCGTGACTTGCTATTTGTTTTTACTCTGCTATGTACAGAGGTGGTCACAATCTGCCAAGCCATTGTGGCCTATGAACTATTGACCCCCCCCCCCCCCCCCGCACTAATAAGTCAGTAATCAGAAGTTAACTACAGTTTTTGTTACCTAGTCGCAACACTAGAAAAGTATTTCTGCCTCCACGTAAAGTTCGTGTGCCAAAGCGACAGGAGCATTACTTTCTTGAGATTTTAATACAACATCTGTAATGTCTAAAAAACAAAAATATAATAATAAAATAAAGTAGCTGTATATGGTTTGCAAATTTTCGATTCAACATATGGTATTGTGCAACAAGAGTTCCAGCTGCTCCGACGAAGGGTTAGCATGGTCTAACGGCCACCTCACGCAGCAGGACACACCGCCATCAAGAATTTTAAGTCCGATGAATAAAGTCATTTCTCCTCCTTCCCTCATTAAGAAAAAAAAAATCTTAAACCGTGGTTCTTGAGTAAGCGTCCCCACATAATTTTGCACCAAAGTATCAAATTAGCGCGCAATACAATACAAATGCCCGTGAAATACAAAAAAATACCACGTGGCAAACCCACTTGCGCGCCTACGCGCGCCGTGATTCTAGTGCTCCCTAACGTTCCGCGTACGAATTATACGCTTCCCTCGCATCGGTCCATGACAGCGATACGCAGACAGGGGTGGTTATCGCTTTTGTGGCCCAGCAAAACTTGTTCATCGCACAACCACCACCATCGTCCCGGGCCTGTCGAGACAGCACAATATATGGTCATTTGCATGCGGAACGTTAGGGAGCACTAGAATCGTCGTGCGCGCCGGCGGGCGAGCGGGCTTCTCACGTGTTTTTTTTTTCTTTTTTTTTTTTCTTGCATTTCGCGGGCATTTGTAGTTAGCAGGAAAACACTAATAATTAACAGATATAAAGTTCGAAACCGTCTAATCGGACGTTTTGCTAACCGATCTTCAAATTTCTCATTGGAATTTTTGGTCCATCTTCGTTGCTTCAAAAGTTAGTTAATTAAAGTTGGCCTAATTAAGCAATTAATTAGAACACAAAAAATAGTCTCACTCACTCCAGGCAACACTCAGCAACATGCATTTGGCCGCGTCGTCATTCCTTGTGTCGGCATATTTTTACACTATGGCTAAAGATAGCTGGGGACACCCTCCGTATTTCGCGATTCTGACAAATAAAGCTCGTAAGTCAAGGTTGCCGTCTGTGCCCTTCTTTCTCTGATCCTCCGTCTTTCCGCGCTGTTTTTGTGTGAAGTATGTCGTGCCAACTCGCCCAAGCAACCACTTTAGCTATACTTGATAATGCGGTTATCTTGCGCGCAGCTCGAAATAAACGGATGAGCAAAAAGCACCACACACCCAAAGGTAAGGTGATCTGCTGGCGACAAAGAGATGTATGGCAGCTTTTCACGAAAAGATAGGCCACGACGCGCGTTGAAGTCATCGAAATTTCGTTTTTTTCCTTATCACGGTTAATTCCGGTCTCGTGTAACAGAGTGGTGGCGTTTCGTGCGCGCCGGGCGCGATCAGTTTCAAAATATTGCTCTTAAATTTCGATTATGAATATCCTGAATTGCGTGCAACTTTTGTGGTTTCTAAAAAATGGGTATGCAATAAATTGTCACGCACTCAGACGTTCTAATATGAACAACTGCTCTCAAGTCACTAATCAGAAGTTAATTAGTTTTTGGTAACTAGTCGCAACAATAGCGAAGTATTTCCACCTCTGCGTAGGGTTCGTGTGCCAAAGCGACAGGAGCATTACACTCTTAGGATTTTAATACAAAATCTATAATGTCTAAAAAAAATAAAATAAACTAGATGTATATGGTTTGCAAATTTTCGATTCAACATACGGTTTTGGGCAACAGGAGTTCCAGCTGCTCCGTAGATGGCACATGAGTAAGTCTATATACTATTTGTGCAGGCATAATGAGTTCACACTAAGCGAACCTACAGCCTAACTAAGCTAACGTTCACTAGCGTAAATCATAGAGGGGGGAGAGGGGGGGGCGATCCTGACCTTCATTGAAATTTATCCTTCAAACATCATATATTTGAATTGCTTCACGGTTAAGTATAGCGCGTTCAACTTCTTTAATGCCTGTTAATCTTGTAGTGTGTACCTGTGTTCAACACCCGTCAGCTGTGTGAGACTATT
Source organism: Rhipicephalus appendiculatus (assembly GCA_030522465.1). NCBI lineage: Eukaryota > Metazoa > Arthropoda > Arachnida > Ixodida > Ixodidae > Rhipicephalus > Rhipicephalus appendiculatus. The sequence goes on from JALIZH010032971.1 coordinate 850,475, forward strand.
GAAATCGCAATTGCCGCTCGACCGGTTTCAGAGAAGACTCGGTGGAACAATGAGTTATGTGAGCTAGGAACCGATGTTCGTCATTTAATTTGATTTCAAAGCATGATTTTAATTTCTTTATAAGCAAAAATAAAACCTATATTAATAAAAACAAGACGGGCGCCATGGCCAGATGGATGAAGCTTCCTTGTGATTTTTCTGGATTTACGCCCCTGCTAACGTCCCATAACCCAAACCAACATAGATCAAAAGCAATATATATAATACACGAGAATGCTGCATTTTATTATTCGGAAGGAGAGGATCGTTCAGGCGGTGCCTCGCACAGTTGAATTCGCCTCCTCGATCGGCCAGCGACCTCACGTGGACGGACCTCGAAGGCCATGCACGCTGGGACGCCGCTGTTGTAAGCAACGTTACTGGATTATCTAACGTTGGTTGTAAGAGACATCTCCGGCGGAGGCGCCTGCGCGCAGTCCTGGTAACGGCCCTCGCGCCGGAACTGATCCGTGTCGACGTACTGCAGGGCGCGGCGCGCGGCACGCACTAGCGTGTGGTCGCCGTACTTGTTGCGCGCGTGGCACTCGTTGTTCGCGTCGTCCATCTCGGCGTCGAACAGCGCCAGCCCGTAAGGAATGGCGCCCAACTCGCGACGAGATTTGCACAGCTGCGAGAGAAAAAAAAAATGATGTAAGCGAGAGACGTCCATCAAACGATAACGTGACTATTGACCTATTCGACATACTGAGGCTCTTGTAGCGACGTCGCGGCGCGTAGGCTCTGCCCAGCCCAAAGCTCGCCACCGCCCTCTATGATCACGTGACAACTAGCACAGCATGCTGCAAAACTGCCTCCGTCGGGGGAGCCTTCCGACGCGCTCTTCCGACTCCCTGTGATCGGAGCCTGCTCCAATGGTCGGGCCTGCTCTAACAATTTCTTGTCAGTGCGTTCCTGTACCCTAAATACCGCAAATCTATATTGTGGCTAAAATCTATATAGCCCAATATCGTCGGCATTCAGGAGTAAAATTTCTATTGGGCTCTTATAGATTGCAACATCTCATTCGGGCTTGAATTAGCTCGTAAAAGAGGTCTAAAACGATTCGAATGTGCGGTATATCAATATTTTGCGATAAAATTAACATCATCCTTGTGCTTCCATCGGTGCCGTCCTTCGTCACGTGGGCGTAATGGCGATTACTGGACTTGAAGAGCGAATGGTCTTTCCTGGCAAAAGGCGCACTATTCTGGACTGTCGGCAGTGTTTTCTTGTTCTTGGCATCTATATACTGAAGGCCTCAAAAAGTGTTCCAGCTCTTCTACTTCTGAGCTCGCTTTATGCCGAGCCGTTTCGGATCACTTCTTCTTCTTCAAGGAATAGATCGGTGCCCAATATCTTCATTACATATGTCTTTCATTTCAAATATACCGTCTTGGAACGAAAGGAGGACATGGTACTGTAGCGCTAAACCCGAAAAGAAGTAGGAAAGTCGGCCTCTTACTCTTTATATTCGAGTTTTGCCCTATAGCATCATGCCCTTCAGTAAGGGCCAACTCGGAAAAACTATGGAACGTAAACAGGATAGCGAAGCAACTATAGACACAAACGAAACAGATTGGATGAGACCATGTTGGTTGTTTTGGTCACGACTGTTGACGCAGAGCTGGTTTAATGAATGTGGCTCATTTTGTTTGAAACAGATGCAGGATTTGGCCCATTTTTGATTAGAAACTGCCTTTTTGAGCTCACATTACAATAAGGTATTTGCCCCATTTTGATTCAAACTGTTTTATAAGTTAGATATTTAGGCGCGCTTTACGCTCCCGTGAAATTCAGCCCATAGTTTCGGTTCCTCCATTTGGCTCTTTTTGAAAATATAGTTGGATTGCTTTCACGCAATCCATTATTTACGCTTTGGGGATATTTTGTATACTATACCTTGGCAAAGATGGTGTCTTCACTGTCAAAAATGACGACGCGCCGCCGGGGTTGCGTTTTTGCGATGCTCATCACTTCGTACCTCGTCAGACGTTCGGCAGTGCCCACGAAAACACCGTCTTTGCAGTTCTGTGGTTTTGGATCAATAAAGGTAGAGACAACAACACATCAATATCACAGAATTGCGAAGAGTTTTTCATGTTGGAATACGGTATATATATATGTCAGTGGAAGTAAACAAGTAGCGCTAAAGCCAAGTTGGCTAACCGACAGTACATGTCTCTCGATTGAGCCCTGAAGAATGCGTGTCGGTGACAAGTTCATCTAAGAGACTAAGACACATTACGTCGCTGGTATATACAGCTGCATAGGCGTGCGCAGGGTTCCCCTTCAGGGGGGGCGCGAAGGTTCGTCGCAGCGCCTCCCCTCCCTGTTATTGGGGCTGACCTCCCTGTATGGGGCTGACTTTGCGCCCCCCCCCCCCTCGCTCCATATTATGTCAATGTACAGGGCTGACTTTGCGCCCCCCCCCCCCTCTTATGGGACTAGGAGGGCGGCTTCCCCCCCCCCCCTGCCCCCCCTCGTGCGCACGCCTATGTACAGCTGTACTTATATTTCGTGAATGATGGGACCTTTACGTACAAAAGTTGAAAGGAACCACGGTTATAAACTGCCGGAGGTGCATATGTGCGTATATCTAAGTACCAATACATTAGTTATTCCTCGTGTTTTTTTTTTTTTGTTTTTTTTTTTTAGGTTCCACTTTTATCGCAGGGATCCTTGGCATGCCGTGTAAACAAAGGGCTCAGCAAACATGCTCCATTTGTCGGGCACTTCGAAGTTATAAATTGAAGCTTACAGATATACTTGAAAACGTTAATATCACTGCATTCTTTCAATTGTGTATATTCGACCGTGGCATCTAGTGAAATACAGGAGTGCTTTTGTGACCAGTGATGGAGCAAAAGCAGTGCACGTGAACCTAAAAGCAGAGAGCGACATGATTCCATGATTCGTGTGATTGTGGGCAGCGAATCAAGCGCATTGACAAGATTAAAACTATTCGAAAAGGATATTCGGTGAGCTCAGCCACGGCCGCTCGATTAAAAAAATTTTGAAAAAAATTTCTTATCGAGTGGCCGTGGTTCGTCTGCCACGGGATAACGGTTATCGGAAATATCAGGAAAATGTCAATTTCCTGCAGCTAGTGTCGTTACAGGGACGATAAAAAAAAAAGTTAGTCTCGAATTTGTGGATTGCCCTTTCACAATACTAAAAATCCCACTCTTGTCACGAGAAGACGCTTCGCAAGCCAGAATAATCGCAGAAGGAGCCAACTTTATTTACTTAGATGAAACGGTCCTCAAGGTGGCTCCACGTGGGCAGCGACCCTTTCGCCCCAGGCAGAAACAGCTAACTGTTCCTCACACGCTGATCGCAAGGGAACTGGCAGGAGCGTTTTGAGGGGACAAGAGCCCTTACAGCCCCTCAATAGGCGATTTTCTGTGGCCAGTTCTTGTGCGCTACAATTCTGGCAGACTCGTTTAACCGATTAGCATGTAATAAGCGCGAACCGGCGAGGGTAAGGAAAAGAGTAAGTTTGAATGCGGCGGAGGATCACGGCATGCGCTCCCTTGAGGTTCTCGTCGGGCGGAAGGTAGACACGCCTTGCATTTTTATAGACACTTGCGACATCAATAAAGGTGCCTCACCAGGTAAGACCGAATCCGAGGGACGCGCCTCCTGGTTTGTTAGACCTCGAGCTACGCGGTGCGCCTCCTCGTTCCCAGGGTTCCCCAAGTTGGCAAGGGCCCGTACTAGTCCAATCATTTTATTGCTCTGGCAATTTCTCGGAATTCTCGCCGCTCGGACGGTAACGCTCCCTTTCGAGATAATAGTGATGGCTCTCCGAGTCACCTAAGATCCTTCGAGTAGATTCGCTTGTCAGGGCAATAGCAATGGCGGCCTCTTCGACTTCTATACGGTGGAGGGCACATGTACCGAGGCGGTATTTATAATTTGTCCCCCTCCGATCACCACAAGCACGGTATAACATTGTAAAAAAAAAGAAGAAAAAAAAAGGAACTGCTGGTGGCGACGCGGCTTTGAAGTTACTGTTCCAACTCATAGATTTATTTTGACGGTGCGTGCTAAAGCCTGTATAACTATTTATCGCTAAAATATGTAAAGCACCATGTTTTAACGGCGCAAGAGGCTCGTAAAAGCAAGTTTCCGGAAATATCATTGCACCAATGTGGTCCTAACACACACACAAACAAACACACAAACAAACACACACACACACGGCACACCAAATAAAAAATAATCATTGTGCTTCATTCTCTCTTCTGGTAATACGACGGGGAGATTAACGAAAATAGAGTTCTCCAAGAATCTTTTTTACCTCTCTCTGAACTGAATTAATGTTTTGCTTTAGCATCGCTTTAGAAGAACCTTAACAGCGTAATGACGCAAAATCGAGGAGATGGGCGTGAGTCATTCCCTCCTACGTATGTACACACCTCAGCAAAGCTGCCGATGCCCAGGCGCCGCTCGCCGTCGTCCAACGCGATGCACTTGGATCCCGGATCGAAGGAGTCCAAGGGCGCGTAGTGGCGGGCGCCCAAGGACATAGATATCAGTATGACGGACGCCTCCAGAGAAAAGTTCTGGGCACGCAGGAATTCCAGCGTCTCCATCTGCGACGCCAAAGCAGTTTCAAACTCGGCAGTTTTGTAAGCAAGTTTTTGCAGTCTTGTTAGGAAAGATACATGTTTATTGGCTGAAGGGTGGGGAGGGTGGCTGAAATTAGGAAGCGCTGAGGAGATACTAACATATATAAGCTTATCTTAACAATAGTACCGTACACACAAGATTCGACCAAGATGACTTCATGACATCGTACAGCTGATTGCTGATTGGTGCTCTGAACAGAAAAATTGTACTAAAACGTAGCGCACGCGTGTGCGTGAGTTTTCTATTTGCATGTGTCCAGTTAGTGCTTTCTTTTTCTCCCACCTCCACTTCTTAGAATGGCATACAATCAACCGTATTGAAGCGGTGCAGGCTTGCCTATAGATTACCACACATCCTATCACCATGCATTTTACATTGGCATATTACACTAGAAAGAAGGTGACAATATTTTTGCCGAGAACCTGATTTGCGCACCGGAGCACGGCGCCCGTATGTTCGATATTGCCTCTTGAGCGCGAAAAAGGCCAACAAAAGCCCCTCTGCCTGCATGGCAGGTGTTGCAGGGCCCGCACCAGCCACGTGAAAGCAATGCGTCGTCTGTTGATCCTCCTCGAGGCGTTTTTCTCACTATCCACTGTGCGGCGCGATCGCGCGCGTGTTCAGCTTTCCCTTGTCGTCCCTAAAACGCAAGGCTTGATGTAGGCTCGTGCCTACGCGTACACCTGGGTACACTGTAACCTGGGTGTATATCTGAAGTAAACCATGTTGGTTTGCTTCGCGCGCCACCTGTAGGCCGCGGACAGTGCGAATAGTATTGAATCGGCGGCCCGGAGTCCGAGTACACACGTAGTTGAGAATTTTCGAGAAACGTTTCATGACGCCGAAACAAGAAGCTCGCACTTGCCGTCAGTCATGGTGATAGAAATAGCTGTTTCGTTCACCGAGTCGTCAGCGCAGGTGGCAGCAGGGAGCCCATTAGATACACTGTTGGCTGCCCACCAGCACCTACTGGTATGTCTAGTCTATAATGGGTGTCTTCACTCACCTGAGGCCAGCATTCAGGTGCAGCACTTGACTGCAGCCAGCAGGAGTTTTTTTTTTTCCCTGCTTTTCTTTTGCTTCACTTGCAAGCCTTCAAACGGGACTTCCACGTATGCACCGAGGTACAAAACCGTGGTGGTGAAAGCCAGGTACGTTCAAGAAATAAGGGGGGAGGGGGGTGGAAGCGGTAGAGCGGCGTACCCAGCTGCGTTTTCAACGACGTTGATTGAACCCTCCCTTCGCCTGCCTGCTTGAGCGCTGTGCAGCTGTGCGGCCGTCAGACAATGCGAAACGTATTGCAATGCGACCACACAGGTCAGTTTCCCGAACACGTTGATCGTTCCTGTCCGCGTCCTAAGCCGCGCACCCGAGCCGGGCTGCGCTTGATGTGCGTTATGTGCACATCAGGCCGCTAGATTCTGTTGACTTTTAACGCTGGCGTATAATTTTTGGTAATTCCCAGGAGTGCGATACGAACAAAACAAACCAGTAAAATGAGGAGTTCATTTGAAGCAAAGGCCGTGCATGAAACTAACACTTTCCTTATTCCGGTCATGTCATGAGGGCTGCCGCTTCAATGGGGCGAAAATTGACAATTTACAAAAATGTGACTGCTCATGCGCGAGCGAGCAAGCCTGCCAGCCAAATGTTCTTTCGTTATTTGTTTCACTAGTACTCATAGTGTCGGCCTGCAGTTGCTGCAACCGCAGTTCAAACTCGATGCAAAAAAAAAAAAAAAAAGTGATGATCACGTTTGAATTGTTGCGTAAAATCGAAAAGTTCGTAAACTCGAGAAAAGACTTTCTCAGTCCTTCAAAACCTGAAATGGTCCCTTTGCGGCACACAAAAGTTACCCGTGCGAGGTTGCGCTGTCGAGCTATCGCTTGAGGAAGCTGTTCGAGTTTTATTTGTCCGTGACCGCACGTGACTATGCAGCGTCATTACTGTCCTGTAATGCCTTCCTCTCTGTCCCATCTCCAGCATTTTACTCTCGCTCTGGAAAATGCCATGTTCGAAGTTCCAAAGCTCAGCTTTCCGCTTTAATTTATCCACAGACGAAAACGTGCTTGTCTCTGTGCGCTCTCAAAAAATTACTAGCTAAATCACCAAATTGTGATTGCTATATAGCTAGCTCTATATATTTGTGTGTAGCGCACGAGGGCTACTCACTATGTTCGGGTGGTAGCGGGCAAGTGGCTCACCCCACATGCTGGATCCCGTGATGGTGCACTCGGGGATGGTGTCATCGCGCCCTGACAAGTGGGTGCGCAACACCAACAACTGCACCTGCGTTAGACTGCAGAACAATCCCGATATTCAAGCGTACGTGCAAAAAAAAAAAAAAAAAGCATAGCAGTGACATATACTACTCTATAAATAGCGCTGTATGGCCCAGCTTATGCGCCACAGAGCTGCTCAATGTTTAACCATGCCCGGAGAACCACTTGTAAAAACTGGTGTCCTGTATAGTACAACGTTTATTTCAATTAATTTTCGCGATTTGTCAGTGGTCTGAAGGGTACTGCGCCCGTTCGCGGTGTCATGACATCAACCGGCCAAATGTATATGACAAGAGAATGGAAATTTTCAGTACGGCTCATTGGCCCAGCTATAGTAAACCTGCAGACTGGTGTAACGTGCCAGCGATTAACTTAATTCGTTCGATGATATCCATTATTTTACCGTCACCCACTCCTCACGATCGCCCGATCAAGTGCTGATAGCCTATCAGAACTTCGCTCGGACCACACAGTAAACCAGTTTACACCCTTAAGGGCGTTTTGCCGTGTCTACTTGCTAACACCCTTACACCCTAGAAAAAGGGTGCTTTGACTTACCAAAACACCCATATCATGGGGTGTTACCAATGGCCTAAACACCCTTATCACTGAAAAAAAAAACAGGAAAAATGAAATCTACCAGTCAGGGAACGTGGAATCCCAGTTGACATCATCATAGCAGGTGCATGCGCGCGTCAGACCATACAAACAACAGTGCGTATTGTAAAATATCCCGTGGACTCGCGACACGCTACACAGCCTTACAGTGACCATCTGCTATATATAGCCATGGTATCTTAAGCCACCGTTCAGTGCCGGTGGGGATATTCCTGTTACCTATAAGTGAGCACCAAACATTATGAGAGTAGGCGTAAATTTATGGTACGCTTGTAAATACCCCTAAAAGAGACATACCTTTTAATCTAAACTCGTCTAATGTTCAACGACTCTTAAATCAGCGAGTCCTAGTTATCATCTGGTACGCTGTTGTATGGGCCATGGGTGTTTTGATAACCCAAAACACCCTTACCCCCTAAAGGGTGTTTTCCCTAGAACATCACCCTTAAGGGCTGTTTGGGAAAGCAAAACACCCTTACACCCTAATTTTGCAAATTTTGGTTAGGCATAAGGATCTTTTGCCTGCTTGAAACACCCTTAAGGGTGCAAAGTGGTTTACAGTGCAGGCAGGCATTCCGACAAGGAAAAAAGAATTGTCAGTGCGTCAGTATATATAATCGCCGTGTTATATGTTTAGCACGTATACAGCGAGATAAACTTTTGTGCAGGCGCCATCTATAGATGACACTAAACGTTAGAGAGTTTGCGAAACGTCGATGACGCCTTCATGTGTGCTCACAGGGTTCCACTTTTCGAGTTGTACGTAAATACGTGTGAAAAAAAAAAAAAGAAAAACGAGACTGGTTCATTAAGTCCTTGTACTTACCGAATATATTTATCCTTCACATTTTCACCTTCAAATTAGTCCCCTTTCGCGTTCACACACTTCTGCATTCGGTGCTACCATCGCTATAGTAACAGTTCTGGAACGCGGTTCTTGGAAGGTCTGTCGGGAGATTCTTCGTTTTTGCCTGCGTCATCTCTTCAACTGGGGTAAAATGGGTTCCCATTAAGCAAGATTTCACTTTAAGAAATAAAAAAAAAATGTCGCATGGAGCCAAATCAGGTGAACAAGGAGGATGCCCCATCACAGTAATGTTTCTGCTGGTCAGAAACTACTTGACAGATAGGGCCGCGTGGGCGGGTGCATTGTCCTGGTGCACTGGTGCAACAGCCATCCATCACTCCACAACTCCTCTTTGCTAATTTTTTACAGCGAAAAGCTGTTATGAGATCACAACAAGGGCCGATTTTGGCGTCGTAGTTGTCCGCCGCCGCCGGAGTCCGTAACCGTGCACTATCGCGCGAAATAAGAAAAAAACTAGATAAATAAAAAAATACCGAGGATAGCATGGGATTCGAATCCGGGCTCTCTGCCTGGCAGCCCATGTATTCTACCACTGAGCTACGCCGGTGCTTGAAACTCCGTTGCAAACTGACCCTATACAGGCTTCATGAGTCACACAATGCGAATTGCGCAACGAGTGGGTTGTTGAATGACAAAAGCCTCATGGCATAATTCTTCGTCGTCATCCGCCACAGCATCAACAAAGTGCACATAATGCCTTACAAGTGTGTGTACCACGCTTCTCCGAAGAATGACAAATGATGGCATAGTGGACGCTTCCCTAGTACACAAAAATTATGATGATTTATGGCATAGTGGGTATCATGCAAGTGTACGTGCTTGTGATACTTGCCTCAAGAGTGTTTAAAAAAAGGCTATAGGCCACTCTTCCAGCCTGTGCTGCGCCTTCCGCGCAGGCCTCGCGGTTTTTTTCACCAAGTCTTTTTAGTACTTCAGTGCGATAGTGTTGATTAACAGTCTGACCACTGAGAACCCACTCAATCATTCCAATTCCATTAATGTCGTAGAAGACAATTAACATTGCCTTGAATTTTGATTTAGTCAGGCATGCTTTTCTGGGTCTTAATTAAGGATCTCGGAGACATTCACTGCATCGCCTGCAGAGCTTACTGTCTGAGTCAGAGGTAAAAATCCATGTCTGATCACATGTTACAACAGATTACAACAAATTTGGCTCGTTTGCAATGCGTTCTAACATGCACACACGTCTTTACGGCACTGATTTTGGTGATCGGACAGAGCTTTCGGAAAAAGCTTCGCACGAATCTTCCTCATGTATAATTCGTCGGTGAAAATGCGCCGAGCAACTTCCCAATCCGAGTTAACCAACTCTACGGAACATATCACAAACTTTGGCAATGTTTGGTCTGTAATCGCTGACCTTGGGTGCCCAGCACGTTCATCATCGTCCACACTGTCCGTTTCCTTACAAGCCGCTTACGTCATTTAAAGAGACGTGCACGGGACAAAGTTTCATCTCCGTAGGCTTCGGTCAACATTTGAAATCTTTCCGTGACTCATACAAAAAACTTGATGTTGATTCTCTGTTCGGTTTTTACATTGGACATTCGTCCGGCAGAATGCAATTGCACGTGTTAAACGACACAGCACTCTCAACTAGCGCGATCGGTTAATTAACTGGCCGCTTGGATAGAAGAGGTGTGTGGGATGACGTTAGCAAAACAGTTGTTGCCAATTAACTCCACTCTTTTTTTTTTTCAAACTACACGCTTAGTCCCGTTTTTGTTGTTCTTCTTTTTTTTTCGTTTTTTTTTTTTTGTCACACCTTGTAGATCATTTTTTTTTTGGGGGGGGGGGGGGGTAATGCGTCAAATACGGATTCCGTGCGCACCTTCGATCAGTCTGGGTTTATTTCATGGTATATTTTATATCTTTGCCATTTGAGAAGCAGAACTCTTAAAAAGTGATATCTTCTGGACACACGGAACCTTACTCACGAACCTGCGACGTCACAAAAGCACCACTGCACACGCTGCCGCGAATCTTACACAGCATTTGAAAGTTATCGACTGGAAATACAGTAACTACCATTTCATATTAGATAACAACAGTCTCAGAAGCGGTCTGGGTGTACAGTGCTAACGGCACGGAGCTGAAGTATGTGCGCACACATCTGACTAATTAAGTTTGCTGCGCGCTAAATATGGGGGGTATACGTTCTCTTCTTACGTACCCGAGGTGGTGACTGAAGCTGCGGAAGAGGTCGCTGTCGCTTCGTTCTAGGAATATTATGCCAAGAGCCAGGTACGGCCACTGGTCGAACTTGCGTGTTGTGAAACGTAGCTGCACTTCCTTAAGAAGCTGAAACAGGGGCACACCGCAGGTAACGGTTTGCTAAGCAACAAAGGGATTGTTTCAGTCGCTCCTCAATCAACCACACTCGGAGAAACATTTTTCATGTTTTCGCGATATAAAGCCAACACGAGCATTGATTTAGTGACGAACTAATGAAGCGCAGGCCAATGACTCCATAGATATCTGCAGCGAACGGCTCTCACTTTGGCAAGAGTCGCCATGCTGTAATTGTCATAACTACATAAATTTCCCCTTGCGTTCGCTGCGTTCAAGGCTAAAATCCAGAAATAGCGTACGTACAGTCACTGCCAAAAGTTTAGCGACCACGAGACACGAGAAATATAGGCACCCGTCAATGCAGTTTACGAGGTGCGACGGTAGCGCCAGAACACACAGCCTAGCGAGTAGACGCAGCAAAATCGGGTCCCCCCACTGCGAGCCTAGCGAGTAGACCCAGCAAAATCGAACCCGCCAGGCACAGCTGCATCTTTGTTCAAGTGGGGGGTAGGGGGGTCACGGGTGATTATGGATGCACCCAGGAAGCGTGCGTTGAAACGGCTGCCAAAAGGGAGACACTTGAGCGCGTCGATGTGGTATGCGAGCGTTTCATTTTCTTGGTATCCCTGGCGGTCGGTATCGTCAATGCTGAGGCGGCCCACAAGAGCTCCATCGCGCCCTCTGGTCAGTGACGGGTGCCTATAGCTGAATATTCGCTCTTCTTCGGGTAGGCATCCCTGAATTCAGTTTTCCGGAACAACATGTCCTGAACAGTTTGACCGAATACAAACACAAATTGCTGAGAAATTCAAAGTTTTCTCAGAGCTAATGGTCTCTACACTTTTGACGCTGAACTTATACGTAACAGACCGAGCTAATGGGCCTTTTTCAGGTCCGAACAGCGCCTCCAGTGGAGATCGCCGAAATCGAAACTGGGGGTCAGTGGACTCCGAAGTTGTCTCGGAGGCCTGGTATTTTTCGTGATATTTTGCAAATGTCGCCACCCAGTGACCCCCCAAAAAACATGGCGCGCGTGACGTCATCGCCGCTGCGCATGCGCAGACTGGTCTCCTGAAAAAGGCCCATTTTACATAGAACTGCACACCTGGAGCACGCAACGCTAGCTTGCTGGATCCTTGCATTGCAGCTCCACATCATGCGATAGTCTTTCAAAACTTTTCGTAGAAAAGTATCGAAGGACCCTGGCTATACTAAAACAGTCTTACTATCACGTCCCGTCACACAAACCAAGGGAATGAAAGCAAACGTTTCGTTTTGTAGGTTGAATATAACAGAAATGAACAGGGTGAGGGGAGTAATATACAAACAGTTCGTATTAATAATTGCAGTGGTTTTACGAGCCAAAACCGTGATATGTGACCATGAGGCACACGTAGTGGCGGGCTCCAGGTTAATTTCGGCGACCGGTTACCTTTTAAGCGGCAACGCGCCGACTAAATCTTATGGTAGTTTGCACACGGAGGCGGCGAAACGTTAGGGAGCACTGAAATCATGCCGTGCAACTGGGCATATCACTTATTTTCCTTTTTTTAAGAGATGAGCTGTTTAAAGGACCCCTGAGAGCGAACATGTCCAGAAATTTTGGACATTGCCCCTTCAGCATTTTCTGATGCTTCACTGCAGTGACTCCACTGCACTTCAAAAAAACTATATCTCAATAGATCAGCCGAGTTTCAAGAAGTTTCAAGTAACATCGATTTGAGAGGACTGTCCTTGAATAACACGCGCAGAAACGAAACTTGTTCGTTAGTTCGTTACTGAGTTACAGTGATGTCTCGTAAAGAGCATGCGGTGAAGCCACACGCCAGGAGCTTGTGGTTCAACATCCTCCCAGAGAGGGAAAACAATTGAAATGTGCGAAGGTGGAAATGTAGACTGATTGAAAACGGCTCGCGTTGGTATTGCAACGGCAGAGGCATGCGTCGTTCTGCTTTTTTTTGAGAACGTGAAAGGATTTAGGAGGTGGGAAAGAGGGAGAGGAAGTGATTAAGCGCGTGCAGCTTGGGCTTGTTGGTGAATCATTGCGAAACACACAGCGCTAGTAACGACGGGTAACACAGAAAGGCGCTCTGTGTGTTCCCTTCCTTTGTCCAATCATTCTACATTTCCACCTTCGCACATTTCAATTGTTTGCCCTCTGTGGGAGAATGTTGAACCACAAGCTCCTGGGGTATGGCTTCACCGCATGATCATTGGAGACATCACTGTAACTCAGTAACGAACTAACAAACAAGTTTCGTTTCTGCTCATGTTATTTAAGGACAGCCCTCTGAAATCGATGTTGCTTGAAACTTCTTGAAACTCGGCTGATCTATTGAGATATAGATTTTTTAAACGCCACCCTTTCAGTTAAGGTGGGTACTGCAGTGAAGCATCAGAAAATGCTGAAGGGGCAGTGTCCAAAATTTCTGGGTATGATTTTTGTTTTGACGTTTTTACTGTAATTTGTAGCCTTGTGTCTGGTTACGCAGAAATTGAATTGCAAGTGCTATAGCGTATCATATAATTAACGCTATCGTCGTTAATTATGACCAATTTTAGCGTCACTTCAAAACGCGCGCCTAAAAATTGTCCATTTGCAAAAATTTGCAAGGCGGCTTTCCTGCAAGGTTGTTTTCCAACTAAAAACTCTCGTTCACAGACTGCTTTTCTCGCTAATTGTGTTTTTGCCTTCCCACCACTGCCCAGCCCCTTCTTTACGAACGATGGGTGCCTCGTCCACAATGCGATCCTAGGCTGAGGGTTCGTACGAGGCGGGGCAACCCCATAGTTATTGTTGGCGGAGAAAGTCGTTTTCTCGTACTCGCGTGCCTTCACTGGAATTAGGAGCGGTAAAAGCACAGTGAACCTGGAAAGCAGTCTGTGCACGAGACTTTTATGTTGGAAAACAACCTTGCAGGAAAGCCGCCCTAGCAGATTTTTGCAAGGGCGGCGGGGAAGCATAGGTAAGCCACCATAGAATAGGGGAGCCCCTGAGACCACGTGTGGTCAAGCTCCGGTGACGCTGAACACCCAGTTTTGAAACCGGGGAACCCGCGCGCGGTGGAAACGATGTGGGCGCTTTGAGCGTGTCCCGCTCAGGAAAAATAAAAGCATTCCTGGCGTAAGCAACTAAAACCACCTTGAGAGCAGCCCGACAACAGAGCGAGAGGGGTGACGAACAATAGTCCTCGCGGGGTGCCAGTCGGGGTATCGTGTGAGCACCGCGAATGTTCTGCGATATCAACAATACTCGCTTTTTTAATTTTTTTTTTGTTTTGTTTTGGAAATTACACAAGGGGCCTCTGTCTACGTCGCAACTCAGATGAGCACTCATGCTTTATTTAAAACCAAATTAAAATATCTTAACAGCAACATTCGTTAGTCATAATCGGTCAGAAGTGCCCACGCATGCAGGTCTATTAAACAACACAAGCATCTTGAGTTTCCAAATTTTGTGTCAAAACTTTGGTATCCGCAGAAAACCAAAGGCGGGCACGCGCCACAGGCCCCACTACCTTCTTGAGCTGGTACGAGCGTTCTGCTCGCGAAGTGGAGCACGTGAAACACGTTAAAGAGAGAAAAAGAGATAGAAAGCGAAAAAAATAGAGAGAGAGAAAGAGATAAGGAAAGCGATAGAAAGAAAATAGGAGAAAATAGGGAGAAAGAAGCAGAGAGGGAGAGAAAGAGATAAAGAAATATATAGAGAGAAAGCGATATAAACCGACAAAAAAAAAGGGACAGAAAAAAAAAAACAATTCGCAAGACAGAAAGAGGAAGAAAGAGGGAGAAAGAAGCAGAGAGACAGAGAAAGATAAATAAAGATTGAAAGAGCGAGAAAGAGATCGAGGGAGAAATAAATAGATAGAAATGCAAAGCGACCGGTACAAAAAAGCAGAACAAGAAACAGAGACAAAGAAAAAGAAAGAGAAGAAATAAAGAAAAAGTACAGAGAAACAAGGAAGGCCACCCCGCTTCAGTGGGTTGCCTGATTAATAATTAGCTCGAACACAAAAAAAAAAATAGCGAGACTTACTCCGCGCAGTATTTAGTAACATGCACATGGTCGCGTAGTCATAGGGTGCGTCGGCATATTTTTGAACTCTGGCTAAGGTTAGTTGGAACACATTGTATGTGAAATCTCCAGCATTCAAAACCCCAAGCATGCACGTACGAACAAGAGGTCGAATATGCGGTCCACGTGCTGTGGCGTGGTGCCTTCGGTGACCTCGAAGTCGAGCACTCCGAAGTGGACGACGCCGCTGTTCCACAGCTTGCCCAGACTGGCCCACGTCTTGGGCGAGCTCAGTTCTTCCTGCGCCTTGCTGTTCCCCCCTGGTATGAATCGGTATTAACGTAAATATAGGATAACAGTGGGCCACCGCAAGAATCACATGCGTAGTGGTGCGTTATATTATTTTTACAAGAAAATTGCGAATTTTTTAGAATTATTGCAATTGCATGGCCGGTATATATTACCAGCCTTTCTTTGCAAACGAGTCAATACATGTGTATGCAAATGTAGTAGTATATGATTTTTTTTCCTTGCTGCTGATCAGAAACTGGTGCGCTTCCCTGTGCTGCATATTTTCCCTACTCATGGCGACCGACATTGGCTACTGCAAGTGAGCCCAAGGAGGGTTTACGATCATTCTGTCGGTCTGCCAAAACTTTCTCCTTATCCCTTCTTTTCCAAATAAGTTGTGGCATGTAGCAACATTTTCCACCCCATGAACCGGATGATACTTTAACCCTTTGTGCGGCAGTGGGACACATACGTCCCACTTTTCCGTCTACAGAAAAAATTTTCTCCCACATCACCCGTTGCAATTAGCGCAACATTAAGTGACTCATATCTTACCTAAGTCTTCGTAATCTCGAAAAAAATTTTATTACCACGCTTTCGAAGGGCGGATGTAGTGTTACAATAGCGTTGAAATTCGGTCATTTTTTTTTATCGCTTCTAAATTTTCCTCTTCTTGAGATACACAGAACCTACCAATCTAAATGCGGATAATTTCCTCTTTTTCTGGTTTTTGAGAGAGGCGATCTTAGCTTCCAGTCATCACGTGTTTTTGTAAATTTGCGAAATAACTTGACCGATAAATGGATCTGATCAATCCCCTGCAAAATTATGCCGCTAATCCCGTAGCGCAATTGCGGATATTAATGCGTGGAAATATTTTTCTTGACATCATATACCTCTTGAAATGTAGGCATATGTTCAGGGATAACATCTGTACTCGACAATTTCGACAGCAAAAGCAAGGACAGCCAAATGGACAAAAAAAATTACACCATCTCCCGCTAAAGGGAACCATGTGTAGATGTGAAGCAGCGGGCGCTAACGCTTACACTGGCGGCGGCGTTGACGCTGGCGCTCATCGCAGCGTTGCGCAGGAGAGAAAACTGGGGAGGCGCAAAGCAGGCAGTGATGGAGCAGTTTTTCCTACTAGAACATGCCAATCGCTGCTAATGGGCAATGAGAGACAGAAGACTCCGACTGGACACAGAGACCCGCACTCCGCTTTTAGTTAACGCGCACGCTGCGAATTTTTATTGCTCAACAACGCACAGGAGAAATCTCCCACCGGCACCACCTTGGAGGTCAAGATCCATTGATATATATACGGGATGGCCAGTGAACGGTTGTGCAGCGCGAGCAGTCGGTTTTTTCAACCAAGAAACTCGCTAGCAGACGCTGCCTGCGTCGTCGTCGCGAGGCGAGAGAGGGAGGAGCGTAGGAGAGGAGAGAGAGGGGGGTGACACGCATGCGCAGTGGGAGTGTGAACGCCGTGGGCAGGGATGCGTAGAGGAGAGAGGGGGGGAGCGTAGGAGAGGAGAGAGAGGGGGGGACGCGCATGCGCAGGGGGAGTTAGACGCCGCGGGCAGGGATGGAGAGAGGGGGGGGAGTGTAAGAGGGGGAGAGAGGAAGGGAGGCGCATGCGCAGTGTGGGTGTGGTTGCCGCGGGGAGGGATGCCTAGAGGAGAGAGAGGGGGAGAGGAGGTTTTTTTATTTTTATTTTTTTAACTGTTTGCGCATGCGCAGTAAGGGTGGGCACGCGGCACACCACCACCACCACCACCACCACCGGATTAAGCTTCGCCATAAGATGCTTCACATCTAAAAAATGTGGTTGATGCATGCGGTGAAGTAAGCTTTACAGGAACATACCACAGCGCTTCAAGGCTCAAGAGACGCCCCTGCAGGCGGCCTTCTCCTGCTGAAATGAGGTCCGCACAACTTTTCTCTTCACATCTTTAGAAGTGATACTCTGTGCCACTTGCTTGGGCCGTTTCATCCTAAAATTCCCGTTGATGTAATCTCGAGATGGTGCCTTCATGAGGCAGTGGGACAGTGTTTTCCCACTTTTTGAAAACACTCTCATGAGTCAGTAGGATATATATGTCCCACTTTGTTTCAGTAAACTACTGGCTCGATTTTGATGAAATTTGTTTCATACTATTTCTTTCTAGTTTATATCAATAAAGCACAGCCGGTTTTTATATCACCATGTCAAAAATATAGCATGACCTACAAAGGGTTAAGGGGTATAGAATTATTTGCTCCTGAAATCAAATTCACAACCGACTATGATTACATTTTGCCAGAAGTGGTTCGCTCTGTCATGGCTGCATGGGCGTGCGCAGTGTTTGCCAATTAGGAGGGGGGGGGGGCAAACTTTTCCTTTATTGCAGCACCCCCCCCCCCCGCGCCTCTGTTGGCTGAATGCAAAGGACAACTTGCTTCAGAATGGATGAAAAAAAAAAAAACGAAAATGAGCGATGCCGCGCTTCTCACAATGGCCTGCTTTTTGTCCCCGACTTTCCTGAAGTAAAGGTGAGAAGTAAACAGTTCTCGGAATGCCACGTGAGGAGCCTTAGGCCGCCATTTTTGTCAGAAACCTACGAGGCCCTGTTCTGAGTAAACGTATGGAGCGCGCACGCCTATGCATGACCGCACTAGAGCCTCACCAGTCCGAAGAGTGGTGAGGTTCGTGAATAAGGTGGATTGCGGATACTGTTGAAGTGACCGTCATCTAGGCCTCCCTGCCACCACTGTGGAAGACCTGATTTTCCCCCCAAGATCCGAAGCCCTGGCCCTGCGAGCCTTCCTGGAATTCGCAGAAGCGGCGGGACTCGAATCGCTGTGAACCCCTGTACCACAACAGGCGCTCCTAACCCCAACGCCTCCTCCACCAGGACGATGGCGGACTCCTGCTGATCATCTCTCCTCTCTTTCATGTTTATTCCCCACTTCCCCATACCACAGGCGCTGAGCCGCCCCACCTGGGAGGCAGGAAGAAGCGCCTTTTCCGAAGAACCACACAACAACAACTCACTCGGTGGCCACGGAGACGCCAACCTCGGTCAGCCGGTATTTGGCGGCGGCCGCGACGAAGCGCTCGAAGGCGGCGCTGTGCCTCCGTCGTGCGAACGTGTTGAGAAGGCCCGGGCGGTAGAAGGAGTCGAAGTAGGCCAGGTCGCACAGACCGTCCTCGGGCAGCGGCGACAGCGACCTCCCGTTCCCGCCGAACACGCACATGAGCGGCATCGGCTGCAGCCGCTTCCCTGTCACGCGCAGGGAACACGTCAAGTTTCTGGCCCGATTTTGCAGAGCTTATCCTTAGGGACTCTTGGACTCTTGGCAGCAGGCAAAGACGCTGAGAAGTTAAGCGTCCTAAACCGTGCTTGCGTCCCAGCGATCTCGTACCATGCTGCATGGTACGAGATCCCTGGATTCCCAAGACAGGCATAAAGCATCCAGGGAAGCATGAGACCAAGAAATCGGTTTCTCGGCACTGCATGCACGTGATTTCTTGACGAAAAGCTGACAGTTAGAAATACAGTAAAGAATACGGCAGCGCGAGAAAAAAGAAAAGAAAGAAACATGCATGGAGGCAAAACAATGATGGCCCATGCAGTGCCGAGAAGAAGCTCAAAGTGCTACTCCCGTTCTTTTGTAAACCGGTTTTCGTTCTTTCGCACGCGAGAAAGAATTCGCTAGAATAGCCCGGGAGTTTGCCCCATCCCACGTCTTATCCTACCCTCTTTCCCTCGGATAATACAGAGTTCCTGAGCACATAACGCCGCTCGAAATGGATGTCTTTCAAGGGAACAGACTTTTGGGCTAGTTGGTTTGTAACGTTCATTGAAGCCATAGCGCTAAAAATACAGGGACCACAGAAAGAGCGCACGTCCCGTCGTCTTTCAAGGGTTTGTCAGCTCTATGGTATAAGATTCTTCGACTACATTTTTTTTTATCCAACTCGCGGCTCTTTGTGTGCCTTTTCGATACCTTTTCGTCCACTTCAATTTCTTTCAATGGATGTCATAATCTTTACACTACAGTAAGAAACAACAAATGATGTCCCCTACGCTTTCTTTGGCTTAATTGTCTGATGGTTTTGTTGGTTGTTCCTAACGATACAACTCACCCACCCACTCAGTCAATCGATCAATCAGCTATAGGCCCACTCTATACACTCACTCTGTCGCTGCGCAACAAGTTTCGTCTCGCCCTGGACTTCAGTCGTGCGACTGTTGGCAGTGGCAGTTGTGCTGGCCTTCGTAGCGTTCGCGGTTGTGGCGACGGTAGCCGTGACCTCGGTGCTGGCGATGCCGGTCGTTGGGGTTTCCGTGTCTATGTCCATATACGGGTAGGGCCCGCGCGGTGCGTCCGTCGCCACCTCCGGCAGCATGGATTCTTCGTCGGGAGCCGTAGCGTCGTCGTCCAGATGCTTCTTGTTTCCGAATGACGGATTCGAGTGCACGTAAACCTTTTCCGTCACGTCAGCGCCGAGGTCAGTGTTCTGGTCCGGAGTCAGCTGGCCCGAGCTACCGGCTGTCGGGGCGGGGCGACGGAAAGAAGACACGAGGTTGATCATGCAAGCAACTTGAGAGAATTGCCTGTCGGACAAGTAGGTACATGGTTACGCTCGAAGAAAGCCACTAAAGCGTGGAAATAGGAAAAACTGAGAGGCGGAAGCAGAGACGGTGACACAGAGGTGGCTCTGTGTCACCTCTGTGACACTGTCCTTGCTCCTGCCTCTCAGTTTTTCCTATGTCGACGTTTTAGTGGCTTTCTTCGAGTGTAACCATGCAAGCAACACCTCGCGGTTTTACACAATCGATTACAACAGCAGTAACAACACACACAAGAACCAGGATGGAACACTGGGCGAGTTCATCGTGGCTAACAGCGCGATTGACAAGGACGAAGAAGAAGCAGCGCTGTGCCGTGTGTCGCCTTCTCTTCTTCGTTCGTGTTAGTCGCGCTGTTAGTCACGATGAACACACGCTCAGTCACAATGTGCGCTGCCTGTTTCAACAGCGTACAACATGGTAAAAACCATTGATAAAACAAAGAGAAATTCGAACTCAATTGTTTTGGGCAATGTCGATAGGCACCTTATTTTCGAATCCACCGTATTGTCAGGTAAAATTGCTCGAGAGGGCAGCTACGCCTGTGTGATTGTCGCAGGAAGCCACGATGGCAGAATTCTAACATGAATGAATATAAAGTCCAGAACCAAAGCTCTATCCGCCGAGGTAGTTTAGCAGGAGATGTGCTAACTGCTCTGATAAGTTCGAGGACGCGGGTTGGATTGCGGGCCATGGCGCCGCCGCAATTCGATGGGGGCGATATGCAAAAACACCCGTGTAGCCAGATTTAGGTGCGCGATATTAATAAATAAGAACGCCACGTGGTCAAAATTGATCGATATCCCTACGCTACGGCGTGCCCCATAAATGTCATGGTTTCGGCCCGTAAACCTGTAGCAAAAAACGCCGACCACCGTGAATCGATCGTTCCAGTTCTTTCCATTTCTTTCATGTTACACTCCGACGTTTCAGTGTGCAGGACTGATCTGTGAGTACGGATCAACCATAGGCGTGCGCACGAGGGGGGGCAGTGAGCGCGGCCGTCAACTCCCCCTATTCAGCTAGGAGGGCGGGGGGTCGCAAAGTCTGATCCGTACGTTTACTCAGTTATGGCCATGCAGGTTTTTCACGATAATGGCGGTCGAAGACTATTGATGTACGGGGCTGGTCAAAAGTTCACAGGCCACTATCCCATGTATTTCTATGGCACCATGGCCTGGGAACTCTTGACTCCCCCTGTACATTCCAACAACTGTTTGCCTCCCATCTTTACTCCCGGAAAGCCAGTGACCAAAGGCAGGCCATTGTGAGAAGCTATGCCATTGCTTCATTTTCATTTTTTTTATTTTTCATTCATTGTGAAGCGCGTTGTTGTCCTTCGGACACGACGAAAAACGGGGAGGGGGGCTGCGATGAAGCTTTGCCCCCCTTTAATGGGGGAACCCTGCGCATGCCTATGGGATGATCAACTGCAGGTAAAAATGCATGAGCAGTAAATCCATCATTGTGGGCAGCGCTAAATTTTACCAAGGACCGGTACACAAAGAGAACGATACGCAAGCGCTTACTTCAACTGGAAGCCTTATTGCATGATGCGCGTACTTATGCAGGTACAGAGAAACAAAAAACAAACTAGCCCACGCGCAATAGACATTCAGTGAACGCTAGCGGCTTGTTCCCTTGTATCTGCCCTTGGCAAAGTTTCGGGATACCTGCAAAGTAGTATCATTATACCAACCAGCCCGATCAAATGTTTTGCAAATGCAGTAAATGTTACGAGAATTTTCGCTTCTATATTTGAAACGAACAACACGCGGCGAGCGCGTATGCCTCGACAAATCATGTCAAATCAGGATGTTTTAACAAATCGCCGCTGCCAGTGAAAAAAAGAAAAATTGAAGGACACTTCGTAAATTCCAAAGCGTGTTCGGCGAACGCCTGTGCCCATTGAGACGGGGTCGGTCAGAATGGAACGCGATGCTCGCGTCTACCTCCTTGCATGACTGGACACGCTGGGCACAACGACGCTACGCAAGCAAAGCGCGAGCGCTGTCCGACGCGACTGGCGTTCGTTGGCGCGCCCCGGCGGCCACCTGGCACCGTGCCAGGGCACGGACGGACGGACAGACGTGAGCATGAGACATTAAACGGTTTCGCCTTAACAGCAGCAACCAAGAAATATGACTCACTGGTACCTATGCCCGACAGCACCAGCAGCATGAACGCCATCAAGGCTATAGCGACGCAGGCGAGCAGGGTGTTCCTGACCCTGTTTGCCCGCTCCACGGTTGGAGCAATGCCTCCTCTGCTGGTTGGAGAGACGAGTCTGCGAAGCGCGGTAAATGTTTCATAATCAATATGCATCCATAATCATAATCATGCATAACCTATATATTAACACAAAACATACGGAATACTTACGGATTGTTTGAAACTGCATGAGGATTGCAGTTGTGAAAATCTGTCGTGACAGAGAAAAAAAATCGTCAATGGGTATTTCCGGGGAGTTTGGTAGCGGCATGGCAAGGAAGGTAGAAACAAACGCAATTTTCTTGTTTAATGACTTGTCAATTCAAGCAAAACTGATGATGCCTGCCAACAGGCTACCAAAAAGCGCAATTAATAAGTTTCCATGTCTTTCACTTCTAAAATATCGGTCAGAATCACTACAGAGCTTTTACCAACGCCTTTTCATCGTACATGTAGCTACATATGATCGCTGTTGAATGTAATAAAATGTTCTGGTTGCCGTAAAGATAAGAGTGTTATCCATGGGAGTAGAGACGGCCCTTGAGGGTGCAAGTTCCTTTACAGTACACCGAACGACACCTTTCTCGCAAGACTGAATAGCATGACGGTTTCAAAAGTTAGGGTTATTTTTTATTTTGCTTTTGGACACACTCGGCAAGGCGGCCAAATGGGTTCGAGCCCATGTAAGCTGCTTTGGAATGATCCGTAACCAGGGCTTAAAGTCAGGTGGGGGCCCAGGGGTGCCCGGCCCCCCCTTCCATTTTTTAAGGAGGGGCTGGGCCCCCCCCTTGGCAGGTCAACTGTAGCACTGCTGCACTCATTCGACATGTGTACAGAGAAATTATGACTGCAATATATTTATTTGTATAACATTCTTAAGCATTTGTTCAGTGCTAGAGACAATTGGCTTCACTATATATATATATATATATATATATATATATATATATATATATATATATATATATATATAATGTCGTTGTCGGACGAGGCCCCCCCCCCTCCAATAATGGGAGACTTTAAGCCCTGTCCGTAACTCAGAATTTTCTCTGTGTAAAAAGTGCACCGCAGACGCTATCGAGCTCGCAACGTGACTCTTCTGGTCGTGGTTTATACGTCACGTGTGAATGGGGACAATAACGAGAAATTACAAACCTTCGTACGTGCCCTCGCTGCTCGGCTTTTCTGAAGGAAAAAAAAGTGAAATTAGAAAGAACATACCCAGAAATTCTGGACATTGCCCCTTCAGCATTTGCTGGAGCTTCACTGCAGTACACCACCTTAACTGAATGGGTGGCGTTTTAAAAAAATTATATCTCAACATATTAGCCGAGTTTCAAGAAGTTTCAAGTAACATCGAATTTAGAGGGCTGTCCTTGAATAACATGCGCAGAAACGAAACTTGTTCGTTAGTTCGTTTGTGAGTTACAGCGATGTCTCGTGAGAGCATGTGGTGAAGCCACACTCCAGGAGCATGTGGTTCAGTATCGTCCCAGAGAAGGCAAACAACTGAAATGCGCGAAGGTGGAAATGTAAAATAATCGAAAAGGGCTCGCCTTGGTATTGCAACAGCAGGGATGTGTCGTTTTTAAAGTGTGGATTAACGTGTGGATTAATGTTCGGATTAGTATAGCGAAGATGGATTAAGGTATAGAAAAGTATGTAAGTGGATTAACGTGGCTTAAGGTGGATTAATGTGGATTAATGTTCAGACTAGCATAGCGACGATAGATTAAGGTGGATTAAGGTATCGAAAGTATATAGCATTGCATAATTGTTATCATATGTGGATCAAAGTGGCTTAAGGTGGATTAGACTGAATTAACGTTCGGATTAGTATATCGAAGATGGATTAAGGTGGATTAAGGTATGGAAAAGTATGTCGGATTGCATATTTGTTATCGTAAGTGGAGTAAAGTGACTTAAGGTGGATTAATGTGGATTATAGTTCAGATTAGTATAGCGACGATGGATTAAGGCGGATTAAGGTATGGAAAGTAGTAGGGGTGTGCGAATATTCGAGTTTCGAATTCGAATCGAATAATACTTAATCGAATAATTCGATTCGACTTTCGAATACCTAGTATTTGAAGTTTCGAATAATTCGGTTGGACGAATATCTGAAGCGCGGCACAAGTCAATGGTGCAACTTGATTAGGGTGGTGTGGCTAAAACTAACGCTAACGTCGTTACAGAAGACCTCCCGTTAAAACTTTCACGGATATACTGGTTCATAAGTGAGCGCATGTTTATTTTTGTTGGGACGCGTGTACGCGCGGGAGAAGAAGACACGACCGCGCGGCGTGAATCCCAAACATCAACTGTTTATTCAGGTTCTCTGGAGGTTCCGGAGAGCAGCGGAGGGTGGCGCTGCCTGGCGGCTTGGCTTGGCTTGGCTGCCGCCACAGCACTCCCCCCTAGTGAGTTGCCGAACGGAGTTAAAGGTCCAGGCGAGTGGGTGCTCTTGATAACCGCCCACTGTGCGTCAGCCGGGAGGGCACCTCGTGGACTTGGGCTGGCATTGAAGCTGGGGGGTCCTGGCGATGATTCCCTTAGTGGAGGCAACACGGCGTCGTCACGGTCCATGTGTGCTGGCTTGATGCGGTCCAACGACACGACCTCCTCACGGCCGTTTCTCTTGATTGTGAATTGCTTGTTACCACGGCGGAGGACTTGAAACGGCCCATCATAGGGTGGCTGAAGAGGTCGCCGAACCGCGTCGTGTCGTACAAACACATATGGGCACGATGTGAGCTGTGGGTCGACGTGCACCACACGCGACCCTGGGGGCCGTGGAGGTACCGCGCGCAGTTTGCTCATGACGTTGCGTAGGCGAAGTGCATAGTCGCTGCAAGCTATGGATGCCTCCTCTGAGCCGCGCGCAAAGAGCTCTCCCGGCAGCCTGAGTGTCGTGCCGTAGACCAGCTCAGCGGCGCTGCAGCCAATGTCCTCTTTCAAGGTGGACCTTATACCCAAAAGAACGAGTGGGAGGGCCTCCACCCAGTTGTGTTCCTCGGTTGCCGTGAGCGCAGCCTTCAGCTGGCGGTGAAAGCGCTCCACCATGCCGTTGCTCATGGGGTGGTACGCTGTCGTGCGTATGCGTGAGGTGCCCATGAGCTGACTGATGGCAGTGAAAAGGGCTGATTCGAATTGTCGGCCGCGGTCTGTTGTTATCGTGGAGGGCACACCGAAACGGGCTACCCAGTGGTACAGGAAAGCACTCGCAACCGTCTCGGCAGTGATGTCCGCGATAGGGATGGCCTCCGCCCAGCGGGTGAACCTGTCGACACAGGTCAGCAGGTAGGCCTTTCCGTGGCAGGGTGGCAGTGGGCCGACGATGTCCAGGTGGACATGATCAAAGCGAGAATCCGGAGTGGGGAGTGTTCCCAGTGCTGTCGAGGTATGGCGTTGTATCTTAGAGCGCTGGCAAGCTACACATTCGCGTGCCCAGCGTCGGACGTCCCGATTTACGCCCGGCCAGACAAATCTTGCCGTCACCAGTCTTTGGGTGGCTCTAATCCCCGGATGAGACAGTCTGTGCAAGGACTCGAACACATGGCGACGGAGGCTCGCGGGCACGAACGGGCGAGTTCTACTGACGCTTGTGTCACAGCAAACCTTGTCCTCGGATCCGGGAACTGGGATCCACTCAAGATTCAGGGCAGTGGTCGCGGTCAACAGGTGTTTCAGTTCGTCATCTTCACGTTGAGCGGCTGCCAAAGCGGGAAGATCAACCTGTAGTGTGGGCATGATGGCGTTCACAGGATTCCGTGAGAGGGCGTCCGCTACCTCGTTGTCGCCGCCTTTGACGTGGCGGATATCAGTCGTGAACTCTGATATATAGGACATTTGGCGCCGTTCACGTGCTGTGTGCGTTCCACCGTCGGAGCTTAGCGAGCGCAACGCATAAGTAAGCGGCTTGTGGTCGGTGAGGACGAAAAACTCTACACCTTCCAGGAAATGGCGAAAATGTCGTATGGCAGCGTACACGGCCAGCAGTTCTCTCCCGAAGGTGCTGTAGCGGCGCTCGGTAGGTGTTAGCTTCCTCGAAAAGAAGGAAATCGGGCGCCAGATTCCCCCCAACGAGCTGCTGTAATACAGCCCCAACGGCTGTATCGGAGGCATCCACCATTACGCTCTGCGGGACACCGGACCTGGGGTATTCAAGCAGTGCGGCGTTTGCCAAAGCGTCCTTGACCTCGCAGAAGGCTTCTTTTGCTTCTTGAGACCAGGAGAGGGTGTCCGAGCCATTTCGTGAAGTGGCCAGCAGGTCGTGAAGAGGTTGAAGGATATGGGCGCAGCGGGGAATGAAACGGCGGTAGAAGTTTACCAAACCCAGAAATTCCCGAAGCTGGCGCTTGGCGGTCGGCTGCGGAAATCCTTGCACGGCTTCAACCTTGTTGGGTTGAGGAAGAACTCCTGAGGCGGAGATGACGTGTCCAAGAAACGAGAGTTGTCGCACACCAAGCTCGCATTTGGCCATGTTCACGACCACGCCGTGTTCCACTAAGCGCTGGAAGACGATGCGCAGATGATTCACGTGCTCTTCCGGAGTGCTGCTGGCGACTAGCAAGTCGTCAAGATAGGCGTGGCAGAAGCTGAGGCCGCGTATAGCACCGTCCATGAACCGCTGGAATGTCTGACCCGCGTTTCGGAGTCCGAATGGCATTCGGAGGAATTCGAAAAGTCCGAAAGGCGTTGCGATGGCGGTCTTCGGGACGTCCTCCGGGGCAACGGGAATCTGATGGTATGCCCGCACCAGGTCAATCTTCGAGAAGATAGTGGCACCGTGAAGCCTCGTCGTGACATCGTGTATGTGCGGTACCGGGTATCTGTCTGGAGTCGTTACCTGGTTCAGCGCCCTGTAGTCCCCGCATGGTCGCCAGTCTCCCGGCGTTGACTTTGGCACCATATGAAGTGGAGATGCCCAGGCGCTCGACGAGGGTCTGATGATCCCTAGCTCCATCATGTGTTCAAATTCCTGTCGTGCGACCTTCAACTTCTCTGGAGGCAAACGGCGAGGCCGCGCGTGCACGGGTGGGCCGCTGGTGGCGATGTAATGGCGTACCTTGTGCTTCACCGCGGCGCTGGCTGGCGGCTGCCTCGTCAACTCGGGAAAATCCTGCAGAATGCGAGTAAAACGTTCTGCACCGGACGGCCCGAGCAGAGTGGGGCTCAGCGGAGGGTGGTGCGAGGGATTGCCTTGCACAGTTGCCTGCGACACGGGATCGTGAAGGCGGCGGTTGCGCACGTCGACGAGAAGGCCGAAATGCCGAAGAAAGTCCGCACCCAAGATGGCGAACTTCACTGCTGCCACGATGAAAATCCACCGGAACGTTCTGTTCAAGCCTAAATCGAGTGGCAGCGAGCGATGTCCGTAGGTGGCGATGGTTGTGTTGTTGACCGCCTGAAGCGGGGACGCACTGGGGACACGGCGATCGGTGGACCCAACCGGCAGGACGCTCACCTCAGCGCCGGTGTCCACGAGGAATCGAAGGCCACTGTCGCGGTCGGTGAGGAAAAACACTGATGGACGACGTTCGGGGGCCTCTGCGACACTGGTCGTCCTCAGTGCCGGCCGCTCCCGTTTCCCGCATAGTCGCACGGAGGAATGCATTTGCGAGCAGCATTGCCATGCTTCCTGTGATACCAGCAGATTCTCTGTTGCACTGCTGGGCGCTGGCGCTCCTCGGGAGTGCTGCGGGCCTGCATCGCTGCGACGGTATCGGCGAGGCGGGATATCTGCTCCCGGATGTCATGCAGCGTGGTCGTGGGCGCGCCGCCGGGGATGTCTGGCTGTAGCGCCGCGACGGACGGCGGAGCGACCGCCAGCACCGAGTCCGCGAGCTCGGCGAGTTGAGACAGGCGTTTGTCGGCAGCCGAGGCGAGGACCATGCGCACGTTGACCGGAAGTCGCTGTAGGAACAGCTCGCGAAGCAGTCTGCTGTCGGCATCGGTGGTGGCTGCGCCGGCCGTGTGCAACAGCTGCCTCATGTGGCGCAACAATTGGCTGGGCGTCCGGTCCCCGAGCTCGGTGTCGTGCAGTAGCTGCTGCAGTCGCTGAGGCTCTGACGGCGTGAGGCGGCTGATGAGCAGCTGTCTGAGCGCTGTGTACGCGTTCTCTGCAGGTGGAGCGACCAGCAGATCGCGTATCTCGCTCGCTATTGCCGGTGGGAGGCTGGCGACCACGTGGTGGTACTTTGTTAGCTCAGCGGCAATACGACGAGCGGTGAATTGGGACTCCACCTGCAGGAACCACAGCTGCGGGTCCGCTGTCCAAAACGGCGGGAGCCTGATGTCGACGGCGGAGATGGCCGGTGCGTCAGGGGGAGTCTCCATGGCGTCGGTCGCTTGAAAAAGGCGGTAAGCCTCGTCCGGGTCACCACTGTTGGGACGCGTGTACGCGCGGGAGAAGAAGACACGACCGCGCGGCGTGAATCCCAAACATCAACTGTTTATTCAGGTTCTCTGGAGGTTCCGGAGAGCAGCGGAGGGTGGCGCTGCCTGGCGGCTTGGCTTGGCTTGGCTGCCGCCACATTTTAAAGGAGATTATGTCATTTCCGCACGTCATGGCTCCAGAAGAAAAGGCCAAGATACAGTCTGATAGACTGCCGAACTGCTAGCTTCAAAAAATAACCAGCACTGAACTGATACCTTATAGTCAAGAGGTTCACAAACACTTGAATGAGCTCCTGACGCCAAGAAAAGATAATCCTTTGAAATAGTGGAAAGCTGCACTTCATCCAGGCATGGTCAAATATGCTTTGCGATGCCTTACCATACCTGCTACTGAGGCGCCCATAGAGTGCATGTTTTCAACTGCACGAAACACCGTAACATCACGGCGAGAAAGCTTGAAGCAAGGTCATGTCGAACAGCTTTTGTTTCTGCATGACAATTTGTAGTCTTTTGGTGGCTGTTACTCACCGCGTTACGTGCTCGAGGACATGAGCAGATTGCATTTCTTTGTTCTTCCTTTCAATTTTCAACAAAATCTTTGGTATTCGATATTCGATTCGATATTCGACATTTTTGGCCACTATTCGGCACTATTCGATTCGAATTCGATTCGAGATGAAATTTCACTATTCGCACACCCCTAGAAAGTAGGTAGCATTGCATAATTGTTATCGTATGTGGATCAAAGTGGCTTAATCTGGATTAAAGTTGGATTAACGTTCGGATTAGTATATCGAAGATGGATTAAGGTGGATTAAGGTTCAGATTAGTGTAGAGACGATGGACTAAGGCGGATTAGGGTATGGAAAGTAGGTAGCGTTGCATAATTGTTATCGTATGTGGATCAAAGTGGCTTAAGGTGGATTAAGGTTGGATTAACGTTCGGATTAGTATAGCGAAGATGGATTAAGGAGGATTAAGGTATGGAAAGTATATATCATTGCATAATTGTTATCGTATGTGGATCAAAGTGGCTTAATGTGGCCTAGAGTGGATTAACGTTCGGATTAGTATAGCGAAGATGGATTAAGGTGGATTAAGGTATGTAAAAGTATGTCGGATTGCATATTTGTTATCGTAAGTGGAGTAAAGTGACTTAAGGTGGATTATTGTGGATTAAGGTTCCGATTGTATAGCGACGATGGATTAAGGCGGATTAAGGTATGGAAAGTAGGTAGCATTGCATAATTGTTATCGTATGTGGATCAAAGTGGCTTAAGGTGGAGTTAAAGTTGGATTAGCGTTCGGATTAGTATAGCGAAGATGGATTAAGGCTTAGATTAGTATAGCGACGATGGATTAAGGCGGAGTAAGGTATGGAAAGTAGGTAGCATTGCATAATTGTTATCGTATGTGGATCAAAGTGGCTTAAGGTGGATTAAAGTTGGATGAACGTTCGGATTAGTATAGCGAAGGTGGATTAAGGAGGATTAAGGTATGGAATAGTATGTAGGATTGCATATTTGTTATCATAAGTGGATTAACGGGGCTTAAGGTGGATTAATGTGGATTAATGTTCAGACTAGCATGGATTAAGGTATGGAAAGTATGTAGCATTGCATAATTGTTATCGTATGTGGATCAAAGTGGCTTAAGGTGGATTAGACTGGATTAACGTTGGGATTAGTATAGCGAAGGTGGATTAACGCGAATTAAGGCATGGGAAAGTACATAGCATTGCATTATTGTTATTGTGAGTGGACGCCCCCGCCGGCACCGACACCAGAATTTTCTAGAAAGGAGCTCTGTAACGCTATTACATTAATATTTGGCTGGCAGAAAAAAGTGTGTGGGCTCAGTCATGACAATTGGAGGCACGAGAGGTCAGCTAGTCCTGTTTCTCTCTTACCCTACGCCATTGCAGTAACAAGGTCGTCTGAACAGAAGGTAGTCCTTCGTTGTCAGTCGTTCTCGCGTCATCTGCTGCACGGTGATCTCGCGGCTGCCACAAGTTTTAACCCTTTCAGGGTCGAATTTTTTCGCGAAATGCGTGCTAAAAATGTGTAATCTTTTTATTGCTGAAATAAATTCTTCAGACCATTCTATTTCAGAAAAAAATTGTCCAAAAATTTTTTTCGTGACCGGAAAGTGACAAAAAATCATTTTGTGTTGTTACATACACATGGTTTATTCATAGTAACATCAAGCAAAATCCTGAACAAAAGCACTTTTACGATTTCTTATAAATAAAAATTATGCATTATAATAGACATAGCTCACAGACATACAAAAATAAGCGCACCAGAGTACTTTTCCGGTAAAAAATGCTTTTCCTCTAACACTAAACACTAGGGGAAAAGTCACCTTTGATCCGATCCGGATCGTCTCACCGCGCACGCTTTCAAGATGTCGCTTCTTCATCATCGTCCGAGCCTGAACTCGTAAATAAATCCTCGCCTGACGAAATGACATCCAATGAATCAGATTCGGCACTTGGGGAATAGTCCGCATCGGAAGAATCGCCGCTCGACTCCCCAGCACCAGAGCAACCGGCGAGCACTTCCGTAGCGGCGAACAGCGTGACTGAGCGCACGGAAAAAAAACTGTGGGGTTGTGCGCCCGTCCGGAAAACAAAACGAGTGAAAAAGCTATAATAATCCTTCGTCTTATCGCCAACGAGACGGAGTTAGTTTTTCCGAGTTCCCGAAACAGGAAACTCAACCACGGCGGCGTCGTTTGTATAATTTAGCGCCTCCCGAAACAGATATAATCGCGCCCCGAAGAGCCATAAACGAGAGAGTCACAAGCGCTCACCCCTTGAGAGATTAGAAACCAAACAGCCATCAGCTTTGCGGGCACGTGAAGCGATAACCAACGAAGGACGAAACCGAAACCAGCTGCACCTCATGCGCGCGTTCGGGTGTCCAAGCGAAAGCCGCCGCGCCGCCTTGGAAAGCAAAAAAGCAACAGAGAGACATCGGCACGTGAAAAAAATTCCACGTGTTCCGAAGCGTGGCAGCACATGTCAAGCAAGAGAAGTGATCGAAAACGGCGCGCATTTTAAACCAGCCGCATCGCGGTCGCGCTCAGATGCGCAAGCGACAGCCGGTGCCGTTTTGCGAAGCATAAAAAAAGCAACAATGGAGAGACACCGGCACAAGAAAAAAAATTTCACAGTTTTTCGAAGCATGGCAGCACATTCCAAGCAAGAGAAATGATAGAAAAAGGCGCGCGTTTTAAACCAACCGGACCGCGAACGCGCTCGGGTGCGCAAGCGGTTGCCGGAGCGCCGCTTTTCGAAGCAAAACAAAAAAAACATCGGAGAAACATCGGCGCATGAAAAAAAATTCCACGTGTTTCTGAAGTGTGGCAGCACACGCCAAGAGAGAGAAATGATCGAAACAAGCGCGCATTTTAAAGATAAAGGCCGTGCCGTACATGTACGGTGAAAACCATTTGGGCACTGTTAGGTGCTGCCGTACATGTACGGCGAAAACCATCAAAGGGTTAATACTTTGGCTGCGCTAAGCATTCCTCACACAAGTGACAGTTTGTTAAAGCTCACGAGTTTTGGTGGAATTCCTGTTCCAAGTTTTCTCGAGTTGTCGGTGTTTTAGTTGCGTTCTACGTTTATTGTTTGGGATGGGAACGTCATGGTTGCGAAGCAGGGAGTGCGCATGTTGCCTCAATTATTGAGATTTTTCATGGCCGTGTCAGCCGGACCCTCGATAGCACTTTTGGCAGCGGCACCTGGTTAAGTGCTGCATGTTCGTCGAGGACTACTTGCTCTTTATCCGTTCGCAACTACTTCCCGTGAAGGTTAGTGATATTTTTGCTGTTTGGAATGGGAGTTAGCCTCACCCATGAGATACCGACGAAGAAAACAAATTCCATTTTTGGATTTTCAATTAACTTTCACCGCCCATCGCATTTGCTCGCAGTATTATCCGAGAATAAGTAAGGCTAAAATACGCGTAGGTACATCGAAGCTAGTGAAAATAGGCATAGCTACAACTTGTTTAGGATTTGCTATCACGAAGTCTTGCCACCGCTTAGACTATTTCAGCTTTTCTCAGGAGCGTCACCATTTAGAGAAGGCTGGTTTTTCGAAAACCACGGTTGTCTCAGTATCAGAAGAGCTGGTATAGAAGGTTCAGAAAGGAGCACTACTCGATCCGCATATTTAAGTAGAAGAAGCAAGGTTTCCGGTCCCTTTCGTTCAACGGATTGGGCACGGTAAAAGAAGACATCTAAGCGTTGTGGCGCGGGAGTGCTTTGTGCCCAAATAACTCGTTAAGCACGGTGAACGCGTAACCTGGACTGGCGTCCAAGGCTACATGTACTATAAAAAGCACATCAAGCAGTTTGTGCATGCTGAATAAGAGTAGTTTATGTCATTCTACTGTAATGTCGTACAAAACACTTAGGGCAGGCGGAGCGCTCCAATAAAGACCGTCTAAGAGACAACCACACTGCTGTCAAGAACTCCGCTAGCGCAAACCCTGCTGTGCATTCAAAACCTGTAATTGCGAAAAAAATGCTTAATGAAATAGAGGTAACGTATAAAAGTAATAACCAAATAAATCGCGAGATTGTGTAAGCTTGCCACATGCATGCGAAGCAATGACTTCTATCCCTTTACATGATACAGAAATACAATTTCTGATTGGCCTAATCAAACGACATCTTTTCACGACATGTACGCTCTGTGTAATTCTTTTTTTTGTGCATGTGCTGGTGACTTCATGTGTAAAATAAATAAAATCAATTTTCAGTCAGCGCCCGTGTGTGTCCATTCCCTTTTATTGCGATAGCAATTATATGGACACTCTCGGCTGGATTTTGCCGTCCACGTTGCCGTCATCTCCCGTATATTTATATGTATCTAATATATAGAAAACCCAGAAGAAAAATATTTCACAGAACATTTCCTGAAGCTCGGAATCGAACGCGCGACCTCCCGCTCCGCAGCGCGTGGCATTAAACCGCTCGGCCACGAATGCGTACATCTTGCAGCATTCTAACGGCGAGCTATTTATATACACCATTTAGCGCTGGTGGTGCGCCGATCCCAAAGCTTTTCAGCGTGTTCTTTGCATTACCGGCGAGATGGCGCGCAGGACACGCTTGAGATAAAGAACTGTATCTCAATAGTTTGGCACTGCGCTCTTTGCGATGCACGCTCTCGTCTACTACTTGAACTTCCCCCAACAGGGCGTCGTCGCCCGTGCGCACGCGCTTACTCGTGGGAGGTGGGGGGGGGGGGGGGTGTACGCCTTGTGCTTTCACAGGAAACCTTGCGTTGAAGAGTGCACGGATGTCACCTCGCTCGCTGCAGCGGTCCCGTTTGCGAATGAAGCGCGATGTTCAAACACAGTGAAGTAACAACTTTGACAGTTGTTCTCTCTCGTTCTGTGTATACGTGTGCGTACGTTTCGTGGGTCGTTCTTTGTGCTTGAGCAGCACGCTTTAAGTGTCGAGCTGTGAACGCTGTTTGTTCGCGCTCGCCCTGTGTGTTTTCTTCGTGCGTCCTTTATACTTGAGCAGCGCGCTCCACGTTTCGATCTGCTTGCCGTTCTTCGTGTGACATTCCAATCTGTTGCTATCGCCCTTGCGGCAATAATGTGACTTTTGTCCTCCCTTCACGCTGCCGTCATAGCAAAAGCAAGTCGCCTAGCTTGCTCTTTTAATTAAGTATAGTGGTATTTTTCCGTTCAGACGACATCAACACACTATCAGTCCTAGTCATCACATGTTTATTTAGTGTACTACATTTTTCCCTGTAAAATTGCTGAATCGACGTGTTCGGCAGGAAAAAGACAGCAGGCTTCATCTAGTTACGTCGGCTTCCAAAGCATTCACTCCGAAATCAGATATGCGTTATTGATTCTTTTGCTTTTGCCCGGAACATCGCTCATCAGCACAACTACGCGTCAGGAAATTAAACATTGTGTCCTCTTGTGCGGCAACATTGCCTCTTCTGGGTGGGGTGGGGGGGGGGGGGGGGGATTACTCTTCTTATTCATCCAGACGTTTGTCCACAATACGTCATCTTGATTCACTTCAAATAACATTTTTCTACTGCTCCATTGTGATTCATGCCTTAATCCATCTTTTCTGTAATACTTTTCAGATTATTCCACACTGTATTCTACCCTCAATCACGTCAAATAACATTGATGTAGCACTTCCTCCTGTATCACACCTTAATCCTTTTTCGCTCAACCATTCTGAACGTTAACCACACCTCATACAACCCTAAGCCACCCTGATTGAAATAAAACAATATTTATGCACCACGTAATTTTCATTCGTACATTTGGTCACCTTAATCCGTCTTCTCGATACCATTCACACCTTTATACACTCCTTAATCTACCACCAACCACTTTCATTCACTTGAAGCAACAAAAATTGGGGGGACCCTTAAGCTTCACCTTTAAGAGTTGAACGCGATAGCGATATCATGTCCCTTGTGCGCACTTCAATCACTTAGTGCATACTACGCAATGGTAGCATGCTTTAAACCACGAGAAATTATGCGCAGGAAATGCGGGAAATATTTTCGAACTTCCTATGCACCCACTACGTGGTCTTAAAGGAATACGCGCTGTAAATTGTGTGCCTTTTGTAATAGGTGGATGGCTTTGAGCCACAATGTCGTTAGAATGGCAATGTACGCTTGCACTACGCAATATTACTGCGATATTACATATTGTATTGTGACGCCTGTATACAGGACGCATGTGTTTGTAAAGCATGAAGGCTATTTGCACTGCATTTCCAAGCAGAGGAAATTATTTTATATGTAATCCCAAGCAAAAGCATGGCTGTGTGGTAGAACACCTGCTTGCCACGCAGACGACCTGGGTTCGATCCTCATTCGGACCCGGAAATTTTATCATTTATTTCATGTGCATCTTTCTCGATTTTTCGGTCACGGACAAGATGAGTTTTCGCTCACAACCAACGGCGCCGACGCCAACGCCGGAATTTCTGCGAAACGAGCTCTTTAACGCTCTCGCGTTAATATTACACATGCCCACTATGCTCCACACCATAATCTACATTACTTACCATACTATATTGCAACTTAATCCACAGATTGATACACCTTAAATAACATCGACGTAGTACTTCATCACGCCGTGATACAATTTCATTCCTCTTCGCTAAACTACTTAGCACGTTATTCCACAATACATTCCCCTAAGCCAACCTTATTCACTTCAAATAACAATTCTTCAATACTACATAGTTTTCCATACCCTAATCCACCTTAATACACCTTCGCCAAACTAATCCGAACGTTAATCCACACTCTAATCCACATTAAGCCACTTTTTTCCACTTACGATAACAATTATGCAATACTAGTCCAGTAGCACTGACAACTGGGCGAGTTGGTACGGATGCATGAATTTTTGAAAGGCGCGACAACTTAGACGAAAAATACGAAAGAACCACACGAACACAAGCGCCGCTTGTGTTCGTGTGGTTCTTTCGTATTTTTCGTCTAAGTTGTCGCGCCTTTCAAAAATTCATGTATGCAATACTACATAATTTTCTGTACATTAATCCACCTTATTCCATCTTCGCTAAACTAATTCGAACGTTCAGTCACACTGTAACCAACCTTAAGCCACTTTAATCCACTTACGATAACAATTATGCAATACTACATACGTTATCATGCCTTAATCCACTTCGATCAATCTTCGCTAAACTAATCCCAACGTTAATCCACACTCCAATCGACCTTCAGCTCCCTTAACCCACTTACTGTAACAATTATGCAAAAGTACATACTTTCCGTACCTTAGTCCACCTTAATCCACATTCACTTAACTAATCTGAACATTAATTCACACTCTAATCAACCTTAAGCCACCTTGATCAACTTCAATAACAATTACACAATAGTACATGTTTTTCCATACCTTGATCCACCTTCGATATATTAATCCGAACATTAATCCACACTCTATTACACCCTAAGCCACTTTATTCCACTTACGATAACAATTATGCAATACTACATACTTTTGTATACCTGAAACCACCTTAATCCACCTTCGCTATACTAATCTGAACCTTAATGCAGACTCTAAGCCTACTTAAGCCACTCTAATCCGCTTACGATAACAATTATGCAATCCCACATACTTTTCCACACCTTAATCCAGCTTAATCCATCTTCGCTAAACTAATTCAAACGTTAATCCACACTCCAATCCACCTTAAGTCACTTTAATCCACGTAATATAATAATTATGAAACCGTACATAATTTTTCATACCTTAATTCGCTTAATCCATCTTCGCTATACTAATCTGAAAGTTAATCAACTATAATCCACCTTAAGCCCCTTTTATCCTCATACCATAGCAATTATACAATGCCACACATTCCATACCTTAATCCATCTTCGCTATACTAATCCGAACTTTAATCTTGTCTAATCCACCTTAAGCCACTTCGATCCACTTACGATAACAATTATGCAATGCTACGTACTTTCCCATACCTTAATCCTCCTTAATCCATATTCACTATACTAATCCGAATGCTAATCCAACTTTAATCCACCTTAAGCCACTTTGATCCACACACAATAACAATTATGCAATGCTACCTACTTTCCATACCTTAATCCGCCTTAATCCATCGTCGCTATACTAATCCACATTAATCCACCTTAAGTCACTTTACTCCACTTACGATAACAAATATGCAATCCGACATACTTTTCCATACCTTAATCCACCTTAATCCATCTTCGCTATACTAATCCGAACGTTAATCCACTCTAGGCCACTTTAAGCCACTTTATTCCACTTACGATAACAATTATGCAACACTACATACTTTTGTATACCTGAAACCACCTTAATCCATCTTCGCTATACAAATCCGAACGTTAATCCACACTCTTATCCACCTTAAGCCACCATTGATCCACATACGATAACAATTATGCAATGCTACCTACTTTCTATACCTTAATCCGCCTTAATCCATCGTCGCTATACTAATCTGTTGTTTAATCCACATTAATCCACCTTAAGTCACATTACTCCACTTACGATAACAAATATGCAATCCGACATACTTTTCCATACCTTATTCCACCTTAATCCATCTTCGATATATTAATCCGAACGTTAATCCAGTCTAATCCATCTTAAGCCACTTTGATCCACATACGATAACAATTATGCAATGCTATATGCTTTCCATACCTTAATCCTCCTTAATCCATCTTCGCTATACTAATCCAAACGTTAATCCAACTTTAATCCACCTTAAGCCACTTTGATCCACATACGATAACAATTATGCAATGATACCTACTTTCCATACCTTAATCCATCGTCTCTATACTAATCTGAACTTTAATCCACCTTAATCCATCTTCGATATACTAATCCGAACGTTAATCCAGTCTAATCCACCTTAAGCCACTTTGATCCACATATAACAATTATTCAATGCTATATACTTTCCATACCTTAATCCACCTTAATCTATCGTCGCTATGCTAGTCTGAACATTAATCTACATTAATCCACCTTAAGCCACGTTAATCCACTTACATACTTTTCTATACCTTAATCCATCTTCGCTATACTAATCCGAACATTATTCCACACGTTAATCCACACTTTAAAAACGACACATCCCTGCTGTTGCAATACCAAGGCGAGCCCTTTTCGATTATTTTACATTTCCACCTTCGCGCATTTCAGTTGTTTGCCTTCTCTGGGACGATACTGAACCACATGCTCCTGGAGTGTGGCTTCACCACATGCTCTCACGAGACATCGCTGTAACTCACAAACGAACCAACGAACAAGTTTCGTTGCTGCGCATGTTATTCAAGGACAGCCCTCTGAATTCGATGTTACTTGAAACTTCTTGAAACTCGGCTAATATGTTGAGATATAATTTTTTTTAAACGCCACCCATTCAGTTAAGGTGGTGTAGTGCAGTGAAGCTCCAGCAAATGCTGAAGGGGCAATGTCCAGAATTTCTGGACATGAGAGAGAACGGAAAGCTATCACCCGTGAACTCTCACGAAGTGATTGAGAATCAGTATGGCATGGGCAATCAAATACAAAGCCCTCTGCTGCTGCCTCCCTCAGGTTTCTCATAGAGTCACTTTGTCACTTTATATGCCATGAATGTGTCCATTGAGTTTATATTGTGAGTATCCTATTGATAGTGCCTGGAGATTACGAAAAACGCTTAGTTCTGCACAGCGTCGTCAGGCCTATACCACTACACGTACGGTTGCACGATGAAATGAGAATGATATAACTCTATCACGTTGATCTACAGTACTTAAACCTGAACTAATGCTTTCACTTTTTCAATCTCGTCGCGTGTTGAGTGCATGCGCTCAGCGCAGTTTCCTGGCTGATTAAATTCCAAAACGATCTACACATGCTGTACAATATCGTATAGTACGGCCATTAGCTTGTTTAGACAAATATCTGTCACGATAATCTAAACTGTCTATCTAGACTTCATATACACTTACCTCCAATGGAGCTGTCGATTTCATATTCGTCTTCTGAAACGAGTTACCAGAGACGGCCGTGTAAAGCAAGCACATTCGTTAAAGCCGCGTAATTTTATGTACTTATATATATATATATATATATATATATATATATATATATATATATATATATATATATATATATATATATATATATATATATTTCGAATGACGTGATATCACGTCATTCTAAACATTTATTGTTAGTATATAGCTCATGTAATTTTCTTCGCTGTCTTTTTGTACTGTATTTTTTATCGACTTTCATTTGTAATGCATTCGGACAATTGAGGTTAAGTAGAGTAAAGGAAAAAAAAAAGAATTGTACACGCGCTGCGTTCGGACCATTATTTATAACACTTTGTCGCTGCAAATGATTTTGGTCAATGACCGAGGTTGAAACTGAAATAAAACTGCGCGGGTGACGGAAGACAAGTATAAGTTGACAGGATGGGCCAAGACTAATAACTGAATTTATTGAAGATATCAAACTTGCACTTCTGACAACACACATGCGCACAAGCACTCGCGACAGTATCACACACACTATATTCAAGGGCCTTTATATACCCTGAAAATTCGAGCTCTTTCTTGTGCAGATAAACAGAGGGTTCACTAAAGCACTTTATCTGAACCAAGCCTCAATATCACAGACGTTTCCAATATCTCACGTGCACCTCGGGCCCGCCCCAACGCTTTTGTTTCCTCAAAGAGTGGCTTGCAATTAGCGCACGATACAATGTACCGCCAAGTGTTGTCCACTATTTGAACTTGCAGCATACGAATGCTCCGACAGGCGCTTATATTCAAGCATCTTCCCATTTGGCCCACATAGACCGTGCCACAGCTCAGCGGGTCCTCATAAACCACCTCCGTTTTGCATTCTACAAACTTGCATTTGTGGTTAGATAAATGGCCTTGAACGCGCATCTGATACTGTCGCGAGTGCTTGTGCGCATGTATTTTCAGAAGTAGAAGTTTCATGTTTCCAACAAATTCAGTTGTTAGTCTGCGCCCGTTATGTCAACTTATTGTACTTGTGTTCCGTCACCCGTGCAGTTTTATTTCTGTTTCAGTGTCGTAGCATTTAGTCCCCCCAACGCACATTACAATGACCGAAGGCATTTAGATATCCTGGCCTATAGGCCGCTTACCACACGATATCAGCGAGATCGCTCAGTTCGTGCAAAATAAATAAATAAATAAATTAACTAATACGTAAATAAATAAATAAAAACAAATAAATAAACCCAAGTACGGTTCTATCATGTCTAAAACAACATTCATATAAA
Source organism: Rhipicephalus appendiculatus (assembly GCA_030522465.1). Lineage (NCBI taxonomy): Eukaryota > Metazoa > Arthropoda > Arachnida > Ixodida > Ixodidae > Rhipicephalus > Rhipicephalus appendiculatus. The sequence goes on from JALIZH010032971.1 coordinate 890,621, forward strand.
AATGAAGTTTAAAAAGACCAGGAGCACTGGCCCTATCTGGAGAATGGGTCAAGCGAAGCTTTGCCTCTGCGTACCCGATGCACATATTGCTTTCAAGATTTCTATCGCATCGCGCAATTCTTTCTCCTAACTGCTTCCTTCCTCCATGCCGATAATTGGACCTTCATCCACGTGCTTGGCATGAGCACAACACTTCAGTTGCTACAGTCGACGGTCATGCGCTCATATCCAGGCAACAATAAATTGTGGCAACACGAAATTCAAGTCACCTCGATAAAAGATCCGACTGTCATATCAGAAATGCCCGATCGCCGACAAGGCCACGGTCGAGAGAGCCTCAGCTATCGGAAAACGGCGCATACAAATACGCATGCGCCCGGTTTAGACAGAGGGCCGCATTTCGCCGGTGTAAGACGCCGCCATAGAAATCTGCGAGTCAAAAATGTTTTCGCTTAAAAACAGGACTGACGCACCGCGGATTCATGCCCACCATGTGCATGCTGCTGGTTTGCTTGCGTTTTGTAGGCGGTGCGCAAAGGCGGAATGACACCAGAATAATTTCCTGTGACAGTGATTTATTTATTTATTTATTTAACAGTAAAGACTAAAAACATAGAAAATGTGCAACATTGCGGAAGGGCAGGCAACACGAGGAACAATAAATGTCCCTGTTTGTGGTGCATGTTTTAGACTGTTCCAGTGTGTTCCAGACTGTTCCAGAGAGTTATAAACATATATGGTTGAATGTGGTTTGGCACGTCTGTCGGTCTAGTTGTTACTGCTGACAAGTGCAAACAGAACGGCAGATTTGACAGCGCACGACGCTAAATGTGTATTTCAGTGTGTCGCTGCTTTTGTATCAACAAGATCAACTGATCCTTACTGAAGTCGTATGAAGCCGATATAAAGGAGTTTTATTTTACCCTGAAATCTTCACATATGTACAACAGATAGCATGTAGACGCTTTTGGCTTTTTTTTTTTGGCAACCTGCCCGGAAGCCTGTTGGCACAACAAATCAAAGGAAGTAGACTTGCAAACAACTAAGGGTTGCAAATAATATATAGTAGGATGGCATACTTTATTTCAACATAGGATTTTGCTAAGTTTTCTAATATCAACTGTACAATGAAGAATATTCGGACGTCTAAGGTCAACATGTACTGGCAGATCTCATTACCTGCCTGTAACATATGCACAATTAATTCTAAATTTAGATAGATTCTAGACGCAAGATTTCAAGGTCTTTACTGCGAAGGAATCGTTAGGGGGTGGGGGGGGTGGGGGGGGGGGGGGGCAACATTCGATTTTGACCACTCGGTGCTCGCATCACTTTTCCGAGCTGGATTGCAATTCGAGCAGTGTATATGAAGTGAAGACGGACTTCTCGTAACACACTTCACTGAGCATGATGATCTCAAGCCGAACACACCATCATGTCAACCAAAATGGTCGTTCCCCTCCTTTTCACACACAGCGGGCATTGCTGCGGATGCTGTGCCAGTGCTGTCATATGTCTCGCACGTATCAGAGTTTACCTACAGTGCTTGACGACTGGTTCAGTACACTTTCATAAGTACAGCTTTATAAGCTCGTCGCTAACCGCCGACGGCGTCAAAATCCCGAGGTCCGTGAAGAGAAGAGTGATGTACGCAGGTGGCGTGTAGTCAATCATGGGGTGTTCCTTGGAAAGATCGGTGGAGCCATTACGCTTGTCCGAAGGGTACTTCTGCTCATCGGGCAGGTCTTTCTGGTTTAGAGGATACTTCCTCGCAAACTTGAAGCTTTCGGCAAGCACGTAGATGGGGATGTTCTTTTCCTTGGCGCACATGGCCATGGTGTAGGTGCCGATTTTGTTGATGATGCCGCCGCTTTCGACTACTCCCTCAGCTCCCAGGAGGACCACGTCCACTTTTTCCAGAATGTAGCCGACAGCGGAGTCCAGTATCACCGTCACACTGATGCCTCTCTCCTCTAGCGCTTCGTACAACTGTCGGCCGCTGTAATCGGGCGCCGATTCGGTGACGAAGACGGTGAAATGCTTGTGGTCATCGGCCGCAGCGAACAGCGTGTCACGCACAACGCGAGAGAAGGAATGCGTCAGGATAGTCGAGCGGTCTTGGACGAAAGGGGCGGCAAGCGTGGCGATTTTCGAGCGTGCCGCGCGCATCTTCTCCAAGAAAGTTCGGCCTCGGGTCGACATGTTTTTCTTGCATTCGTCGATAGAGCCGTCGAGCGCCGTGAGTGTGGCGAAACGAACGAACAGCTCGCACGCTGACCTGACGCACGTGATTGAACACTTCGCGGTACATATGCCTCTGATCACCTTCTGGAGGTTTTCTTCCATCCCTTGGATGGTCGTGTAGTCGTCCTTTCTCGATGAACTCGAGCAGCAGTTGCAACGAAGCCACTGCGGGCGACAGATCGGTGTTTTCCCGAAGCATGGCCTCCAAATTGGTGTTGATAGAATCGGCGTTCACAACTTCCATACTGTCCATTCGCGAGAAACGCATCAGTGAAAGAAACGTGTCGGCGTAGCCGTCAAAGAAAATGCATGCTGCAATAACCGGAACCGCTCGAGCACCGGTGACGGAAGTGCAGTGGCTGAGATGCAAAAGCTTACCTACAGAGGGCAGCACAAATTGTAGTTCGCATTATCAACTGCAGGTGGCCCTACATACTGATGCTCTTTTTGACACAACCTCATGGTTTTTTGAGACGCTTTGATTTTTCCGTGATTTATTCCCATGCTGAGTTGGTGTTCATAGCAATTCAACACAAGAAGTGGGACATTCTTCCTTGTCGTTTCCTCTGGGAGAGCAAAAAAATACTCAGTTTCGGTTTCGTGGTTCGGTCTGGTCTGCTAATGATACGTGAGCGCAAATTTTCTCGTTTCAAACCAAATTGCCAGTATTTTGCTACAGTTACACTGCTAATAGGACAAGGCAAAATATGTCATACAAAAGAGATTGAAAAATGCCGGCGACGTGTATTATGCAAGTATTTACAACGGTCTGTTTGCAAGCATTTCACGAAGCTGTACCAATAATTACTTGCCAGTGGTTAGAAAATAAGATTACCTATCTGGGCACATCAATGTTATAGTGGTCATTAGAATTAATCAAAGAGGTACCGAATACTCAAAGTCTAAAATGAAGTAACGCAACACGTCGCAGCCTAAAACCTTCTAACCACGATTTTTTTTTTTTTTCGCGCAACACCAGCATTTAATGTAGATCAATGCCAGCGGATCCTCATATCGTACGTACATACCACACCCCTTTCTACCATTCATGACAGCGGACACAACGAATGGCTTGATATGCGTAATCATGAAGTAATGAAGTATATGTCAAGGTGGGCACAATTAAGGGTTCTTAGCTTACCCATTTCAGTATATCCTAGCTGTAGCCCTTCGTCTGTATGAGCTCCTGTTAGGTCGATGTCATAGCGCGAAGCTGGTACCAGTGCTCAAGCCCGTGGTCCATACTGTTTTAGTGCGCGCGCACTAGAGCAGTGCGCCACCTAAGACATATGTAGATGTAAATTCTTAGACCGTTGGCTCAAATCCGCTCGGGCGATCAGCAGGAATCGGGTAATAAGATATTTAAGCTATAGAATAAAAATTACTTATTTTTGTTTTGTTTATATATATAAATAATATGTTTTGATTGGGATAAGGCTATTGTTAAAAAAAAAAAAAAAAAAAAAGAAGGTAGGGCCGGGGCACCTACGGATAGTAAATTTGGAGGCGTTAGATCTAATCCAATTATGCGGGACGGTGTTTGTAGGGATAGCTTTCTTAATGCGGTGAATTTTCGACAAGAGATCAAGAAATGTTCTATCATTCTTCCCTACAATAATTGAGCTAAGGCGGGGAGAGTGCCAGAATATCTCAGTGTAAAATACGACAGCGTATCCTGATAACTACAGCTGCAAGACTTATTGTGTGGCATAAAGTGCTTTCTTCAGCGTTCCAACAAGTAATTAAAATCCAGGGAATTTCTTACGGATGGTGTGAAGAATTCGCATAATTTGCCTCCGAATTCTAGTCGAAATTACGAAACATGACGCAGGTAGAATACTAATAGCTGAACCGTCCATCGAAGCCTTCGCAAATGCATCCGCCGTTTCATTTATTAAAAGGCTTTTTTGTCCGGGTACCAAAATTAAGAGAACGTAGATACCAAACATTCGAATCCAAGATGCCGTGAGCGAAGTGCACAATGATAAATAATCTCTTACTGCCGCTGCAGAATTTATTGATGTGCTCATTTCGCAAAGTTCCAGTACTACCGCTAAGAAAAATGCTCTTAGATTTGCTAAGACACCAGTGGTTTCCAGTGAAAATGAATGTTGCTGCTGCCTTACGCGGCTGCAGTCGTTTTTTTTTTTGTTTTGTTTTTTTTTCCCTACAGTAGTTTTGAATTGCGCGCGCTACGCCTTTGAGCGCGTTCAAAAACAAAACTGCCTTTTTTACAACAAAATTTTGGTTGTTATACATGTTATAAAATGTGCGCAGTAATAAACACATTTTATTTAAATTCTAACTTTAGGCTTGTAACGACAGTAATTAAGAAATACTGCGATACGTTTGGCGGCCCGTTTATTGTACAAAACATTGACGTTCATGACGTCAGCGATGCGTACGACCATTGAACAAAGCGAATCCGCGGAAAGGCGCAGACGACGCTGTATGTATCGGCAAAACTTTTGAAACTGTGCGGTCAACGATAGCATCATGGAAGCGGGCCCGACACACCGGACTGGTTTCCCAGTGTCCAGAGTGCGTATGATCATGCGGAGTTCACCGGAGGTGTCTTGCATAGGCCAGGATGCCGTCCAGATCACCACAAAAGCAGCGGTGAGTGTCCGTGTACCATGCGATACTCTGCGCGGCAGGCGGCACAACGCTCACGCGACTTCACCGGTTTTGTTTCCCCGCACGCAGGAAAAATTCGTGGTGTTCTTGGCACGAGAAGCGCTAAAGCACAGTAAGGATCACAGGACTATCGAGTATTCCGACTTGGCTGCCGTCATAGATGCTCAAGAGCGTCTGAATTTTCTCAATGGTAAGCTGATGCGGTCGTAACGCACGTTTATTGCGCAAGCGAGCATTCTTTGCAGCTACGTCGCTTGGTGTATGAATCATTTAAGAAAACACACTTTCTCGTCACATATTTGGCGCGGATCGGCTGTTTTGAATTAGCGGAAAATTGATTATTTGTTCTTCCTCTCAGTGTTATTTCGATCGACAGCAACCCGTTCCTGCAGAATGACTGTTCCACAATCGATCTTCAAGAGTACTTGACTGAAAAGCAAGAAAAAAAGTGCTTACAGAAAACATGAAACAAAACTCGCAGGTTGAGGGCGAACTGAATGTGCGCGACTGTCTCTAGTAAAACAGGATTGGCCTACGGCGTGTACTTTCCTGTTTCCACTTCCGAGCTTTGTACACACATTGTCGAGAAATAGGTCCAGAGGTTTCATAGAAATATTAAAACAAATCCTGTCGATCCAGACGGCCAATCTGAAACTGAGACGTTTGCAGTGGCAACTTTGGACTACAGTGTTCTTTTCAAAGTTTAGAGAACTTCCTTTTCTTCCGCAACCTCTGGTCTAGACATCTTTGATCACAGATGTGCTTCTGCATCATGCTGGCTATGTGCTTTGCAAATTGCATTACTTGAACTTCGTTTTACCTCACCATATATCTGTGCTTCCTCAAATTAATTTTTTTAGTGCATACTCAGTTTATTCGTAGATGTGCTTGTTGTTTTGCACTATATCTGATAGGAGAAAAGTGACTCAAGGTTTTGAGCCGTTCTCACTCACAACTTAAGATGGTTTTATTTGTCACGTCCACTGTGGTCATGTACACAGTACAGGCAAACTGTATCTGTAATCTCGGGTACGAAGGATTATACGAGATACAGTCTCCGTACAGAATGTGAATTTGTTCTGCTAATGCATGACACTTTTCTCTTAACCTTTAGCGGAGCGATGAATCGGACTAGCTGGTGGTCGTTCGCGATTTCTGCTTGCGCTTCGTAGTACGAGACGTGGTTGAGACGGACAGGTGGTGCGCACCATCTGTCCTGTAGTCCCCGGGTCTTGTCCATGTCTCGTAATTCAAAGCGCAAGGAAGAAACCATGAATCTTTTAATTTAATCGATAATTGTGTAGTTTGCAGGAACTACCACAGACTTAAACTTTTAATGAAGAGGCTATGTTCACAGACCAAGCAGGAATTCAGCTTTTGGACTGAATCGCGCTGACGAGCGCCTCCTTTTAAAACTTTTTACAAACACTGAACTGTGCCCGGCGGTGCTACAACATTTCAATCCATCCTTTGATGGCACGTGCCAGTTCTGTGGAGAGGTGGCTGAAACCTTCCACATAGTCTGGGCGTGCCTATTAAACTCATCTATCCCCCCCCCCAACCCCAACCCAACGAGAGAGGACTGGGAGGCGGCCCTGCTCAGCTGTCAGGACCTTAGGGCCCAAAAGGCCCTGGTTCAACGGACGCGGGCGGCGTTGCTTGCCAATGGCGCTCTGGAATAGGGGCTTCACCTAGTACCCCAATCACCTCACCTATCTGTAACCATTTTATGGTTAATAAATGTTTTGACCACCACCACCTGCAAATATGACTCGCCGTAAACAAACCAAGTTTGTTGGCAGGTGTACAGTCGGAATCACACTTGTCTAGAGCGGACAGTTGGCCGCTTGTGCCACCATTTTTTGCCAAAATATGCCGAGAGAGGGACCGACGCCATAATGTTACCAAACATAGTCATACTGCATGCTAGGTCCTTGTGCTGTAACATCAGCATAACCGGAAGCTTGAGGTTAACGTGACGTAGCAGCAGTGCCGTAGCCAGGGGGTGGCACACCGGGCACGTGCCCCCCCCCCCCCCCCCGAAATTTTTTTTTGTCATGGTATACAGAGTGAAAAATGACCATTTCAAAGGAGGTGCCCCTCCTGAAATCAAGGAGGTGCCCCCCCCCCCCCCCGAAAAAAATTTCTGGCTATGCCCCTGCGTAGCAGCTCCGAATGGCGCCAGCATCCACAGCCATTCGCTTGTCCGCTCTAGACCAGTGCGATTCCGACTACGTGCTGCTTGCTAAGAAGGTCTATTTATGGGAGAGTGCTTAGTGGAAATTAAAGTGACTAAGTGCAAAAAAAGAGAGGAAAATCTTTGCAGTTTAGAGTAACACTCGCTGCTACAAACCTTTGTCCACAGATATTGTCCCGCAGAAGATCAAGTACAAGGACTACCTGCGGCTTGTAAAAGACGCCGAGACCAAAGAACAGCTCAAGGAGAAGCAAGCCGAAGTGTAGCCGGTGGAAAGTAGCAGCATTCATGCTGTCATCTACACATCACGTCACATCACTGTAATATACAACAAGCTCGATCAGCCGTCTTTTTTGTTTTTTATTTGATAACAGAGGCAATCTCTTTGTTACTATTTATGCCTAACAAATAAATGTTTTTTCTTTTTTCTTTTCCATCGTTGTCCATCTTTACATCATGTCCAACTGCAATAAGAAAGAGAAAAAAATGCATATTTAATAAAGGTGCAGCTGATACAGCATATCAGAAGCCTTGATACTAAAGGACACCAAAGTGCACTGTTGAAGCACTGTTGGCTTCAAATACGTACAGCACCAATGTGACAACAGAAACAAAGAAAGACACCCTTGTGCCGTACACCTTTGAAGAAACCTCACCAAGTAGCCCAAGCAATCGCTTATCTGGGCTAGCTGTTCAAGTGTTTTGCACTGACATTACCGTGTAAAAAATATATGCTCTTATTGACTACAAAGATGATGTTTTCATGGCAGTTCCCACCTTGTTGCGAAAAAAGTTAAATTGTCTCGACTAAAAAATTGCTGACTGTGAAGTCTAAACCGAAATTTAGTTTTCAATATCTGTTTGAGAAGGAGACACCCGCTGCAGCCATGTCTTACGAGCCTGGCTGAGCCAAACAGTAAATACTCACAAGGTCATCCTCATCCTTTGCGGGCTGCTCCTCTTTGTCTGCATTTTGCTTCTCGGCAGCGTAGAAATTCTCCACTTCACCATCTGGCCACGTGCTTCGATCACATTCCTTCTTTGCAATTGGAGGCACGGCTTCTGCATATGGGAAATGAACACGCACGTCGTGACATAATTTCGACTTCAACGCGTATATCATAGCCAACATTATCTTGAGAGACCATATTCGTCACGACACGACGTGGTTATCTCGAGCAATTGCGCAAACCAGTCATTATCCTAAAAATATTGATGCCACGTTTGAATACGCGAGTACTGGACATAACAACCGTCTGGGTCGTCAGGTATGTACATGACGACCCAGAAGGAAGGGTACCATAAGCAAGTGGCAAACAAGCAGAGAAATATGACATGCACGTCGTGCTGACTGTAGGACTTGTACATGCAAGACTATGTAAGCCCTCATTATAGGGCCACTTTTAGCTTCTTACTGCCCATCCACGCCACAACAGAAAACACTGTTGACAACGAATTCCGCCAACAGAAGGAAATTGCTGTCAATGATTGAGCTGTGTAGCATTTCAGTTGCTACTCCAATGAGAGCCCTGCTTACTGAGATACACGTCTGCTCACCTTTCGCTAACAGATTCCAAACGTCGTCCTGGTCACCACTGTACAGTTCCTTCAGTTTCTTCAGGAAAGTGTTAAACATGTTTGGGATTGGATTTCTAAATAAAAAAACAAAAAGGTTCAATTTTAGTTGTCAGGGCTGTACATTTTTAAGTTGGTGACTCCAGTTAAATAAATAGCATCTGGATAGCATAACAGTGTGGGTTGACAAATGAAGATTGTCACGATCAATGAACTAGCCCGTCATTGAATGCTGCCTTTCAGTGTTACGACAAAGACATTATTTTACTGTTACAGTGGGAGATGGTCCAGTGATAAGAAATACAAAGTCTTTTCCAATGCTGCCGCTGGAAAATGTTGGTTTTATTTATTTTTGACAACACATGCAAATGCTTAATTATAATAAATTGAACATCAATACTAAAGAAAGTTCTGCGAGACACTTCGTGAGAAATAGCACAAACAAGCCAGAAGAGCCTTTTATAAATGATTCCCTTATTTTTTTTCAACATAGCTTGAACATGAACATTCATTTTAAAAGTAAATTAAAGCAGATGACACACCTCCAGAGCAGATTCCCGGTAGGCTCGAAGGCACTGCACTGCTTTGCCATGAGCTGCTCTCCCAAGGGCATCCTTGAACAACTTCAGAATGACTTCTTCCAGCTGCTCACAGACTATTGGAAAGAAAACATGGCACAACAGCTGAGTGCAGCAGGGCAATGCCAGCAGCATTGGTTCCTATTATAATTGTCTCCACAACAAAATTATTTGAATAATGAACGATTTTGCATGTCCTCCGTTATATAAAAAGAAAGAAAAACACCATAAGAGTGTACTTGTTTTGAGCAAGTGTCTGCGCAGGTAGTTCCTGAATCAGGTGAAATTGGCAACAGCAATGTCACTGAAATCTTGTGACTTTAAAGAAGATATGTCACTAGTCAGTATTTGATCCTTGCTACTGCTTGTGTGTGGCTTTCAAGGGCAAAACCATCATATAAAAGTGTGTACGTATTCCACAAGTGCTATTCTTTTTTCATACTTTACTTCCACCCACCTTGCCTCAATGTGTCCATGGGATTTTTATTAATTGTGCTGTTTTAATTCCTTCTTTGAGACATGTACCAATTAGCATAGGCGTGCGCACGAGGGGGGGCAGAGGGGGCGGCCGCCCCCCTAGTCACCTGAGAGAGGGGGGCGCGAATTACCCCATACATTGACTTAATAGGAAGTGGGGGGCGCTGCGATGAATTTTCGCCCCTCCCTGCCCCCCCTGAAGGGGAACCCTGCGCACGCCTATGCCAATTAGCCTGCCTTTCACCCCTAGTTCATGAATTTAATGCTCACAGACGAAAGGATATGCTTCTGAGTAGCCAGTGCACATTTTGCCATGATTCTCAAGCTGTGCCACTTACCTTCCAGAGTAGGAGTGATCTTTGCCAGAGACTAGTTTCTTGAAATCCTCCACAGGGTTCACCACATCTACCTTGAATGAGGAAGGAATACACTTGTAACGCACATGCTTCCAATTCGCAAAACACATGTAAAATGTTCCCTACGACTGCTTAGCTGGAGACATTGTGAAAAATCAGAGCAACATATAACTTTGTACCAATGCTACATTAAAGATTTGCCACAGATATATATCAAATTATGATTGGCCACTGTAAGATTGTTTTGTAGTGAACTCTACTGCATAGAGTGACAGAATAAAAATTGGCAGGTGAAAATAAGTTTCTGATCTAGTTTTATCAACAACATTAGTATATACTCCTAAATTTGCTCTTTTCAATGCTCACTTTAAAATTTCATGTTCTGACTGTATTCCTTTATAATGTACTATAGTGTATATTGCATTTTTTTTTTGTCATTTTAAAGTAAAAAGAAGTTTTTACTTTTAATGAATACATTGGTTGGCGTCCCTTTTCCAATGTTATTGCTGTACAGCACAATGTATTGTCACTTTTCTTCACTGGTATCTGTACACCTCGCAATTATGAATGTTTAAAGGGGCACTGAAAGCAAATGCCAAGTCGACGTTGATTGTTCAAATAGCGTTCCAGAAACCTCGTAGTGCTTGTTTCATGCCAAGGAAATGCTTATTTTGAAAGAAAATCACGTTTTAGTGGGCGATTTGAAGTGCATTACCGCACTTCAAATCGCCCACCTGAAGAGGCCTTCTGATGTAACAGTTGCATTGCCAACGTTGCCCACCTTTACTGCCCAGCAGCCGACACTACAGTTTCTTGCGCGTACAGCACAAGAGCAGCCGTGAACACCATCAGCCGATACGAGACTGGAGCTTAGCTTGGCCAGCAACAGCATTAGAGTAGCAGCAGTGTGAAAGTAGCAAGAGCCACAGCAGCAACAATGACCATCAAAGCTTGTTGCGATGGGTCTCGAGGACACGGCACTCGGCCGCTTCAAGCGTAGGGGTTTACTTAGTGGTGCCTAGCGGAAGGTCACGTTGCTTTCTTTGGTGCAGCTCAAGCGGTGTACACCATTCGGGCATCCGATAACATCACACAGTCGCAGGATTTTGTTGGGTGACTTTCATGAGCGTCCAAAGCACACGCAGCAGTACGCGATAATGAGACTACATACTACTGAGACGCGCCCGCATTAGCGAAGTGTATCCCCAGCAAAAACGGAACTTTCGGACCACCCGTGCTATTCTCCATGCTAATGCCAATAAGTTCTTTTTTTTCCATGAATCGAACAGAAACGCACAATCTGCGTTTAAATTACGTCTTGTAATGCACGGAATGCTCTTTTCTATCAAGAGTAGTTTGATACTCGTGATTAATTGTACTTGGGACTCTTGACATTATCGGGGTCATTTATAATGTCCCACATGTGGTGCATATCGTGTCCTACATTTACCTTAATTTCTCGACTAGCAAAGCACTGCTGTGGATAATATTGGACGGTTTAGACATTCATTGACCTTTCACTCTGACATAAATTGTTATTTGCCTTTAGTGTCCCTTCAGAGCTTCTGCTTACCTTTGTTGTTGCTGTGGCAACCAGGTCTGCCATGCTGACATCAGTACGAGCCCTCTTGGAGGCAGGCTCATCTGAGTTTGAGACATGATCCTTGCTTCTGCAGACAAAAAGCAAGATTGTCAGTGCAATCTGTCAGTAATTGTGGTCACTTGTAGATTGTAAGTGTGGTAACTTAATCTAAAACACAATGCATTTATCATGATGTGGATTCTATGCCTACCTTAAAGAGCTATTTTTAATTTTCTTTTGCCTCATTATAGCTGGATTTCGGTCAAATAATTATCCCATGCTATCTCTGGTTTCACTTTCTTTTACTTCTTATTATGCCCACTCAAAACTACTTTAAATAGTAAACAACACCAATTATAATGGACACAAAGTCTTAAGTGATTATGCTAACCAGTCAGTTTGGCTCCTTGAGTTATTGCCTTCCCTTAAAGATTAAGCAAGTATGTATACATGAAACAAACGCAGCACTGACTGATCACTGGGTCCAACTCCATTGTCTTGTGGGGCACTTTTACAGGAGCAACCTCCTCCAAGGGAAACGCAGCTGCAATTTTCTTTAGTACAGGCTCTGCCAGCTCCGAAACCTGTTGAAATGAGAACCACAGTTGCACTTCATATTAAGGAGCAATGCCGCACGAAAACCTCAGCCATAGAGTAAGGATCTATAAACTGTACTGAATAGACCCTTTACGTAATCCGCAAGTGCGCTTCCCTGTGCTGCATATTCACCCTACTAATGGCGGCACCTGTCCTCCTTCAAGTGGAGAGCAGGTCCTAGTGGAACATGCCATGGCTTTCCTATCATGCGTGTTTATATCAAGGGAGCCCAGTGAACATTTTCCACGCCATAGGGCAAGCAAACTGCGCTTGAACACGCTGTTTGCAGCAAGTGACCAGCCGCCATTAGTAGGGCAAACTGCATTGCAGGAAAGCTAGCTTAATTATGAAAAGGGTCTACACGTATATATGAGAAAAACGTATGCAAGAAATGCTAGAAAGTCTCTGCTCAAACAGTCACAGAGCCAGTAAGAAAGAAGGTCGTTGGCCTTGAAAGGAAGTATGCTAGAACTGCTGCAAGCAGACATTTGTATGTAGATTACCAAATTAATTAGTCCATTAATTTGTTTTTTAAATTTTTTCAGAGTCCTCATAGGCTAAAATGTGATGAAATAGGAGGTATGGCCAATTAGTTACACAGTACGCATGCTGTGGTATGATATCAAGCAGTATACAATATACTATTTAGAAATGATACTGAAAAGTACCTTTAGGTATGTTGTTTGGCTGCACTGAGCCAATCAGTAATGCCTACAACGTGGTACAGTAACAGTAACATGCAGGCAGATACCGTTTACTAAAACGTAACATCTCTCTTGTCTCATTCTTACAAGTTGTAAGCTTGCTTCTTTCCCTTTTTATTTGAAATATTTATTGACTTTTTCAAAAATATACCAGACGGGATGTGAAGAAATGTGCTCGAGAACTAGGCTTCTGCGAATATTTCAGCACTTTGAACATTCGAATGACTATTACAGTATTCAAATTCGCTTCGATTCGAAATTTATATTATTGGAAACTTCGAAGTATTTGAAATGAATGATAGTGTATATTAGTCCGCATGTTACCCCCCTGTAAAGGTGGTTTCACTGTAGTGTAAGGGTGCTTTGCCATGAATACACCTATCCAGGAAAAATCCACACTGCTGCGAAGCCCCATTTCAAGGTTAAAATGAACATATTACCCTCCCACCAATTCATCAATTTTTGAGTTTAAAAGCTTGTTATACTGGCTTAAATGCTCTAAGTATAGTAAATTTTAAAACGTAACATATTTTACAGGTTATCACTAGCACTGTACCGAAAGTCAAATCCTGCTGCTATTCAAAGTTGCTTCCACTTCCTTTGAGCCAAAATGACATTAGCAAATGCCATATTTCAATTAAAAAAAAAAGAAAAGGATATTCTGCAGGTTAGTTGGGTCATGATAATTATGCTCATTTTTCTTTATAATATGTGATATATACTATTCGAATTCAATTCGAAATTATTCAACCAAATCACTATTCGCTTCGAACTTAAAATTTACTATTTGCACAAGCCTATTGAAAACATTGTCGCCACAGTTTTACTTTCAAACAAAATGAGTTTTGTTCAATGCAGTTAAGCACTTCTCTTTGGAAAATAGCTACTGCGTCTGTCTCAACTCGTGACTCAGGATAAATGTTAGAGCACCTCTGTGCTCCAAGTATACTGTACTTATAGTTGATAAAGCAGTGGAGAGAGGGTTGCTCGCAAGCTGTTGTCCTCAGTATGCAAGATAATGGATGCACTAGTGTCCTTGCTAAAGAATGAAGTATTCAGTTGTGTTAAGGACGTATCAAACCCCATGATGCTTTCTGTTTGTGCTCCAAAAGTTGCAGATAATATTGTGAGTTGACTTGGAGCACCAAGCTAGCCTTTTCGAAAACCGAAGAGACACAATCTCATTATGAATGTGATCTGATCATGAAGCACGACCCTAGATTACTTTTGGCCACCAGGGGGTACCTTTTGACGTGTTCCGAATGCTCGTTACATGATCATTTCTGCATTCTTCTTCCATCCAAATGCTGTCACCGCGATCACACCTATGACCTTAGAGGTTGTTACGGTAAATCACTTGTACTACTAATGGGTGGGTGACAATATTTACTTTCGGTGTTCACGTAGTAAATACTTCCCTCTTTGTGGTTCTTTGCTGTAAGATAACGACAGGGTAGAACCAAGATTTGAGCATCAAGATTATTTGCAAAGCAATATGACGATGGAAGACGTCTTGCATGACGACTCACTCACCGCCTTTGGTGTTTTGATGGCATCTGCGATATACTGAGGCGTGGGAGGCAATGGGTCTTTTGGATGCATTGCTCTGTGTTGAATACACTGCAAATAATGAAATAATTACTTAGATCAGGCAAATAAAAATGCTAAAAATGTGAAATGAAGTGTACCACAAATAATGCCTAGACCCTGCTCATGCTTTCACAAGGCTGATCCTTCTTAAAGGGACACTAAAGGCAAATATTAAAGGGACACTAAAGTGAAACAATGACTTGGTTTAGATCGATAAACTGCACTCTGAGAACTCTAATGTCGTAACTTTCACCATCATAAGTTCATTATTAGTGGAGAAATCAGGGTTGAAGTTTCATTTTTGAATTTCGCGCCAGAGAGCGGCCCGCGGCGTCACCCTAAGGGGTGGCACTTCTCCGGATCTTTAAATAAAGTTCTTCGTACCGTACCGTATCTCCGCACATGACGACACAAATTTCAAAATGTATTTTTCGTATTTTGGCAACACTGACTCGATGAAATTTTCTGAAACTTCGTATGCTAGGTCGATGACCCCCCACCGATGACAATGTACTTCATTTTTACTGATTAGGAACTATGTAGGACCTAGTAGACGCCATCAAAATCTATGACGTCACGGTGTTTGGTGCAGGAATCTCAAGGTGGCATCTCCACCCGCATTTTCTTTTCGCATGTTTGCTCGCTTACCAAGCATCGTCTCAACGTAAGAGTGGTGTTTTTGGGACTGTGGAATTATACTTTACTAACACGCAAAAAATCGTTTTTCTCTTTAGTGCCCCCCCTTTAAGTCGACATTGATTGTCCAGAAATCTCGTAGCGCTTCTTTTGTGCCAAAAAATGCTTATTTTGAAATAAAATCACTGTTTTAGTGGTCTGCATGGCGTTAGCGCACTTCAAATCACCCGCCTGAACGAAACCTCTGACGTAGCAGTTGCCTGGCCCAATGTTGCCCGCCTTTACTGCGCAGCCGCTAACACTAGTAGCAGCAGAGCGAAAGTAGCGGGAGCCACAGCAGCAACAACAGCCATCGTGTGGAGGATCTCGTAATCGTCCGCACGAAAGTGCAGTGAGCACACATGCAGCTTTTTTCTCTTTTTCCTTTTTCCTTTTTTTTTCTCTCTCTCTTCTCTTTTTGCTGTTTCTGCTATTTAGCATAATGCCGCAGGGGCACGGTACTCAGCCACTTCGAACGTAAGGGTTCGTTTTGCAGCACGCAGTGGAAAGTCATGACGGTTTCTTTGCCGCAGGTCAAGTGGTGTACACCATTCGGGCATCCAGCAACATCACATGCACGCAGCATTTTGTTGAACTTTCCGTAACAGTGACTTTCGTGAGCACGCAAAGCACACGCAGCAGTATGCGATACCAAAACTACCACTGAGATGCAACCGCGTGAGCGAAGCGCAGTTGACGCCAAGCGGTTCTTTTTTCCATGAATCGAAAAGAAACAGACAAGCAACATTATATTACGTGTTGTAATGCGCGGAAGGCTCTATTTCTTATTGCAAATGGTTTGATTACTATTGATTAATTGTACTCGGAACTCTTGATGTCTTTAGGATCATTCCAAAATGACCCACTCGTGGCGCTTGTGGTGTTGTACATTTACCTTAATTTATCTATTAGTAGAGCACTGCTGTTGATGATATTGAGGTTTTAGACGTTATCAAACACTGATCTTTCAAATTGATGTAAATTGTTATTTGCCTTTAGTGTCCCTTTAAGGATAGAACTACAGCCAGTGTGCATGATAGGACTTGACTTGCTTACCTGATACAACCGCTGCAGGTATGGGTTCGATGTTTGACTAGACTTGAACAGCTCTTCTGGTTCCCCATCTCTGCCAACAGAAGCAATCAAATACGAACGAGGGATCTCATAAAATCGTTCCTTGAAACTGAACTGCAACTTGTCAAGTAGACAAGAAAGCGCAGCAGCGATAGTAGACATGACACGTTGACAAAAAACATAGTAAAGAGAGTAGAAAAGCAATGACAACGACAGGTTTCATGTGCTTTCCAAGGAATGGCAAGCAAGTTATGATGCCCACAAAATGGCCACTTGGTGTACTTAGATACATCACTAATAAACATTAAACATGCTACTACAATGCCATGGTACGTATAGCGTTTCATGCCACTGGTCACAATGTTCACTGCCAAAGTTGACTTTCCATACAAAGATAGTCTATGTGTTACGTCATCGTACATGTCCACAGCTGTGAGGTCCATTGCCGCGATGAGATCATCAAACAGGGACAGCTGCGTGTCTGCAAAGACAAGTTCAACTCATTTGAATTCAAACTGTGACATTCTGCAATATGGAAAAGAGCTCATCACTGATGTTGAATGCACACTTTAAAAAAATTCTGAATCCTGCAAAACTAACTCTTAGTGGCAAATGTATCATGAAAGCCTTCGCTCAAGCTGTTGACAGCTGTAAGTCTATGTTCTAAACGTCAACCAGATGTATAATGCGAATGTGCAATTGAGATTTTTGTTGTAACAAGAAGGCAAACTGCTCTCAAGAATCCCACACGCCACAAGACATCTAAAGTTAGGGTTCTGAACTTCTCCTTCTTCCCTTGAAAGTTTCACCAGTCTAAAACAAAGATTTCTTAAGCTGGTAAAATATGCTGCAAAGGTCGACATTCTTGATCAACCTACATTCCGTAGTGCCAACTGTAGTGAATTTGCATCATATCTGAAATGAAATTATACACCCCCAACCTTCAAGAACTGCAGACGTCACTCGATTAGCATGCTAAACAAAGTTAAGATGCATGCAGGATTGTTTTCCAAACCCTTCCCTTCATAATTCACGCATTATAGGTTTAATATTTAAATGTCCTGTTCAGTGCACTATAAAGAGCAGCAAATTGGAATGAAAACAGCAGTGTAAGTGCTGCTCGACAATAAGGCCACCATAATCAAAGATAAAAGCTGCCTACCAGTTGGAATATTGTCCTTGTTGGTGTCCAGGGGCAGAAATGTGAATCTTCGCAAGTCTTCCATGTAAGGCAGTTGAATGAACACGAGGCACTGTAGAGCAGACAAAAAGGCAGCATGGATATTTCTCATGCCCGTTTGGGCATAACTGACTTGGTCGACGCGAAGCGAGAGAAAAGAGGTGCACTTAGGGAGACATTACAGCCGTGGCTTGTGCAACACAACCGGAGAAGTTAAGAATCTCAAACATGAAAGCTTAGCGTCAAATACAAAACACTAACTATGCACATAAACTAGTCACTGTCATTACTCCATAAAAAAGCAAAATACGAGCTCGGATAACAGGTCGAAGACGGGAGGATATGTAGTTAGGAACAAGGTGAAGTAGAAAAAAAACAACAACAGGACAAGCACTGAGCTATAAGTGCCAACACAGCTTTGAAGCAAGCCTAAGGAATCGACAGTTTTGTTGATTCAAGAGCACAGGTGAATAATGAAGCAAAGTTCTAAGTTAAGGACATCACTGACAATGCGCAAGTGTAGATAAGACAGTTTCACCCATTCACATGACTATGCAGTACAGACTCTACTGTAATCTACGATGTACTGTTATACCTCATAGCGTTCCTTGATCCGTGGGCTCAAAAAGCCCATTCGAGGCGCACTCTTGTCAGAGAAGGCGTAACGGACAATGGCCACCATCTTGGACTTCTTGAGAGCTTGGATCAGTGCAGAAAGGGCAGCACCAGCAGACTGTGCATTATACATGCGAAACAGTTTAGTCTAGTAAAGAGCAGTTTAGTAAAGTACAAGCAAACAAAAATGAACCTTAGACGCCCCCCCCCCCCTTTTTTTTTTTGCGATAGCAATTATATGGACACTCTCGGAGGATTTTTGCCGTCGCTGTGATGTCCCGTATATGTATATCTATCTATATATATATGTAAAACAGGCACAAAAAAAAGTAAATCAGCAGAAAAAATTTCCGAAGCACCCGACCGGGGATTTGACCCAGGGTCTCCTCATTCTGCAGCGCGCCGCGTTAGACAACTGTACCACATGCCATGCATTCACCGGCAATATAACGACGAGCTATTTATATACACCATTTACCGCTGGCAGTATGCAGATCTCGAAAGAGCTGGAGCATGTTCTCTATCATGCACCGCTCCTACATTTTCTTTCGATTTGAAAACTGGTCTTGAGATGCGCACGACAAAGTGGCCCCTTTCTGTACCCACTCGCGACGTGGAATGAAAGAAAAAAAAAAGAAAAAGAAAAAAAAAGAGAGAGAGAGAGAGAAAACGCCGTGCACACCTTGCGTCAGACGCCACCGTGTGGCAGGAGACGCACAGGGGTCACTCCACGTGCCGCAGCTTAAAAGAATAAGAAATATCTAAGAGTGTCGGGTTCTGCATAGTCAATAATTGTAGCGTGCTGCTCAAACACAGACGCAACTGTGACAGTTGTTAGTTTGTGCTTGGCCTGTGTATACCGGTGCGTTCTTTGCGAGCGTCCTTGTTCATGCTTCAGCGGCGAGCTGCTTGTCGTTCTTTGCGTGACATTCCAATTTCTTGCTATCGCATTTATTGTTTCGCCCTTCCGGGGAAACTGTGACATTTTCATCTTTCTATAGCCCCAGCCAGTTGCTAGCACAATGCATCTTGTCACATGATTGTTCTAAGCTGCCGTAGTATTCAACCCCCTTTGGCCATAAGCAAAATTGTGTTCAGTGAATAGCAGATTGCACAAGGAAATAAATAGGCTGAATTAAGCAGCTTTAACACGCACTGAATAGTGCGAGGCAACCGGTATTTAAAATTTCAACCTATAAAACTGGCCGTGCAGTGCGTCCGAGTTCGTATGGTTGCATGCCTAGGTATCACGTGCCACACCAAGTCCCATACTGCAATAAACAGTGGTATGCGCCATGAAATCACGTATTATTTGAGTCATCGTTTAAGAAATTGGCAAAAAGCATTTGTATTGTTTTTTTTAATCGCATGATTAAAAATAAAATAAATCTTTCGCTGTTCAGTTGGACAGCATGCTTAAATTACTTGAAACAAGTGCAGTGCTATGAAGAGAAATGTAGCCAGTCAATTCGAATTTTAACTATTAGTTTCTTGTTCAGAATTTTTTGATATCTAAAAACATAGACAAATGCCAATCTTTCCAGATGTTCTTACCACTTGTGCCCTAGATATGCTAGGGTTAAAATAAGCATTACCCAATGCTTTTTTTCACCACAATAACAAAAAAAGGGGGGGTTCGATATAAGGCCATGGCAGCTGCAAATCGTTAGAGGCAAAATGCAAAGAATGCCCGCATGCTTAGATTTAGGTGCACGTTAAAGAAACCCTGGTGGTCGAAATGAACGCAGAGTCCCCCCTATAAGCGTGTCTCCTAATAATACTGTGGTTTTGGCAAATAAAACCCTGGAAATTATTAGCTCTAATAAAAAGGTATCTTGCTGCACATTTCTGCAATATCTTCCAGAGATATATTTAGACTTCTAAATCTTTTAATAAACTGCACCATATACATTGACTTACTAGGAATAATCTGCAAAAACATAGCCCACCTCATCTCCTTTTCTGGCAACTACATATGAAGTCTTGTCACCCATGTAGTAGTGTCTCTTGATCTGATGGAGAGAGAAAAAAAAAGGGACATGACATTCACGTCATACCTATTCAATGTTTTCTTCATGATGACAAATAAACACACAACTCTTTACCACACTTAGTGTAGCATTATCATTTTCAATGTGCACCATTGCATTAGACTGGGCTGCTCCAAACTACAGCCTGTGAAGGCCTTCCAACTGTTCACGGCTGGTGGTTGTGATTTGAATGACAGACACCAGCAACTGTCAGCAAGCATGAGAAGCAATTCTGTGCTTACACAAAAGAAAGCAATGCCCCCCAGAACTAATAAAATCTGGAAATCGATCTCCATGTAGACGGGGTTTCCATATATAATATCTCTTGCCATTCAAGTAATGTTTTAAGTTGCTAATCAGCCACATGCCATGTTGTTCTATCTTTGTTCAGCCTATAAATTTTAAGTGGCACGCCCCAGTAACCATCAACTAATTAGCTCAGATGAAACCGCTGTTAACTCACGTTGGCCTCATCGGTGAATCCAAGTACCTGAAGACCCCGGCCAGGAACCTGCCTTGCTTCCCTCCATGGCTGCCCTGTTCTCGTCGGTAAATGGAACCAGAGTCGAGCCATATCTGTATGCCGGTATGGTGCCATCTTTCTCCACCTCCGATTCCTTTTCGTTGTTGCGGTAGTAGACAGTGTCGCAGCGCACAGGTACCGCAGGACGTTTCGCGACACACTGTTTCCACGGTTTGGGCTTGACCTCCACTACCTGTGCATGACAACGGTTTTGGCAATCTTTTTCACACATTGAGCCAGCAAAGCAAGTCCTAAAGATCATTTACAGACCAATTTAGCTGTCTGTGTCAACTGTAATTTATTTATTACAGGACTTTAAACATGCCTGGCCTGTGCATCGATTGTACTTTTGACTGCTTGTTGATAGTGGTTCAAACACCAGCCTATGAAATTACGGGCAATTAAATGCACATGCAGAAAAGCATTGATGTTGCTGCTTTTTTTGGCACTTCTGAAAGAAAAGCAACTTAATTTTTGTACACTTTCATATTTCTGACTCGCAACTATTCCAATGTTTTCGCAGTTTTCAAGTTTGTATTTGGCAACCATACAAAAACAAAGCTTTGTAGGCAAGTGTGCAGCATTCCTTGACATATTTTGAAATCAGCAGGGGTAGGAATTGACGAAAACAAGGCAGAAAAAGTGCAATTAATTCGCTTGACAAAGGTTCACTGCCCTTTCCTAACATGTCAATGATTCACGAACTCTACACAGAAAGTCCTGCTGTTCAAAGATACCAGCAACACCCCTCGGTAATTAATAGTGTCACCTGTGTCACCTAACAGTGTCACGTGTGCATCAGTTTACCTTGATGTATGATGAGATTGGTATGGAGATGTCGGGCCCGAATTTCAAGGTTGGCATTCCAAGGGGTAGGCCGGGTACGCTTCTTCTCATACGACATGAGGGCCGGCATGGCCTGACTAGATTACAGAAATAGAGAAAGGAAAGCCGATATAGAAGCAACTTTTTTCTTATTAGTAATTCAGATAAGTATCGCTACGCTTATCTTCAACATCCCATGCAAGTAGCACTATCATATTGCACACCAACCATGAATATCAACAGCTTGAAGGTAGGTTACGTTTCTCGTGAGAAATTTAGAGATTTAAACTTTATGTCAAGGTTTCAGATTACCACTGCTCTCTCGTTACTACAGTGCACTTTTACTTGCTTACTTCAGCCATGCCATGCCAGTGACAAAAGAAATGTAACAAGAAGGATTGGGAGGCCCATGCTAGATATGTTACAGTTGGTTTCAATATTGTTTTGCTTTATGTTCTAGCACCTAAGAGAGTAGCTTTTACTGTTAATAAGACAGATTCTTTAAGGCATACCTAAATGTGTATGAGTCGCCATTCACTGCTTCCAGAATTCTGCCAACATATTTCACCGCTTTCTGCTGCCCTGCAGACAGCTTCCCCAAATCATCTCCGATGTCCTGAACATCGAATGGACAGCTGAAAGACCAAAAAGGAGAGAACAATGCAGTTATCAAAAGAATCTTTCAGCTCAAACAGTTTGCAACAACCACCTTTTGTTGTTTTTTGCTTATAAAACAATCTGAAACAGTCATGCTAATTTACAACAACCTTTGTACTACAGCCAAGAAGTTTTAATTATAAAAATCTGTCAACCAACTATGTAGGACTGTTAACTGGGTGAGTTGACACATAATGAGCAGAAGTGACTAGTTAACAGAAAAAAAAATGCCACCAGTGAGTACAAGACATTGCATCATGCCTTGTCCTGCAACCGATTTTGATAACAACGTAAGAAGTGCTTAGTTTTTACTACAGATGCCCTATTATCTGGCGATGCACAAATAGCTCAAGTTCGTTCCCCAAAGTTTCAATTCTTCTCTGAACACGAAGCCATTGCAAAAGCTCACTCACACAATGGTCAGAGATAGGTCAGAGTTCTTCATTCCTTCAGCAATGATGCTCTGCTGGCTGTCATTGAAGGTTCCACCGAGGTTGGATAAGAGCACCACTCGCCGGCTGCTGAATTTGAGGTTTTTTGTTTTGTCCACAATAACATCGAGAGCAACCACGATGGCATCGACAACTTTAGTACACGAAGTCAAGGGAAATAAAGGCAATTCTGTGTTAGCAATCGCTATGTATACGCCAATGAACACAGCACACCAGCCTGCTACCGCGCAATTTGTATATGTAAATTGAAGTGACAGTAGCCTTTGAGTCACTGCATACTGCAGTTACTTCTTTACTCGTGAAGGCTTACTTCAGATGAGTAGTTAAGCAACGTTCACCCAAGTTTTCCTAAGTTAATTATCTATGGTACAGCTTTTACCCCATAATTCTGGTTGCTGCAGAGCAAATGAATGAAGAATGAATGAACTTTATTTAAAGTCCGGCACAGCGAAATTTCTTTTTTTTTAGAGATGTAACCGGTGATAAGAGAAATGGCAAACACAGCACTACAAAAATTATACTCACACTTCATTAAGGATAGAAGGGCATGTCGTACAATCTTTTTTTTCAACCTCGGTGTTGTTTTTCTTAGTTCAAATGGTTATTCTCACACAATCATTTTTCTACAGTCAGGGATAACGATTCCTGTCTATGTAATATAAAGGAACACATGAACAAAAAAAAAAGAACGCTGTACAAATAAATTACCCCCTTCTGCAAGAGCAGAACATAATTTTATCATGACAGAATTCTTAAAAAGTCAGAAGTGTTGCGGAAACAAGATGAGAGGTGCCACTACCCTGTGGTTCTCACATCAGCTAGCCGCGACATTGTGGGCTTCAAGAGTATCTATTTGGGTCTAGTTAGCAGTTCATAGGTAAAGACATCCATTACTGTCTAATGTAGTGAAAGACAACAGGTGGATCCAGAGACAGCCCTGAAGCCCATCAGAACATGCTATGAACCCGATAACAACGTAACTCGATCTAAAGTCAAAATCAATTGCCAAGGATACAGTCACAAACGTGCTCCGTTGCCTCAACCTCTGCAAGCTTTTCCAGCATGTCAAAGCTGACTGGCTGCAGCCCACATAGGACATCAATATTCTGGTACTCATCATCGCTCGACAGGCTGTTGTTGGTGCGCTCACTGCCACTGCCACAGATCACAACTGCAACCTCGTCCTTGGACTCCGAAAAGATCTGCGCATCAACATAAAGATGACCTTGATTTGGTGTAGTTCTTTCATTGAGATGGCATGGGTTCATTTGATAATGCAAGCTTGAAAATTTCATCATAAGACCCCCCATTTCTGAAGTTTTGAAATGAGTCAACCTGACATTTGTTTCTTGACAGTGTTCGCAGTTCACTCATAGCTCTGTATTTGTTGCAACTGCCACTGTAGTCAGTGACAATCCAAGAATGTAGCAGCAAGCACACCACTGTTCAACTTTGAGAACTTGTACAAGTGTGATGTGACAGCCAACATTGTATACCTTCACTCACTGCCGTGAAGTCACGGGTGAGGCAAACTACTTCCAATATAGACATCTCTCGGGAAGTTACGTTTTAGAGCATTAAGGCATTTAAGTTGCAATGGGTGCAGCATGTTTCCCTCATTTGTCTATCTCTCTGTCTCTGCAGTGTAGTTTTTTATAACATGAATGTACTCAATATTCAGGTTGTCCTAAAGCATACATGCACTAAGAAAGTTGAGAGCGGTGATTCCTTTATACTGTGAAAGTACTGCCATTCTTTCACATTGCTACTGCATGTCTTCTCCTATCTTACCTCAGCATCTCAATAATTATCCTTCTCCAATTAAATAGCATTTAAAAACGATCTGAAGGACTAACTTTGGAACCTTCTTAACACCACAAGTAAATGATAGCAATGAAGCAGCACAGAAATTTAACCAATGATGTGGGATCTGTCATGGTGCCTAAAAGGTAAGCAGAATGTATTTGTTTACCCTGCGCTGTATCATGAGCTCGGCGCATGTTTTTGCTTCTTGAAGGTCTGTTGGACCATCAGGGGGGGCCTTGGTTCATGTGGGGGGCCAACATCCAGGATGATGGCGACAGCTTCCTAAAAAGTGTCAGGCAATACAGATCTATCAGTGGAATGAGCAGTGGGCAGAGGTGACTGATCGAAGCTTTTATTAATCTTGATTCGACCCAGCGAAGGTGCACGGTTGGGAACGACGCGAACAACGGTAAGACGTTAAAACTGAAGTGCGGTTTATTACGCACAGCTCGAGAATTATCGCACCGCAGTTCACATAGCCGTGGCAGCCAATCTAACCACCATTACCCCAGCCTTACTGCAATCGCGACAAAAGCGGAACCGCGGCAGCAACTAAAACCACTAAAACTTCAAACAACTGTCGTTAACCACCTGTCCCACAACCAGGCATTGACGATGACACAGAGAGATCACGTGTTAACTGTATCAGAACCATCAGAACTGCCGCCGATTCCAACTGCCTTCGGCAAATGAGTCGCTTCCAAACCTGCTGACGCTCAGGGCGCAGTTTTTGTTACCGCGAGCACGGTTTGCGCGGCCATTTTTAAAGGCAAGCATGGCGTGTTTGTCAACAAGAACGCGCGCTGAAGCGCGCGCCGGTTCTTTTCACGAGGTAAACAGCAGTACAGAAGAAAGAACAGTATGCATACGACTTCTAACTGTGCTGTGTTCTTGCGAACGATAGCCCTGTTATGTTGTTTAATGCAGAATCAGCAACTCAACAGCGAGCAAAATTAAAACAATTCGACATCTATTGCCTTCTCACCTTATTTGCCGCCATTGCGCCAGTTTTTCATAGAAATAGAGAGATAACTAACCAACTCTTTCCTTGACAGCTTCTTTTTTAGTCTTTTTGTGGCAAAATGTCGTAAGACAAAAGTCATAACACAGTTTATTTACAACGGTTAATATAATAAGGGGAAAAGAAACAAAATAATTGCAAAACAAAACTATTTCTTTGAGCGGAGTAGATGGCAGCATCTACTACACTGTATCAGCCCGAATACAATTATGGCTCGTTTATTCAGTTCCAGCCAATCATGCACAAGCTGCGCAAGCCATACACGAGCGATCAAATGAATGGGACGGTAAATAATCGCGCTAAGAGCAGTCACAGCAACGTTGAGCAGCTGCGAAAGCATTACCGAAGCTTAGCACGCGTTAAACGTTACATTATGTTGCCCAACGCAAGTGTTTCCATAAGTCCACGCGATACTTTACGTGCCGTGTGCAATAAACCGGTGTGGCACGCGCGGGACGCGGGGGGCGGTGCCAGTTCTCGTTGCGCTCGTTGATCCTTGAGCATCACCGGTTTCGCTCTCCCGCCCACCGTCTTGGTAAGCGCCATGCAAGATGTTGCGCTGTGTGTGTTTTCGTGCACGTTACGCTTGTTTTCACCGTAGTATTTCGCGTGCCTTTCTTAATTCTCTCCAAGCAGAAAAACGTATCATTTTACTCGTTTCACGGCCGGAGCGATCGCACTTTAATTTGCACTCGATCCCACATTCTTTCTGCTATTTGTTCCTTTAATTGTGTAATTGTCGGCGTTTTCTACCGCTGTACGTATTTCAAGGTTTTGTCTTTTTTCCCTCAACTTTTCCATCACGGAATAAATATGTGAAAATTGATATCATGATGTATAATCATTTAATTGTGTACGCCAATTGTTAATCAGCCAACTGTAATACCGGTGTGTCACACGTACGCACGGTGCTTTGATAATCGCGACTAAGCCCGGTTGGGATCAAAATTTAATCATTGGCTCCTTCGGCAACTTGCGCAAAGGAAGCCACCACGATTGCAAGAAATTCGATCAAGATCAGGCCCAATCGCGATCGAAAATGACAGTGTGATACCATGCAGTGTAAAACGAGAAACCGTGCGTCTCTTTGACGCACGGAACGATGTAACCTAAGTATACCTCACGAATCGTGCGTGCGGCAGCACGGAGCGCGATCTACACATATATGCGCTTGCGAAGTACCGTGGCTGTAAAGAAGCGGCATCGCGTTTATTGCCGCAATTGCGAGTGATGCACCAACCGCTTCAGCGCACTGCATAGTGTTTCGTTATCGTCACATAACGACCGCGCTGTTTACGCGTGCGCGCAATTTCGACCGGCATGACGTGGCTGCTTCGTACGTTTCCATGCATGCTGCAACTGAATGAGTCATTATATACAGCCCTGCATGTCGGTCATATCAGCTGGTGGCGGAACTTATTCTCCCTATGAATGCTACTATATATATGACACGAAAATTCAGCAGGAACTATATACAAGCCGTACAGCCGAGGTCGTCAAACAAATTGTGCTGGGTGCACACATAGTTTTTGGAATTGTGTGCTTGAACATTATAAGGTGACACCATGAACTTCACGTGAATGTCGCTCAAGCTGACTCATGCATCCAAATGAAGTTAATGCGTAAAGTAGCTTGTAATTTTTAAGATGTTCAAAATTTGCATTAAATCGAGCAAGCGGTATATTTAACCATAAACACATAAAGTGCCTTTTGATTCAACGATTATTCAGGGCAGAAACAACGCAATTAAATTTTGCTGATATGCCTTGTGTAAGGATAAGTGCTGGGCAAGGTGTTGTCGTACATGCATGTGTGATCAACTAAGATGAAAACCATGCGAACTACGTGCTCATACATGAGACATGAAATATGTGATGTTTTTAGACGTGCCAGAATTTACCTTGTGCCTCATACCACAGTGAACAAAAGTCAGTAGTGTACCTATAGGTGCACCGCCCAAGTGATATACAAGGTACTGGTGATGAGTGAAAAGGTATATGTAGATTAAGACAGAGTATCAACAAGAAGCAGGGGAACACAAATATAAGCCAGTTGCAGTTCAGGATGGTCATTCACCCCATCATTACGGCAGATAAAATTGTTTCCCACTATTCAACAATTGACCAAAATGGTGACACAACCCTAGACGAAAGGAGTTCAGGACAGGAAAGAACATAACTTGCAACTACATTTACTTGAAGAAGACAAATCCACTTTTATAGGAGAGGGCCAGGTGGGCAGGTACATTGGCACAGAATAACCTAACAAAGAATATGCACATGTTTATTCAATCATGCTCTAAAAAAATTGGAGTTCCGCTCTGTCAGGGTCACTGGCACAAGCATCACATTGATGAAGTAGGCTGCCACTAATTCTTGTGCCAAGAAGCTTTTGCTTTTTATAGCATGCAAATATATTAGAAAGATCTGGCCCACACTTGCAGGAGTCAGTGGCCCTCTTTCATGCGCCACTTTTTCATGTCCTAAACTTCTTCCACTTTGGTTTGTGTCTTAATCATTTTGATGAAGCATAAACCAACTAGCCCAACATCTCTTCATCTGTCACAATTCCTGGCCAGCGTAAAACTCTGAACTGTGAGGTAAAGTTTTAAAGCATTGCAATGGCTTCTTTCCAGAAGCCAATTTGTTTCGGGCATTAGTAAGAGCCATATCGTGCAATGGCAAGCAGCTGCATGTCAAGAGACAGTACGATTGTATGCACACTGCTAAATAATGACAAGCTATAAGTTAGCACAGACAAAACGTAGTGCATTTTTTATATCTGTACTTCACCTGTGAATTGGTTTGTTCCTCATTCTCAACAACAATATGTTTTATTCGCATTGTGTCAGAGTCCTCTTCTGCTTTGATCACAATGGGCATGAAAAAATAGAGGACACTTAGATGGCATGTACGCCTCCCTGTGCTTTATTTAGATCATTCGCCTTTAGAAACAAATCTAATGCCACTTTTTTAATGCTAGGCCATTGTAAATGGGGGGGAGGCATGTAGACGTTGCTGAGTTTGCAGCAATGATCCTCTTAAGAAGTGTGCGCCGTGCTGGTTTGCAATTTCTTATCAGTTTGACACAGGGTTTTAAGACTCCTCCTTTTGTCTAGGGCACAATCTGTGCCGTTTTGTCTGAATGCATATCTGCTTTGTGATAAAATATATTGCCATGTGAGAGCTGAGTGTTTATGCAACACGGGTGGTCTTGTTTTCCAGGACAAGTCACTTTTGCTTCAGCAGTATCTGTTGATCGTTCAGTAGTCATTGTTTCTGATAGCGTGATGTGGGAGTTCTTTGTCTTCCAGAGCAAGTAGCTTCTACTTCAATTATCTCTGTAAGTAAACTTGCTGATCCTCGAGTTTAGTCATTGTTTAGGCTTGGTGATAGTGCAGTGCAAATAATTCTTTTTCTTAGTGCATTTATGAGAACTTGTTGCGGGTCTTATATACGGTTTGTGTTTCTTTGATGGCCACTTGACAGGTTACTGTGTCATTTATGTAATTAGGACATCTCTGTTTCAGCTTTCTTTCCAGTGCAGCAAGGAGTGGATCTTGGGTGCTGTATGAACATGGCCCAACAAAAAGTCCCTGAAGTCCTACAGACGGTGTTTAGGTGAGCACGTCTGCTAGAACAGTAATATGTTGTAATAATCGCAATTCTAGTATATTTTGAAAAGGTGCACACATTAGCATGCAGCAGTGAATGCATACTGTGCATGAAAACCAGGGGTTGTTGAATTAGGTGAAAAGGTAGGCCTTGAAACTTTCACAGAAAATTTAACCTGTGCGGGTATGTAGCACTTAATTATATTGTGGCTGTAATGACAAGTGCATTATGATAGTTCTTACTTGTTTCAAAGCATTAGGTATTTGTTGTGATTTTCATGACTGCTGATTTTCTTATTTTGACCTGAAAGTGCACATCATAGCTTGCATAGCTTAACTCAGTGTAGCAATACGTATTGTGAAGATGTTTTAGCACATCCCGAAAGTGCACACCACAGCTTGCACGGTTTGACTTTGTGTTTTAATACGTATTTGTGCAAATTCTTTAGTTAGATCGAGTTAGTCACTTCCACCTGAAATGTATGACCATGCAACATTTTTGATGTTGCTGGGGTAAAAGTGGACCATTGCGACGAGTGCAGCAGTTCCAAAAGGCAAAACTGTCATAGTTACCCACAAGTGCACTGACCTTGAGAAGCTTTGCAACAGCAATAAGTGCATAGTCAGCCTCGTTAGTTTTCAAAACCTCAATAATTCTTATTTCATGAACGAAAGTGGCCAATATATACCTAATCTGTTAAATATTGAGTACAGTCAATCAAGTCTGAGGTGCTACGAGCGCTGCGTAACACAAGTGAAGCCTTAATACATTGACAGTATTGTGTAACACTCCTTTGTTATTGACAGTGGTGCATTTCTTTAAAGCTAACAGGATGCGCTTTATGTTACCATTGTGAAAATTGTGAAAAGCTGTTATTCTGAAAATATCTGTGTACAGTTGAATGCCGCTACAACAAATGCTTTTACTGCGAAGTAGCCTGTACAACGAAGCATGTCATGTGGCTGGCCTTTCGTATGTATTTTGAACTCCACTACGGCGAAGACCAGTACAGCGAATTTACCTGTTTAATGAAGCAATACATACATTCCTAACTGCCGAATTATTTTATAACGAACATATTTAGGTGCACACGTAGTGTGCAGAAGCCAAAAGAAACAGAATAATGGGGCTGCAGGGTCATTTTGTGCTAACTTGTAAGAACTGCAAAAATAGCAAAAATAAAAAAGGACTAATAAAAATGGGTGAATAAGGTTGGCAAAATCCTACCTGTTCTGTGGTGTACTGTTGTGGTTTACAACCATAAAGTCATACTGCTGTGACTGTGCATAAGAAAATTGCGTGACTTTTTTTTAGTCAAGTGCCGTTTCAAGCTGCTGTGAATAAAAATATTTCTTGTCAGTATGCTTATCTGCTTGTTGGGGTCATTAAAATGTGCTATGCATATAACGAAGTCATGTGTATAACGAAGAATTATCATGGTCCCACTCGCATTTTAGTGTACTGGGGCACCCACTCATCTAGACACTTTTCAGCATTGTCACGCATTCTTTCTCCTCTCTTGCCCAGCCTTGTGGACCAGAAGAAGACTGAGCTGATTGACCTTCTGCGTGAGGCAGTCGCCATCAAAAGTGTCTCCGGTTGGCCTGAAGCACGAAATGAAGTTGTGCGCATGATCAACTGGATGAAAGAGGTGCGAGTACTGTAGCCAGGATTGGAGGCAGTGCCTGTTTTTCATATTGACTTGCGATATGTGGTCGCAGGATTCTTGACATTTTTTCACATAGCTTACATCAAATCCCTAGGCAGTGTTTACATCAATTGTTTTCCTAAACTTCACAGTTCTTTTACGGACAACGGTAGTGCTCTTGCAGAACAGGTGCTCTCAATTTCCAAGGTTAAGAATCTTATCTCATTGTTGCATTAGAAAACTTTCACAGTCCTTCTGTGAAAAATCTAGCTCCTTAAAATAGAGTGAAGGCCATTTAGATAATCTTTTTGATCTACTGCATTGATTTTAAAACACAGTTGTGTTGGGGGGCACCCTTTGGGCTTCACCCCAAAACAGTAAGTTAACACATCCCTGTCTGTCCTGTTATCCCTGTTGTTCTTTTTTTTTTTCTTTCTTCATGCCTTGAAGGTTTCTAGTAACCCTCTGGCTCTTTCTCTGTCCTACCCAAACATGCACACTGTTACAGTGCAGTCCACTTATAAGGGTATCCAAGTGCCAAGAAAATGCCATTGTTATAACCGATGATTGTTACAAGCGGGTTGAGAAAAAAAAAGACAGAGAAACCAAAACATTCTATTTGCATGCAAGTAAGGTCATGCAACTATGTACTTATTTGCAGGAAAGCCACAGTGTGTCAGCTTTGATTGCTTCACTTGAAGCAGGCACACATCTTTCTCAGGAGCATCTAGGTACTCCATGTAGCTCAGCGGGAGGTCCTTCATGAAAACGAAGTCCCGGAGGGACTGTATCATCCGTTGGGCCTACTGTGATGACCTGGGTAGGCTTCTCAACCGCGTCGTCGGAGTCGTCGCTCTCACCACTGTCTGCAGCACGTGTATGCACAATGATCGCCTCATCTCTGAGGCACTTGGGCGTTTCCACAACATCGTCTGCATGAAGAAAGTTGTCCAGACTTTACGCATCTTCGTTAAGTGCCGACCACAACTCCGGCACGCCTTCGTCGTCGGGCGCTTCACAGGCCTCTCGTCGCATCGCTTCCTTCTCGCCTACTCCTTCCTCGCGACGTCGTTGAACGAAGCCCGCACTGCCTGAAACAGTTTTGCAGCATGGAGGCGCGGATTCCACACCACGCTTTGAAGATAAATTGCACGGCCATCAGCAATGTTGTCTTCAGGTCTGGTTCCTGGTCTCCCCGTGCGGCGTTTTCCATATTCAGCAAAAGCCTGTCCAGGGCACGATCGTGATGCCGTCGGCACGCAGAGCCATTTTCGGCGTGCGCTCTAGCTGGATTCAGTCGCTATATCCGATATCTCAGCACTGGAGCACCATAATAAGCAGTTTGTTTTACCATAGAAAGCCCACAAAAGCGAACGGTGCCATCGCTGTTCATCGTTATATCCGCTATATTGTTATAAACGGTACCGTTATAAGTGGACGCGACTGTACTCGTATATCATGTAGGCATATGCTCATACCTTGCACTTGGCTCATTGCTTTGCTACATTTCTTATAAATGTCACCAATAATACTTCTGAATATTCTTCTTTCCCCTTGTTTCTTTGCAGAGCGTTTCCTAAATTTTCCCACTGGTCCCCTCACTGCTCCACTCTATCCAGTGAATTTGAAGCAGTAAAACATGTCCTATGCTCAGAGCTGTGACCATCTTCTTTGCAGAAACTCGAGAAGGAGGGTGCCACGTGTGAGCTTAAGGAGCTTGGTGAGCAGACATTGGCTGATGGAACCAAGCTCAAGCTGCCTCCTGTGATGCTTGGCCACCTGGGCTCTGATCCTGCCAAGAAGACCCTCCTTGTCTATGGGCATCTTGACGTACAGCCTGCATTACTGGTACATCCATTCTTCTCTCATGTTTGATATATTGAACAGTGATTCGCTAATGCTCAAAAATACTTAAAGGGGCCCTGCGACACAAATTTAGCGTGTCGTTTTCATCGCTTCTTCTCGAACTGTGGAATGCACCGATATCGTTGTGCGAGTGGCAACGCCAAAAGCAATGCTGTTATTTTATTTCTACGGAGAAACCACACTGTTTTCGGACTGAAGCGACATACAGCGGCTATTTTTGTGATCGAAAGTGACGCTTCACCACGTGGGAGTGACGACATAGGTCGTGCGTTTTGACTGGTTCGATGCGACAAGTCGCGTGTAATATTCATACCGTCCCAGATAGACCACACTATTGTGCGCTAAAAATGATAGAATCTCTCTCTATACTTCCTCAGATACACAAAATGATTTCTGTTTCTAAATATGAAAATGTGAAAACAATTGCAAAACGACGCTAGGCGCGCTGCACAACGACCACCATGAGGCGAGTCGTCCGGTACGTCTCTGTAAGAGGCGCGCGGTGATTGGAAGCAGCCTTTGACGTCATTGGGAGAGTGTAATGCGAAAAACGTTTTTTCTCGTCGTCTGCTGGGGTCTTGAAGTTTGACTGCTTATAACTTCCGTTACCGTGTACCGATTTCGATAATTCTTTTTGAGTTCAACTCGGTATTCGGCACCACACGAATTCCAGTGCTGCAGAATGCAGACGAAAAAGCATCGCAGGGCCCCTTTAAGGTGGAACACTGGTCTTAGAAATGAAAAATCACGGAAAAAAAATCAATATTCTGAATGTAGTATTTTTGTAACATACAGGTATTGACACAACTGCTGACCAAGTTTCTTACATCTTGGATTGATAATTCAGCCCCAACGGCAATTTATATCACCAAGACAAGCGATATTTTGATAAAGAAAAGGCACAAAAAATGAGATCTTTTAAAGACATGCTGCTTCTGAATGACGTATGCTACAGCAGGGGGGCATGCATGTTAAGTCCCTGGTAGCTACTAATCATCTAGCAAAAATATTTCAATATCTTCTGTTATATGTGGTGTGGCTCAAAATGAGCTTTATCTCTTCTCTTGCATTTTCTCTAAACAGGCTTTTACACGCCCTGCTTGTTTGGTGCAGCAATTTCTTAATATCTAGGATAGCTACAGCTGTAACATTTCTTGCTTTATGAAGCTACATACATAAAGCCTAAACTGCTGCAAGCAGATTCTTTCTTTTCTTCTTCTATAATTTTCCAACGTGCCTTTGTTCTTGATCGTTAGTATCTGTACCGTAAACGCTGAATTTAAACAGGCTGCTAATTGCTAATTGATGTTAGGTTTGAAAACTGCTTGCAGCATTTCAATCCTTATTCATTCGGCTTTTACACTCATGCATTAAGCAGAACTTTCTGCCACATTTATTGTTATCTATTGTCTCACCAAACAATAGTAATTAACATTTAATTATCTCAATAATTATTTTATTCCAAGAAAAATATTGCTGCACTTATGAAATCAGCAGAAAAAAAACAAACAAACATATATTTGTGCTTTTAAATTGAATCTGCTCAGAAAATAAACAAGATAACTCCAGGTACCATGTCCCCCTTAATATCGAGTCATAGTACCCTATTTTATTCAGTATTTGAATCAATTAGTTGCTATTCGTAAATCCAAATATCTGCCTAACATTTTGCAAATATTTCCGAATGCCAATCGCACCTAGATACTAAATAGAAACCAGTGGGCATTCTTACCTGTGGGCATAGCATTGGCATAAGACATGAGCTTATTTCATGCAGCAGGATGTGTAGCTATGGCAGCCAGGCTTTACCGACTGTATACAATGATAATTTCTACTATGTGCACTTTCTGCGCGTGTGGAGAATTTCCATATCTGGTTTTGATGCTCCATTTATGCTTTTAATGCTAAAATTGTGAATACTATAGTCATATAACAACTTAAGAAGTCCGCATCATTTCCTTCTCAAAGGCTGATGCACACAAGCCTGCACCAAAAGAGCGCACTCCGGACAGACGTTATGAGCCGGACAGCGGTGACCCCACCGTCAGAGAACATTGCCGCGGTTATGAGCAGGACTATTTCTTCAGACGTGGAAGTAATCGGTTGCCGCGCTTCGGTTGTGTGGGCGGGGCTCTCCAGACTTAAGTTGTGTCCAACTATAGGATGTAAACATCATTTCATAATAGTTTGAAGGACGACTGTTAAATATTTGAAAACATTTTGAAAAGTATTTGGTATTTGATTGAATTATGTCTATTTCTGGCATTATTAAATTTTTATTTCATTCAGTCTCAAAAATTACCATTTTATTGCCGTCCGCCTCGGTGGAACAGTGGCTACGGTGCTCGGCTGCTGACCCGAAGGTCGCGGGTTCGATCCCGGCCGCGGCGGTCGCATTTCGATGGAGGCGAAATGGTAGAGGCCCGTGTACTGTGCGATGTCAGTGCACGTTAAAGAACACCAGATGGTCGAAATTTCCGGAGCCCTCCACTACGGCGTCTCTCATAATCATATGGTGGTTTTGGGACGTAAAACCCCAGATATTATTACCATTTTATTGCCCATGAGATAGTGGCATACATCATGGAGGACTTAATACATTAGCCTGTATCCTATATCAGTAAGCTTTCAATAGTTACCAACTCTATGCAATGAAGTTACTAGCATCTGCAACACCTTGCAGGAGGATGGCTGGGACTCTGACCCTTTTGTGTTGACGGAGAGAAATGGCAAGCTGTATGGACGAGGTGCTTCAGACGACAAGGGTCCAGTGCTGGGCTGGTTGCACGCCATTCGTGCATACAAGGCAGCTGGCGTTGATATCCCGGTCAACCTGAAGGTGTGCACTCAACCTCCATAGTGAATTACTACTCAAGCATTCGTGGACGCATTATTGAATGTATGTTTTCCACAGCTGAAATTTGGCTTAAGAGGTGTTGCGTATGTTTTTTCTTATTTTCCTAACCTAGTACATATCGTGCAGTTATTCACTCGCTGTGGAAAATGGCTACGCAAAATGCACAAGTGTGAAGAGGCGAGAATATTTTTTTTCCTTAGGTTTAGGGACCTCAGGTGGACAAAATGCATCATGATCATGTCGTCTTGGCACATAACACCTCGGACCAGCTAAACTTTTGTATTGTGCAGTCATTTTTGCTTCTTAGAAACAATTTGCCAGCTTTAACTTCACATGAATGACGTCTGTGGAAAGAACATTTTTTTAGTCTTCTATTCCTTTGCAGCTATGTTCCGATAGGTCAACGATGGTACAGCACTTATAAATGCATAATGAACCCTATCCTATCAACAATTATTAGCAGTGTCCCATATGGGCACTATGGCTCATACCCGGCTATGAATTCCAGCATTTTGTATCTTGGTCTTGTCATGGATGATTTGCAGTTTGTTTTCGAGGGCATGGAGGAATCTGGCTCGCTTGGGCTGGATGAGCTCCTGTACAGCCTCAAGGACACAGATTTCTTCAAGAAAGTGGACTACGTCTGCATTTCTGACAACTACTGGCTTGGAAAGGACAAACCGTGCCTCACCTATGGACTCAGGTAAATTGAATAATAATATAACAACTAGGGGGGGGCCCTTTTGGTAGTTAGTATTTCGTGATCTTCTTGATTTTGCAAGTGGTTTCGCACGTTCAGCACACCGTCTTCAAATAAGCCATATTTGGCAATTCAAGTTGACTTTATGCCAAAGGTCACTTAATAGTGGTACAGGCTCCTGCATTCTTTGGGTGAACATGGCACAGCGTGGCAGCGCTTCGTGGAGCGCCATTGCATACGCCGCAGCTGCGCATTGAAGCAAAGCGGCGCAGGTGCAATGGGGTGCTTGGTGTAGTATGCTACCACGCTAGAGCACGCCGCTCCTGCCCTGCTGTAAAATACGGCAAGAGCGGCGCGTTGTAGTGCACCTGCGCCACTTAGGTTCAATGCGCTGCTGCGACGGATGCACCTGTGCTGCGCAGAGCGCTGCCACGCTGTGTCGTGTTCACCTGAAGAGTGGTCAAGCCTGTACAATTAAGCTAATGCTAGGGGTGTGCGAATATTCGAAATTTCGAATATTTTTCAAATAGTGTTTGCTATTCGATTCGATTTGTACTGAAATTTTACTATTCGAACTATTCGAACTTCCAAAGGCAAATACAGTCAACGTCCGAATGGAAATGACCCCCTCAGATTTTCTATGTGCTTCACCTCCTCACACTCTCTTACTGCAGCAAAGCTGCCTTTCAGGCTCCGCTATGGTCGAACTTACCAAAGACAAATACGTTCAATGTCCAATTGGAAGTAGCCCCTTCAGATTTTCAATATGCTTCACCTCATCACACTCGCATTGCGGCAAAGCTGCATTTCAGGCTCCGCTACGGTCGAACTTCCTAAAGACAAACACAGTCAAGTCCGATTAGAAGTGGTCCCTTCAGATTTTCAATATGCTTCACGGCACAGCTGCCTTTTAGGATCCGCTACGGTCGCGAATGTTTTGACTCAAGAAAACGCTGATTCCATCCATGGGGATGATAGATGTGGCAGAGGTGGGGGGCTCGATTAATGCTGTTTTGGACCTGAAATTCGGATAGGAAGTCCAAAACATAATCATATCCATGATATGATTATGAGACGATAGGAAGTCCGAAACATCGGACGCCGAAGATTTTTAGCATCCAAAATTTCAGATGTTTTTATATATTGACGTCTACGAGGCAGATTTGGAACTCTGGACTTGAAGGGAGCACACCCTTGTCTGCTACATAAGTTGGGCTTCCAAATAAGTTGAAAGAGGAGGAGAGGCTGAGGAAATAGCATCTTTGGCTTTCATGTGTGAAGTGTTGTCAGCAACATTTTGGTTGCACCAAATCATGTACATAAATACAATTCGGCCTCTGTATTGCCTCATTCTTGATAAGACTACTATGAAACACCACCCTTCCAGCACTTAATCAACTTAGCGAAAAGAAACGCTTTCATGTTGCTATCTCACAAGAATATGCTTAGGAATCCTCTCCAATCTTTTTTTCTGCAATTTCGCTTCGAAGTATTGAAAGAATATTCCAGAAATATTCGAAAAATATTCGATTCGATTCGCACTCACACTTCAATATTCGAATTTTCTTCGCACCCAAAATTTTGCAATTTGCACAGCTCTAGAATACAGTGAAACATTCCAAGTAGAGTGTCTTAGAAAAAAGGACCTTTCATCATTCTTGTGATTGCACATTACAGTGGCATTGCAGGGAGTGAAGAAGCAATAAGTCTATTCCTGGTAAACTATTTTGGAGAATGAGAAAGGTGAAGCTAAGGTCTAGTTGGTTTGACATTTTTGTGCCGAGAACAAGTAAGGCACTTTTCCTTACTACTGCACATATGACCGACAAAGAACTTCTTCTGAGCGTCAGAGCAATGAAGTGTATGTTACAGTAAAAGTGACACTTGTATTTAGTATATAGGTAATATATTTGCACATTTAAAGAAGGTCTTGCTCGTAGGCACTGTGTGTTGCTAGATTCCTCATTCTAGCTGTTTCATCTGGCCTCATTTCAGTTAAGCTTGTCAAACTACTTGGGAATTTTCAAGGAGCACTGACATTAAATTTCAAAGTGGAGATGTGTCCTTCATTCGATTGTTTGGTATGCATAGATCGTCTTGGCCAAATTTGAATGCCGTCCGTCGCGTGGAAGTTATTTTATTTCGAGGGCAAACAGCGTATGAACGCTCAACGGAAAACTGAATGCCCTGCGACATCGACACTAGTGCAACGTGTGATAGAATCACACTTGTGACGTACGCTAGTGATACGCTAGTAACAATGATGTCGACGGACTGAGTGTGTTTATTACGCCCGGCGATGGTCTCAGTAGTGGCTCTCCTTGCTGTGTTGATCTGTGCGTGCGGTACATCGTGTCGAATCGACTGATTTGTCGTGTGCGAGCGTGAGTGCAATCATTCGGAGCGACACAGTACGTGCCAGGATGTCGGGGAGCCGCTGCGTAGTGCGAACCTGCCTGTCGAGGCGCGGAAAAAGCGGAAGGTGCGTGTCCTTTCATGCATTTCCAAGCCTCGAACCTCAACGCAGCCAGTGGGTCGCTTGTCGATGTTGACCGCGACGACAGCGAGGACGACGATGTTGACGACAAAGACATGGCTGCATGTGTGCTCCTAGCAGACGAAATGTCAGCGATGTCAGCTGGACGTGACGTCACCTTTTTTTGTGGCAGCGGGATCAGCTGGGGAGCAGCCCCGACGTGGCCGCGAGGTAGCGCTACCAGCACTACAATTTGGCGGGTTTTCCTCCCGTTTTGAATCGCGTTCGATACCGGATATATTAATCAACATTACTGGTACTTATTCGTCCCTCCGCTGCATTTTGAGTCGAGAATCGTTACTTGGGGGGTCGATAGCTACTCGCGGATGCAAAAAAATCCACATGCATAAATTTGATGTCAGTGCTCCTTTCACTTGCATGTAGTGTGCAATGAATTGCCCCAGTCTTAATGCAGCATCCATATTTGTTGTTTCTCCATTTCAGGGGCCTGTGCTACTTTGCTGTTGAAGTTGAGTGTGCCAGCAAGGATCTCCACTCAGGCGTGTTCGGAGGCTCTGTGTGAGTGCTTTTAAGTGCGTAGCACTTTAGGGGGCCGGGCTGTCGTGTGCCGTCGTATCCTGCCATCGTTGCTTGGCGTAACGCAGGCAAAACCACATATAGCATAGCCAGCTGTAGCATACTGAGTACGCGCTTGCACCAAAGAGAAGTCTTCTTCCTCTTGTTCTTCGAGTGCCTTGATGATGATATCAAATGCGGACATTACTACTATGGCTAGGGAAACACAACAACACAAACCACATATAAAAATTGAAAGAGGAAGCAAGTGAGAAATAGAAAGAGAGAGAGAATGAAAGGAAAAATAGGAAGGAAAACAGAAATAAAGAGAAAAAACACAGGAATAACTGGAAAAGAGAACAAGAAAAAAAGAGAGGAGGAAACAAAGAGAAAACCAAAGAGATACAAAAAGGGCTGCCTATCTTCGCACTTCCTTCAGGCTTGGCACCACTCGGGTGAAGCTGCCTTAATTTTTCGGGGTTGACAGCATTCAACAGTACTTTTTACTTGGGACCACAATATAATGAATGACTTTTTTTAATGATTCAGAAATAAAAACATACAATATTATTGATTACAATGTGAAATGATGCTGCGAAATCATGATAAAAAGCCAGTTCCACAATTAATTTGGAAATTGTTCTTCTTTTTTTTTTTTACTGAAGTTTCTTTGTGTTCTCAATGCCATTGGAGAAATTTGAATGCTGCTATCAAGCAAACGTTATAGTAGTATGG
Organism: Rhipicephalus appendiculatus; assembly: GCA_030522465.1. NCBI lineage: Eukaryota > Metazoa > Arthropoda > Arachnida > Ixodida > Ixodidae > Rhipicephalus > Rhipicephalus appendiculatus. Next base: position 930,488 of record JALIZH010032971.1, read on the forward strand.
TTATTTTCTCCCACCTTGCACAGTCTTCTTTTTTTTTTTTTTACGTTATAAAGTCTTCGTTTTATCTCTCCACAGTATGAGAGAACATTTTCAAAGAAGGTATAACACAGAAAACGAAGCTGTGCAGTAGCCAAGTGTGGCACATGAAAGGTCACCTGCAGTTCCACGTAGGAAAATAAGACAAAGTGCATTTCATTTAGGCTGTTCAGGGTTCTGAGCAATATTAATTTTGTGCCGCTTCTTCTGGAATGCTTAGCAAAGAAGTGTTCCCTCAAACAAACTCAGTATTCTGGCCTAGGGCTTTGTGCAGTTGCTTTGCCATTTTTATTTCTTATGACCTGTTGTAAATCTACACTGTCTCAGATGAAAGAAGCAAGGTTCACAAAAAGTGTATGTAAGTATACACTGTGTATATACCATGTGCTCAAGGTTGTGCCAAATTTATTACGTTGTTTCCTTTCATGTTTTCAAAGATTTTACAATAGAAGCACTGTCAGTGTCAATACTTGCCTTAATCCAGCTTTGAAGAAAATAAACTTAAACTAGTGCTCCTTGATGCTGGTGACTGATTATTCAGAATGTTTATATAATGTCTTTTCACGGATGTCGCACTTGCATATTAGTGTTGCACAATGTAGCAGAGCATTACAGAGGATCAACGCTAGGGGCACCACGCATATTAAAAATCCAAACGAAAACTGGTGACGGTCCAGCAACACTAAAGTAACAAGCTGAAATGTTACGACTTACGATACGACACTGAAAGTGACATGGTTGTAGAGGTTATTAAGTTCTGCAGTGTAATGAGTTCAGTGCATGCTTTACAATTTACATATCCAATATGTGCCTGTGTGCTCATAGGTGCAGTGTGGGAACCTGGTGGTGAGACTATTTTCATTACCCACTACCACTTGCATTCTTTGAGTGACCTATGCTTGGCATTCAATCATGTCAGGCACACTTCGCCTGTACAGGTGTTTGACACTTCTTGAGTAGGCAGTTGTCTTACTTTCGTAGATACGAAGCCATGGCTGACCTGACGCACTTGATGAGCCAGCTGGCCGACCGCACTGGCAAGATTCTGATCCCAGGAATCATGGACGATGTTGCCCCTCTCACCGATAAGGAGCGTAAGCTCTACAAGAGCATCGACTTTGACATGGTATGAACAGCGAGAGGCATGGAATACCGCATTTACACAATTGTAAATCGACTCAAATGTACGTCGTTCACCCCAAATAGCACGAAAATAAAAAAAAGAGCACATTAGTGCATTTAATAAAGGAAATTTATTTACGTAGCTGCTGGACTAATAATAATAACTGTGAAGGTTTAACGTCTCAAAACCATGATATGATTATGAGAAATGCTGTAGTGGATGGCTCCAGAAATTTCGACCACCTGGGGTTCTTTAACGTGCACCTAAATCTAAGTGCACGGGCCTCAAGCATTTTTGCCTCTAGTTGCTGGACTTGTCTCCGCGCTAACCAACTCCATAGTTCAACACCCGCCCAAAATTCGATGTGCAAAGATGGCTTCACGGCAGTGCTTTGCAGTTATGCAGGAAAGCTAGCTTTGGGGCAATGCACGAGGAATATTTTTAGAAAACTTTTCGTGAATCGTTGCTGAGAGTGCGGGTTATATGCGAAAAAAATGTGGTATATGTTACAGGTAGAACCGGAAATAAAACTTAATGTTGAAACAATGCCACAGCGTCACCAATTTATCATTTGTCCCCCAGTAAATGGCACTACTAGTTTCTGTTTTGATTGTTAATTGACCCCCCCAACTTCGGGTTTAAAATTTCATCAACCTACAATCGAGTAAATACGGTATGTGTCAACATTTCTTTACCTATTTCTTATTATTCGTTCAATAGACAGCAAGTACATCATGGAAATATGCAGGCAAAGGTCCCATAATAAAGTGCGGCAATGGGACGCTCAATTAGTAGTAAAATTGAGAAAAGTTAAAGTAAAAAGCAGCAGGAACAAAAGAAAATTCGGTGCAACTCAATGTTAAAACACATAGGTAACAAAATAATGAACACATGTTGAGAAAAATTGAATAGGTATGTATAATTATTATTTATAATTGGGTGATAAAGCTTAAGTAAGTAAATACAAAAGTGACTTTTTGAGAGGATATGGTGGACTGTTCCACAATTTTACAGCAATGATTGAGGTCATTTTCTCATTGGGTGTATTTTACACAACAGAAAATTGAAACTGTGAGCTAACCTGGGGCATTTAGAATTGGAAACCATAGAATCTGTAATTCATACGTGAGAAAGTTCTTCATTAAACTACGGAGCAATATAAAGAAATTTCTTTTTTTGCCTTCAGAGCCCTTCATATGGCTGTCCAAACCATGATGCACAAGGGCAGTGGGAAGCACTAGTACTTGTTGTCTAGTTAGTTTCGCTCAGTGTGGTAGTGCTTACGCTAGTGTGGAGAAATTTGTTTACTATAGCTTATGGCTTGGAGCTTCATCATGCCTGGATGCTGTGTTCACTGATGTTAGCACTTCAGATGACACTCTTTGAATCAGAAAGCTCGCAATTAAAGCTAAGCAGGCCATATCTTTTGTAAGCGCTCACTTCAACTCAAATGTACCAGCTGTTGAGCATTCTCATTGCATTGGCCACATTTGGAGACCTTTTGTTCGGAGATCGAATGCAGTAGAAGCTGTAGACATATTTGTGATCAGCTGTGGCAGGCTCTTATTGTCAAATGTCCTCGTTCAGGAGGAGTACCGGAAGGATATAGGTGCTTCTGGACTCCTGCACCCAACAAAGGAAGAGGTTCTTATGCACCGCTGGAGATACCCATCGCTTTCTCTTCATGGTGTGTGCATGCTTGTTTTTACCTGTGTGTAATGCTTTTATGCTGTGTTTGCAAGAGGTGCAGACTACTAATTTTTTTACACGCTTGAACCTTGTTTGAAAAATTCTTGCCTAATGACTCGAAGTTGAACTACCTAATTCTTTGGTAGCTTGTTTTGTCAAGAACCATTCAGTATATTTATATAGAAAACTGCTTTTTCGTTGCACCTTTAATTTGCCATTATTTGCACATGCACATTGTCAGTCTTTGCAAATGGAAACAAAAAGGATATAACATCAGCCAAAGTAACATCATGAAGACAACTTGTGGCAAGCAGGATAGTCAAGTCGGATCCACAAGACTGTGCGCACTGAGCTCTGAGCGTATGTACTACTAGTAAGGCAGTTTCCAAATCCTATTGCTGATGAAACTCATTAAAGTCCAATCGTGACCCAGCATATTTGATTAACTTGAACTTGGGAATTCTCACCCTGCATTCAGCCTCACTGCTCACCACCCAACATTGTCTCTATATCTATTCGTGACTTGAAAAGTTCAGAATAGGAAACATGAGTGCATTAGAAATAAAGACTAGACAAAAACAAAACCTATCAACTGAAAGGTCGCAGAGTGGCAGAGAGGAAAGACATGGAACTCTATACACATGCTGCGGGGGAGCCGGAACAAGCAGTCAGTCTTGGACACGTGTGCCCTGCCGACACGACAGATATCGGTTCAGGAGCAACAATTCCATGGCCACCATTAATGCACTGCTCTTGTTTCCCGATGAGCCCTCATTGTCTAGTTCTTATTGCTCAGTCATGGTGGGATTCCAGAATGTTCCATTGCTGCAATAGTGACCCAGCAAGCCCTTGCAGCTTATTTGTTCAAGTTAAAGATCAATTTAAAATTCAGCACATCACCAGTGGAGAAACTGCTTCTCACTGTTTTTCCTCCTGGCTGCTCGAGGGTGGAGGGGCAGTTTTCAAACATTATCGACAAGTCATGCGCAGTGAACTTCTCTGGCCATCTGAAGGTGCTCACCCTCCCCTTGCATCCTTGCCTTCTCCTTCCTTCCTGTGAACTGATGCATCTGATACCTGTCATAGGTCGGCAAACTCTACATGAGTCGACTCACTCAGACTCACTCAGACTCAGATTGAGGCGTGAGTCTGAGTCTGAGTGAGTCCGGCTGAATTATAATTAGGTGAGTCTGAGTCCGAGTGAGTCCGGCTGAGTTATATTTTGGTGAGTCGGAGTCCGAGTGAGTCCGCTTGAGGAAAATTTTGGTGAGTCTGAGTCCGAGTGAGTCAGGTTGACGAAAATATTCATGAGTCTGAGTCCGAGTGAGTCCGTTTGAGGAAAAGTTTATGAGTCTGAGTCCGAGTGAGTCTGGATGACGAAAACACCGGTGAGTCTGAGTCCGAGTGAGTTTGTTTGAAGAGAAATTTCGTGAGTCTGAGTCCGAGTGAGTCTGCTTCAGCAAAATTTTGGTGAGTCTGAGTCCGAGTGAGTCCTAAGCGAAAAATATATTTATTGAGTGAGTCTGAGTGAGCTTCATTTATTTTGCCGACCTATGGATACCACCGTAGCCTCCACTTACTGTTCACAACATTTAAGGCAGCTAGAGCAGCAGTACTCTCTGGCACGGTAAACATGAGCGTTACTTCAGGTCAGCTCAGAGTCTTATGATTGTGTGCTCCAAGCTTGGAGCACACGCAGATAAAAAAGCTTTTTTTTTTTCATCTCAAGGTTATAAGGTTTGATCACCATTATTCAATCATGGCAGCAAAAAATATGCATTGTTGTACACTTTCGAAATTCGACTTTAAGTGATCCTTGAGGACTGTTTCGCGTTGCGATTTCTGCAACGCGAGAAGTCTCAAGGATCCCTTGAGGTCGAGTTTCGAGTCGAGGAGCATTTGTGAATACGGGCCTGCGTCCGGCACTCCAAACTATGACAAGGCAATGTACAGTGCGTTCGCCAATACATCACTGACTCTCACTCTTCATGTGCAGCTGTCAGTGCTACAGTACGTGCTTACAGAAGCATCAGTCTTCTTTGAGGTTTAAGGTTTGAGGTTAAGAGGACGGTGACTGAGCGTCGGCGTCGTGTTGTGTTCGGGTGACGGCCTTTAACTTACGATTAAGACTTGGTTGTAAAACAGTACTGCTGGCTCTGATAGTTCTTGTTCCTTAATTATCCTCTCGTTTTGTCCTGCAGGTGTGGAAGGTGCCTTTTATGGAGCAGGCGAGAAGACTGTGATCCCTCGCAAGGTAGTTGGCAAGTTTTCAATCCGCATTGTACCCAACCAGGAGCCAGCCAAGGTCGAGGCCCTGGTGAAAAAGCACATTGAGAAGCTATGGAAGCAGCATGGAAGTCCCAACAAGATCAAGCAAGTTCCCACTGAATACATCTTTGTATACAGTCTGAATCACAGTTGTCTGAAGCAGGCCATTGGGCCGCTTCAGCCGCCGTTTTTTGCAAAAATGTGCAGATACGGATGCTGTAATGATACCAAGCATAGCTTGTTTTTTTTCCGTGACTATTCGCTGTCTTGCCTGGTCTATCACACGTCTCCGTCAGTGCTACAAAACACATGAAAACACGACGAACTGTTACTTCAACGCATTTCGTGTGTTCAGGACACATCATGAAATGGCTTCATTAAAAAAGCCTATAGCCTCATGAATCGACTGCTGCAAAAATTTTGGAAATCCGTCAAGCCTGAGCTGAGTTGCAGGCATTTGTCACACGCATCAAGCGCTTTCTCTTGCCTTTCGTACCAGCGAGTGAGCTGAAAGCTACATAGGGGATTGGGGGGTGGCAAGGGGCAAGAAGTTACATCTGTTTGACAGTGCGCATTATGACCTTGAGCACTTTACTTAGAAAGCTTACCTTTAGTGTGATCGCGAGTGAACATGCGGGCACATTGTGGCATCTTGTGGCGGCCACGGTAACTATGCAGCTCACGATTCTCAAATCGGCCAATGGCCGTGGACATTGTGTTTATATCGTGATCATTTAGGTTTATGGCATCATTTGTTGAGAATAGCGAGAAATGTCTCGCTGACTTTGAGAATTGTAAATTCCAGGCTGCGTGCTGCGCTATAATGCTTGGCTCACATGTTCTCAGGAGACTCAACTACTGATCGGCAGCATTTTCTGACCTGTGCTGAAAAACTGTTGTAGAGGGCCTCTTTAAGGGACCCCTCATGTTGTCATGCTTAATCTGTAAGCCTCCACTGCTGCTTCTCTTGTAGTATAAACATAGCTTTGAGACAGGAAACACAATTGCTTACTTCTGCTCAGTGTGATGGTACTCCATGCAGTGTCCACATGGCTAGCGGTGGCCGGTGGTGGATCAGCGACCCTTTCTCGCCCAACTTTGAGGCCGGCAAGGCAGCCACTAAGCACGGTGAGCATCTTTTGTTCAACCGCCTTTTGACTCCGTAACACCTGCATGTCCTGTCATGTCTTCTCCCATATCACACAGCATCTGCTCTCGGCATTTTCAACCATGTCACTTTGCAGTTCTTTAATCTTGTGGTTCATCCTGATATTATAGGAGCATCAAACACCTCCAAGTATTTTCGCTGACGTATGTTCTTATGTTTTAAAAGTGTCTTGCATCATAGTTTTGGGATGTTAAACCCCAACAATTATTATATTAAGTGTTTTGCAGCATTTGCAGCCTTCACTTAACGTTATTTTCATAGTTTCTAGGCTTGTGCGAATATTCGAATGCTTCGAATATTCGAACGATTATTGCAGTATTCGAATTCGCTTCGATTCGAATTTAAATTATTGAAAATTTCGAAGTATTCGAAACGAACGAATAGATGCATATTAGTCCGCATGTAACCCCCTGTAAAGGTGGTTTCACTGCAATATAGGGGTGCTAAGCCGTGAAAGCACCTATCCAAGAGTACTATATTAGTCCGCATGTAACGTCTTGTAAAGGTGGTTTCACTGCAGTGAAGTGGTGCTAAGCCGTGAAAACACTTATCCAGGGGAAATCCGAACTGCCGCAAAGCCCCTTCACGGTTCAATGAAGATATTACCCTCACATCGATTCATCTTTTAAGTTTAAAAGCTTGTTATACCAGCTTATATGCTCTAACTATAGTAAATTTTAAAACGTAACATATTTTACAGATTATCACTTGCATTCTACTGAAAGTCAGATTCTGCTACCATTCAAAGTTGTTTCTACTTTCTTTGTAGCAAAAAAAAATGGCATTTGCACAGGCCTTGTTTCAATTTTTAAAAAATATCGTGCAGGATAGTTAGGTCATGACAAATATGCCCATTTTCCTTTATAATATGTGATATATACTATTCGAATTCGGTTCGAAATTATTCGACCAATATCACCATTCGCTTCGAACCTAAAATTCACTATTCGCAAAAGCCTAAGTTTTCCTTAGCTACTTAAGGTTCGTGCGGTAAGTGACTCATAAAAGTACAGAAAGGTTTAGCCCTTCCCGTCCACTCTGTATGGCTGTGTTTATCATGATTTAAACTAAACTATTTAAAATAGTACAATTTTTCTAAGTCTTGTTAACAACCTATGTAAGTAACAAAATATGAATGATTGAATACACAGTGAACTAACCAAGACAGTCGGATGAATCAGTAAAGATGCTTTGTAATATAAACTGCGGGAATTGATGTACGAAGACAGGGAGGAACGAATAAGACAAGATGACATGCTACCAGTGACAGGGCTTCAATAAACTTCAGTTGCTAATAGCGCATCATCTGGGCTTATTTGTTCCTCCAGATTTTCATCTTTTCATCCTTTGATTTCAGTATTCACCGTTGCAGCACTAACAATATCTCTTGAATGATCAGGTATACCACTTACTGTGCCGTTGTGGTAAAAGTTTTTTCTCTTGCCTTTTCCTATTATGTAAGGGATCTCATGGTGAATTCTCATTTTTAGTAACCATGCTCTGCTAATGCTGTAGCTTTTTGCTCATTTAAATACTTAGCTCTCAGACTTTGCTCACCATGAGTACTTTGTACACTGCATATGAATGTCTACGGTATGTGTCGGCATATTTTTCTGCAATGTGCAGAAAAATGCAAGTTTGTTCTCTACACCTTGGGCAACTCGAGCATCTATGACTGAGCGCTCCTTCAAATGCATGTATTTGTGAAGCACCTCACAGTAAATGCATTTCAGGCAGGCTTCCTGCTTTTATTGATATGTAATTGGTCATTCGGCTCATGACTTGTACGTTATCACAGCATTGGTTACGGGGCACGTCTAGTATGCAACCCTGAACATACAATCTAGTGCCGTTAGGGTGAATAAATGTCGATGATGCATAAAGTACAAAAGGTACTACTCGTCTCACCAACTGCGACATAACAGATCAAATCAATCAGTATCATTGTGGCATGATTTTTTGGGGCAGACATCGCAGTTCTAATCTAAGAAAGATGCGTGCAGTGTGTTACTTGTGGCTATTCGTTCCTCTGACTGCAGTTTATGGTGTGGAGCCCGACATGACAAGGGAAGGCGGCAGCATCCCGGTGACGCTGACACTGCAGGAGGTGACCAACAAGAGCGTCATCCTGCTTCCTATGGGGGCCAGTGATGATGGAGCCCATTCGCAGAACGAGAAGATTGACGAGCGAAACTACGTCGAAGGGGTGAGTCTTCTGTTACATCTTGATCTTCACAACCTCGTTAAGTAATCAAGCAACGAGGCTATTGCCCAAATGCTTTAATGTATACTTCTGTCCTTCAGCTGCATCCACTTTCCATGAATTGTACCCATTTCTGCCCCTCTGGTCCACTGTTGTCCTTGATGTCCTGTTGCACTAACAGATTGATGTGCGTCTCTCATGTTCTCCATTTTCCTGCTAACACCCACTCATCATGAAATACTTCTTGGCGCCTTAATTTTGTTTCTTTTGCTATGAAGGAACATCCTGCACATTTGCTTGACAGTGGCCCCGTCATGAGAAATAAAAAAAAAATTAAGTCTGTGGAAGTTGTCACAGAGGAATAGCTGGACTTCGATCAAGCCACTCGAGGGAATAAATGGCTCCTTCTACTTTTCATTTCTCTGTGTTTACTTGTGAGACATAACTTTCCAGTTGGGTTTTCACTGTGCATTTGCTTCTCTCTACTAAAACACTAGTTTAACTCTGGAAGTCCCACTTCATGCCTCATTAGCCATGCTAGTGGTTTTTTCAAGCTTTCATTGGTGGCACTGGTTCATTCATGCACTCACTGCTCAACTTCCTTGCCATACTGCTTGGAAACTGCTTTCAAGAGCAAAAGAGTATATTTTTCAAAATTGCGAATTAGGGTGTACTGCAATGGTGCAACTGTTTCTTCGGGGAAAAATGTGGATGTTAGGTTAGGTAGGTAGATGCACGACTGACCGTGCATTCTTTTTCTGTAATAATGATGTATGCCCAATGTGTGTGCGTCTGTGTCACTATTTTATTCTTTTGTAAAACCATCAAAAGTTACATTATGATAAAGATAGCTGAATAAGAAGCCAATAAGAAAAACCTTCCATTATTTGCATGAATTAAAATTTGCACTAGTTGAAGTAAACACCACAATGGCAACAACAGCTTTAGCAAAGAAATAAAGACAGGACACGAAGAAAGTTGAAAAATAGGTATTGCTTTTGACTCCATGTCTTGTCGTGGTGTGATTCTTTTGCTTTTCAGCATCCCTAAATGCAGTGCATATTATGCAAAACCTGCTGTATAATAGTGTCTTAGCTCTCCCTTTTAAATATAGCAGCAATCACATTGAAGGTAGTGCATTTCTGATGTGTGGAATGTTTATTGCATAATTTTCTTCAATGGCATATCTAGCTTTTACATATATCTGCTGCACCCATCTTTCTCTATTCTTTTCTTGCTGAGATGAAAAAGGTGTTAGCAACCTTAGCCTTGTACCCAAACACATCTGCGGCCCTGCCTGTCCTGTGCAATATGTTTTCTGTCTATCCCCTTCTCTCACCACTAGCCTTTTGGGAGACCCCCTGTATGGATTCATTAAGGCAAAAGCCTTAAATGCCTCGGCCAACATGAAATTTGATTGTCGGCGTACCGCGGCGGTGGCGTCTGGGACGAGTGATGCAAAAAATCATCACATGATGACGTCACCATATGATGTCACGATGACATCACAGATTGCCAAAATTTGTGATGGCATTATAACGTCCTTGTTGTCACAGTGACGTAACGTGAAAAGACGTCATGTGATGACGTGATCACGTGACATCGTAGCTTGGTCCAATGTGGTACGATCACGGAGGCAATGTAAAACCAGGTGAGGTGCTTCCGATCATTGAGGCAGTGCAAAACCACATTGGATGCAGAAAGCTTTTCAAACGATGACGGGGCAGGATCAGTACATTGGCTGAGAAGAAAAAGAAGATAGCTTTCACCTTTGAGTCATCTTAAGTGAATGCTTAAGGGAGTTTGTGAGTTTTTATCCTGCGTGGCACTCCAGTCCGCCACATTATGCTTTTGCACCGCATAAAATTTTTTCCTCGTGTTGCCTTTCCCTGCACTCCGCACATTGGTGTCACATAACAACATTTATGTATGCTATTAGACTGTGTTGTGAGCAAGTGGTAGGTTTCAGTGCAACTTGGTGTCAGATATGTTTATGCACTGTTTTTTTGACAATGCAGTAAGTGTAATCTAAAAATTATTTTTTTTTTCAGTCCAAGCTACTGGCTGCCTACCTATACGAAATCGCTCAGTTGAAGTGAAGCATCCCCGTTACTTGCCCTCTCGGCTGTGGCTGTTTCATGAAGCAGACTCTCAACGAGGACACCACGCCTATACACACAACTGAAGTTTTCTTCGCTGATGTATAGTATTAGCACTTCAGGCCCGTTGAGGAATTGAGATTCTTAGTCTCAAAATATCCTTGCGATTAGAAACATATGCGTGTGGAAATTGCTTACGTATTTTACGTAAGCCTGGTAATTTTTTAATTTTTTACATGTTCGAGATTATTTTAGATGAACTCGCATATTTTTACCCAAGACAATTATATTTAGGTGTACTGATCGAAATAAATATTTTTTATACAGAGTTCCTCATAGTCTTAATTTTTTTTACTGGAACAGAAATCTTTAATTTTTTGGGGAGCACTGTGTGTCATTTTTATTACTGTTTTGGAGGTACTACATCAATCCTCTAAACTGGAATGGATGTCTGGAAAATTGAATGCATCAGCAGCAGCTTAAAATATTCTAAAATTTTGTTTACTTTGCTGCCTGCATACATGAAGATGTGGTCTGTTTGTGAATACGAAGGCATAAAGTTTACTGGAGTGGTTGAAAAATGTCAATGCAACCAGTACATTTGTGAACTGAGAACAAGGCACTTAGCTAATGACTATAAATTGCAAATTCCACAGAAAAATACCACCATAGTTTTCTACAAAACTGACAAAAATGCCACAAACATCCCAGAAAAATGTTGCCTTGTCACCAAGGCCAATAGCCGAGATGATCGAACTAGTGATCTCTCTTCCTTTAATGGGGGGACTGAATTTCTGGCATGTAAAAAAAGGTAGCAGTACTTAATGTAACAGGTACTCTGAACTTAGAGGGCAACCACTAACTAGATTTATAGAACTGGTAGCAGCTTCTAAAGCTCCAGTTACACCATCGTCCTGTACGTGCCAGTATATATGGCATCTTTATACCATCCCGACCTTGAATATTGGCGGCGCATGATTGAGCTATTGAGCATAAAGGGGAATTGTCATTAAAAATCACAGTAGAATGATTGCGTACAGTGGTTAATGCTACTTGTTTAATCAACGAGTTGTTTCAACAGGTTCGTGTGGCTACGGCTGAGTGGATGTGCAAAAAATTCTCTGCTTTGACCTATTTGGATCGTTCAGCCTGAGCCAATAGCCCTAAGCTTTGGTAGTCATTGAATCTAGTGGTCTTTAAAATTTCCATGGAAGATAATATGTCATGTGAAAGCTTCATGAATGTAATCGTCAGAACAACCAAAGAATAGTGGCACCTTAGGTAATCTAAGGGATGAACACCTGTGTTAACAATGCGTTGCACGCTACTATTCTTCAGGTGCCTTTAGGACACGCTTAACCACCCTGCTTTGCAGATGTGTAGTTCTGGCTCACTGTAAAGAATGTACCACTGCATGCATTTAAGTTATGTGGGAAAGCAACTTGTTTGGAACTCTTGGACATAGGTGCCAATTGGTTGTATAGGATAACGCAAAGTTTTTGACGCCCTAGACTGAAAACATCAATGCACAATTTTTTTTCGCAGTAAACTTGCTTTTATCTCTCCCTCTCTGGTGTTGCAGACAGTGCACATGCGACTTGCCGTGGTAGCTTGGCACGTAAGGAGCTGCCAAGCTCGAGTACGCGAGTACTACTGCCGGCCATGGTGGCCACATTTTGATGGGGGGCGAAATGCAAGAAATGCCTGCGAGGCTCGCTTACGTTTGGGTGCAGGTTAGATTACTTCAGATGGTCGAAACTAGTTCGGAGCTTCCCGATTACAGCGTATCTCTTAATCATATCGTTCTAACGCGTAAAACCCATACAATTATTATACTGCAAATGGGTCGCTCAGAAAGTAGTTGAGATAGTTAAAACCATAGCCAACAAGTTCACCTTATTAGACACCATGTCGGCTTTACATGTTGTCCTAGAGGGCTTTAATTCCACCATCACCAAATATTTCGAACAAGCCTTCATAAAAATAGCTCTTTTTCTACTTTTTTTTTGTATTGCTGGTACAGTGCATTCATGTACAAGTGTTGCTGCTTAGCCAAGTGGGTGAAACGCTCGCCTAGGGAGCGTAAGTGAGGCCCTTGGTTTAAAACCCACGCCACCAAGAAATATTTTACTTTATTTCTTCACTGCGATTCATCTGCGAGAATCTAAAAATACGAGATTAATCGTGCTTTTGGAGTTTTGAAAGTTTCATCCCGTTTTAATAAAATTGATTGTGGGTGACCAAAAAGTTAATCAAGCCTTTGGAAATATTGGATTTTTCTATTTTTAATACGTCCACCCCGTTTTAATAAAATGTATTGTGAGTGCACTCTTCACCAAAAAGGTAAGCCTATATATAGTCTTTGGGAAATATTTATTGTATTTTTTTATTTTTAAAATGTCCGTCCCATTTTAATAAAATATATGGTGGGTGCACTTTTCACCATAAAGGCAAGCCTACAGCCTTTGGAAATCCTGTATTCTTCAATTTTGGAAATGTACATCCCATTTCAATAAAATTTATTTGAATAGTGTACCAACAATAAATTTTATTAAAATAGGACGGACATTTAAAAATCAAGAATACAGGATTTGCAAAGGCTTTGGAAATCTTATTTTTGGTTTTTAAATGTCCATCCCATTTTAATAAAATTTATTGTGACTGCACTTTTCACCATAAAGGAAGCCTTTAGCCTTTGCAAATCTTGTATTCTTCAATTTTGGAAATGTCTGTCCCATTTTAATAAAATTTGTTCGTACACTTCACCAACAAGGTAAGCCTTGTTAGTGAAAAGTGTACCAACAATAAATTTTATCAAAATGGGACGGACACTGAAAGGCTTACCTTTTTGGTCAATAGTGTACCAACAATAAATTTTATTAAAATGGGACGGACATTTAAAAACTAAAAATACAAGATTTCCAAAGGCTCTGGAAATCTTGTATTTTCATTTTTTAAATGTCCCTCCTATTTATTAATATTTACTGCGACTGTACGTTTCACCATTAAGGCAATCCTACTGCCTTTGCAAATCTTGCATTTTTCAATTTTTTAAATGTCCGTCCCATTTTGTTAAAATTTATGGTGGCTGCACTTTTCACCTACAGGTAGGCCTATAGCCTTTGGAAGTCTTGTTCTATTTTGGAAATGTCCATCCCATTTTAATAAAATTTATTATTGTTGCTTGTTTCATCAAAAAGGTAAGCCCTTGGAAATCTTGTATTTTTAAAATTTTTTTTAATGGTCGTCCTATTTTGATAAAGTTTATTGTGGGTAAATCTTACTTTTCGATTTAGGAAGCTTTCACCACATTTTAATGAAGTTTATTGTGTTGGGCACTTCTGACCTAGAAGCCTTTGGAAATCTTGTATTTTTCAATTTTTGAAAGTTTTGTCTCTTTTACTGCATCAGTTTGTCCATTTTTATAAGAATGTCATTTTACGTTTAATACAACTGAAAGCTCCATGCTTCACTTTTTTAAACTTTTGCCGATACCACTAGGCCTAATTAAAAACATTTTGCCTCCTATAACCAGTACACCAAACCAACATTTTCTTACAAATGTAACCAACCTGACTAAACTTGAACCAGTGGAAGACTAGAAAAACTATGTCCCTTTTTCCGCAATACTACTAATAATCTCCCGAGGTAAAGCTAGCAACAAGCAACACAATATGGTCCCTGAACAGCGATTTAAGTTTAGCCAATGAGTAGCTAAAGAGGGTAGGCCTCGAAGGGATTACAGCTAGGCTGAACTTATTTTTTTAAGCAAGCATGAAGAATTTGACAGTTTAACTGCACAAATGAAATGCCAGTTGCAACGTAGCAGCATAAAAGGGTGGTTAGTATAGCTCAGCCAATGCGTGGTTGACTGCGTTTAAATAACTTCAGAGTGAATTAAGAATTTGATATTAAGCAAAATTAAGTTCAAATGTTAAAATACCTATCACTTACCTGCAGGCAGGCAATGCAGTACACGCCGAAATAGGCCTCCATGCAACACGTGATGAGAGAACAGAAAGACGAAGCAAGAAAAACTAAAAATCTTATTTAATTTCCAAGCAAATACAGGTGCTGCTGGAAGTGACGACACGTGCACCGTCAACATGGAACAGCACAGTTCTCATTTCGCGCCGCTTTGACTAGTTACACGACATGATAAAGCTGTGACCAAACCCTCGACACGCCCCTGAATACACTTGCACATAAATTGCCAGAACTTTCTATTCCTCAGATGGCTGCAGCAAATGCATCTCACGGCACACATACAAGGATGTACAGTGTCATCCCGATATGAAAAGGAACGCTTGGTGTGGCTCAGTCTTTTTCTTGCAGCAAAATGAATTAGACATATTGAACACAAGAACAAGTTAAATTAGTAAAAATTCATACTTCTGTAGTAATAATTTCCATATTGTTAGATGTTCCTTTTCACATCAGAGCTTTACGTGCACAACATCCTTCTGGTGCAATAACCCCTCGCCTAATTTCATGCTTTGTGCAGTCACTCACACATGTCTGATAAACTTGCATGCATAGTCCTGCAACACAGCAGCCTGCAACTAAAGGTGTCTGCAACCTTAGTGCCACCCTGCCATTCACCACTATTAGTCCGTGCACAGAGAGTGTAAAGCACTGTCAATGCTAGTGCAGTGGCAGAAAACGCTAAGAGTGACAGCTTGCAACAGGCATTATTTTAGTGGGGCCAATTCAGTGCTCCGAAGCTCTCGATTGATCACGCTTTACAGTTTCCCTGCAAATGGCACAATAACTTAATCAGAAAGTTCCAAGATTGCTTTATCAGAAATGTCACCAATAATGCTTGGCTAGCAATTATGTGCATAGGTGAAGACAGCCGTTGATATTCCAGAATGTGTGTGAACAGCTTGTCGGATCTCTTGGCTGTCGGACATGGTGCATGCCTTCTCATGCCTCCAGGCATAAAACTTGTGCTTTTGCCCTGTATGTATGTTTAATTGACCTATTTGAAATCTATTTGAAGAACCTTTGGATATATGAATACTACTATTTGATTTAAAGACTGGGCCAAATAGGCCAGTATTTGATGTCATTAAGAAATTTCGAATATTTGCTCAATCCTATTTGTTCATGCTGTGGGTGTACGCAGTGGTGAATGACTGACTAGCACAATGGCCAGAGATTGCACTTGCATGTTTGCTGGGCTTGCAGAATTACACGCACAGGACAATATTACAGTGGCAGACATCATTTGACCATTAATTAACAATGGAAACAAGGAATACTGAGTAACATAATTGTTGTCCACCCTGCACAAGATTGAGAAAAACTCTGTTTCAGGAGTTATTATGTCAACGAATCCAAAAGTTGGGCAGCGCTTAGAGAACAAAACCTATCCACACAGTACAGAAAAATATTTAAAAAGAAAAAGAAGCAACATCTGTATCTGCTAATAAACAAACTGCACGGCTAACAAAATGGCTGTGACAAAACGCTTGGGCAACACAGCACACATTGCACAATTCAGCTTCCACACGTACAGTACACATTGCATCATCTAGCTTCCACACATATATTATATAAAATAGGTTGCATGATTCGGCTTACACTCATGTCGGAAATATCACTCGTGTTATCTGTCAAGCACACAGTTTTCAAGCAACCCTGAAGACTCAACTTGTATACATGCTCTGATGCCATGTGTTTACTGCAAAAACTGTTCTCACAGAAAGTATTACATCACAAAACTTCAACTCAACTTGCTAAACTCAAACCTGTGCACGAAATTTCCACAAGAAACTTTGGCAGTAAACCACAAACAGCTAAATAGTACGGCTACAACAAGTCTGCAATTAGCAATTAGTCCGCATCAAAGATTTCGGCAGCCATATGGCAGTTTTGCATTACAGAGTCGGACACAATTCAACCGTGCAAAGCAGAACCAGTGCACAAGACGGCTCGAACTACGTGCGGCAAACTATGCAGGCATTAATGCCGTCACTTTCCCACGTACACTTCACTGTTTACATCAACAAACATGCAGAGGCAAATAAATAATGAAACTTATTGTGTGGACTTCTCAAAGGCATTCCAATGTGTTAGGAGCCATTCTTATCATTTATACTGTTAGATTGATCTAACTAATGCAACACGCAATCACACTACATTGCATTTCGAACTCTGTTCAGCATACACTTTAGTCGAACGAGTGAGTGCAGAGGTGAGTTCCATGCTAACGAACAAAATAGTCAGTATTTTTTGTGGTGAAGTTTCGCCCTTTATAATGGGACATTCCTTCTGAAGAGGAGACATGCAATACTTTGCAAGCAGCTCTTTAAACATAGCTTGAAGGATGCAACCAGACAATTATGGAGCTCAAGCTGCTTGTTATGCACAAAGAAGCTTCGAAGACAGGAACACATGGACGCAACTTCAAGAATAAAGCACGACTAAAATATTTTTGCCTGTATCATAAGCATTTGTATTTACGTACAGGAAATAACAGCTCTGCAGTTTTGGTACTTACAAACAAAGTAGATGTAAGGTGTGAAACCCATCCCAAGAGGTAGCTTTCCGGTTCTCGCTCTTGGCTAGCCAGTCATCACCTACTTTTTCAAGTGCGAAATCTACTGCTTTAGTGGTGGCATTTCAGCCACATGGAAAAGTTTGCTTGTACAGTTTTGCATAAGGTCTAGTGGCTGGTGTGATGCCAAGGTAATAAAAATGTGCTCAATATGCACATGTGAAGCTAACTCAATATCAGCATTTGGTAGACTAAACAATCCCACTACGCTTATTTTTCACATACATTGAACTTATATGAAATACCACATGGAGCACGTGAGAACACAAGCATCAAATCTATAACTGTGCCTTTCAATCCCCTGATAAAAATCTTCAAAAGGCAGTACAAACATCTGCCAGTTCTGGCCATTTACTGGAAGGCAAGCAAAATAAGTGAAGTTATTTGAAATAGGAAGAGTTGAAGCTAAGTTGGGTAAGTCAGGTGTACATTTCTTGGGCACCAAGGACAAGGACGAAAAACACAGAGACATTGCAATTGTTAAACAGGGCTAAAAAAAGATGAGGACAAAGAAAAGGTAGACATAATAGGTGCCGAATTCATATTGAGCGCTGTTTTGCTACAACCATGCAAATTTACCAACTAGACCAACCTGCCACACTTGTCAAGAGAAACATGTGGGCAATGCCTTGTTTGTTCTTGTGTCCCTCAGTCAGGATGGTAACTAGCAGCAAATCTATGACTGTCATTGCATACCAGCTATTCTCATTAATAATGCGTGGCTACAAGTACAAACGGCAACAGGGAAGGTGTCTTTAGTCCTGAAGCCAACAACACAATTACCAACTGTGATAATGCATCAATTAGGCTGAACTGAGAGGTACATCATTTGCTTGTGAAAGGTGACTACGGTGGCCACTTCATTGCTAGTGCCTTTTCCACGTATGCATATGTAACTTTTTTCGTTGCATGACTAAAGGATAGCACCAGAACTTGCATTGGACCTTTGCCTTTAACACATTTGGCAGTCGGTGACACATTCATTGAATACAAAAAATACCAACTAAACTCTCTTACTCTGTCTTAACCACAGGCAGGGCAAGCATTCTCGCAACATGACTCGAGACTTAGTTATTAGTGAACATCAGTGTTTTTTTCATAAAGCAGTGGTGCATCTCACATTGCAAAAGCATGCATATGTAGATGGCAACATTTAAGCGCATTGCATCTCGGGGGCTCCACACCTCAAAGAATAGGTCGTACTACATGGCCAACCTTGGTGACAAAAAGAAATGTGCTATAATGCATTGCACGGAAGGTTGACACAAATGACGCCACTACATACAGTACCAGTACAAACATGCAATATTCTCAATGATGGTGAATAATTTTGACGCCAATTACTCTGTCTCTGGCAAGTCGATTCATAGTTGTGAATATATCGTGAATGTTTTCCGGCAAATCGAGAAACTAAAGGAAGCACTAATACTTCGAACTGCATTGGGAATCGTTGCCATGATGAAAATATCTATGTAGCAAACAAGACCTGAAGAACTGCATTTGACTCGTATGATTGCACTTTATGCAGTGCCATATGAATATTTTGCTTGTTATTCACATTGTCTGCCTAGTCAGAAAAAGCTTGCACGTTGTGGTCAGCCATCAACTATCAGTATGAGTTCATGCTGGACAGAAAGTGGCCTTACGATTAAAATACAGAATACAGAAATATTAAAGAGTGTGCTGCTTCTCAAGTATGACCCATTACCAACATATTAGCACTCTCTTTTTCACAAATCAGAGACTACAATGAAAATAAATAGCATGTTGCACACATCAGCGTTCCCCTATTGCTATCATCATGGGCTATTCACATCCAAGAACACTGCATATCACAATGGTCCCATTCGGTCATGTCTTTCAGCATAACAACCCTCTAGTAACTTTTCATTTAAGTTAACACAGCAAGGTCAAGCAACCCTTTCAGCAAAGTTCTTTATTTCCAAAGTGGCAGCTCAACCATGGCGCTTCCGGTACTTTTAAAGTTACCAGCAGTTTCAGTATTGTACAAAAGCTTAAAAACCTGTTTGCAACACGTAACACCTACTTCCGGGTCGAGCACAATGTTAATGCTTGCTGATAGGCCTGTTTGTGCTGCCCTGCTGTCAGCCAAGCCACACACAGACAACTGAAAGAACAGCTTTCAAAGTTTAGACTTCTGCAGTAACATATACACGTTAGACAGCACCAACAAGCAGCAATACAGCAATTACACTGCTTGCAAAAGATCCTTGGCAGTAGGGCCTGCATGGAATTTACAACAGTGGTTGATTGCTAAACAGATGCCACAGAAATAGCAATAGCGATTGACTGCGCAGAGCTAAAAGAACATTTAAACAAAACAAGTCTGCACTAATGCCGTTCCTGGTAGGTGACAAAATATATAAAATTTGTTTGCAGTTCTGAAAAACTTTAAAGCAGCTTGTACAATTTTTCTTTTACTTGCAGGCTAAATATTATTTAAAAAAAGAAAGTCATGGACTTCTCTTTAAACAGCGTGTTAAAATAGAACTTTGTTGCTGTAGTTTCAACACGCTAAAAAGCGCATTTTATCAGACTGAAAATTGAACAAAGACCCCAATTCTTCATTCACAAAGATCTGCTTTTGTGAACAATGAGCTCACTTAGCAGACTTCTGGCATAAAGTAAAGTATCAGTTCAAAACTTCAAGACAACATTATGCTGGCTGATCTTTCATCTTTACCACCGATGAATGACTAGCAGTGCAGAACATGCCACACATTGTGTGCAGGCGCACTAAGAAACAGTGACACTGGGCTTAAGCAAGTTGCCAGGCAGGTTACTCCCTACTGCCAAAGATGAGAAAATGAATGAGAAGCTGCTTCCAGTGCTACTGACGTCAGCGCATGAGCTCCTCAAAAGTGTACTTGCATTCAGTCAAAGTTCTCTACTGCTCTCTCTGAAGGCTGTAAGACACCAAAGCCACACATTTGATGTACAGGCTTGGTCATGCCAAGGTGTTGAGAAAGAGTGAAAAAAGGCGCAACGTCACTGTTTCTGTACAAAACACAGCAGTAGGTTGTTGTAGGAGCAGGAGGCGAAGATGAAGGCATGGCGTCGATGATGATGGGTGGTAGGGCACCTGGGGAGCAAACGACCGATTCCCGATGAGTGGGAGGGGGGCCGTGTGCAGAGAAATGGTGGCGGAACAGGAAGGAGGCAGCTAGGGCCCTGTGGTCCAAGCGAAGTGGTGGCTATCACAGAAACATGGTGCCGACGGCACGGTGGCAGCTCTTGCGGAGGAGAAGGCTCCACGCCATCGGCCGGTGTCACTTAATTGGCCGATAGTGAAGCACCAGGTCTGCACCGCTTTTCCATATGAAGTGGCGAACTGTTCGCAGGTCCATAGATGGATCCAGCACCTGCACATGGACAAGAAGTTATCAAACTAATAATTTTCACATCTCAAATCAAACAGTATGACTGCAAAGCACACTGCAGCGAGGGATTGCACAGACATAGAGAGCTGAAGCACCTTAACATGCTCTGACATATGAACACGCATGTTTTTTTTTTTGTTTTTTTTTGCATTCCTGAGCTCCACCACGTGCTACTCTGAAGTAGCACCTCTCACATCGATACTTAGCATGTCCTGACTACATGAAGATTACTGAACAAAAATGGGCTGACCATTCAAAATGCGCCCATGCTTCCCAAATACAACTGCTCTCTCAGGAATCTACTTCATTGAACATAGCCTGCGCACAATATTTTTTAAACATTATCGATCAAGTCCCGATACTAAGCTAATCGTACACTACAGAGCACAAATTCGGTACGGGACAAAGAAGGACACACAGAGCATGATCTTAATCTGCTCCCATGATCTTAATAGTGCCTACCTGGTCTTGGCACAGCAGTTCAACCTTCTCCTCAGCAATAGAAGCTCGCTCATCGTCCGTGGCAGCGCCAGTAGTGCCGTTGGAGTCACCACTCCTGTCTTGAGTCTGTGAACTTGAGTCTGATCCTGCTCCCATAATCTTCTCGTAGACATGCTCAATCACCTTGCGCACCTGTATCATGTCACTCGCTGACAGGCGCTCCCTGCACATTGCGCAACAGGCCAACACAAAGGACATCATTCTTCTGCTATTTTACTAACTCCACACTGCCAATGGTGCAGCAAGCAGCGAAAACAGAATCAGCATTGTGGGCATGCATGCTTTGAAATCGTGAGACCGGGGCTACTACTGCCAATTTAATGCTGGCGTCACACATGCGCTCCCAGTGGTCGTTCGGTGCTGTATTTATAGAGTCCGATTAGAGTTTAACAGTGTTCACAGGTGTGTCACGATGCAAAAATATAACCTTTAATGCGTTGTTTCCACAGCAAGTTACTCACTTTTTTCAGATGTGTTGGCTTTTCATCTCCATCAGGCAGCTCGGAAAGTTAAATAAAGACAGCTTTCAATGACCGTTTGAGCACATGTGCGACACAAGATGCAACTCATAAGACAAAATGCCAAACAAAACTTGGATTACGGGCCTTACGGCTCGTAACAAATATAATGGAGTGCAAAATAACAAAGCGTAACTTAGTGTGCAGTGGAACATCAGCTCTGCACTATGATATATAGCACTACGTCCTTTTCCTTCTAATCTGACCCTTTTGAAATATATTAAGCCTCATTCAAACAGCTGCTTTCTGCGCCATCCCACCGCTGCCATGTGGCTGATTTCAGTTTTGCTATAGGCTTTTTCCTTTATGGATTCTCTTAAAAAAAATGGGCTGCAAGCCACTACTTTATATTTCTATCCCTGTGCTCTTGAGAGCAGCACCCTTTTGGAAAACAACCAATGAGACAACTTTGCAGTGCAGCTAGTTGCCACTGAGAGGCCCTCCTCTAGAGTTCCAGTATACGATGGCTGCCAGCTGTTGGGGCAGAAAACCTGCACGCTTGTTGAAGTCTGCAGAATTCAACTGCATAAATGCAAGCAGTGGTTCCTGGCAGACGTTTATTTATGTTTATGTTCTTTGCTAAAAACATGGGCGGTGTTTTCCATTTCTGCTGAATTTAGGGAGAAACAATTTAGCAAAAGTGCATGCCACTGCTGCAATGGCACATCCACATTTCTCCTATGATGATGGCAATGCGATGAGGCAAATGACAGCTGCGTGAATAAGGCCTTGCTTTTTTAATGCATGAGGCCACCACTTGAATAAAAAAAAAAAGAGAACAAAGCTACTAAACTGAGCATGAGCAGATGTAGCGTTGGGGTTGAAAAGTGCAGTAAGCGCATAACATTTTGACATTTGTGCAGTCTACAAAGGAAAACAAAGCTGTTTGTTTTTTGTTCTTCGGCTTACTGGTGAGCTAAGATTGTGTGCGTGAAGCAGTGAATCACTGTGCAGGCGGTCAATTGGTTTTTTAGCGTGAGGAAGCCCGGGGAAATCTGGATTTCCTTTTTTTTTTATTCTAAGCATGCAGCAGGCAATGGAGAAGCACACAGAGCACTTTGTGTAACGTACACAATGCACGTCTATATTTTTGTTTAGTTATATGAAGCTTAGCTAGGCTTAAGAAAAATTACTGCTTCGTCTGTGGCTCAGCTGTTTGAAAAGCCTTGAGAGGTTTTTGCATCCAAGTGTAGCACACTGCTTTCTATACCCATTGCCTGCCACCAAGTGGCATTCAGTGTCTCTGTGTCCCTTCCACAATGGCCTCTAAATAGGGTTAATGAGAAAAGTCGGGTTTGTTAATGGATTTTACATGGGCCAAGATGTTATGATTGGAGTAAATACAGATGGACACACTGGAAGATACAAAGGATGCAACACCTAGCTAGGACCATGGGCATAAAAGAAGAAACACATGGGAAAGGATACCAAGGACGAAGGATGCAGAAGAAATGCACAGGACGTGATGATAGCATCGAGTCCAACACACTCCTTCCCGTAAGTCCATTGTGTTGCCCTAGTTAAAATGGTAATGTTTGCTAGGACCCTACACTGTTCTTCCAAGCATGGTTCTCTGTGACCCGAGACTTTTACCGCTGTGTGCGTATGTGCCTGTCTAGTACCCTATCACGGCAATGTCCTCCTCTTTGTGCTGTGGAAGGCACGAACAGGAACAAGAAACATGGAAGTCACAAGTGCTGTTGCTTATGTGTGCTCCCTCCACCTCTTCCTCAATATAGTGAACGGGAACACGTGTTACACAATACCAGTGGCATGTGTCCCTCCACCCAAACACACATCCTCTTCTTTACAGCCTGTTGAAGGGCCAACTGTCATAATACCACCTGAGCAAAGCACTTGTGCGGCATGCAGAAACCACTACACCCACCTTCACCTCGCTGGTACAGGCCGTTGCCTGCAACATGTATGCAGATGCTCTGTGCTTAATAGTGCCTTAGAAAGTGTCAACTATTTCCTTAGTGTAGCATACACATAAATGAGCTTGCTGACATACGAAAAAAAAAAAATGCAATCCTAATCTGTCGATGCTTACTTGGGAAATCAAGATGTTGACAGAACATGGAAATAATGCCGAGTTTTATTGTATATCACATAACAAAAATAAGATATTCACAAGAATGCCCATTATGCACATGGTTTTAACTTCTCTAAGGGTACTACAGTTGTTAAAAAAAGAAAAAAGAAACGTGTAATGCTACAGGGACTATGATATTACCTGCTCATGCTGCAATTTCAATTAATTTTGCACTGCTTGCTTTATGAAATGCTTTGGCAATGATCACAATGACAGATAGACGAAGACATTCATAAACAGAGATAAATAGTTGACAAAAAATCCAGCCGATTTCATGGTTCAACGCTTTAATCATCACCTTCTCTGTGAAAGTAACCTAACCCAGTTTGGCATTTTAGCAAAGCTCCAGAGCTACCGTAGGAGACGCCCAGTTGATGACTACAGCTCATCTCATAAACAGCTAGCACAGAATATGCTATTCTAGTAAAAGGTAAGGTACCAAATGGAACACTACAAAAGGCCGGGCAGAGTTTGCATTCCTTTGTCTCAATGAAAGCACTGCATGATGGACAGCATCCGGCTCAATGTCTTCTTGTCAGTTTTGTAATAGATGAAAGTAAACCATAGGGACATATATAAAATTGCTGTCAGTATTACTAGCAAATAAAAACCAAAACAACGCTCACCTCCGAGCATGTGCTGAAGTTTGAGGCCTCGGTAACGACGCATAGCAGTCGGAGCTGAAAAACAGGTGACCTCACACAATCTGCCACGACTCTGTAGCTGCTGTCATTCAGAACTACTGTAGCTAAAGCGCATATTTCGCTCCAATAATTTTGATGCGACGTTAGCCAGAGGCCATCTGAGACAATACTGCTGGTAGATCTTTTTAACTTTCAAGACGATTGCTGAAGTGTTAACAAGCGGGCGAACGTGACTTCAAATACAAGAGTAACTTACAAGCTGCATGACGTGTGACGTTACTCATGGAACAGCGTTAAAATTTTTGGTGTTCATTAAAAAACAGTTAAGCAAACTGATCACTTTTTATGGTGCAGTAACAAAAGCATTAAAAGGGCCCTGCAAATCTTCTTGAACATAATCAGAAAATGCTGCTGAGTGGTAGTCGAGGCTCCTACGCACGTGCGAGCCAAACAATGTAGCGCAGCCCGTGGCATGTAATTTACAATTAAATTTGAATGTCAGCTCGAAATTGCTTGCTCTCCTCTCGACATATGATGCTATATGACTGAAATCAACTGCATCATATACACAAAAGCACATGGACACTACTGTTGCCTGATTTGAGCATTGTGAGCTGCACAACTACTGCAGGTGCCGCGGTATGTCCACAGTGTTAGAATTACGCTATTGAGTTAAACCATCACGCTCATGATCCCACTGAAATTGAGTCGCGTGCTCAAGAAAAGAAACTGCTCCAGGTTATGATACGCGCAGTCATATAGACGTAGCTTCTTTGCCCTTTGTGACCCCCCCCCTTCTCCCTGTGTAGCTTACAGCGCACCCGCTTGGACGAAAGGAGAGAGAAATTGTCGCCTAAAGCAAGCCAAAAATCATTAACTCTGCTTTCCTTGATGGATACTATGAAATTTTTGTGGCAGTTGAATCACGAAGCAATAAACTCCGATAGTGAGGTCATTCGATGATTACTTAGAAAAGTGTTGCAGGGCCCCTCTAATGTATCATTGATTAGCTGTAAAATAAGCAAGGATGCTCCCTGTAACCTAGCTACAGCAAAGAAATCTCTACTGCACCAAGCTAAAGTACCTATGAAACATTCCTAACAAAAATCTTGCTATTCATGAATCTTTACCTGCACAAGTTCCATTAACGTAGTGTACCAGATTGGTTCTGCAGGATACAAAATGCGTACGTATCTAAAAAAATATTTTAATAGAGGTTGTTGTGCATGTGCACTGTTTTTAATCTGTGTATTACATAGGCATCAGCTGGGTTTAAATGTAAGCTGCTGTCTGGTAACTGGTGCACGAATTGTGTAACTGAGGGTTTGATGTTTATAAAGGTTAAGTGCCGAGATTGATATAACGAATGTGGCTGCTCGTAGAAAAATACAGGGGCCAAACATATGAAATTTGGCTGTAGTGTGGTCTATCCCAGAAGGTATTCGCAGCACTGCCAAATCTAAAAGTTGCCTCAACCATGCAGCATTTTACACACGTCAACAGTGTCCCTTCATGAAGCTGGCCAGATAAAATGTCTCATATTTATAGACTGTACATTTGAGGAGGGCTTTCTATTTGTGTTCATTTCTTCTACTATTTTATTTTTACAGCCAGCACAGAGCAAGAAGGACAGCTTTAGATGTAGCTGCAGATATCAGCTAGTTGTGGCTACCTATCAAAGTGGAGTTACATCTTAAAACTTCAAAAGGGTATGCTAAGGGGTGGTTGATTCAACACTATTATGCATGTTATGCAATAGACATGAATGTGCTGTTGTCATTTGTCTATTGCTCGTGTGCACTGTATAACATATGTAATCATAACAAAGCATGTTTCAAGGAATGCAGCTCTTGCTTGATGAAATGCAGATTGCGCATGGGCCCTTATTTTTATCCTGCCTTACATTACCTATGATTAGGAAGAGATATGATTAAGAGGAGCATACGCCACCGATGATGATGTCCCAGCCACAGCATACCTGTCACGCACAGCTGACGCACTGGCAGGCAAGGTGAGGGGTGTTGAGCGTAAGCGTTTGAAACAAGCAGCAAATGATGTATGATGCTGAGCAGAGAAGCATGAGCCTTAGCAATGAAGGCTGCGCAATAACAGACAGGTGCTGAAAGTCATTAGGCTGAAAGAATACGCTGACAGCACTGAAAAATCCACCACCCATCACCAGTGGAAGCCAAATGTGAGGAGGACATCAAGCTTTGTAGAGTGAAAAAGGTCAGTTGGAAAACAAGACATGAGCACTAGCTATATTTGTAGATCTGGCTCATCACAATGCTGTGTGTGGTGTGAAAAAACAAAGCCTTTGAGATGTACATCACAGTTAATTCTGTCTGTGCTATTTGCTTGAGGAATCTCACACTACATCAGAACATCTTTGTTCTCATTGTAAAATCTAATGTAAACATATAAGAAACAACCAATGTGACTGATTTTATGAGTTGAATTTCAATTACTTTATACTCAAGTAATGCTATATTACTTTCATCGTTACTTGCATGGAATTAAAGAAAAACTGCAAGTTCCCTCTTTCCACACACACAAAAAAAAAGGTGTTGAGGAAAACTGTCTTAAATGCTGCTGAATGCCCACAATATTGGAGCCTAATTAAGTATAAAAATCGTAAAAGCTATTTAAAGGAAGCTAACAAGAGATTCCATTAGGGATTGTACACACGCTTTTCGCCCAGCCGCACCGCACGTGGCGGGACACCTGCTGCACGCATGCGGAGGGCGAAAGAGCGAATCGGCGACGCTCTTTCGCCCTCCGCAAGCGTGCAGCAGGTGTCCCGCCACGTGCGGCGCGGCTGGGCGGAAAGCACGTGTACAATCCCTTATAGATGCACATTGTGAATATTTATAGGCCACTGATGCCCATTCTGTCGCGATATATTTCAAATTAATTTATAAAATTCAGAAAGAGAGGAGAAAGCATCATTTGCTGTGAACTGCAATATAATGGCATGCAAGCAGTAGTAGTTGATTTTCTGTGCTTTTAAAAACCACGAGATGATGAAACCACGTAGTGAGAGAACTCCGGATTAAGGGAGGGACGTGGCAATGGGAATGGTAAATTTGGTCAGAATGTTCATTTTTAAAATTTATTTATTATTTCTTTTTTGCAATCCTCAAACCATTTTTTACATCATGGTGAAATATTACAAAATAAGCAGTAGAAGTTGAGAAAAAATCATTTTACTAGTGTGCTGTCATCAGAAACTACGACAAAACCGGGCTTCAGAAAATGAAAATCTTCTTGTTTCCCCTTGGCACAGTGCCACCAGCTTTGCATCATTGTAAAGAGGAGAGATCAGAATTATAGATAGCCCTAAGCCTGCATTTCTCCAATGAAAAATAAAAACCAGCTTCCTTCTAAGTTACATTTCCTTAGCTTTGAGCTCCATTTTGTTTGAGCTCTGTTTTCTCAACTTTCATTTTTTGTGCAGTTACTGTCAGTCATAAAGATATAAACATTTCGTTTTTTTTGCACTTAGAGCCTGAAGCATTGGTGAGTGCCGTAAAGCTGTCCATATTTGTCTGAACATCATACAAATATTTATAATTGGCTTTTATTGCGATAGCAATTATATGGACACTCTCGGCGGATTTTTGACGTCGCCGTCATGTCCCGGATATGTATATGTATGTACAGTCGAACCCATTTATAACGATCCCAGATATAACAATCTATCGGTTATAACGATCATATTTTGGTGCACTTACAATGTTCCTATGCTACCCATTGTAACTGCGTCCACATATAGCAAACATTTTTCAAGGCCTCCTACTTTTACAACGAACACTTCAGACACAGTCGCAGTAAAAATATGCCGCATATGCTGCATATGAAGCGTTAAAACGGGCATTCTAAAGCATGTAGAGGCGCGCGGTCGCGCGTGCCCTGCGGCAGTTTACTCGCGACGAAGATATCGTAGACCGCGGTGAACACCATACGCAGATTTTGGACGCTGCGAGCGATTTCGCTCACTATGGCTCACTTTCCAGCCGTTTCTTTCACGGCAATGAGGGAAAGAAAAAAAGAATTAGGAGGCAGCACGAAAGCCGCGGGTAGACTCTGGCGACGGCGTGTGGCGAGCAAGGTGGCTCGTTGTGGTTGAAGCGCTGCGCATACACACAACAGGTGCTCAATGGTTTCGTCCGCCCCGCACGCAGTGCACGCAAGGGACGAGGCTCTGCCAAGCCGATGACTCCGGGCCACAGGCCAGGAGCAGCCGATGCGTAGACGCAGTAGGAGTCATCGGCCTGGCAGAGCCTCGTCCCTTGCATGCACTGCGTGCGGGGCGGACGAAACCATTGAGCACCTGTTGTGTGTATGCCCAGCGCTTCAACCACAACGAGCCACCTTGCTCGCCACACTCCGTCGCCAGGGTCTACCCGCGGCTACACAGAGGGACCTCCTCTTCCCTGCACAGCAACCACACTCAGGTCTTCAAGGCGGTTCTTCGCTTCCTTGGGGACACTGGACTGGACAACCGGCTATAATAACCGCCAGCCGCGTCCTCGGTCATGGACACCATTTTTCTCTTTTTTTTTTCTCTCTCTCTTCTCCTCTCTTTCCCACATCTTTAATGCCCTCTCCCCATTCCCCTACAGGCGCTGAGCCGTGCTCCCAACTAGGACTGCAGAAATTGCGCCTTTTCCTTTCCTCCCTCTCTCCTCCTCCTCCTCCTCGCGGTCAGCTTTCGCATGGCAAACATTTCTGACGCCGTTCTCTGCATCTACGACCGCCGACGATGAACCAAACAATGCCCGAACGCAAGAAGCCATAAATGCGAGAAGCGATAACTTTTTGTCGCATAAAAGTTCACTGCGACGCTCAATTCGCCGACGCCGTAGTGTGCCGCAAGAGGTCTTCCGCCTTTCGGTGACTGGTCGATCAATGATAACGACTTCCGCGCGCTGCGGCGGTGCCTTAACGGATAAGCATCAGAAAAGAGCAAAGGAGAGGTGGCGGGTGGTGATGAACGTGCCATTTTGACTCATCGCCGACAAACTTATCAAGTCATCTGCAGATATCTGCCCGGCTGCGCGTGTTTAAACCGCGCGGAGTGACGGCGGTGCAAGCGCGTCATGCTGCCGTTCGCAATTTCGCCGCTGTCGCCGCTGCGTCGTACTAAGCCGCTTGCACGTTGTTTGCAAAATGCGTGTCTTCGTCATATTGAACGAAAAGGCTACTCGCTGCACCCGAGCACGACCCGGAGTGAAGCATGCGCGAAGAACGCACAAACGCACGCATACATTAGACTGCAAACGTTCCGGCATGTGACGGGGCGAGTTAGCGACGTGCTGCACGCAACTAGCCAGGGATGATTGGTTCCACGTGGCGGTGCCGCGCTTCAGTGGAACGGCGTGAGTTCATTGCGAACGTGGTTTAATTCACTCGTGAGCACACAGCAGGCGTCGCTTAACACGCGAAAAGGCCTAACTTGTCACCGGAGGGGTTGTTAGCACTTTTTAATAAAAATACAGAGAAAAGAAAATGGTTTGGTCTCTAAGTGCATGTTTTTAAGGGCGAGTCCATATACAACGAACTACTGATATAACGACCACTTTTCGTGGCACTTTCGAGTTCGTTATAAACGGGTTCGACTGTATATACATAAAAAAGGCACAAAGAAAACTTGACAAGAAGAAAAAAATTCCGAAGCACCCGACCGGGGATTCGAACCAGTGACCCCTCGCTCCACAGCGCGCCGCCTCAGACAACTATACCACGCGCCATGCTTGCGCCGGCATAATAACAGCAAGTTATTTATATACACTATTTACCGCTGGCGTTAGGCAGATCTCTGAGGAGCGTGTTTTCTATCGCGCAACGCTCCTACATTTTCTTTCAATTTGAAAACTGCCCTTGAGACACGTACGAAAAGGTGGCCCCTTTCTGTAACCACTCGTGATGTGGAAAGAAAAAGAAAAAGAAGAACGCCGGGAACACTGAGTCAGATGCCACCACATGGCAGGAGACACAGAGGGGTCACTCCACACTCCGCAGTTTAAATGAAAAACAAATATTTAAGAGCGTCGGGATCTGCTTGGGTACTGCATTGTCGACACTTGCAGCGCGTTGCTCAAACACAAAGACATAACCGCTGTGACAGATGGTAGTTCACGCTTGTCCTGTGTATACCTGTGCGTTCTTGTCAAGCATCCTTCTTTGCGCTTCAGCGACACGCTACAAGTATCGAGCTGCTTGTTGTTCTTCATGTGACATTCCAATTTCTTGCTATCACATTCATTGCTTTGCCCGGCGGTGAAACTGTGCCTTTTTTGTAAAAGTTGTTAGTGTACAGGCAAATTCAGAAATTTTTTTGTACTTATTTGAATATTAAGAAATAAACCTGCTTATTTGAATATTAAATATAAAACAACAGCTTTACGGCACAGAATGGGCTTTGTGAATAGTCTTATGCAAAAATCTTGAGCTTTTGTCTGATTCATCAATTATTGTTGAGATGACAATGAGATCTTATCAAATGTAACTAAAAAACTATAACAGATAGCTCTAAACTGACTTCAGTTATGATATCAGTATAACAAATCACATCTGCATGCCAAATTTCATCACTTTGTCCCCATAAATAAAAAAAAATAGTTTTCATTGCCCACGTCCCCCCCTTAATAATGACCACCCGGGGTTCTTTAACATGCGTCTAAATCCAACTACAATAACATTGTATTTCATTCTGTTTGAACAGCAAGTGTGCATATATGCTATGTTTGTATCCAGGTTCCAGATCTGGACCTTAAATGGCACCTTCCATCCCTATGCCAACGTGGAAAGTGACAACGAAAACAGAACCAGGCGCAACATTAGAGATGCAGAAATGACACGCTCAAAAGGCACGACACAGAAGCAGGTCATGAAACAATATAAAGTAGCCAGGAATAAAATCAAGAGATAAATGTTTTACGATAATTCAAGAGGGCTTAGTGTGTGAAGCTTGCTCAGGATGTCAGAAAACACAGTGATACAGGAGAAAATGTGCCGGTGATGGTTATTTATGTGTGGCATGCAAGCATAGCACAGAAACCATGGATCATATTTTGTTAGTGTCTCAAAAGTATACATCCAAAAATAGGCAAGAAAAGTTTTGCTTTAAGAAGTGGGGGCAAATGCACAGCCAACTGGCTCACTCACTTCCAGTTGTGCAACTGTCTGCATGTGGTTTTGATATAATGTGACGGCAGATTCCCATCGCATTAATTTTTCTGGCAAGAGATGTCTATGAGTGGTGAGCACTATCATAATCAGCCGAAGTGAGTGAACCAACAAACTACAGCATGGCTTCTAATTCGCAGAACTACGTAGGACGAATGTTGTGTGTGCAATTATTGTGAGGGGGGGGGGGGGGGAATGTAATATTTTTAAGCAATGTTAAGGTGGCTTTATTATGTGAGTGCATTCATTGCATGAGCAATACGATTTCTTCAAGAAGGAAGCTGTCACTAGAGTAGCCACATCCTATTTCACAGGGATGTCTGCACATATTCTGTGGTTTTGGCAGGGCTGCCAGTGTCTTTCAAGATGGAGCGCAGTTACATTGGTGCTTCCAGGTACAAATCGTTCTGGCCCCTGAGAGGCAAGTGTTGGCACAATTTATAAAGAAATTAGGCAGATGCAACTAAGTTATTATTTTTTTGGTAATGCTTTCTAAAGAAACTGGGCCAAAGAGTGTGCAAGGGGACAAAGACTAGTGACAACGTCATGATTGATACATCTTACAATGACACATTAAACTCTTTGAAATGACTGCCTGAAGTGCCCTTTCTCTCTCAGAAACTTTACTGAATGAAATAGCCCTATTGGTGAGACTGTGACATGAAGGTCACATGTCATTTGGAAAAATGCTTAGAACTAGCTTATTTTTGTCTTTTTTACTTTCACTGCTATACCTTCGTTCCTTATCCCTCTTTCACAGGAACTGCTATGTGCTACCATGTTGTGATCTATATAACAACATAGAATAAGTGAGGGAATAAACAAATGAATAAATATGGGCTGCCCAAACTACTACTGATCTGGATGAAGACAAAGGGAGAATAGAACTACCACACAAGCAAGCTGCTAAGCTTAGAAAAAAATTTGTGAAAATGCAGGTAGCCCAGAAAAAATAAAGAAGCATTAAGCTCATACAAAAGCAGTAGGGAGGCATAGTTCTTTTCGACATAAAGCAACAAGCATACGATGTGACATATGCGTGCCACTCACGTCCGTTGCTAAACTTAAGTGTTTACAGTGTTTATTCTATATAGCAGGACTTCATATAAATAAATAAGTTAACTAATCAATTAAACTTCTTTGTTGGCTGGCAACTTTGTATGATATTTCTAGCTTTAGTGATAGGCTATGGCCTGTGCATTTCTTCAGAGGCGCAAAGTCAACGAAGTGCCAAAAGACACCGCTAAGGCATTTGGGAACTTAGTAGCCACTTGTGTCATGTGATGAGTGCAACGACGGTACATATTATAAACCATGCAAATCGGTGGATGCTCTTAAAATGTAGTGACAGGCATTGCCAAGCAGAAATGCATACATGAAGCATGCTGAACAGTCATAGTCATAAAGAGCCTATTAGACACAATAGGAAATTAACGGTTAAGCACACATTAATGTTTTCACTGTTACTATACTTAACCGATGTCAAACCATGCATTATAAACTTGGTAAAACTGCTTTGCTTCTGAACCTGCTTTACCTCGTTCAGAAATGACTCAAGAGGCATACAGTGCACTGTGTTGTAGATACGTTACATGTCACTAACATTTCATGTTTTAGCCAACGTTATCTTTTTAATAAAGGATTTCGCACACATAATTTCTTTAATATCTGTATCTCAGTCGAAAGATTAGAATAAAATCATACCAGCAGCTTTGTCACAGATCATAGTTCAAAAGTAGAACCGGTATTAAATTTATGCAGCCATTGTACAACACGAACCTAGCAGTCCTCCCTTAACGAAAGGGACACTCGAGACAAACATTAAGCCAAGCTACAGTGAGAGATGAGTGAAGTGTGCAAAATGACACTTTTACCCATAAACAGGGCTCACAAATATGAAAAAATGACACACAACAGAATTGGTACGTTGCAGTGGAAGCACTGCACTAACTTATGATGATGTCTTGCTGAAAAGTAGTACAGTCGAACCCAATTATAACGATCCCAGATATAACGATCTATCGGTTATAACGACCATATTTCGGTGCACTTACGATTTTCCTATGCTACCCATTGAAACTGCGTCCACATATAGCGAACATTTTTCAAGGCCTCCTACTTTTATAACGAACACTTCGGACACGGTCGCGGTAAAAATATGGCGCATACGAAGCGAAACAAAGTTAAAACAGGCATTCTAAAGCACGAGAAAGGCGCGCGCGCTCGCGTGCCCCTTCGCCGCTGTTCCACTCGCAACGACCGCGGCGAGCACCGCAAGCACATTTCGGACGCTGCGAGCGAGGTCGCTCACTTTCCAGGCGTTTCTTCACTCGCAGAACGGCAGTGAGGGAAAAAAAAAAAAAAATTAGGTGGCAGCATGACGCTTTGCGGTCAGCTGTCGCACGGCAACGTTTTCTGACGCCGTTCTCTGCATCTACGACCACCGACGATGAACCCAACAACGCCTTGGAGCGCAAGAAGCCATAAATGCAACAAGCGATAACTTTTCGTCGCTGAAAAGTTCGCAACGACCGCCAGCTCGCCGAAACCGCTACGTGCCGCAAAAAGCGTTGTCTTTTCGGCAACGGCAGAGACCGGCCTATCAATGATTACGACTTCCGCGCGTATGCGACGACTTCAAGGATAAAAGAGCAAAGGTGAGGTGGCGGCTGGCGATGAATATACCATTATGACTAATCGCTGACTACCTTATCACAGTCATCTGCAACTATCTGCTCCGCTGCGCGTGTGGCGTAAACCGGGCGGATCGAGTAACCGCAGTACAAGCGCGCGATGCTGCCGTTCGCAAGTTCGCCGCCGCCGCGTCGTGCGAGTCCGCTTGCGCGTTGCTTGCAATATGTTCGTCTTCGTCGTGTTGAATGAACCGGCTACCCGCCGCACCCGTGCACGGTACGGAGTGAAGCATGCACGAAGAACGCATAAGCGCGCGTACAGAAGACAGCAAACGGCCCGGCGATAACGGCGTGAGCCGGGTAGGCGACGCGCTGCACGCAACTAGCCAGAGTTGATGGGCTCGTGGCGGCACCGCGGTTTATTGAAACGGCGTCAGTTCACTGCATAGGTGGTTTAATTCACTAGTGAGCACGCAGCGGGCGTCGCTTAACACGGGAAAAGGCCTAACTTGTCACGGGAGGGGTTGGTAGCACTTTTTATTTAGGTACGCAGAAAAAGGAAACAGTTTGGTCGCAAAGTGCATGTTTTTAAGGGCCACTCCATATACAACGAACTACTGATATAACGACCACTTTTCGCTGCACTTTCGAGTTCGTTATAAACGGGTTTGACTGTACTAAGCGCACCAAAACAATACTAATCCAAAACACGACGAGAATTCAGCGTGGCCTGCACTGCTGGATTTTCATTCAGTTGCACTTTTAGGCATTGTATTTTTCTAACCACTTAGCCAGTGTTAGTGATGGGGGGTGTGTGGCACCTTTCGTGCTGTTTCTTGAATCTCTAAGGCAGAGGGGCAAATCACTGGCATTGATTGACATAGACATATGCGTAACGTTTCACTAGCGATACATTGTTTCCTGAAGACTGTCAAGATTTTCTTGCAGGTTACAAATAATCTCTTGGATTGGAATAAATGCTGAGGGATGTCTGGGATAGTAATCTCTCACTCCAGCTAACCTTAACGTTTGCCTTTCGTGCCCTGCTTTGGCTGTATAGAACATGAAAATGGCCTATGACAAAAGTGGACAGCTTTTTCAAAACAGAGGTGATAGCGAGCAGGCAATTAAAATCAAAACACTTGCTTTACCACATTGCTGCTAGAGACTCGGCAAAAAATGAAAAGTTCAATGAACACACTGCATGGAACTGCTAAGCTTTGGTAATGCTGAAGTCTTGAAATTTCTTCAAACCTTTTCTTACAAACCAAAACATCAACCGCTATATTCATTCTAAGTCAGGAAAAACACTGCTCCTAACAAAGCAGCCCCTTGGGGTATTTTATGTGTCATGCATCCAAGAGCTACATTTGCATACAGTTGAACCTCGTTTTAACGAAAGAAAAATACAACGAAATGATAAACAAGATCAAAGAAACAGAACATTTGCAAGCCTTGTAGAAATACATGCATTGATTTATAAACATGCATTACCAAGCTTCCAAAAAAACAATGTCTCCATGCTTGAGGACTTTCAATTTTCATCTTTAATTAAACAACTTTACATCTCCGGGTCTAGCTCTTTTAACAAGCTATTTCACTGACATGAAGGGCTACTGGTACTTTTTGTGACAACTTCATCTGCATGAATTTTTAATTGTGCTTTTTCATTCCAAAGGGCATGAATTACTCGGAAGAAATGTCACTGTGTGAAGCAATGCATTCCCTTCTCGTCAACACCCCAAGGCACGAAAGATTTCGACGGAGTTCTGTACGACTGTGTCGACTCGATAGACTACTGACCAAGCAGTAGTCTATCGTAGCAGTAGACAGGAACTGCCCGTCTAACGGTGCCTACCTTGCCACTCAGCTGGAAGTCTGCTTGTTCACAGGTCTTCAAAATACTGGTGAGAGATCGGTATAAATTATGGTGCCTTACATGCGATTATTTAGAAGTTGTAAAACTTTCGAAGAATACTGGCATGTGCCAGTTGTTTTTTAGCACACCATCAATCAATCTTGAAGATTCGTGTCACTTGATAAAAAGAAAATTTCTAAACATATATTCAATTTCAGTTTTCGTTGCTCCTCGCTTTTGAGCGAAAACATCAGTGATACACTAACTAAAAAGTTTTTCTTCGGGCAAATGAGGATATGCCACTCCGTGCAATGCACTGATATGAAACAAAACTGGACGCTGATAGCTCTCATTCTATGTAGAACCTCAATGCTCCCACAGATTTCCCACCATCCAGGAAGGCACCGCAGTTTTCCCCTCAGTGTTGTTCGTTGAGTCAGTGTAATGCAAGTGTACCGTGTTGTGTCCATGGAGCCACATCTCACCAAAGTGATATCTACACCCTTGTTGCTGGTTGCCCATGCAACATAAACTGGTTGTCGATGCACCTGTAGCACTGGCCCGTTCTGTTTGATGCCAAAATCAATAAATTGTTCCCCAATTGTTCCCCAATGCACCAACTGAAAGTGGGATGAATGAATTCTGCAGGTATGGTAATGACAATGAAGAATGGACACTCAATGAAGAATGGACACTCAATGTGCATGCACTATTGCCACATTGGGCTGGATACGCAACAATAAAGGAAATGTGAAGAACAGTGAGTGTACTTGCGCATCTAATGCACCAATGAGAGTGAAGCCGCTGGACGCTGTAGAGGCCAGTTGGGGTGCTTCCTTGGTTCGCGTGACAATGGTGATGGTGATGATCATGACCACGTGAATGTGCAAGTGCCCTTGGCATGGAGGGAATGGTGATTGCAGGTAGAGTCATCGCAAAACTTTCACCAACGTTCTTTCATGTGAACGCTAGTGAGTGTGAAAACAACAGATTCGCTGTAGATGCGGTGATTACTTCGGCTCTTCCTCATGGCTACAACTTGCATCTTCATTTTCTGCAATCCCCACTATACAAGTATCCACCGAATGTTGAAAAGTCGAAATGGTTTACCCACTGCGGATGATGGTTGTGGCTGCCATATATGGGTACCATAATGCAGTGTTCGCACTCGTTAAAACAAGGTTCAACTGTACAACCTTCATAAAATATTAACTCAATTATTTTATGTCGACAGGTGACCTTGCTGCCACTGGCTGGTTGCCGAAAGCAAGAAAGTGCTTTTCTTTTCTACCACTCCACCCTGACAATACTACTACAGTCAAACCCGCTTATAACAAACTGCAGGATTTATGAATATTAGTCAAATGTATCTAGTAATTAAGTATATTCATGCCTGTCTACATCTTCTTGACTGCCAATAAAAAATACCAAGATATTCACAGAAGCAGTGTTGTTACTGTAAAAAATTAGACCCATTTAATTTTTGTTATACTCCATGCTATTCCCACATTGCTTTATTTTTTAATTTAGGAGATGTGTCACCACATATGAATATTACTTATGATGTCGATAGCTGCTGCCATCAGTGAGTGGGTGGAGAAGCTCTGCAACAAATAAAATTATACTTTCTGCCATTACCTCAATTTTTGTGACCTGGTGGTCCCCTTGTGGTGCTCCGATTATGAATAAACAATACTGCTAGGAAGCTACAACTGAATAAGTAGCCTGCCTACAACCTGCTCCCTACTTCGTACAGTGATATTTTTAGGTGTGGGTTATATGCTCGAATATACGGCACTTTACACTGACAATGCCCCTGAGTTCCGGAGGTCTACACAGAACACAATTTGCTATACATAAGTTCGTTATAAACCGGGTTTCACTGTACAACTGAAGTAGGCACAGCAACCACATCCCTGGTGTGCCATGCATCGTATCTTCATATAGGCACTGCAACTATATATCGCAATGTGACCACTGCAGAAAGCTATCAAAAGGTGTGTGTCTGCGTACTCATTCTAACACAAAATCAGAAAAAAAAAAATCAGGAACAAAGCACACACCTTCGAAGTGGTTTCACACCCGACGTAATGTGTGGAAGCAGCGAAAATGGGATCTTGGGAAACCGGGGCACGTTTTTCTGGAAATGGTCAACGTGTTAAAGTAAACATGCTGTAAAACAAGTCAACAAGTGGTGGCCTGCATACTTTTGATCTCTCGCAACTATTTTTTCTTGCTTTTTATTTGTCTCTCTCTTTCAATAGCCCCATAATGATAACATGACTGCCTATATGCAACGGATAGAAGAACAACGTTAACAGCATAGGTGGAAACACTGTGGCCCACCTGAAGCATTAAATGCGTTCTCAGGTATCTGTACACAAGTGATTTTTTCGCCAATTCATTTGCGTACAACGTTCAAAAGATACGTCAAGAAATGAATCCCGAACATATGAACAAAAGAACATTGCTTCAGCCACTGCAAATACCGCGGCACACTGCGTTGGGATCATTCCCTTCTAAAAAGTACAGTTACGGCGAAAACGTGTCCACTTTGATTAATGGAGTCCAAGTATCAACGAATGAGCGCAGTGGTGAGGAGCGGTATTCTTATGCTCTTCCTTGTGCACAGATCAAGAAAGTGAAGAACATGTGGTGGGACTCACAGACACCACTACATCATGCACCCAGGATGGAATGGTCTCATTAATCAGCAGCTCCTCCGCATCACGTCCGGCGTCTCCCACCAGGAACCTGAGCAGGGTTCTACCTCCTACCTCACTGCAAGAGAAAATGCACCGGCATTAACCCTTTGCAGTCCGAAACTTTTACCTACTTTTTGGCCATTCCAGTCCGAAAATATTTCGCCAATTTTGCACAACGCAAAAGAAAAACAACAAATGTGCAAGAAAAACTCACTAGATGTTTATTTAAGCAATCGATATTTTGCCGAGCTCTTTCAGCATTATTTGTGCAGCGTGTGGTGCCCGACAGTGGACCGCTGCGGCCATGTTGCCCAACAACGAACCGCAAAGGGTTAATGTTAAAGGCCCACTGCAGTTAAATTTATTATGAGTGAGTCGTAGATATCAAAGAAGCAATAAACAAAATTCACGTTGGAGGGAGCTGGTGCGGAAACTTCAAAGTAACAATGATTTCTGTTTTTTTACCCTCCTAGCTTATCAGCTCACCTCTTGGAATAATAGTGGCTTGTTTAATGTTGTACACGGGTAACATGCTGATAAATCTGAAATAACTACTTTCTTCCGACACAAACTAATGAAAACTTCATTAGGTCATGTCCAGCAAAGAAACGAACTCCTTGATCCATTTCTTTTCTCTCAATCTTCCTTCAGTGTACCTTTATAAGTGCCCTGGGCATCTCAGGCGATGACTAAAGAGACCTACCGAAGTGTTTTCATTTACTCTCTATAAAAACTTGGAGGACGCTTGAGCTTCACATTCAAGAGTCGAACGCGATAGCGTAGTCGGGCCCCATGCGCATCACCTTCTCAACCACTCGCTTGTCTTTGGTTCTTGATGCATGCCTCAACCGTGCCATAAGGAAATGAATTACTGTGTGCGTAACATTGGCCATTTGAAACTATGCCTAGAATGTCTACTGCAAGTGCAGCTATTCCTTTTGCGGATCAGCGAAGGGCCCACTATGCGTCCATAAGGCAACACGCGAACCTATGCAGCTACTCACTTTGTCGATGCTTTTGCAGATGATGAAGAATATTTACGTCTGAGCGTTTTGTATGTAATCGGTGGGCCTTTAAAACACCCACTCGTTGCACAATTCACATGTTTTGACGCCTGGCGCGATTCTACACTTATTCCATGCAATATTGCATGCGTTAAGGAGACTCGTTCCACTACATGACTTTCACATAGTACAGTGGAACCCCGATTATACGACTTTCAGGGGACCACGGAAAACCGTCGCATAATCCGGGCGTCGTATAATCGAAAAACTAAGAATACAGGCAGTGACACTAAGCCTTGTCCAAAAAACGCCTACAGGCTGCCTAAATGAGCCCACAGCACGACCTTGTGCTTCTCCATGGGATGTAGATTAAATTATTCTTGCTAATGGCAGCATTACTTAGTTGAAGGAGGTGCGAGCGAATCTGTATTCTCAACTTGAAAAAATCGAATCCAACGCGTATCTTTCTCCCGATAAAGTGAGTCCGAAAAGTGCCTGCGCGTGAAAACGAAACCGAAACTGCGTCGCCAAGAGCCTCCCGTCAGGAGAGTCAGACACAGTGTCATCGCCATCACATAATGGCGACGGACCACGACTTTGTGCGGAATGCCGTCGTGCGCGACGTAGCTGTGCGCGGTGTAATCTGCTGCCTTGTGAAGTGCAGCTAGTGATGTCCCGCTGTTATAATGAACGTTGACGTCAAGTGATGGTTATTTTGAACGGTAAAAGTAGCTGCGTCGAGCCCTGTTGTGTGCTCAAGCCTGTGACTGCGAGCGCCACAAACAAAGGCAAATCAGCTGTACGTCGACCAGGAAAAGTTTCCACGGACCAAAAACGTGAAAATATCAGGATCTCGAAGATGAGCATTTCGGCCAGCTGAAGCTACTGTGTGGATAGAGCTTGTCTAGGTAAAGACCCTGGATATGCACGCAATCGAGGCGCATGCCGAAGCGCATGAACTGCCAGGGCAATAAATTTTCCATTCTAAGAAGACATACTGTCTCACTCTCTACTTTTCTAATCATCAACCTAGGGGAACGCAAGTTCATATTTCGCACTCGTGAATATTTTGTCGACGTTCGATTCGAGTAGGTGGTTTTTTCCTTTCGGTCGGAATCGGGAAGTCGTCGTAAGATGCGGGGTTGGCGTAGAACTGCGTCGTATGACCAAGGTTTTTAATACATTAGTTCTATGGGGATTTTGCCGGGACCAAACCAATTCGTCGTAAAATGCGGGTCGTCGCGAAACCGGGGGACGTATAATCGAAGTTCCACTGTATAGTGTTTTTTTCCGAAGCAGGTTCAAGTAATAGCGCAACTCTGTGGTAGAACACTTGTGTGCCACGTGGATGGCCTAGGTTCAATTCCCAGTTGAATGGAAGATGTTTATGATTTATTTTATTCGCATCTTTTTCGATTTTTCGGTCACGGACAAGACGATAATTTTCGCTCATAACCAACAACGCCGACGCTGACGCCGGAATGTCTGTGAAATGAGCTTTCTATTGCTGTCACGTTGACATTTGCTACACTGTAAGATGGCAATGTGCTGAGCAAGCACTTTGGTTCTAAGAGCCTTAACGAAATAAAGGTAAATACATTTTTTAGGCTAACAAGATATGACAGATCTGCTGTAGGCTTGATCGCAGAAAGCACTGACCTGAAAGTCACTGGCGTGTGATCTGGCATGCTGAAGTACATGTTGCCAGGCTTCTGCCTGTCGCCGCCATTCATGGTAGGGGCGAACAACGGTGCCTGCACAATGGCAGAAAATTAGTTGCTGTGCGACCAAATACCATATATAAGATACCTTTCAAAAATAAGGCTATCAATGCACATGGTATAAAAATGCATGTCACAGTTCACACAACACACATTTCTGTCATTCCGCATCACCCTGTTCTCCACTGAAACATGCCACCACTCCATTATGAATGTGAAAACTCATTCTGTTCTCCGCATTTGGCATATCTTGAACCACCATAATATACGTCTACCAAGTGTAGACAGCAGTTGATACAATACCACTTTTACCAACAGCGTGCTAAAGCTACTGTACAGCTACTTGACTAGAGTAATTGCTCTCTTATGAAAGACAGAGTTGAGCAAATGCTAAATTCAGTGACTCGAACCTATGCATCTTGATTGGACTGGCACATGAGCAAATAACGCACTGTAACTTGAAAGCGCTGTGCCACGCATGCCGCAATTGTGGGTGGTAGTGAATAAATCTAAATTCAGCCATTCAATTCTGGCCTGTGTATATGTAGTTGGCTGCAGTCACGACTTTCTTCATCAATGTTGTCAAGGCAATGTTTTAAGCACTACCACAGTTTGCACACAAAGTCAAGCTCTCGGACGAGGACATACCATTCTCAGGTCGATCTGGAGGAAGGTAAGATGGTGGC
The DNA here is from genome assembly GCA_030522465.1 of Rhipicephalus appendiculatus. NCBI lineage: Eukaryota > Metazoa > Arthropoda > Arachnida > Ixodida > Ixodidae > Rhipicephalus > Rhipicephalus appendiculatus. The sequence goes on from JALIZH010032971.1 coordinate 972,593, forward strand.
CAGTGCTCAAGTAAAGCCTGAAGTACGAGGGCTCCAAGGTTGACTGGTACCAAGCGTAAATATTTGGAAAAAGAGGAAAAGCAAAATGTAAGATCAGCTACTGGCCCAACTTTTCTCAGGGTCACTATATTTGCTTTACACCTTTTCTCAGCATCTCAACCTCGAGAGAAAAAAAAAATTATGACAATTAATGCACACAAACATGAGTTAATAATAGCCTCGGGAAGTTCAATATAGTACAAGCAAAACCGAGGTCACCCTTGACTCTATCTTTCATAGCTCTAGTTGCCACATTTCACTCTCCCATGACATAAACGTGTAATGCCTGACAGAAGCAGGGCATCTATGTTACACAGTGGAGGTCTGCATGCCGCAAACTCAAAGCCTCATCTCCCAAGGCACCACCGTGGCCTTCCTGATCTAGCCGTGTAAAATCCAATCTTGAGGCCACAGTGACACTTCTACAGTTGCAACAGCTTCTGCAAGGTAGATGTTAGCGCACTATGTGCTCAGTGCGTTAATGTGTTGCTCCCATGGTAACAACACATATGCTTGGCTGTGCGATAATTAGGTGACAGTTAAAATAGTCGTAAAAGGTATTAGAGGAACCTTATTTTACAGAGCACTATCACAGTTTGCATGAATCTCGAACACTGTATGAATCTATCACATGCTGCATGAATCTAAACTGCACATTACATTTTTAGCCATTTACCATCGTTCCAAGCACTAATAGATGTAATCTCTGTCGCATGAAGCATATGAAATCTCAACAAGGTGATGATGCTGTCACAGTCTTTGGGGAGCCAATGCCGGGCCTATTGAACACTCACTTTTGGGATCAGGACCTTCAGGGGGGGCCCAAGCCAGCTTCCTTGGTGGAAACCCAGGCTGTAAAACAGTCTGGGTCATCCAGGTGAAGGCACAACATCTGGTGAGGAGAAAAAGAAAACAGCATAGCTGTCTGAAGTTTTGAGTACAATCACAAGAATGGCTGTGGCATTTTGTTGGCCCCCAATGTGTAGTACCTGCATATTGCATATTGACCTTGTAATTGCCATGCAATTAATCACTCCCCAAGTCCAAAAGAATGTGCCTAGTTTCAGTAATTTTGTTTTCTCTTTACAAGCCACAACATATAATACGAAAAAGGTATACAGGTGGAGAAGAATCGGTGATGCAACACAGTGTACTCACGCCCATCTTGAGGTCAACCGAAAACCAGTTGGGAACAAAGACCATCTTGAACCGCTTTTTCACCTCCGCCTCAAAGTCAGCGGCACCAAGATCTTCTACCTTACAGGCCTGTTGAGAGCAGCAATAACATAAAAGAAATAAATTTAATTTTTAAATAAGCATTGTGACAGATAATTACATGTGCCAGCAGTACATTGCAAGAATTATCGTCCATTATCTGCATGAACTGCATTTATTTCATCGATGCTTCATATTTCGTTAAATGGCCTTGATGTTTCATCGAGGCCACTTAACGATCAGAATGATGTTGAGAAACACAATAAGAATTTGTATGCCTCATCATCAACATCATAAAAACACCAACGAGGTCATGAAATTTGATTTTGCTGATATTTCCACCACAGAAAAGTGCATCTCCTTGTATGCTCTCATAAACAATTTACACTTTGAATATACATATGTACTATACATATATTTTTTAGATTGTTTACACAATGAGCAGGTCAGAGAGTAACAATACTGAACTGCACCCCAAGCCAAACAATACACATTGCTGTACTATAAGAGACCCATAGCAAGCCAAAAGCAATGCTTAAACAAGTGCCTCAATTTATTTTTGACCATTTACAACCTTTTCTTTATGTTAGACAATGGACCATGATGTTTCTTAAAGGAGTCCTGACACAAAAATTTTCGCCCCGCGTTTTTTGGTGCAATGTGTTGCAGGGGGCCTGTTAGTCATAACACGGCACATCGTTTGCTGCAGCGCGCGACAGATAATTAATTACAAGCTCCTCATTACCGACACAGCCTCAGTTTCGGTTTGACAGAGCTCCAAAAACGACAAGCCGCCGGGTGCAACTATCACCACCTAGCGAGTGAAACGCTCGGTCACGGAGCACACAGAACAGTGACGCACTTCCGCGCGGTCTGCATCGTCTGCTTGCATTCGCTTGTCACCCCCCCATGCTGCGTGATGTCGTCGCCGTTATCGTCCTCGCTGTCGTCGTCGGCCTCATCGTCGTCTGATGGCGACAGTTTTCTTGAGACGGGGATGGAAGGAATTTACGACGGGGCGAATCACTTCAGGTTTGACCCGCTGGCGAGGAGTGCTTCGTCGGGAAGCGGCAACGATACCAGCCACGACGACCACGATGAACCTCGCGTCGGCAATGTACTATGGTAAGACCCGACACATTCGTGCACAAATGTTCTGCAGGGCAATTCATTTAGCCAAAGTACGTTCGCTTTTTCTACGTTCAATATCCGATTGAATCACTTGATAACATTGTGATGCCCTTCAAGTTGTTGGTGGCGAAGAAAGCTAGGTAACACCAGAGCACCAGACGTGAGCAATGCACAGGGTGGAGTCGGAAGACCCATGTACGCCAAGTCCGGCGCCTGTGTGGTAAAGCTAAGCGCCTCGAAATGGAGCCCGCAAACGCGACTGTTCTGCACGGGGGACCAGTCCTCATACTCCTGACGTCCACAAGCGCACACGAACTCGATCCACTTCTGCCGCCGAGGTTCGTCGCGGGAAAACGTATACAGCGATACGCCTGATCCCGACTTCGACGTGCAGAAGGAAACGGCGCAGAAGGATTTCAGCATTGTGGCCTGTCACTGCAGCCCAGGCAGCACAGGGAAATCAAGAAGTCCTTGGGAGCAGGAAACGGGAAAGCTGTAGTGTCGCCAAACACAAAACTTTCAACGCGTGCGCCGCGGCAGCGCCTCCTCTTGGCCGTGGCCACACACTCGCGAGCAGCCGCCGAGCAGTCACCAACAGCGCAGTGGCGAGCGCGCCAAAACAGAAATGGCGGCTACGACGTCATCATAACCTGTTGTACCGGGAAGTAGGGGGGGTCACCTCGGGTCACCTCCGAGGGTGTCAATGCCGCCAGGTGTGGCCTAGAATGCTGGATCGCGCACGCGAATTTCAGAATTCATATAAAATACCTTCCAAGCTTTATTCGCTGTCGATATTTTGCAGATGGTACACGCATGTACACGGGAATCGATCCAGCAGGCTATCTCGGCCGCGAAATTTTGTGTCAGTACCCCTTTAAACCATTGTGCTACTCGAGCTTCATAGGTGTATTCAACTGGAGCTAAGTTGCAATGTACTTTTGTATCATAACAGTGCAGGATGCTTGGCAGGGAATTTTCAATGACTCTACGTAAGAGCTATCCTTTCCACCCATGCATATAAAACACAAAACAAGAAATAGGGCTAGTTCTGAAGTTGACATGCCATATTTTCACCATTTACAATTGACCTTAATATCAGCAGCCTTGTTCACAACACTATACCAACTACAGTAGCCTCTCAGTAAATAGAAATCTCTTAAAGGGAATTGCTGCTTTAATAGAACTGCCACAGATAAGATTGGTTTCATACAGGAATTCTGCACCCCTGTTCATCTCTCAGTAAGCGGAACTCCTGCTACAAAACGGAACATATTTTCCTGGTCAATTCAAGTTCCGTTTAACGAGTTTACTGTACACAAAGACCATGACATCTCTCTGACTGCAATTTAAACATAGAACGCAATACGATTAAAACTTCTTTTCAAGCAAAAAAAATTACGCTTTATTCAAATTTGTTCCTTTATGGAGGGTCTGTGATGGCTAAAAGTTTGGGAACCACTGGTGCAAATGCCGCAGGAAAACTAATTTCTGAAACCCTTGTCAGGTTCTTAACGTAGCTTCTGCAAAACTTACATGGAGGACGTCCCACACAGCTACGTTGCCAGCTGTGTCCTTGGTGATGATGTAGCGTTTGTCATTGAGGACTGCATAATGCCTGATGCTGGGATTGCCTGCGGGAGTGTGAGCATGAATACACTCAGTGGCTGGAAGATATTAGCTCTCGCGCATGCAAGCTTTGTTTGATCTTAAACAGTATTTTAACACTTTATGTCTGTTTATGCAAACGAGGAGAGAACAGACAAACACACACAAAATAGAAATAACATACTGCACAGTCACAGTTGTCAAAGGTGTTTCAAAAGCGCATCGCATGTTTCCAGACAAACTTCCACAAATGCCCAAGGTATGTGCAACCGAAATAGAGAATCCAATTCTTCAAAAACAGAATTGCAATGCTGATGAGCATATATATAGGGTAGTGTGGTAATCAATGATGAATGTCACACGTGGCCTTCCTTAATTATTCAAATGCTACACTTCCGGGCAAACATTATGATTGCAGAGCGCAAAGAGGAGCAATTGCTATGTGCTTGCATTTATTGACAGATGAGAGTAAACATTCCAAATGCTAATTGAATTTAGTATGCTATATTGAGATGACCTACCATATGTCTCAGTCTGCATACATAGTGGCACAGTATACAAGCACACTAAATGGATTTTCTTTATGAAAAATTCTGTGTAGATTTGTGGGTAAAAAAAAATTCCATGCTTCTTTCCACCCAAACCATACAGAGATTCCACCATTATTCAATTAACTAAATTATGGATCTGCAGTTTTCTCAACGCTTATAAGTCCCAGATCCTTATATTATTCAATTAACTAACTAAATTATTGATCTGCAGTTTTCTAAATGTTTATAAGTAACAGATCCTTATTTTTCTGCTGTGCAGTTGTAAAGTGTCCTTAATTCATGACCAGAGCTACAAGACATTTTGCTCTTGCCTTTAATGCTGGCCTGTGGCTTCTGGCTGAGAGGAACCAGTATGTCAGTGTCGTAGTCGTCCAGCTGCGAGCACCGGTTGTTCACAGGCTGCATTTAATGCCCAAAATTATGTTAGGATACAAGAAACACACAAGTTAGCAAGAAGCACAAAATTAGTTTTGGTATATACCAATAACCTTTTTCTATGATATATTACTTAAAAATATTACACTAATAAAATTAAACCGCAATACAATTATGAAGCATGCCACCATTGGGGGGACAACGGGTTCATTTTTGATCGTCTGTGCTTCCTTGATGTGCACCTAAATCTGAGTAAATGGGTGTTCTTATATTTCTATCACAGTGAGATGCGGCCACCGTGGCTGGGAATGGAACCCTTGTCCTCATGCCAGCCAAAATGCCATTTTAGCTAGTAGAAAATCGTGGTAGCCAGATGAACAAGACATGTATGAGGAAACACGGATGCGTTTAGCACAAAAGAGAGTCTACTTGCCCAATTTTTGATGGTAGAGTCTGTAGTGGCAACCCATAAGGATGATGTATCATTGCAGAGTGTCATCTGTTTGTTGAATGAACAAACAAAGAAGAATCATCAACTACAAACATGTATAAGAGAACAAACTCTTACATAAACTATACGCAAATGAAGCTTAAGAAAATCAGCATTTCAAATAGAAGCAAGAGGCAATAACAATCACAGTTATTTTTATTAACAATGAGATTAGTTTGCATATGGCATCATAACCTAATGGCAGTGCCAAGTATGTCTGCATAACTACAATAAAACACTGCGATGACAAAATGTAATGAAATAATTCTAATTCCCCCTGAAATTATTGTAGAAACATATATGCTCCAAATTTTCTATTAGCAGAGCAGAACCTCAGAGTTCTATTTCAGATTCTCCTGAGCTGTTAGAGGCACACATTTAGAAAATAACTGGGATGAACAGATATTTAATAGCCCATTTTTTCATTGCATATATTGAATGCTACATAGATTTCCACTTCAATGCTTACTTTGAGAACAGGTGCGGTCTCCTCGCAGACAAGTGCACGATTGTCGGGGTTCCTCAAGTCAGTCATAAATATCTTGCGATCCCGACCACCGGAAAACACTGTTGTGAAGCTTTCATTCACCTGTCATAGGAGGTACAGTGACCATGTCAAGACATCCAGAATATTACAACATCAACAACATCTGGGGTTTAACGTCCCAAAACCACGATATGATTATGAGAGACGCCGTAGTGGAGGGCTCCGGAAATTTTGACCATCTGGTGTTCTTTAACGTGCACTGACATCGCACAGTACACGGGCCTCTACCATTTCGCCTCCATCGAAATGCGACCGCCGCGGCCGGGATCGAACCCGCGACCTTCGGGTCAGCAGCCGAGCACCCTAGCCACTGATCCACCGAGGCGGACACATCCAGAATATTAGCACAGTAAAAGATTTTAAAGTCAGCCTGCAGAAAATGTTATGTTAGCAAACGAAATGTTAAGTATGTAAATTATGCTTTACAGAGTGCCACAGAAAACATTACAAAAAAGAATTACTGAAAGGCAATTTAAATTGGACATAAAAAACAGAACTCATGAGCTAGACATGGCCGTATACTGCCCAATGCAATTTGTTAATGCAGATTATCAGCTACACTACAAGCAGGCTCATTTCAGCTTTCACTTTAAGCTAATAGCTATAGTTGACGAAGAACTGCTGAAAAGCGAAGCTGCACTGCTTAGCACACACAGGGCCTGCCCGGAAAGTAGCAGGACTGAATTAAAAAAATATATATATTTATTCAGAACTGCGACCCATCAAGTTAATAGTTTTCAAAATATGCCCCTTCTGCATCAACACACCGTTTGCAGTGACTCTGCCAATCACTGAACTGAAGGCTCCTTGGAACCCAGAAAGTGGCATGCTCTTCAGCTCCCTCGTTGGGCCTCTTGAATGGCCTGGACCGAGCTTTGGCACCGACCTTGCATGGCCTTTTTCAATCGGGGAGGAGGAAGAAGTCTGAAGGAGCGACATCTGGGCTATATGAAGGCTGGGTGAGCTGTGTGATTGCATGTTTGGTCAGGAAGTCCATGACAGTAAAGGCGTTGTGGCTCGGCGCATTGTCGTGATGGAGCTGCCATGATCCAGCGATTTTGCACAAACTGTTCTCAATCCCAAGTGTTCGGTCACAATGTTGTGCACAACAGTTTTTGGCAAGTTTAATTGTTTTGATATCATGTGCACACTCAATCTGCGGTCAGAGTTCAAGAGATTTCGAACTTTCATAAAATTTGCATCACTTTTAGCCTTTGAAGGGCGTCCTGACCGTTGCTCATCTTCGACTTGCTCTCTTCTGTCCTGAAACATTTTGTGCCACTCAAAAACACTTGATTGACCCATGGCATCTCTCCCATAAGCAGTCTTCACCATGCCATAGGTTTCGAATGCAGTTTTACCTAGTTTGAAGCTAAACTTCATCGCGTAACGCTGCTCTAACAAACGATTCATTGTGGAGATGACAAGGAACCTTGAAAGGGGTTCCCCTTAAACTCGATCTACACTCCATGAAGGCTTAGGGAACAATGGCGACTGGTGCGCTGGTAGCCAAGACCTCCCACCACCCAACCAGTGCCGAAACATCCCCCCTCCTTTATCACGTTTTGGCAGGCAAAAATCAGTCCTACCACTTTCAGGACAAACCCTGTATGCTTATAGCATAGGCTGAAGCTTCATATCTTTCTTCTCTTGCTGCCTGGTTGTTGAAGTAGAAGCACTGCTCTCACTTGAAAGGTTTTGAGCAAACTGACAATGCAGGTAATATACAAGCTGTCCACTACACCTGGAAGAGTTAATCATGTCTAGAACTGTCAAAAATGACCAGATATTATGATATGGCAGCAACAGCCGCACTTGGCTCACAAGAGCCATCTAAATGCCCAGAAATGTCACAAACGGTGGAAATAACTCACTTGCAGTGCCCAAACGCCTTCGTCGTGAACTCGTATTGTGGCCACGCACCGCTGCTGTCCAAGCGACCACAGCCGAATCGTCCCATCTGAGCTACCAGACAGGCACTGCAAAGGGTTTGGGGTTCGTATAAATGGCACGCATGCACAAACACATGCATACACACAATATTACCAACCATAAAATTTCAAATAGACACAAGACATTATGCCGTTCAATGATGTCCATAACACAAACTATCTTAATACAGTCATACAACTGTGGCTGGAAGCGTTAAGGTCCCAAAATTATGTTCACATTGCGTGATTACACCACGGTTACAGGAGAAGAACAAATGGAATGCAGCTAAATGTACAGTACACTGGCATGGCTATTCTTTTGAAGGAACCCCAAAAGAAAATAAATTTGGCAACAGCAGATCTCGCTGTAGAAATGACAAGTCATTTTCCTGAAGTAACTACAAGCTCAACGGAAAAAAGTTACACTCCTTAATGTTGCGCGAGCTATAATTAATTAAGTTTGAGGTTATCGAGAGCAGTAGTTTGAGGTAACCATTTTGATACCCACAGTGTAACTTCAATTACTACAAAATGACTGTAGGCAAGCAGCCAATAAATAAATAGACAAATAAATAAGTAAGTAAATATGGCAATTAATAATGTCTTAGTACATCTTAATGTTGATTGTGCTTAGATTGTATAAAAAAAGTGAATCTAGAAAACTTCTTTCAAATAAATACCTGTGTGCCCTCCCGATTGAGAACAAGTGCTTTGACATTGTCTGTATGACCCTTGAGTTTCGGCATCTTCTGGCATGTCCTGGGGTCCCAAACACGGATCACTTTCTCTGTGGATCCCGAAACAATCACCGTGCCCGGTGGATTCATCGCCAGGCTGTAGATGCTGTCCTTGTTGTCTGTCAGTGAAGATGCTGCAACAACCAAGCAAAAGATGGGACAGACAAAAAAAATGAAAAAAATAAAATCAGGGGGGAAGCTACAAATAGAACAAACGAGAGACATCAGAGCAATGAGACACAAGTGACAAGCACAAGTGACGAAGGGCCATGTTCTCATACAACTACGTTTATTTAAATGTTGTATACTATATACCTCAAAGGCATTATAGCGTTGGCTGTCCACACAGAATGTCTCATTGAGGAAAAGCATAAGCGTATCAAAGCCTATGAATAGAGGATATGCCCATATCTTGCCACTGTAGCTTATCAGGTAGAGCGCTGCACTGCTAAGCTAGAGGTTGCGGGTTCGATTCCCAGGCACAGTAAGCACATTTCTATGGGAGCAAAAAGCAAAAACACCCACCGACTTAAATTTAGGTGCATGTTGAAGAACCGGTGATCAAAAATGTCCAGAGTTTCCCTCTATGACCTCATTACCACATCATGGTTTTCGAACGTAGAATCCAAGAATTTTAGACTATGCCCCAAGATGTGAACAAGTTACTTCGAATAAGGGGCAGTTCTGTATGATGATGCATTACAGTTGCATGTGTACCAGATAAATATGCGAAAGTAGACAATCAATGACACAGATTCAAATCAAAGATACACTAAGAATTCATCTCATACTATATTGAAATTAAATTTTGAGTCTTTACATGGCAAAACCACAATTTGGTATACAGTTGAATCCCTTTATAAGACACTGATGTAACAGACAAAAGGGTATAAAAGACACCAGTGTGCCTACATTGAAATAGAGGTTGATAAGAAAATGTATACATAGTACCCAGCTCAGAAGAAATACCTCACATAAAAGACAAGAATTGCAGCCAGGTGCATGTCCCTTATAAAGGAGTTCAACTAATCTAGTGGGGGGCCTCAAGATAATTTTGACCACATAGGGTTCTTCTAGGTGCACCAAAGTCTAGCTACATGAGCGTTCTTGTATTTCACCTACATTGAAGTGTGAACTTCACAGTTGAGATTGAACTCCCAACCTAGTGCTGAGCAGCACACTGCAACATTTCACCGGTTCGTTTCGTCTTCCCACTCCGTTATCTGTCTTCAAAGCCTGTCATGAACATGACCCAAAAGTGTCACTTGATTATGTGTTGTGTCTTATAATGATAGACAGCTGTGCAAGACACGATGTTGTAGAGAAGATTTCAGTCCCATGCAAGAGAAAGATACTTCATAGAAGCACAGACTGTAGCGACATGCCTTCTGAACACAATTCTGCAGAAATAATATGTATATCTTTTCCGATCAGCTGCAATCAAGCTGTGCTCTGCAGTACAGAACACTACTCCACTACTACTGTGTTTATCATTCACACACAGGCACTTGCACTCTCCTTCAATATTTCACGTTATCTTTTATTTTAAAAATTTTTAATCTGAACACTTCTTCACAAGTGTAAAAAAATCTGAGTCATTTCTTAATGAAAGTTGTGCAGAGATGCAATGCACAAATATAGTAGCGACTGCTCAGGAAAAAAAAAAAAGAAAACAAAGAAAGAAAGAGAGAAAAGGACGTCACAGGCAAGCAGCAAACGTCACACATAACTTGAAAGCAGCATTTAGCCGCCTATCTTAGGGATGCAGTAACAGAAAGCCGAAAAGTGAAGTCCTCGATGGTTCTCACCCAAAGTGAGGCAGTGTAGTCAGCGTAGTGGGGGGAGGGGGGCCAGAATCCAAGGCAAGGCAGGGAAAGAGAGATACCACAATGATATGAAACAAAGAAAACTGCAATCCAAGATAAGAAAATAATGAGGGGGGGAGGTGATAAGGACAGGGAACAAGACCCAATCGAAGAAAAGCAAACTGCCTCAGGGACCAGACGTGGACAAGACGTTGTCCCTGAAGCTGAATGAGATGCAGCGTTGGGTGTTTCAAAGTCAGCAGGATTGGACCTTGATGAGACACTCGGCAAATATGACTACCACATCACAAGTTCCCAGAGTGGCAGAAATCTACAGGGGCATCACAGCAACAAGATGGATACCTAAACATAATGCAAGCTATGACTAAATTGATAAAAGCAGATATTAAAGCTACACAAGAACCTCAATGAAACAAGCACCCAACTAGGTTCATGTCGAAGATTAATAAGCATGGTGGCAAAGCTGCAAGAAAGAATATAATGTGTGCTGACACTTACTACTATCACTAACGTGAAAACAGTAGGGTTAGCTTGGAGATTACTGGGTATGCAAGGTATTTAAGAACATAATGATTATTTTGGACAAGCCAACAATGCTTCAGAAAAAAATTATGCACATCTTTTTGCCATATTTCGCATTACATTTCACTACAGTTTCTAAATTAAAGGGGTCATGAATCACTTTGCCAAGTAATCATAGAATTGCCCCAGTATCAGAGTTTATTGCCTCAAGAATAGATTGCCACAAAAATTTCTCGAATATGTCGAGAACGAGTGAAGTAACAGAGGTCTAACGCGTATTTCAAATGCTTTCTCTCTTCTCTCTTCCCGATGAGCAAGCTGGAATATACACAGGGAAGGATGGCACGTAGGGAAGAAGTTACATCAGCACACGTCATCACCTTAAGTGCACGTGATGAAAAGCAATCACTCTCTCCCATTGTGATTCCTGTGCACCAGTGTGGCTCCCTGTCTAATATTAGCAAACCGTGGAGCACGTCACTGACATATGGCAACACCCTGTGGCAAGAAGCGCATCTGATCCAAATGCTGCTCTAAATTTATACTAGCTATTAGCCAATAGCATGGCACTCTCTGTTCGACATCAAACAGCGGGTGCTGGCAGCTCTGAAATGAGTGAGAACGGGCCTCTGTATGAAAAAAGGGCACCTTAGAATAAGGCAACAATGTGATCCACATGTAAACTCTTCTTGCCGTGGATGATTGCAAGATTTAGCTGAGATGTTCAAAGCGGTGCCTGCTATCCACAGGATATGTTTTCTCACCAAGCCCGAGAGGCTCATGATCCCTTTTAACTGTCCAATACAACCACTACAGTACAGGCTGACTAAATGGCAGCTTCGAAAAAGACTACACACCTGGAACAGGTGATGGATGCTGATGTTACTTCCTTCACTACAGCAGCCTTTAGAGCATTTTTTTATAACGTGTGGCTGTTTATTAGTTCCCCTCTCAGTGATGCTCCAAAGTAAGTTATATTGTGGGAAGAGTCACATAACATTGCATCTAGCCACTATTGTCTTGCAGGGTCTACGCGGGAGGATGCAATTTGACTGCCCCGGACTGGTACCTGATGCGTGTGTACAGAAAGCCTAGCTATTCCCTTAGTCATTTAGAGCTTATTGGCAATAGGTGACACCAACTTTCTAGATACTTTTACGATCAATATCACGCACCCACTGGAAAAAACCAAACTGCCGAGGCAATGCATGACCAGTGGCAATGATTCCTCCTCTGTTTAATGAATAGTGATGTGCATGACCAGTGGCAATGATTCCTCCTCTGTTTAATGAATAGCACATCACTATCAAAGGGGCCCCGCAACACTTTTTCAAAAGGCATGGTAAAAACATCTCCCCTAAAGGTAACCCTGAGTAGTAACGCGAAGCAGCCAATGCCTTTTATTCATCATCGTATATGACTTTAAGCTCTGGAGACCATTTTCCCTTGAGTATAACGGCCTTGTGGTCTGTAAAGTGTAAAGTTAAGGGATCATGCAGCAAAGGTTGTAGTTTGAAGTTTGAGAAAGCGATGTCTATGCACGTTTCCCTGGATCGTACATAATGCACTGGAGAGCATAACAGGACACCAGAGCATAACGGGACACCATGTGGGCGCTCCGCGTACTAGCGGCTACGGCGCACAACAATGGGGGGGGACAAGCCTCGTTCATAAGCTGCTTCGCATCTAAAACACCGCCGATCGGTAGTCGAGGCTTTTTGAGAGCATGCAGAGCAAACATAGTGCAGCATACGGCCTAGAATTTACAATTAACTTTTAAAGTCAGCTAGAAATCATTCCCTCTTCTTTCTACAAATGATGCCATCGCACCATATACCCAAAGGTACAGCCATTGGCTGATTTGAGCATTGTGGGCCGCACAGTTACTGTAGGCGACGCGGGAGGGTGCCATGTGCCCGAGGGTGCGCTCGCGATAACACTAAAAGTAAGCCGCGCATCCGCAGAAAAAAACAAGAATAAGTGCTCAAAGTAATGATGCACACGTGATGTGGCTTCTTTCCTTTGTGCCATCCCTCCCTACTTAGCTTCCAGCGCATTCGTCAGGACGAGAGAAAATGAAAGCAATTACTGTATGCTACAAATCTCCATAACTCCACTCGTACTTGAAGGATTCCAAAAATTTTTGCAGCGGTCAATTCGTGCGGCAATAAACTCCTTTAGTGAAGTCATTTGATGATTACTTGGAAGGGAGTTGCAGGGCCCCTTTAAAAGCCAAGCGCTCTTTTCAATTTTTGAGAAAAATTATTTGGTCAACGTCAGAAAGACTGTTTTCTTCAGCTTATTGTGGCTAGCAACTAAGGCAACCAGCAGCACATACATTTTCATCTGCATCGTGATCAAATACTAATGTCATTAAACAAACACTCTATGAGGGTGCCAGTAGGGTTAACTGAAGTTAAGCACTGAGACAGATATATAATGAGCATATCTATTTCTAAGGTACCCTTGAGTGGTAAGCAGCATTGCCAGCTACCTCCCACACCTGGAATTACAGTGCAATATGGGGCTATTTCAAATAGAAATAAAAGGAGAATCAGAAACTGAACAAATCGTCAAGCATTCAAGTATATATTTAATGCAGAATCCCAAAATGCTGAATGCTCTGCATCCGTGTACCAGTACAAAGACTGGACTGCCAGCCAGCCACTTTCCAAGCTACCTCGCAATTACCGGCACGAGGCAAGTTCCTTGGTAAGCAAGAAGAGCACCAAGACAGAATTAAAGAACAGAAAAAGAAGAAGGAGAGATGAGATGCATTCCTGCAGACAAATCTTACGTCCTACGAAACAAAGAAATGGCAAGAATGATGGAGGCAGAAGTAGACCCCAGACATGGGGCTCAGGAAACGGTAAGTCAAACCAAAATACGCAGCCATGATGATAAACTCTAGCATGAAGGATGATTTCAAGAAATTTAGAGCACCAACTAAAGAAAAGATGCCGTTAGGGGCAAAAAGATGAATGCAGAAAAACTCAAACAGAAGCAGAAAGCAATCAAAACCACTGATCTCAAAGAGGACGTGAAAGGTATGACAGTGCCATGAAACAGGGTCATCAAATAGAACATTCACAGAATAGGACAGTTACCTTAAAAAAAAAGAAAGAAAAACATGAAAGTTTCGGCTTCCATGTTACGAAATCAAAATGGTGCGGTTACATCAGCCTTTCCTGGATAAAAGGTGCTTTCCTCAGTAGTACTAGCACCTACATTCTTCAAAATGCTGCATGTGCAAAATTTTTACACTTGGGAAAAAATGAGTCCCAAAAATATGCTGATTATGTCAATCTATCACAAGTAAATGTTTACGATGACATCTATTCACCAGCTTGTGCATTTTAGACTGCCACCACTGGCACAGCTATACAACTCACATGCCTACCAATCACATTTTTGTGACTAACAGAAGCATGGTCAGCAAGAACTAAGAGTGTGATAGTCAGATATGCCTACAAAAAAGAAAAATGTGTTGCATGTTTCACACCAAAGAAAGACATGCTCTTAGATCTAGTACGCTTTGAGCAAGCACTCTGCAACAGCTGCACAAGGTCAAGAAATGCAGGGTGCTTACAGTGAAAATATCAAAATCAGTCAATGTGTAAAAATATCAGCTAAAACACGACTTTGTTCTTGGGCTGAAAAGTGCTTGCTTTTCAGAATGAGCTACGGAAAGACAAACTGTTGCCCAACGCTTCGGCTTTGACCAAACACAAGAGCCGAAATAAAGAAAATGATGCAAAAAGAAGAATAAACTTAACGCTGCTGAGGAAAGCAGATGGCATCTGAAAAGCCCCTTTTGAAATTGCGGGTTTCACTAACTGCCCTCTAGCTGGCTAAAGTTTTAGATGCACAGAACATAACGAAAAGGAGAATGGCTATATAAGCACGCTGCCAAGACGTTGCGAAGCTACGAGTGTCACCGGGGGCCATCATCTGAGCTCACTTCTGCAATCTGGAAAAAGCTCCTCAAGTCTTAACAGCGGGTACGTAAGCCAAGATATTCTTTTTAGGGCAAAGCAACTTCGTGTTTGGCTGCCACTAACGTACCAAAACTAGCAATAGTGGGTAAAACTCTGTCTACCACTCGGGATGGAAATTATAGTGCCTGTGCCTACAAAAGCCAGTATGCTCCAAGTAAAACAAAAGCAAACAGGAAAGGCCATTCCATCCAGCAAAGGCATACCAGGGCAATGTGCCTTGGCGTAGTGGATGACAGCCCCGTCAATTTTTGTGTTATCAAGCCATCTTTCCGATGCTGTTAGTCCAGTGCAGTTTGTTAGTACACACAGCCAAACCCCTTTATAAGAGACACTGATGTAAGAGACAAATGGGTATAAGAGACACCAGTGTGCCTACGTTGAAATAGGGGTTGATAAGAAAATGCATACGTCGTACCCTGCTTATAAGAGACACCTCATATAAAAGCAAGAATTGCTCCCCAATGCATGTCTTTTATCAAAGGGTTCTACTGTACTCAACATTTTTTTAAGACGGGAGTTTCATTCATAGCGTCCTATTGCTAGCCAGTTATTTTTTTTTTACTTGTTTTTCTTGTCTTGAAGATCCTCAAAAGTAACGTCTTCCCAACTTTTTTACAGTACCATATTTTTCCTTAATTATGAACACAAAAGTAAATACATAAAATATAACAATTTTTGACATTCTATCAATAATTAAGCAGCTCTTTAGTTCTGAACAGCATCATACTTAATAGCTCTGCTTTTAAGACGTACATTGTGGTAGGCTCCATTGATGTCATCTTTAACTCCTGAATTGCTTTTAAAAAATTTGAAACTAAAGATTATTTTTTTAGTGCTCTTTAGAATCGATACATTAAATAAGCACAAGAAATGCAATCAAGATAATATTTATTTCTTGGAGAACACAGAAAAAAAAAAGTATAGGCAGAAGTTGGCTTCACAGCACGAGTCAAGTTGGTTTTTCTTGCGGTATCGTAATGGAAAATGATATTAAGGTACTGCAGCACCTTCTGTGTGTGGACAAGAACTAAACACACAAAATTTTTCAGATAGCCTTTGGCAAGAGAAGTTATGACCTCAGCTAGATCATGATAGTAGGCATGCAAAATGTGTGAACATGCCGAGCACGCCGACGAGAAGTAAAGTGTCCAAATTTGTCCACGTGGTGGCAAGTTCGGGTTAATAAAATGGCACTTAATCAATGAGAAGCCGAATAACAGAAGCCCCTAATATTTTTACTTTACTGGATACAAGTTGGCTTGCAAGAAGTCGGCTTTTAAGGCTCCACAATGCTCAAGCAATCCGAGGTTCACTCAAAATTGGTGGTAAAGATTTCCTCGTGTAAAAGACTGTGAGTGAATTTTTTTGTTTTTACAGTGACATACAATTGGCTAAAAAAATGTAAGCCAGATCATCACACGACCTACATTAAAAAGAGGAAAACAATCTGTCATAGTAACAGCAAGAATTAAAGCCTAGTGACACAAATCAATCAAAAGAAAAAAAACATAAAGCCAAGTAATCTGATAATTATTTGTGCCAGCAGCATCTCTAGAAGCATAGAGTGCAACAGAGGAAAGGATAGGCAAATAATCAAAAGGTAGCAGCTCTCCAGAATTGTACTAGATATAATTGTCATTATAGGATAAACCTCTCCCAAATATACGCAACACTGCTCACATTCTTCATACTACAAAATGGATTGTTGTAGTAATGATAATAAAACAGCAAGAAAAGAAAGGCTTACTGGTCACCGTGTTGTTGGACGCAGTTAGGGCGGTCAGGACATTGACATCCCAGAGGAAGATCACTCGATCAAGACCTGCTGAAGCAACTCGTTCTCTGTCTTTCGCATAGGCTAGGGCTTTCACATAATCCTGAAAGAGGGCATTGCAAGGCTTATACATACTTTTGGAAACAAATCCAAAGCTACACATGTCAATCGTAAAAGTAAATAGAATGTTAATGAGCATATTGTGCATCCGTATGGGAAGAGGATGAGCTTTATGATATACAGAAATTAAATAAGTTAAATTTTTTGTTCTTATATCTTGTGCACATAAGACATTTTGTTGACCTTATTATGTGAATTAGCACTGCGCTTGGGGCGAGACATCATAGTAGAAGTACATAGAACGAACAGAGTCTGTCTACTTCTACACTGGTGTCTCGTCCCATGCGCAGTTTAAATTCGCATAATGCCTTACCACCTAGCCCTCCAACACACGCTCCTCGACTTTGTCGACCATCTTTGAAAAATGCTTGCAGAAAAATCTTTTAACAGTTCGTGAACATCTGTGCGACGTAATTTCTTCAAATATCATCCCCAAAGAAGCTCCACTTGTGTATGAAAACAACTTTACTTTGAGAAGCAAAGCTGGGTGTTACAAAACAGAATTTTCAAAAGCACCTTAAAAATTTGCAAATTTTATAACTACATTAAGTAAACACAGTTTTTCACTATTTAATGCAGTTAACTGCATGGCAGGTTTTTTGTTCTAGACTACAAAAAGAAAAAAACAAATGTTAAACACTTGCAGCATGTACGAAAGTTTATTAAGGCGGTTACAATTTTGTCACACAAATTGCTTTTCTTGTTTTGTGGACTACAAATATTCCGTCACAACTAACTCTATTTGCAGCAAAACTGAACTTTTAATTAGGCACAAAAAAACAGCACAAGAGCATACCTTGTGCGTACGGAGTGTGGACATGCAGAAACCTTTGTAAGCGTTCCAGACCTTGACAGTTGTGTCACTAGAGGCGGATATCACTGCATGAGTTGTGAGAGAGAAACACACGGAGGTTTAGAATGGCAATCTGCAAAGGTCAGATATGTGCAAAGGTCGGATATGGTTTAGAATGGCAACCTGCAAAGGTCGGAACTCCCCCCCCGCAGTAAATTAATTTGTCACCAGTGAATTGACAGCAGTTTTCAAGATAACGCCATATTTACCCCGTTTTCCAGCCCTCATATACGAGAAATATTGTTTGTGATTTGTCTACTACAGTCGAACCCCTTTATAAGAGGCACTGATATAAGAGACAAATGGGTATAAGAGACACCAGTGGGCTTACAGTAAAATACGGGCTGATAAGAAAATGCATACATGGTACTCTGCTTATAAGAGACACCTCATATAAAAGGCAATAATTGCTGCCCGGAGCATGCCTCTTATAAAGGGGTTCAACTGTACCACACTTTGTAATGCAGTTGCATGCCCAGTCGTCCTTGTCATCTTGTTTGGTTGTCATGAGCGATCAAGTGATCTGCCCTCATAAAGTGGGCTTTGGGTTTTGTACTGTGTGAGCGAAGATGACAGTGTAGAGCTCAAAAGCGTGAAGTTCTGACAGGCTAAATGCTTAACACTGACATTGTTTGTGCGTCTATAAAATATATATACAATGAGGTGATGACACCTGCTGGGAGAGAAGCAACGGCGACAAAGAAACTGTTCTCTCACTTTTGAAATGACAATGGTAGGGGGGTGGGGGGGGGGGGGGCATCTAAATTCCAGATTTCATTTAAATCCATAGAGAAGTTGTGTTATGAGGAGTTTATGTGACCTGTGTACATGACTGGGAAGTACGAGCTGACTCAGATCTAAAGCTTTTGTTTAATGATGCAACTTAAGATTGACGTACACGTATGTCTGCTAAGTGTGCGAATTTCGTTACATTTTAAAAGCCGAGTTGTGAGGTTAACTACTGCTTTTTGCATAGAGCCAGGGTGAAGCAGAATAAGGAACGCACATATTCGATCATTAGTTCTATGGCTTCCTGAGCAATGGAAAGTAGGAAAGTTTATGCCAACAAAAAGATTTACTGTAAAAACACATTTCACTGGCGCTCTGCCAGCTCCAAAGTACAAGCATGACAAGCCATGCAGTACAAAGTTACTTTGTCAGTGCTCTAGTAAAGAAATACGTGCTGTATATTCAAGCTTTTTGGACATATTCTCATGGAAAAGTGCTAAGACAGCTCTGTAAAAACTGTAGTAGGTGCTGAAGCAGCTCTGTAAAGTACAGCACAACAAGCCAGAGTAACATTTAGAAAGTAGAGTATAGCTGCAAAGGTAGCGAGCTGCAATTAAGACAACATTTAGGAAGAATAATATTCCTATTAGCTAACTCATTATGAATGTGTTCCCAACCAGTTACACAATACTACATAGCATATTTGCACACTAAGCATACAGACCACCAAGTACTTATCATGAATGTTTATGAATTATATTTTTTTAGAAACACCCAGAAAATGTCAAGTTGACTTTCAAGAAAAGTAAAAGAGCTGAAATTTTCAGAAAAGGCATGCAATCTTTCGGTAAGATTGACATCTTATATAAAAATAAGACTTATAAAGACTCACAGTTTTTGCCACCGCAACAGAGCACAACATCATTGACCCAATCTGTATGATGCTCCATGGACTGAATGTAGGGGTCCTGCCAGAGGAAGAATGCACACCATGAAGTGGTGGAAAAAAATGCAGATACAATCTGAGTAAGCTATTCACTGCCACCAATTAGAATGTAGAAAATTTTTCCCCATCCCCACTACATAATAATCTGCAGCTGGCACTAATTAAGTCAAAATGTCACAGAAAGCTTTTATTTCTTTCATGAAACACGTACAAATTGCAAATACCACAGGAAATATGAGAGCGTCAGGCAACACATAATATGGCAATGAACACAGTTGAACAAATAAAGCAAAGGGAGAGAAGAGCTACAGACAATGACATGTACTAAAAACATCCGAAACTCATTTGCACATGAAGCTAGAAAGATGAAATAAATTTTATTATTTGTTCCAAATATGAAAAGCTTCATTTCTTACACTGACACAAGCAGAACACCAACAGTGAGGTGGAACAACTTTCACAACTGCAAATGCCGCAGGAATGCACAAGACATGCCCTTACAAGCTGTATCCTTCCTGTCCGTCTCTTCTGTCTTGTGCTCTAAGCCTATGAGAATGTCACAAAAGCAGAGCCAATCCCCCCAACCTTGTCAAGTTAATTCTTGAACAGATTTTAGAAAACATTCTTCTTTCTTTTTATCTGATTTAAATATACAAGTGACTCCAGTGAAGAGAATAACCTTCGACAGCCTACCAGCTCACCTCACAATGCATCACAATTGTTAACTGCAAAGTGATCTCGCACTTTGTGTAATGAATCATGCTGCAAGGATTGCAGTAAAAAACTGGTGCGTCAGCATGATAAACTGAGAACAAGCAGACCTGTGTGCTCCACACATACCTCAAGATTGCGTGTGTTCCAGATGCGGATGACTGAATCGCGGCCTGCTGAGTACAGCCGGTTAAGGTAGGGGTCATACTGGAGAGAGTTGACACCAGATCGGTGCTGCCTCTCAACCACATCTCTGATGACATAGGATACCTGGCAATAGTGAGAGGGAAATAGCTGATTTAGGCCTTAGGTAAAGGTACAGGTAAAGCACTTCAATTTAATGTCTATCTAAAGTAACTTGCTGTACATTAAACAAGACATCTTCAATGCTGTAGGCGGACAGCTTATGAAGTCCTACACAAGCAAGCTTCTAAAATAGTTGAAAAAAAGTCATAATATCATTGAATCAAGATTTACTGCAGGGGTGCATACGAGGCAAGGTATTTTACATGCACAATGAGCATCAATAGAAATTAAAAAAGGACATAACTGCTAAAAATATCTGTTATACATAATCACATAGACGCTTGGCGTCTAATTGCTTTATAGCCAGTTTATAAGCATTCAAGTAGTAGATCCAATGGCCCATTCCCTAATCTCCATTAAAGGGGCCCTCTAACACTATTCAACCCCGCACTTTTTACTCGTGGGTTGTGTAGACTGAAGTACAGACAGATTAATGCCGCAAGAACGGTAGTGATAACGGCACGCAGTCCTAAGCTATTCGGTTTAGAAAATTCAAAAATACAAGAAAAAAAATCCCTACCCTCAACTTGATTTTCGCACGGTCACCTGACCGCATTTCACTCGCCCTGTGACGTATGCGGGATGCCCAATGAAGTGAGGTAGAAGCGCCTACGTAGGGGAAGCTTGCACACCATTGTTGCTTGTCCTTTCCAACGTGTTGTTGACGTCGTCACCATAGTAACAAACGTGGTGCCTGATGCCTGACTTGTCAGAACATGAGCGGGCGCTACTGTTTCGAAGCGAGGTATTTTCTGCTGTTCTTTACAACATTCCATGTCACTCCCTCCTCTCATCCTGAGGAGTTGTTCAGTGAGCCGCCCGACGAACTACAAGGGTGCATTCAACCCCTTCAACAACAATGAAGAGCCTACCGCACGTGCGAAAGAGGCAGCTCGCAAACGCACAGAAGCAAGAAGAGGGAACAGAGAGAGAGGGAAGCCTTTCGTATGGACATCCGACCCGTGCAAGCCGAAATGGTCGCCAGCGTCTCTGTCGGGCTTTGTAGTCGTAGTGATCATTTTTTTTTTTTTTTGTTGCGGCCGCGTCTTTTCGGGGTTCAAAGAAAAAGCACAGGAAAGAAACATGAAACACATTAGTAATCTCAGTTCTGATGGCACCAGATGATCTCTTCTAACGTTACACTTATCCAATCATAGGCTGCTGCCAATATTCGTCATTTCCGCCCGCAACAGTTCTAGCGAGCGCCACTACGTGCTGATGCGTTCGGCAGCGATGTAGTGATTTTATGTCGTGATTAAAATACTAAATCATTTGATATCGGCGCTTAGACCTATGCTAAAATTATCCCCAGCCATCACTCTACGCAAAACACAAATAAAAATAGGGGCTTTAAAAGTGTTGGAGGGCCCCTTTAAGTCACTGTCACCAGACCAGACAATTCTCGACATGGAACAGAGCTCGGCGGTAGCTTAGGAATTGTTTAGCTTATGAATTTGTACTAAGTGTACAAGTATACGACAGTGCTGAAAACGAGTGATGGCACACAGACACCATAACAAACCCTGAAAGCAAGCAAGGAAATCAGTCTCATGGGGATCTGCAAAGTGAAGGAAATTTTATGTAAGTTATTCAGGATCACTGCAATTTGCTAGACTCTGGGTAAGTTGAGATTGAGAGTTACTGGCAATGGTACAGGTGCAAGAACAGGTGTTCACCTGCACACAAAAAGTTGAAGCTGGTGTTTCTACAGACATTTTAGAAATATTATAAGTGCCATCATAGCAACTCGACACCATTGTTGCTTTAAGTGGCTGGTTGCAACACTCAACAACCACTGCGTCTTGTTGCATCAGGCCCAGAGTTCAACGAATTTGCCTGAGTACTACAGTACAGCAAACGGGCACAAGGCCTGTTGGAAACTGCTATGATGACTCACCATAGAGCACATGTTGCAATCACATTAAGAAAGATATGAATAGCAACGCCTAGAACACACGATACCCCAAGCGGGCAAGAATGGGTTTCAGACAATTAAGTTTACCACGTTTTTATGAGTGCTGTTTTCCCCTTTTGGCAAGTCCATGAAATGAAAAAAAATAGAAAATAAAAAATCGCTATGAACAGAAATAAGCAAGAACAAGCCTCAGTCTTCAAAGAATGTTGCCGATATATATTACACGCATGGCAACATAGAAGATATATTCTCAGCTCAGCAACAGCCAAAGAATAGTTAAAAATATAATCAAATTAGCACTTAAAAGGATAATTTGTGTGAAGACAAAGCAAGCGATTCAAAAGGTTCCGTCTAATAAAACGCGGACATTTATATATATATATATATATATATATATATATATATATATATATATATATATATATATATATATATATATATATATATATACACTCTATTATAATAGAAATATATATTCTATTAAATATATATATTCTTTTATCTGCCCTCCTTGATCTTTACGGCCCACAAAATACTCCACTTCGTAAAATAATAGAACAGCACAGCTATAAGCGAGTTTGTAGAGCGGCACGTTTATCGCGTTCTGCTATTACCACGATTTGCGCCCTAGTCAGAAACTGCAGAATCTTAAAAAAAAAAAAAAAAAAAAAAAAAAAAAAAAAAAAAAAAAAAAAAAACAGATGCATCAGGTCGCTGTGTCACATAAACGATAAGCAAGCTCCCTGATCAAATGTTCCGTGAACATCAGCTACTGAGCGTTACGGCGTCAATTAACCAATCGATTCTTACGGAATAAAGAGGATAGAAACAGTAACGGCGCTTGTCGTATATTAATGCAAGCAGGTCAGCGACATCTCGAAATCAATGACAGGAGATGCGCACCGTTGCTCAAGGTGGAAATGCACACGGCAGCGATCGCGCGGGCCGAAGCTGTTCACTCTACACATCAGTCCAGCTATTGCAACAATCGCTATATTACAGCTCGCGAAACATTTATTACACCCGGTCTTTAGCACCATTCGCGAGCTGATAGGGAAATGCGCACGTCCAAGAAATAACCTGCCGCGGTAGCTCGTATCGGCTCAGGTGGTTGTGTTCTCGTGTTGTAGCAAATGGTTCTAGCATCGCCGCTGTCGATGGATGTGTTCAGAGGATGCGTGTTTACGATTGCGCACAGCGCATCGCCTGTATTTTGTACCACCTAATGCTCCTCTGGAAGCATTGCGGAACTGAGTCGTTTCAAGGTGGAGCAAGCCGCTATGCGGCAGCTAGCTCTCGTCGGAAGCGTATGAACGAAAACAAATGAACAAGCGTATAAGGGGAGCTGTGGTTTTGCCTACTATGCCGCTCGGGAGGAGCATCACGGCGAGAACGGCAAAAATGACCGAGGCGAAGAGTTTTGGCAATAACAAATAACAAAAATAAAAAAGAAACGGCTGCCCGATCTCGCCCGTCCAAAATGAAGGGCTAGGATCACCCCTCTCGCGGGAATCCGCTGCGTCGCCTCTCTTGAAACGTTATAAGCGCGTGAAAGCAATGCTCGCTCTTTGAAATCAGCAGCAGCAGGGTAACGGAAATAATCGGTAGCATACCTGAACTTTCTTACGAGGTGTATGACCGCCGCCGCTGCTGGTCTGCTTCTGATGAGCAGCCATGTTTGTTTACCGAAGGACCGTCGATGCCGTCGATTCTCGAGCTTTACGGTTTTACTTTCGCATACGCTTCACCAATCCAGAACACATTCGTTGCGTTAAAACTCGAACGGATAAATTACTTTCGTTTCATGCCTGTAGCTTTTATAGCTTACGTTATAAACTAATTTTTATGTGCGGTTTCTTTTCTTTTTTTTTTTTTTTATCGTGCGGGAAGGATGATGGTGAGCGGCATTTTCAGTTTCAGCGTGGCGTACTTTTTTGGCGAGCGGGAATAGAGCGTGAAGCTGTAGTGAAGCTAGGAAAGGCAAAATAGAGGTATGTGTGTTGTACGCTCTGATATTAGCAACTGAAGAATTAGAGAATTGCTGATGCAGCGCTAGCAGTGCTCTACAAGCCACATCGCCCGAACAGAGCAACGAAGCCGCGGAAACAGTACGGGGAAAGGGGGGGGGGGGGGGGGGTTGCCGCAATCGGGTTGTCAGGGGCGGTTTAGTTTTGACAATGACGAGTGTATTTGCAACATGCCCGCATCGGAATGCGGCCACCTCTACCGTGACTCGAATAAGCGACTACAGTGGCACTGAGCCACGAGATTGGGTTTAGTAATGTGGCGGACTCATGATGAACCAGTCTCCAGAGCACATTTCCACCCAGTGTTTGTTCGACAGAGCAAAATGCGCTCTGTCGCGAGCACGGCGGCTTCACGTCACTCGCCGCACGCTTTTGGTGCGTAATGATCGAACGTACGACAGGCGAAACCGGCTGGGAAACCAACCACTAGTCTGCTTTTCCTACACGGTGCCAAGGCTAGAGTCTAGCAAGCCAAGGCGCATGCATTCTTCTCCTAGCGGGAAAGTCGTGAAACGCTTTGGTAGGGTCTCCGCACGCCTTTCGGTCTCGGAGGCCTTTGTTCTGGCCAAGGAGGATACATTGATTCTGGCGATACCGGCTGTTGCCCATTGCCTTGCCAAGCTTGGCTCCCCTAACAGAAATGGAGAGGGAGGCACAAGAATACGAAAAAGGCGGATTAACAACCACAAGGCCGCCGCATTGGAGAGCCTTAGCAGCACGCATAGGCGTGCGCACGAGGGGGGGCAGAGGCCCCCCCCCCCCCCTAGTCACCTGAGAGAGGGGGGGCGCAAATTCTGCCCCATACATTGACTTAATAGGAAGGGGGGGGCGCTGCGATGAACCTTCGCCCCTCCCTGCCCCCCCCCTGAAGGGGAACCCGCGCACGCCTATGGCAGCAGGTGTAGCTTCATTTTACCTGCTTATAGTTGGATGTCAGATCATGATCAGGAGGATATAGATGCAATGAAGCAGGCAGAGGCACCGCGTATCAAGTTTGGCCTTGCGCAAGCCTGTCGAGGAGGATCAAAGGGTCGTTGATCCTCCTCATACATGGTGTCCTCCATTATTTGAAATACGTGGCGCAAGGTTACTACTGAGAAGAGACAGAAAGAACGCCTTGTCTCTTCTCAGTAGTAACCTTGCGCCAAGTATTTCAAATAACGATGCACCTACTGGCCCAACATAACGTACTGTTAAGTCCTCCTTCATCGAGGCAATTATTTAAAAATGCTACTTACGCCGTATGCCTTACATCAGGTTTCTCAAACTCAATTTCCGGGCCGCAGTCGCGAAATTGTCTCCCGCCAGGGCCGGGAGAGTGCAGAAGGTGGGGGGGGGGGGGGGGGGGGATGGCTTTTCTACGTAGATTGTCAGCGTACAGATGTTCGAGTAAAACCACAGACACGACACGAATAGGCGTGCGCACCCCTCCCAGGTCACCTAAGAGGGGGGGGGGGCAAAAGTGTGCCCCATACATTGACTTAAAGGGGCCCTGCAACACTTTTTCAAGTACCCATGGAATGGATTCACTAAAGGAGCTTATTGCCTCACGAATTCACTGCCGCAAAAATTTTTGTAATCCGTCCAGTACGAGTGGAGTTACAAATATTTCTCGCACGCTGCAATTGCATTCTCTCTTCTCTCGTCCCGTCGAAAGCGCTGGAAGCTAAGCAGGGAGGGATGGCACGGGGAAAGAAAATACGTCACGCGCGCCTCGTGATCTTGAGCGCTTTTTCTCTTTTTTTTTTCTTCGAATACGCCAATTTTCATTGCGATCGCGCGCGCACGCGTGGACAAGTCGCGGCCTCCCGCGGCGGCCTCTGTAACTACCGAGCGCGCCATGCTCAAATCAGCCAATGGCTGATGCGAGTGATACTCTCGTCGGTGACGACACTGACGAGTGATTTTTGAGAGAAGAGAAAGCAAGTTCTGGCTGACTTTGAGAATTTATTATGAATTCCACGCCGTGTGCTGCGCTATAATATTTGGCTCGCGTGTTCTCGAGAGCCTGGACTACCGATAGGCAGCGTTTTCTGAGCATGCTCAAAAAGTGTTGCAGGGCCCCTTTAATAGGGGAGGGAGCGCTGCGATGAACCTTCGTCAACCCCCCCCCCCCCCCCCTACGCCTTGAAGGGGAACCCTGCGCACGCATATGCCGACACGGATGTCCAAACTCCAGAGAAAAAAAACGCGCTGAAACGAAGCGTTCGCACCTCTTATAGATCCACGGGCAGGGCGTCTGGCGTAGGCCTTCAATCGCTTAGGGGTCTTCTCGCAGCCGCCGTTGCCTTTCCCGTTCCCTATCGTTGGGCTAACTGTGCCTTCTTCTTTTTAAGTAGACCAGTGGTGAGTAGTGGGATTTACCCAATTTCTGTGGCACATACCTGATAGTTCTTCATAGACCATAGCGCAAATAAGAACACGGGACAAGAAAGAGACCAGGACTGGTCTCTTTCTTGCGCCTGTCCTGGTCTCTTTCTTGCCCCGTGTTCTTATTTGCGCTATGGTTTATGAAGAACGATGAACAATTAACCAACAAGCCCAAACGTTCTCCCTTTTGAAGTATACCTGATAGGCCTGTCAAAATGGCTGATTGGGTGAATTGGTGATACATGATTACTTGATACGTGCTTGTCCTTGTCTATATTATAAGTCCCTGTCTACGTTACGCGCTCGAAAAGAAAAAAAAAAAAAAGAAAAAGCGCTCTGAAGAGGCGGAGAGACAAGGCCTTGACGTCCCGACATGGGAGACCTGGGCCCGGGCCGTTAATCTGTCGGACAATAAATAGTGTCTTTCGTCCATCCATCTGCGCAGGCGTGCCCTACACTGCCGCTGAAACTTATAGCGGATATTCTGTCAATATCTGTGAACATTGAAGATCCGCAGGAGTTCAGCAAATTTTATCAATTGCTCGAATAGAGAAATGTTGTAATCAGATCAAACATGAACATTTGGAGAAACAGCGACCTCCAAATATCGAATTCAGTACCGGGCATTTAACGTTTCTATGAAAGCAAGAACTAAAGATGTTAAGTTCGTCTGAAGAAAAATGAAAATGCTGATTTACTCTATTTCATACATTGAATGACGTTAACAACTGCAAATGGATATCAATTAACTTAACCACGGGGTAGCAAGGGGACCAACTTGACATTTTCTTTTACCCATTTCGAATGTGTAAATATATGCATGTGCACACATTCAAACACACGCCCGAACGGATTCCCCCTCGACCCCCCCAAAAAATGTCTGGCTGCGCCATACTCGAGGGAAGCTTCACGACGAACACATGCCACCACATCTAGGGCACGATTTTTTTCCCAGTGCCTGCACTTTGCTGCGCGTCATGTGTATATATTGAATCCGAGCAGTGTGATTGTAACTTCAGAGCTCTTCTGTTTTCTTGCAGCAGCCGGACATGGTCGTCACCCGTGCTCTGCTCGTGGTTGTGTTCTGCGCCTGCATGTGGCCGCCACCACAGACTGGTGCCACCGGTGATTCGACTGGGAAAACCTCAGGATCACCGTCCAGTGTGTCGTCGGGAGGTGGCGATGGAGCCAAACCAGTCGACCGCAGTCAGTCTTCCAACGCCGCCAAAGCTTCGGATACGCGGACAATCCATTCTGACGGACCAGGCAAGGCAGGCCGCTCTTCCAACGAAAGAGCTGCCTTTCAAGGCGGCGACAGTCATAAACGGCATGATGGAAGCTACGATCCTAAGGACAAAAAGTGGCACATGGGGAATGATGACGATTACAGGGACAAAAAGTGGCACATGGGGAATGATGACGATTACAGGGACAAAAAGTGGCACATGGGGAATGATGACGATTACAGGGACAAAAAGTGGCACACGGGGAATGATGACGATTACAGGGACAAAAAGTGGCACATGGGGAATGATGACGATTACAGGGATAAAAAGTGGCACGGAGAGAGTGATGAAGACTACAGGGACAAAGGGTGGTACGGAGGAAGCGACGACGACTACAAGGACAAAGGGTGGCACGGAGAAAGCGATGACGGCTACAGGGACAAGGGGTGGCACGGAGGAAGTGTTGACCGTAAAGACAAAGGATGGCATGGAGGAAGTGCTGTCCTCAAAGGGTAGCAATGGGGTATAACGACCAAAGAGGCGAACGGCAGAACATACTATGAAGAATTGAAGGTGGTGACGCCCAGAAATAAGGAGGAAGAAAAGGCGGCGAATACGGCAACGGAACACCTCGTGTACTAAGCAGGCCCATCGAAAAAATCTCGCTTGACACATTCAGCACTTATCCAATAATCTCATAGGATTACAGTAAGCTAAATTAGACAATATGGATCACATTGGCTCTCATATTATTATAATAGATATGGGGTATGTGTCACGGGATTTTTTCGATAGGGTGTGCCCTATCGAAAGTTGCGCCCTTGAGGCGCAACTAAAGGAAATACTACGGCAGTGGTTATGGAATAAAATGAATGCCGCTTCGCCCGACATGGCTCATTTTGCGACGTAGCTGTACGCATCCTTTAAAAATACGATCGTGTACTGTACACTGCTAATGACAGCCGCAAACAGAACAATGCTTGTTTTTACAGTATTCCACAATGCTAAATTTCCAACAAAATTGCTCCTGTAATCAGTTTTCAAACAGAAATAATAAATATGCACCAGCCGGTCCCGCTTACGAACGTCTTGTATAGTCTGAAACATATATCTGCGACTTCATGGAGTGTGGTCTCTCGTACGTATACTCTGACGGTGCCACTCATTCACTCATCCCACTTCTATTCTTTTATCATATTCCCACCCCGGCTTAGCTGAGCTGTGGTCCTTTACGGGCTGTAGAAAACGCATTTTTTTAAAATGCGAAGCATTTCTTAGCGAACCCAAGGCACTTTGAGCGTTTCTCTCCCCGTATTTATCTGTCTATCCATCCGCCTATGTCTGGGTGCTCTTGTGTTCGCCTTGTTAACATGGTGTAGACCAAAATTGGCACGGGAAGGTGAGAGGCTTCGACGATATGACTGTCTGATCATGACATGAATAACGTGAAAATCCTGTCGTGTACGTCGCCAAACTCTCTCCTACCGACACATGTGGCACATACCCGTATACCAGGGGCCGTGGTATACGGGTACGCGCCACAGCTGCATGATTGACAGTTTATATCTACCCAGGAACGGCGAGAACAGACATTGGTAATTTAAATGCGAGACCTTTCCGCGACCACGTAAAACTCCCCCGCCGGCCCGCAGTTGTGGAGAACAGAGAATGCGACCACATGTAACGAAATTACGCAGCACTTTTATTTCGGCATGAGAGACTTTCCCCTTCCTCACAATAAGTTAAAAAGAGTGCAGGCATTGACTTAGATTATTAACGCGATAGCGTTAAGTTTCGCAGAAATTCCGGTGTCGGCGTCGGTGTCGTTGGTTGTGAGCGAAAAATCATCATCTTGTCCGTGGCCGAAAAATCGAGAAAGATGCAAATAAAACAAATAATAAAAATTTGCGGGTCCGAGTGAGGATCGAACCCGGGTCGTCTGCGTGGCAAGCAGGTGTTCTACCACACAGCCGTGCCTCTGCTTGGAAATACTATGAAAATAACTTCCTCTGCTTGGAAATGCAATGAAAATAACTTTCATGCTTCGCAAACGCAAGCGTCATTCGCAATATAACATGTAATATCCCAGGAATATTGCGTGGTACAACCCAATGGGCAACCGATAACTTTGGGACGTCTATCGGACCACTTTTCTGGACATTACGTACATCCGGCGGATGTACGAGAAATTCCGTGGGACGTCCTACAGGACGTCCGCAGGACTGTATGGCGCTAAAGGAATTGAACATCCCGCGTTAATCCGACCGGGGCGTCAGAACCGGACATTCGGATATGTTCGGACGTATGAAAATTTTGTGACCTTGTTTTGTTACGTCCAGCAGACGACCGCGGGATGTCCTAACGTTCATTTCAAGTGAGGCATTGGACTTTCTGTGGACTTCGTGAATCAATGGATTCATTGTAAATACAGCATAAAAATGGAGACGCAAATACACATTAAAAGTAAGGACACAAACAAGCGCTAGTTGGTGTTTTTACTTTTCACGTGTTTTTGGGACTCCATTTTTGCATTGAATTTTCAATGAAGTGATACAACTGCAACTAGCCCACTTTACTACTTACATGGGCATCAGTCAGTGGAACGTGCCGCTCATATCCGCCTGCCTTGCTGTGCAGGCTTCAGGCTCAGCGAGAGCCTGTCTTATCCCTCCCTTCGCTGGTTGCATTTAATCATTTATTTCATGAGCATAAATCATCATTTAACATGTTAGCACAAGTCAAACTATATGCATATGGTAACTGTGCGTATGGGAAGATCTTGTTGCCGGAATCTAGATTAATGAATATATAGAGGCACATTTATTCAGCAGTTTAGAAGATCGCAAACACGCTCTTAGTGGAATGACGGCAAACACAATATGCAAATGAGGGGAGAGAATAGCTACAGAGAGCAAGTACCTGAATTGGCACTAAACTATCCTAATACTGGCATTTGCATTTGATCAGGGCCGTACGCAGGATCAGGACCGTACGCAGGGCCGTACGCAGGGAGTGTTTTGTGTAGAACGGCCAACTTTGGCGACTGGTGATCGATGTGGAGGCATGTAAATGCTTTAGTATCACCCGAAAAGTTAAAGCATGAAAAAATTTCGGGGGATGTCAGGACCCCCTCAACTCTCCCCTAGTTATAGCCCTGCACTTGAGAAACAATATTTGGCAGTAGCCATCATTCATTACTAAGCATAGTTGATAGGCTGTGTCACAAGAGCTCCTGTCCCATTTTAGATGTGAAGCATCTTATGGCGAAGCTTAATCCGGTGGTGGTGGTGTGCCGCGTGACCACCCTTACTGCGCATGCGCAAACCCTTTAAAAAAATAAAAAAACCTCCTTTCCCCCTTTCTCTCCTCTAGGCATCCCTCCCCGCGGCAACCACACCCTCACTGCGCATGCGCCTCCCCTCCTCTCCCCCCTCTCTCCTCTAGGCATCCCTGCACGCGGCGTCCCCCCCTCCCACTGCGCATGCGCGTCCCCCCCTCTCTCTCCTCTCCTACGCTCCCACTCTCTCCTCTAGGCATACCTGCCCGCGGCGTCCACACTCCCATTGCGCATGCGCGTCGCCCCCCTCTCTCCTCTTATACGCTCCCCCCACTCTCTCGGCTCGCGACGCCGACGCAGGCAGCGTCTGCTAGAGAGTTTCTTGGTTGAAAAAACCGACTGCTCGCGCTGCACAACCGTTCACTGGCCACCCCGTATATATGGCACTGGATCTTGACCTGCAAGGTGGTGCCGGTGGGAGATTTCTCCTGTGCGTTGTTGAACAATAAAAATTCGCAGCGTGCGCGTTAACTAAAAGCGGACTGCGGGTCTCTGTGTCCAGTCGGAGTCTTCTATCTCTCATTGCCCATTAGCAGCGATTGGCATGTTCCAGTAGGAAAAACCGCTCCATCACTACGTGCTTTGCGCCTCCCCAGTTTTCTCTCCTGCGCAACGCTGCGATGAGCGCCAGCGTCAACGCCGACGCCAGTGTAAGCGTTAGCGCCCGCTGCTTCACATCTACACATGGTTCCCTTTAGCGGGAGATGGTGTAATTTTTTTGTATACATACCGCTCTCTTGCACTTGGATTGTGCAAGAGAGCGTACAATCAATATCATCAATAAATGGCCTCAGCATGCCAAAACAATAAGGCACAGGAGACATTTTTATGACTAAGAGCATCTGCCCACTCGGCAAAAGTCGTGTAGATAACATCATTTTATTAGTAAAATCATGTACATCAATTGATGAAGCGTCAATGCATAAAACCTAACTTAATTAAAAAGATAGCATATTGAATACACAGAATGTAGTGACTGGATAGGGAAATCGTACCACCTTTAGACCACAAACACTGCTAATTGACGTGATCACAAACGTGTATGTCACACATGAATTTGTGTAATCCACTGAGTTAAAAGCAAAAGGCAAATTCTAAAAGAAGAGATGATGACAACATGCATATGACCCAACAACAGTGTATGGCGCACAAATAATCATGCTTATCAGCAGCAATAAATTATCCCATGATGCTGTAAAAGCGGCTTTATTAATGAATAAAGCACAATTAACCGAATGTGACACAAAATACGACAAAAGGTGATCGCACAAGGTGCAGCTGATTACTGCAGCAGCAACGTAAACTAAAATTCCGCATGAATGCACTCCAGGTCTCGTCAAAGAAACTGCACTGGCTTCCGCATGAGCTGGAGCGGTCTCAGGCCCAATGTCTTGCACAAACAGCAGTTAAGAAAAGCTGCATACAAAAAAACAAAAAAAAAAAAACCAAGTAAGCTACGTATGACTTACAACAAATAAGACAGATTGCCAATTACAGATGAGATAAAACTGTCATGTATTTATAAATAACAATCAATCAAAAATAACAATAATCAATCGTACTTTAAAAATAACAATAAATCATGTATTTATAAATAACAATCACAGGCGAGGTGCCTGCGGAGAAGCGTTGCACTTCATCTGTCAGCGACAGGCCAGCATAGACGTCAGACTCTGCCCAGGCGGCGCTGCGAAAAGCGCCGCCACCAGCGCTCTCATCGCCGCCCTGGCCATAACTGGGTAGTGCAAAGAGAGCCGTCCGCAAGCGAATGTGCGTAGGTCACTATTCGCCCCGAGATCGGGCTAAAGGCGGCAGCACCGTCGCCGCGCTAGTGTGGATAGGCGGCCGGCGGCGCGCATACAAATGTACGCAGCGGCGCTTTTTTGTGAGCGGTGTGAGCCGATTGTCGGCAAATAGAATGCGTCGACTGCAGCCTACTCGTAATATATATGTCATCCATTGCCAAATGGATGCACGAAGCTCGCCGAACGTTATTATTACTTGTGAGAGAAACGGGATCTGCCATTGAAAAGGATGTACGCGCGTGGCGACTGTCAGCGTTTTCGCACCATGTCACGTTTCTTGTATTTTTATTCGTAAGTGTTAAGCTTGTGTCCCGCCTACTTCGCACTGCTGTTGTGCGACTTAATTCATTCTTTGCATCATGAATGCTGGTCTTGGATACTAAAGAAATGAGACGGAAAGAAATCCCATATTCTTGGGCAATGAGCTCAAATAACCGCGAGTACGCATCCGCATTTTTATTATTCATTTCTTCATGAAATGGACGTAGGACAGTTGATAAGCTTACTCAGGAAAACTGCGAGGCTGGCAGCGCTTTAGCGTGTTTGTTATTACTCCAGTAACAGCATAAAACGGTAACAGTTCAGCACGCGCCTTTCTTCGATTGATTACAGTGAAACCTCGGTGATACGAATCTCAGGGGACCACAAGAAATATTCGTATCATCCGAAATTCGTATCACCCGGAAGCATGGAAAATTAGCATGCGACAAAAGGAAGCTGGCGTACATTTTCATTTCATGTTTTTCAGGGCTGCAGCAACGTCAGGAAGAACTCAGAATGATTGTCAGTTAGGTTTTTAGATGTCAATGATTATACCAGCAATCGTAAATGTACGGCCCGTACGCGCGTGTTGAATGAACCAGGTGCGTTGTGACCCGCGATAACAGTAGCTCCTTCCAAATTTTAGTAGACTTTTTCGCATGAAAACGGAGTACTGCGGCGAAAGTAACGGAAGAAGCGCTTTGACGCGATAGATCAAGGCCGCAAAATTTTGGAACCACGGCCTTATGTTATGATTTCGTTATCGTAGAGGTGTTGGGGTTGTGAGGCCTGACTCCTTTGCCAAGACTGTCCTCGCCTTCTTTCGCTCCTCGTACACCTTTCATAAGATGTCTGATGCGCGAAGCAGGCACGTGTAAGCACAGTACAAAGACAGCAGCCCTCGTCGACACGTTAGAACAAAAGCATGGCACTAATTCCCTCCATGATATAAACGCGAAGGCACACGGAGGCACATTAGAGCCTCAAAGATTGGCGCACATAATTTCAGAGACCGTGACGTGCCTCTGAAGGTTTATTCTGACCGTAAGAAAACTATTCTTCTTACACGATGATTCTGACGATTTGGCGGTGCGGCGCGCGTGCCCGCGCTTGCGTTGCCGCGCTCGCACACTTGGCGTGTCTTCCGCGACAGCGTCGACAGCACCTCTTCGTACCTGGGCGGTAGCGTACGTTCGTATCAAACGTCGCGGGCTGAAAATCGGTTCGCAGCAACCGTACTACATTACATTGCAGGCCAATGGGCCTTGGCCGGGACCAAAAAAAAATTCGTATCACCCCGAAATTCGTATGACCAGTGATCGTATCACCGAGATTTCACTGTATCTGCATGAGAGTGATGCAACAAAGGTTCGGTTATTTGATGGGACAAAAGCTCTTTTTTTTTCAAGCGAATGATGTCCGAGTCTATGACAACGCCACAAAAGTGCTCAAGACATCGTAAAAGAAAAAAAATGATGTTTGCTTGAAATTATACGACATAAGTGTGATGCACGCCTTCTGGATTAATTTTGACCATCTGGATTCTTCAAAGCGAACCCAAATCTAAACACATGAGTGTGTCTGTATAAAATTAGCCCAATGTTAAAATTGCGCTCGGCGACTCAAGTTTAATTACCTCCGTGTCATTCCATTTTCTGTTGTTTTTAAAGGACAATTTAAGTTCCAAAGTGTCAGAATTTACTAGACAAATATGTCGCTGTAGTGGGACCAGGACTGTACAATAAAACGTTAATTATCTCAAGCACAATTAAAGCGCATAACAGATGAGCAACAGCGCCGCAGTTAAACACCTAACACCACTGCAAAACTTCGTTTGTCACAGAGTCGCTAAAACGCTGTTTTCACGCAATATTTAATACTCCTCATGTTTAGGACGACGCCAAGTGCACTTTACGATGTGCTTCAACTACAAAGCGGCACCTACACCGAAATGATTCTGGCGAACAGGGGATACACAGCACTCTCGGCAAGTGCACAAACTGATCTTATTGCAGTGCATATACAGCCGAGCAAGGACAAATGTGTCTGTAAATCGTGCTAGGCAAACGTACAAGCAGTTAAACTTGCGCTAACAGAGCGGGACAAACCGCCCTTAGAGGATGAGCATGGAGTACGCGCACATGCTAGCCTTATGCGGCTAGCAGACGACGCGAGGAGCAATCCACACTAGGCGCGCTTCAGCCAGTGGCCACCAGGCGGCGACTCCGCTCGATCTCGGGGCGAATAGAACCCCCCCTCTTCCGCTCGTGTTGAGGGCTGTTTCATGAAAATCAAGGACCTGGAAAGCTTCTTCCGTCAATCCACCCTCGCTTCAGAAAAGTAGGAAGCTCATCAAAGTGAATAACTGCAGCTACAATGCAAAAAGATGTTTCAGCTATTTCGGCGTGCTGCAACTAGCAAGCGCAAACGAGCATCGCATGACATCCGAGTTCGAGGCACTCCGACGTGCGTTCTGCAACACCTAAATGCGTTAAATTTGGGCATATTCATAATGTCAAAGCGATGAAGTACGTACACGAGCAATGTTTCTTACGATCAGTGGTACAAAGCTCGCTTTGTCAGGCGCGAATGGTCCCGGCGATTTTCGCCTTTGCAGTTGCATTCTCCATCCATCTCTCGCTTCCTGTGCGTTTAACTGTTTCATTACGCATCCTCGAATGTACTGTTGACGGTTGTCTTCCGTTTGTATGTACTGCAAATGGGGATACGTGCGTTTGCACTTTCTCGGTGTACAACGAAAAGCAAAACCGTGGCCTCCGAGATAGCTCCGGCAATCGCGGAGACCACAGGCAAGAAAAACCTGACGGTGGTCGCGACCAAAATTTTGCAATTTACTTGTATGACGCACGTGTTAGCATTTGCTTGTTAAAGCCGCAACTTTGAACCTTCAATGCGTACGTGCGCGATGCTGTGTGATGACGACCAGTTAAGATTATGGGTGGTCGCGGAGTGCGCGATTTTTATCGCGCGCTTCACCAGTCTGCATTGAACTGCTGCACGGCGCGCACCGCGGTCTGAGGCTCAGCTGAGCTTCATAGTCAAGGTTACTCAACACACTAACACGGGACCCACATTATCACACTTTCTCATGCGACCGGCAGTGGAGAACGCGAGTAATTCGCTTACCCAGCACGTTCGCAACGGCCCGTATCCAGAGCTCTCGCCGTTCTGCTTCGTGCAACAGCTACAGAAATCGGTATAAAAGTATGCTTGCTTACAACTATGTCGGCCTGTCGCTCGCTCGCACCCACACACGATTAGGTCACTCTACACACGATCTGTAACCCGCAGACGAACACGATTACCCAAAGTAGAACGAGCGAGTCAGTCTGGCTCACGATCTGCACCGGCGCGTCCTCCGTATAGTTTCGCGTTCGACCAAGATTCAACAACCAGTCCAACAACTGTCATATTTAACGTCTAAATTAGAATTCTGACACGTTCCAGTAGAAATGACGCAAAGTCAGGCGTCATTTCACTTAATTTCACTTACCGAAAGAAGAACGTTATCCGAACGTGCGACGTTCTTAGCTGCAACGAAGGTGGCGAGCAGATCCGACACGACCGTCGGCGAAAACGCACGAGAGTTCCGTTTCACGAAACACTGACGGAAAATATGCGGAAAACAGAATGACCACAGTTACTTGATGCTGGATAACAGCCACTAATCCGCACAGAAAAGCTGGAAACGCTACACAAAACGCCCAACGATCACCGCTGGCTTGCCGATCGAGCGATCGAGCCACCGCGGCAATCAGGCAGTTGGCGCGCGTGACTGTGCAAGTTGTAGCGAGCGCGGGCGAAGAAACCACCGTAAACTTATCGGCCTACTACTGCAACGCAGCCGGCGGGTGATGGTCGCAGCTGATTTTGTTCGCTCAAACCGCTCAAACCACGGCTGTGAGCAGCACGGTCGCGGCGCGCGAATGCGCTAGTCACGTGGTATTTTTTGTATTTCGCGGGCTTTCTTTGCAACATGGAAAAAATGGTACGCGTAAAACTTTCTTTATCGCAAATGATGCAGTGGGGGGTTTTTGAAGACGTCTTCCAATTTTGCAACTCTCATTTCTTGCATAAAGTCAATATTTATCAATTTTTAGTAAATTAATCCTAATTAACGAATTCGTTAATTACAAAAGAAAAAACTTGCCTGTATTGCGCAAGATAGTTGTAAGCAATATTCAACTGATTTCACTCGCCTGCCTCAAATATTGTATTTTTTAACCCTTGGCTAAAGATAGCTGGGACACCCGGTATAACGAATGACCTCGCGGATGGCCACAATCTCTGCCGCCGTCGATGTTGTTCGGTGGTCTAGATGGAAGCGTTCGCTGGTATTCAAACTTGGTACGACGAACGCCGCTGTTGAAGCAGTGGGTAACACAGTAAAGACATGTATAGAAGATGCATATTCTGTAGATATGTGCGATAACGTTAATTGTTTCAGGCCACATGAGGGTATACGCGATTTTTTACCCACTCCGGGAATGGAGAGGCGCACCTCAGGTCTTGATAAAGTCCATGTTGGTATCTCTGCAACTTTCGCTGGAGCAAAGCCTATGGGAATGATGCTCTGATGGCGTGAGATTGATTCTGCGAAAGTGCTGTCCGGTCGGAGGGTGTGGATCGTCGATAACGGATGACGATCATGACAGGGTTAACAGTCGGAGATATACCCTTAAAGGTTCGCACGAAAGATAACTATCTATGGGAGTTACGCGTGCTTCCGCAATAACTCCCATCGTTGAAGTACAGCGCGGCAGCCCGAGACATGTTCTCAATGCCTGAGCTTGCAAGCTTTTCAGTGTACGTAGGCAGGACGGGCGAAGACTGGTCATAATCGGTAAGCTGTATCGCAGGTAGCCTACGAAAAGTGCCTCATACAGTTAGAGCCATGACCTTTCTGATGGGCCCCATTTCATGCCTGCTATACATTTAAGCATGTGTATAAAGCTGCTTAGTTTGGACCTAAGCATCGACACACGCTTTGACCAGGACAAGTTTCGGCCAATCATAACTCCTAGGAATCGGTGATGCGTTACATATGGTACGAAAGCGCCATCAATCGTAACCTGGTAACGCTGTATCGCTTTGCGCGTAAATGCAAGAGCCGCACACTTCGCAGTCGCCAATCAGTGGCGTAGCCAGGGGGGGGGGGGGTTCAACCCCCCCCCCCCCCCCCGAAATTTTTTAATTTTGCTTGTGTATACATACACGCACACATACAAACTCACGCACGAACATACATAAAGTATGGTTGAAACCCCCCCCGAAAAAAATTTCTGGCTACGCCCCCTGTCGCCAATTGTAGACCTCGCGAACGCAAATATTTAGAGGTGACCGATGCTGCACGTTGTAGTCTTGCACGAAGCTGTGGCCGTGAAACATCAGAAGCCCATATGCAGATATTGTCTGCATACAGGCTCATCTTGGCGGTCTTTGGTACTACATCGGCGAATCCAATGAGAGTTACGTTGAAGAAGTGTCGGGCTGAGAATGCCGCCCTGAGGTACACCACGAAGAACTTCATGACGACTCGTCTCTCCATCCGTCGTCGTCATAAATATGGTCCGGCCTGTAAGGTAATTCATTATCCACAGAAGCATTCTACCTCCAATTCCTAGCTCCTCAAGTGCGTCGAGGATGGCGTCATGTAACACGTTGTCATATGCGCCTTTGAGATCCAAAAAAATTGCTGCTGTCAAGCGTCCACGCTTCTTTTCCTGTTCGACAGTTGATACCAGATCGATCACGCTGTCAATAGAAGACCTCCCTTTGCGAAAGCCTATCACCACGTCTGGGTAGAAGTTGTTTTTCTCAAGACCTCGTCAACACCATTTTCTCCATGACCTTGCCTACGCAACTTGCCAGGGCAATTGGTCTGTAGGATGATAAGGCATGAGGTGTTTTTCCAGGCTTCAGAAGCGCGACGACACGACTGGTTTTCCATTTTTCCGGCACAGTACCTGTGCTCCACGACGCACTGAACTTGGATAGAAGAAGAGTGCGTGCTTCTTCCCCCAGAGAACGGAGCGCAGCGTATACGTGATGCCGTCTGGTCCCTGTGCCGATGAGCGTCGAGTCGAGGCAAGTGCGGCATCTAGCTCTTGCATCGTGAACATGACATCAAGACGGTCATCAAAGGCTGACGGGGCTTGTCGGTCACTTCTTGAGAGAATACCACTAGCTCCAGCTACAATAATTTTGCAGTACTCTTCCGCAACGTCTACTTCGCTCCTGCATTGCATAACCGCCAGGGCTCGGAATGGGTATTTTTCTTGAAGGGGAAATCGTAGGGTGCGCATTATTTGCCATATTTTGCATAGTGGCTTTCAAGGATCCAAGGAAAACAGTGGCTACGGCGCTCGGCTGCTGACCCGAAGGTCGCGGGTTCGATCCCGGCCGCGGCGGTCACATTTCGATGGAGGCGAAATGGTAGAGGCCCGTGTACTGTGCGATGTCAGTGCACGTTAAAGAACACCAGATGGTCGAAATTTCCGGAGCCCTCCACTACGGCGTCTCTCATATCGTGGTTTTAGGACGTAAAACCACAGATATTATTATTATTATTATTAAGGATCCAAGGAAGTAAAAACCCTCTCCAACGTTTAGTGTCCAATTTGTCAAGATGTCGACGTACATGTCGTTGAGCTTGGCGACATGTCCTAAGGTCTGAAACAGATTTCGTTCTTCTGTACTTCCTCTCTGCGCGGCGACGTACAGCAAGCAGTTTTTTATATTCGGTGTCGATGGAGGTTCTAGGTACCAATACGCTTATGTATTTCGTCGTGTCTTGAAGAGTTGAGGTTGTGATACGTTCGAGGTCCGGCGGCGTAGATTGATTTGAACAAGCGTTTTCAACCGATGTCTGAAAATATCTCGCCAGTTCGTCGATCGAATACGAGGAGGAGAGGCTTGAAGGAACCATTTCAGTTGAACGTAGGTCGGTATGTGGTCGCTGCCGTGTGTCTCCAGGTGCGTGCACCAGGTTGCTGAAGGCAGAATGCTTCTGGATACAAATGCGAGGTCCAGGGAGCTACTGTATGTTAGGCCTTATTAATCGTTGCTAGGCCTTCGTCATGCATGAATTTAACGAGCTGCTCACCCCGTCTATTCGTCGTAACGCCTCCCCATAACGGGTGACGTGCATTGAAGTCTCCGATAAGTGTATATGTGGGCCCGGGCAGCCTTGAATGACAGAACTCGGGTACGTGCAGTCAAGCCTCTCTTTCGGTGGTATATAGCCTCCAATTATAGAAAACATGCGTTGCTCATGTTTCACGCTCACGCATATGTATTCATTGGAAGCATGTTCTGCAAAAATATGCCGCGCGTACACCATGTCGCGACGTATGAATAACAGAACTTTGCTTCTGAATGTATCTTGGCGTGACCAAAGTTGCAAATACCCTGATAGTCGGAAGGAAAATGTCATGTTCGGCTCGCAGATAAGCACAAAAGGAAATCGATATTTGAATAGATGCTGTCGAAGTTCTGAAAGGCGACCACGTAAGCCTCACGCGTTCCACTGCACAATAACAGATCGACGCATGCACTCTTCAAATGAACAAGATCTTCTTGACAGAGCCATGATGAATTATTACTCCGCAGCCGCTAAAAGCGGCTCTATGGTATCCATTATTTGTAAAGCAGCTTTCGCTGATGGCGTACGTAAACTAGAAAGCACGTCTCACATCACATTCATCAGTTATCGAAGTATGGCTCTGGACCTTGACCCCATCGAGCTTGTTAGCCGAACGTATCGCAGGACCTTCATCCGAGTAATTCTGGTGAGAAGTTATCGATGGCAGGGACGGCCAGGTAACCTCAGTAGTATCTTGCAGGAGAATCGTCCCAGGGACTGTTCGAGCCAGCCTAAGGGGTACCGGTTGTAGTCGTTCGCTCATTCCGGACGTTTTCCGACTCACTCGGTGGCTGAGAAGGCGCGATACTGGGCTTCGGTAGAGCCGCCGGTTCTTGGGGTCTTGTTGTGCTGCTGGAACGCTTGTGCTTCTGCCTAGAGCGGCGTCGCCGCCGACGCACAGATTGAGCTGCCTCTCTTTGGGAAGAGTGATCCCTCGCCATCTTCCTTAGAATTCGTGTTTCGTCTTTAAGTTTTGGACACAGCTTGGATGTCGCATCATGTGAACCAGCACAATTTCGACATTTAGGCGCTTCCACTTGACATTCCTGCACTTCGGGACTTTCACCGCACCGTTGGCAAGTCACAGTGTTCCTACAGGCTGCACTCACATGTCCTATCTGTTGACATCTGTGGCAGTGAAGAGGTATCGGCACGTATGGCCGCACCGGGTGTCTTACGTATCCCACTTTCACATATGCTGGTAAAGAAGACGAGTCGAAGACCAGCTTGACACAACGTGACTGTCCGAAGCGATGCACGTTCAATATCCGCACTGTTGAGGTCACAAGTTTGCTGAGATTCTCTTCCGTGATTTGAGGGTCTACGTCAGAGATTACACCGATTGAAGAATCCTTGCCGTACACTTTGAAGGAACGGACCGGAAAATTACCAAGTGCCTGAATGCTCTTCAATGTCTCTAGTACTGTTGCATTCTTCGCATCGACCGTAAGTTTGTTCTTACGGGGGTTGATTCGGACTTCGTTGATCTGACCCGGTGCTATGCGGTCAAAGAATTCTGCCAAGAATTGTCTATTGAGACTATTCAGATTGTCACTTGCTGATGTAGTCACATACCCAATCATAAAGGACGCAGTGTCCTTAGGCGTCGATAGCTCGCACCGTGGTGATGTCCGGTGTAGTTTCCTTTTCAGGCGACGACTTCTGACCATCGTGAATCCCTCTTCGGATTCCATGGCATCCTCCGTTGAGCTGTCCGAAAACTCGGACAGCCTCGCGCTTCTACTGGTCGTTTCTTCCATCTGGATTGATGTGGGCGGCAGATCTCCGATTTCACGCAGGCCTGGGGGAATTCCTTCCCCCTTTTCAACAAAAGGCGCCTTCGTAAACGTAGCAGGTGACGCAAAAACAACACTAAAAAACACAGCGAGATGAAGCACACAGGCTTGGTTTGGTTTGGTTGTCCTATTGGTCTATGGCACGTACCCACTCTGGGGGATGGGCCAACGCTGTCACTTCGTCTTCCTCCCTTTCAAAAAGATAAGAAAACTGAAACGACCAAAAGCGCTCGGCACGGCCACGCCGACCCCTATCATTACCATATCAGAACTAGAACGCAAGCAAAAATATTGCATTATAGGTGCATCGCGCAGTGCTGCCAAACCGGATGTGTGCACCTGTCAATGGTGATGACTGGACGGAGTGCACTATACCGTTGCTAATGCTTGGGCCACGCGCTGCGCTGTTCGCGTTTCATTTGACGCCGATAGTGCGTCCTGTTTCCGTTCAGCATATCGAGGCGTATCTTAATTTTCACCCCGTACGACTTCTCTGGATTTTAACTTCGTTTCTATGTGAACACAGCGGCCTCTGGTTTCCTTCCTCCTCTATTGCTGTTTGATAAGAACGTATAAAAGCTACAGCTTTCTGTCGAAGTTCGTCATTCGACAAGGAAAGCGCCTGGAGACGGCACCGTAAGTAAAATTTTCTACTGCATGGGCTGCTGCAAAGGACCCTGTGCTTTTCGCTAGCAAGGCATCGTCAGAAAGGAAGAGTTCGCTGTTAGTATGACGCCCTTAGGTAATTCTTCAATCTAAACTACGGGAAGTGTGATCTACTGCGGCAGCAGCGTAACCCGCTGCGCAGCTGCAAGTAATCTAATTTAAATCTTTCGTGGAGCTGTGCCGTTGCACAGTTAAGATGATCGCTTTCAGCACTTCGAAGGATGTACCATTCTTGTGAAAAGCTGGTGTTAACTTCTGGCGCTAAATTCTGGGTTTTCCGCACGAGCCTGACTTCATTAAGTGTGCATTCGACATGAGTTAACAATAAGTATAAATGCGCTGCATGTTGTGTATCTTCTTGTATCCTAACGGGGTTCATATTACCACTGTACCAGAACGAAGCCACACCAGAACGAAGTCAATTTAGCTTCTTTGCTGTAATGCTAGCCTTTCACTGTTTATCTTGCACATTATGTCTGGATACGCTCATGGAACTTTTTGCACTTAGTCTTACTGATCTTCCCTGCTTTTCATTCGTCTCGCTCAGGCTATGGTCGTCAAAAACTTGCTGCTGGCACTTGCGTGCTGCGCTCTTGCATGGCCGCAAGCAGCACAATGCCTGGCTTTGCACAAAACAAAGCGGCCACCCACCTTACCGGCGCCCGCAACAAGTCCTGCAACCACGGTCGTAAAGACTGCAGCCCCTCCTGTCAACACCACCGTTGCGCTGACAAGGGAACCGCAGAGAGGCACGTGGACAGTGGGTGGCCAAGGCTCTGGAGGCTGGGTTGGCGGCCAAGGCTCTGGACAAGACGGAGGCTGGAGCGGCCTCCACGGCTCCGCTCAAGGCTCTGGACAAGACGGAGGCTCCGGTGACGGCCAAGGCTCCGGTCAAGTCTCTGGACGCGGAGGCTGGAGCGGTCTCCACGGCTCCGCTCAAGGCTCTGGACGCGGAGGCTGGAGCGGTCTCCACGGCTCCGCTCAAGGCTCTGGACGCGGAGGCTGGAGCGGTCTCCACGGCTCCGCTCAAGGCTCTGGACGCGGAGGCTGGAGCGGCCTCCACGGCTCCGCTCAAGGCTCTGGAGCGGCATCCAAGGCTCCGATCAAGGCTCTGGACAAGACGGAGGCTGGAGCGGCATCCAAGGCTCCGGTGAAGGCTCTGGACAAGGCGGAGGCTGGAGTGGCATCCAAGGCTCCGGTGAAGGCTCTGGACAAGGCGGAGGCTGGAGTGGCATCCAAGGCTCCGGTGAAGGCTCTGGAGAAGGCGGACACTGTGGTGGCAGCCAAGGCTCTGGGTAAGGCGGAAGCCAAGGCTCTGGGCAAGGCGTAGGCCAAGGCGGAGGATGGGGACAAAGAGTTGGCTACAACTACCAAGGACATGAAGGCTTTGACACCTGGAAACGTCAAATCAATTTGCACAGAGCCGGCTGGGATGTTTGAAGTGTCGGTCTCGGCTATTCCGCCTAT
The DNA here is from genome assembly GCA_030522465.1 of Rhipicephalus appendiculatus. NCBI lineage: Eukaryota > Metazoa > Arthropoda > Arachnida > Ixodida > Ixodidae > Rhipicephalus > Rhipicephalus appendiculatus. Next base: position 1,017,034 of record JALIZH010032971.1, read on the forward strand.
GATGTTTCATCATACCATCTGTTGTGCCATTTTAATCTGTTGTGAATTTTAAAGGGGCCCTCACCAGGTGGCATTACCAATTTTAGTTAGACACCGCAAGTTCTTGCGCCCCCCAATAAAGATCATTATGCCACAACAATTTTTCTAATCTGTCCATTAGAAGCTGAGAAAACCAATGTTTCGAAGCGGCGCGAAACCATGATGCGAGTAGGCGAGCTTGAAACCCTTGCCGCTCGCCCCATCCAGCCTTCGCAAGCCGAATTCCTTCCCTGCCCTCTTCGGCACGCGAGCGGGAGGATCACGTCATGCGCACAGATTGTCGCGAGCGCATGAAGTGCCCGAGTCCCCGAAACGCGAGCGGTGTTGTGGCGGCGTTCTCTGCGCTTCATCTCTGTAAGCTATCCCGAATGTGCTCTCGCCGATCACTTGGCTTTCAACCTATTACTGAGAATGAAAGCTGCGAAATTTGTACAGACGCGGGACTAGCGGTGTGCCACATGAACATTTAGTTAGACGCGAGAGGATAAATGAGCCTACTGAGCGGTGGAACGTGGCAGAAAATTAGTTTCGTTGTAAGGGGTGGCGTCTGCACGATGCGCAAAGCGCGAGAATACGAACGCATGCGAAGCGGAGGTAGATAAGACTCGCATCTCGCTGTGACTCGCAGTAAAATTAAAAAAAGAAAACACGCACACATTCCGTTTATGTTTTATTATTGCTCTCAAGTTTTATTCATCTATTCAAGCAACAAATTACACGAACTACATGTCGTGTAAAAAAAAATTACACCATCTCCCGCTGAAGGAAACCATGTGTAGATGTGAAGCAGCGGGCGCTAACGCTTACGCTGGCGGCGGCGTTGACGCTGGCGCTCATCGCAGCGTTGCGCAGGAGAGAAAACTGGGGAGGCGCAAAGCACGCAGTGATGGAGCGGTGTTTCCTACTGGAACACGCCAATCGCTGCTAATGGGCAATGAGAGAAGGAAGACTCCGACTGGACACAGAGACCCGCAGTCCGCTTTTAGTTAACGCGCACGCTGCGAATTTTTATTGTTCAACAACGCACAGGAGAAATCTCCCACCGGCACCACCGTGCAGGTCAAGATCCAGTGCCATATATACGGGGTGGCCAGTGAATGGTTGTGCAGCGCGAGCAGTCGGTTCTTTAGGAGCGAAGCTCCTTAGGCTGGCACCCCGCCGTCACCGTTGAAGCTCCCTGGCACGGTGCCAGCTGTGGTATCCGCACGATGCGCAGAGCGCGAGAATACGAACGCATGCGAAACGGATGCAGATTAGTTCCCTCTCCTTTCTTCGTCTTTGCCGGCGCCGGCGCGAAAAAAGAAAAGAAAAAGACAAGAAGAAAAGAAAACATGGTGCGGCGTTCGGCGCGCGTTGCGCAAAAACAGTTCGCGTTCATAAACGACAGCAAAATTCGTAGAAAACCATGTTTGTACATATATAAAAGTAGGGACCCTCTTTAGCTTAGTTAGGGCTGCTCACAGAACATGGATAGTCGCTCTCAGAAACGTAAACTTGATGATGAAGACGATAAGCAGCCTGGCAAGGGTGCCGAAGGCAAAGCCAATGCAGCGGCAGCAAGATGAGCCCGGCAACAGGACCCTACGGTTAATGCACGACGATCGAAGCTACAACGCCTTCGCCGACAGGATCTTGCCCTACGTGCCAGAGCGCCCGAATCTAAGCGCCGACGCCCCCCAACAGTTTCCAATCGTACCTAGTCGTTTGCGTCCCATTTCTAAGGAGCTTCACTCATCGGTTGTATTCGTACACGGAACAACTGCTAGTTTTTCAACCAAGAAGCTCGCTAGCAGACGCTGCCTGCGTCCGCGTCGCGAGGCGAGAGGGGGGGGAGCGTAGGAGAGGAGAGAGAGGGGAGGACGCGCATGCGCAGTGGGAGTGTGGACGCCGCGGGCAGGGATGCCTAGAGGCGAGAGGGGGGAGCGTAGGAGAGGAGAGAGAGGGGGGACGCGCATGCGCAGCGGGGAGTGTGGACGCCGCGGGCAGGGATGCCTAGAGGAGAGAGGGGGGGAGCGTAGGAGGGGAGAGAGGAGGGGAGGCGCATGCGCAGTGAGGGTGTGGTTGCCACGGGGAGGGATGCCTAGAGGAGAGAGAGGGGGAGAGGAGGTGCTTTATTTTTTTGAAAGGGCTTGCGCATGCGCAGTAAGAGTGGTCACGCGGCACACCACCACCGGATTAAGCTTCGCCATAAGATGCTTCACATCTAAAAAAAAATTCCACCATCTCCCGCTAAAGGGAACCATGTGTAGATGTGAAGCAGCGGGCGCTAACGCCTACACTGGCGGCGGCGTTGACGCTGGCGCTCATCGCAGCGTTGCGCAGGAGAGAAAACTGGGGAGGCGCAAAGCAGGCAGTGATGGAGCAGTGTTTCCTACTGGAACATGCCAATCGCTGCTAATGGGCAATGAGAGAAAGAAGACTCCGACTGGACACAGAGACCCGCACTCCGCTTTTAGTTAACGCGCACGCTGCGAATTTTTATTGTTCAACAACGCACAGGAGAAATCTCCCACCGGCACCACCTTGGAGGTCAAGATCCATTGCCATATATACGGGGTGGCCAGTGAACGGTTGTGCAGCGCGAGCAGTCGGTTTTTTCAACCAAGAAACTCGCTAGCAGACGCTGCCTGCGTCGGCGTCGCCAGGCGATAGAGGGGGGGGAGCGTAGGAGAGGAGAGAGAGGGGGGGACGCGCATGCGCAGTGAGAGTGTGGAAGCCGCGGGCAGGGATGCCTAGAGGAGAGAGGGGGGGGAGCGTAGGAGAGAGAGGGGGGACGCGCATGCGCAGTGGGAGTGTGGACGCCGCGGGCAGCGATGCCTAGAGGAAAGAGGGGGGTAGCGTAGGAGGGGAGAGAGGAGGGGAGGCGCATGCGCAGTGAGGGTGTGGTTGCCGCGGCGAGGGATGCCTAGAGGGGGGAGACGAGGTTTTTTATTTTTATTTTTTTGAAAGGGTTTGCGCATGCGCAGTAAGGGTGGTCACGCCGCCCACCACCACCGGATTAAGCTTCGCCATAAGATGCTTCACATCTAATAATTAATCGCAGTGTCCCGTGCTACTATTGACGACGTCAGCGCACAGTCGTCTACGTAGAGGAGCGACGTCACAGCACTACCAACTACGTAGGGCTACAGTGTACTAGAACTGCTAGAACTACACTGTGCAGTGTACTATTCTAGTACACTGTAGTAGGGGCCATTCCATCGTGTACGTCATCCCCTGGCGAGGAATGTTCTTGCTGACGATCTTCTTGTCCTGCACACTCGAACGTCTGTATATACACATGCTATAGACGTCTGAAGCCTTCCAAAATAATCAAAGAAACGGTTCCCGGTTGTACGTTTTTTGAGCACAAGACAAACTTCGCAGAGGGATGAAACGATTACACCATCTCCCACTAAAGGGAACCATGAGGGGATGCGAAGCAGCATTGGGGCTGCACACCAAGTTTCCGTTTACGTTCACTCGGCCGTCGAAGCCAAGCGTCGGCGTCGAGCTACCGCTTCCGCTTCAGAGAGACAACGCGAGTGTGCGGCGAGGGTAGCGAGGCTTTCGAGACAACTGCAGCGACCGGGAACCGACAGAGCGACCGCACGATTCAAGCGAGACTTCCTCGACCGAGCGCACGCGCTTATATGAAATGGGGGAGGGAGAGGAGGGAGTGGGTTTACAGGCTGCAGCGCGGGGGTGGTAGGAGAGGAGAGAAGGCGACCGAACGCCTGCCCAAACGCCTGCGTAAAGGAGGAGAGTGCGCGACTGCAGCGGTTGCAGCGCGGAGGAGGAGGAGAGTGGGAGAGAGAGTAGGCGCATGCGCAGTAAGGGTGGTCACGCCGCACACCGGATTGAATTCCGCCATAAGCTGCTTCGCATCTAAAAGAAATCTATACTTAGAAAGACCCGCGCCGACTTTTCCTTCTCTTTCAATATCGACCCGCGCCGCGGCCTCAGCGACCTGCGATGAGTAGATCGAGAAACCTGCGGAGTCGTCTTCAGCTGGTGAATCTGGGGGCTAGAGTTGTCGACCAGGCGATCTTGGCCGCTGCACAAAGGATTTTGTGCGGTAGCGACAGCCGGCAGCGACGCGTGGCAGCATGGGCAGAGGCGCATTGGACACGTACTCACTGTGGTAAAGCTGACGCATGCAGCTGAGCCAGCGCAGTACAACCAGGGCTGGGCAGAGATACTTAGAAAAGTATTCCGGAATACTGACATCGAAGTACATGCACCGGAAGCCTAAAATACAGATACTGAGATACATTTGTCTTTGACGTAATGAGATATTTCCCAAATACCTTTGCAAAAAGACGAAAAAAGTAAATCAGAATACAGATACGGGAATACAGATATAAGAACACAAATACTAGAATACATTTTTAATATTAGGAATACTGATGCTCCGCAAATGCATTCATTAGGCGCACGATAACATTGTGAGTAATGGTTCACCCCCATTGAAACTTGCAAGTCAAGCGTATCGATCGAATCACTAACGAACACCTGTGAATCAAGAAAAAAGCATTAATTAATTCTAGACAGAAATCTGTATTGCTGAGATGGTAGTTGCGTTAACTGCGCTTAAGCAACAACAGGTTCTCCAATAGGTTGTCATTTAGAGAACGTCGGTCGGAACTTGCGGCCAGAAAAAAAAAAAAACTGCCAGGTCCCACGCATTGCGGGAATCGATGGAATGCGAAGCAGCCAGCAAGAAGGAAATCATGCTGTACATAATATGCATGTCATTATTAAGATTTTAGAACATGTCATTTGTGTTCATCATACAGTCCCGTCACGCTATAGAAATTTGGGTGTATATCAAGCTAGCGAACTGGACGCAAGCGCACCATGAGCGTGGCATGTAAATGGCATTGTTAATGACATGCATGCCAATATTTTCATGTTACCACCTACCACTTATGTTCGCCTAATTTTTAAATGCGAATGCATTTCATAGTCGGGCTATGTCAGGCATCCGGCGTTGTCCGGCGTTGTCCAGCGTTGTCCAGCGTTGTCCGCGGAGGAGGAGGAGGAGGATAGGTTGAGGAGGTAAGCGCCGGCAGGTGTTAGATGTGAAGCATCTTATGGCGAAGCTTAATCCGGTGGTGGTGGTGGGCGGCGTGACCACCCATACTGCGCATGCGCAAGCCCTTTAAAAAAATATAAATAAAAAACCTCCTCTCTCCCTCTCTCTCCTCTAGGCATCCCTCCCCGCGGCAACCACACCCTCACTGCGCATGCGCCTCCCCTCCTCTCTCCCCTCCTACGCTCCCCCCTCTCTCTCCTCTAGGCATCCCTCCCCGCGCTCCCACTGCGCATGCGCGACCCCCTCTCTCTCCTCTAATACGCTCCCCCCTCCCTCCTCTAGGCATCCCTGCCCACAGCGTCCACACCCCCACTGCGCATGCGCGTCCCCCCCCTCTCTCTCCTCTCCTACGCTACCCCCCTCTCTCGCCTCGCGACGCCGACGCAGGCAGCGTCTGCTAGCGAGTTTCTTGGTTGAAAAAACCGACTGCTCGCGCTGCACAACCGTTCACTGTCCATCCCGTATATATGGCAATGGATCTTGACCTCCAAAGTGGTGCCGGTGGGAGATTTCTCCTGTGCGTTGTTGAACAATAAAAATTCGCAGCGTGCGCGTTAACTAAAAGCCGACTGCGGGTCTCTGTGTCCAGTCGGAGTCTTCTGTCTCTCATTGCCCATTAGCAGCGATTGGCATGTTCCAGTAGGAAACACCGCTCCATCGCTGCGTGCTTTACGTATCTCCAGTTTTAAATGCGAATGCATTTCAAGTGTGTGAGGGCGCTCGCATCGCGGGAGCTCGGCGGAGCTATATATGAAAAAAAATTTTAAAAAAATTAAAAAAAAGAAAAAAAGGAAAAAAGAACAAAAAGAATAAAAAAAATAAATAAAAAAAAGAAAAAACAGAACAAAAGCAAAAAAAAAAAAAAAACAGGCGCTGCGCCGTGCTCCCGACCGGGCTGCAGAAATCAGGCGCCTTTTCCTTCTTCGAACCACAACCACCATATATAAATGGAGTGAAGCGCGCGCGAAATGCATTCGCATTTCCTCACGATTCCCTTCGGGGAGGTGGGGGCATTTTTTTTACTTCGAATCGCAGTGAGACGCGAGACAATCTGCCTCCGTTTCGCATGCGTTCGTATTCTCGCGCTTTGTGCATCGTGCAGACACCATCCGCGTTCCAGCGTTTAAATTGACGGACATTTTGTCAATTCCAAAGTGTGTTCCTCGAACGCCTGTGCCCAGTGAGACGGGGTCGGTCAGAATGGAACGTGATGCGCGCGTCTCCCTCCTTGCACGATTAGAGAAGCCGGGCAGAGCGACGCTACACAAGCAAAGCGCGAGCGTTGTAGTGTACAACGCGACCGGCGTCCGTTTACGCGCCCCGGCGCCCACCTGGCTCCGGCCAAGGCACGGCTGGAGGGACGGACGGACGGACGAGCGGACGGAAGGTTGTGAGCATGAGACATTAAAGGCTTTCGCCTTAAAATTTTGGTGCATATCAAGCTAGCGAAACGCCCATGGGAGTACCATGAGCGTGGCATGCAAGTCATGTTGAACATGACATGTCATGATTCCCATATTAACACTTGTCATTTATGCTCGTCATACAGTCACATCCCGCAATACCAAATTTGGTGTATATCAAGCTAGCGAAACGGCCGTCAGCGCGCCATGAGCGTGGCATGCAAATTGTGTTGTACATGGCATTCAGGTCATGATTTTTATATTACCACCTTTCATTTATGTTGGTCATGCAGAAAGGTCTCATCGTACCAATTTTTGGATATATCAAGTTAAGAAAATGGCCTCAGGAGCACTATGGCCATGGCGTGTAAATCATACTTTTCATGACAAGTTAGTCATGATTTTCATGATATGACCAGCCAGTCATGTTTGACATATAGTCAAGTTATGTCACATCAATTTTGGTATAAATCCCATTAACGGTACGGCCAGGAGAGCGCAAAGTCGTAGGCGGCTAGATAGATAGATACGCTCAAAGTCGCCGAAGTTCGCAAAGAAATGCTTCGCATTTAAAAGAAGTGCGGCGCCTGCCGTGAGAGACTGCGACTTTCGTCAGGCAAAGTATGAAACCACTGCCTCCGCGATTCTGCCGTCGCAGCGTCGGGTGCTTTACCACATATGCCACTCTGTGCGCGTGGGGGACCCTTCACCGCCTCCCACTGTGTTCGCGACCAGCCTTCGCATGGCGTAGCGCAAAAGTCTTCCTTTACCCCTCCCGACAAAAAAGCAACGAGATACCCGTGTCCTGTTCAGTATCGTGACATAATCGGTACATATTAAAAGTATTTGAATACTGAGATACATATATATTTTGCAAATGTATCTCGATACAGAAATGCGTATACTCAAAAGTATCTCTAAGATACTATCGCGATATTTTTGTATCGCGATACTGCTTAGCCATGAGTACAACATAAGAACACGCGTCGAACATATTATATAGCAGTGTTATAGAGGTAGCGTAGTTAACCTTGAGATACCGTTAAATGGTTATCCTGAATCGCGGCATGTCACGTGCATTTCGATGGCTGCTCTGACCTTATTCTGAGAGGGACGACATGACATTTCAGTGTCGAGGAAATTAAGGGTGCACCTGTAAATTTATTTCATAAAATCAGCAAATATCCGTACGAGTTTTTCAGAGAGCGATTTATGTTATTTCGACCGACGTTTTGGTAACGCGTCTTTCACTTAATTTTCTTTTCGATGTATACACGCAAGCAACGTGAAAACGGGGCCGGTGAAAATTTCGCGACGAATAAAGTATGAAGAATCCAGTAATCGTAGGAGACAGCTAGCTTCACGTGCCTTTTGCTGTTTCTTTTATGAGGGATACTTTGCTCAAGGGCCATATTATTTCAAGCCGCGATTTGCATTTTCCCGCATCGCCAAGGCGGTCCAGTGAAATAGATAAAAAAATCCCTCACTTCGCTGCGTAAAATGGCAGCACGAAAAAATTAGGCCGAACATAAGAAAAGATCTTTGTTCATGAATCTTAGGTGAGTAGCGAAAAAAAGAAATCAGTAGATGTCTAGTATCATGGCAAAGTATGTATGGCCCCTACACCTGTTGAGAATTTCTTCTTGGCCTAGTTGGTATTGCTTACTCTATGACATTCTGCCTTTAGTAAAAACCACACACACAAGAGAGACACGAGCACGACGACATGGGTGGCAGGCTCCAAATTTCCTTTATATATGTTCTTGCGTGTGTTGGTATGTGTGCGCATATGTATGCACACTCAAAATGTAAAAATTCTGAGGGTTTTGAACTCCGCAAACCAGCACCCTGGCCGCGCCACTGTGTATAAGTGTAATTAGTAAACGATACTAGCGTTGTCCGTTTGTCTGAAAACACTCAAAATGTCGGCGAGATACGGAGGCTAGTGGGCGTGGTTCACAAAAGTAAACGTGTCTGAGCACCATGAGTGCTGAACAACATACATATCTTATCTTTAAATCGCGATTTCATTTGGCAAATAAAAAAAAATTCGCATTTCCACGAAGTGAACCATGACGAGTGGGCGAAGCACTGGGGATTGTTCTTACCGTAAATCACCCGTGACATTGCCCACTCGCGCATGTAAATGAGTGACAACGCGTGTGTACATTATATACAATGTGTTTTTGACGTTGAGCCGCCGCTTCCCGCGTCCTCAACTTCGGAGTAGCAGCGTCGGTGTTGCCGTTTTGCCGCTGCTTCCCGAGCGCTTGCCACCGGGGTAGCTTGTTGTCTGCGCAGAAGTGCAGCCACCGCATGGCGCACTCTCACCGCCGGAGTCGCAGCTTGTTGTCGGCTTTGCCGCTGTGCCTTTTGCGGGTGAGAGTGCGTTCACGATCGTTTTCATCCATGGGAGAAAGAGAATGTGTGGTCTGGAACACGCTTATTCTTCATCGTCATCAGCGTCATCGTCATCGTTATGACGTGTAGTGGGTACATTCCATGTGCTTTTGCTGTGATGGCAGAAAGAGAATGTGTGGTCTGGAGCGCGCTTATTCTTCATCGTCATCAGCGTCATCGTCATCATCATGGCGCATAATGGTTATCTTGCATGTGCTGTGCCGTGATGGCAGCGTCATCGTCATCGCACCAGTTGTGGCTACGGCGGACAATGGGGGGGGACGGAGGGACAGGACTCGTTCATAAGACGCTTCACATCTAAAAAAAAAAACTAGATACCTGAGCTATACCAGAAAGACATGATGACAGACTTTTGTACGAGTTAAGCCGGCCGTTCATGACAAAGGCAGATCAATAAAGAGAACAGTTCATGAAAGTTTTTAAAGAAAATTCCGCGGTAGTTGGTAACCTGAATGTCACCGTTATCTCCTCTGACACAAAATTTAATGTTGCGTAATAAGTAATGTGTCGTATGATGGAAGAAAGAAATGAGGCCCCTAATCAAATCTTGAAAGTGAATACTGAGCCGTCTTGGTTGCGCGCGTTGAAACGAGCCGAAATTGAAAACCTGAAAACGATCCTGCATGAGTAAGGAAACAAGGATGTTATAAGAAGAGCTGCCACTTAAAGACCCGCATGCCATCTCTAGGTGTATTGGCCGAAGTTTTCGTTGACAAGCTTACAAGCTTTGTGAAGCCGTATAATCTTAAATGCGAAGCATTTCTTTGGGAACCTAACGCACTTTGAGCGTTTCTATCTACGCATCTATCTATCTAGCCACCTACGTCTGGGCGCTCTCCTGGTCGTCTCCTTAACTTGACACATACCAAAGTTTGTATGGAAGGGCATCGGTGAATGGCGAATACGGATGAACAGGTTATTACATCAATTGCGTGAGATACTTGACGCGTATCCTTCAGTCACGTGTGGCACATACCCGCATACACGGCCCATGGAATGCGGTAATGAGCCACAGGTGATTGACAGTTTGTATCAAAATAGGAACGGCGATGACAGAACTTCAAAAATCTTTACGCGATTCGGTTATGGAGCTCTTGTGGCAGAAAATGCGCGCGGGGCAGGCGACGGCATGTGTTGTAGGTGAGGGGAAAAATCGGCGGAGCGGAAAGATAGAAAATCGCATTTAGAGCCGGAATCGAACCCAGGTATTCTGCGGGACACAAAGCTACGCCAGCGCTTGAAACAGCTTACGAGAAAAGCCCTATAATGTTGTCATATCGCGCCGACGTAAACTGCATTCCGTGTTCACTATCGGTTTTTATAACAGTGTAATAAACATTACATTTTAACTGCTGTGACTCGCCAAGCTATAGTCAACCATTGCACAACCCGGAGGAATAAGGTGAAAACAGCTTCTTATGATATACATATAATCGCACCGTAGCCTGCAGTTGGGATTCGATAAAATTGACACCTGTGTAGTAATGTGAGTGTACCGTCGTTACGTCGGACCATAAGATATTCCTTGGGCGTCAATGTAGTCGACGTGCCTAATAAACTCACGATCCATCCCGAAGCCGGGAACAGGGTCTTAGGAGACCACTCCCCTCCCAAGCTGTTCCTTCTTCAAATAGGTACTTTCCTGAAAATACGTGCTTTCCTCAAATAGTGAAGGCCTTTTAGCAAGTGTCCCCGCACCCTCACGAAAAAAATTCCTCGCTACAGGCCCGCCCGGCGATATACCCATAACTACTCAAAATGCACAAAGAAGTCGGTAGAACTCGCAACGCTTGACTCAAATAAAAAAAAATGTGGTTGAGGCCACTACTCGCGTACTGCTTGGTATGACATCGACTCCCAGAATGACTGGTATCTTAACAAAACACGTTGCGGGGCTAGTTGGTGATACATTCTTATTTAAACATTGTAGCGCTACATTAGACGAGGACAAGAAGAAAAGAACATGACAGCACGGGCGCTGACTCACGATCTTCAAAATGTCAGGCTTGGCGGTTGAAACACAAAAGAAAGGGCCCACAGTACAAGAAAGTTCACTTAACAAAACACGTTGCGGGGCTAGTTGGTGATACATTCTTATTTAAAAATTGTAGCGCTACATTAGACGAGGACAAGAAGAAAAGAACATGACAGGACGTTGGAGTCAGCGCCCGTCCTGTCATGTTCTTTTCTTCTTGTCCTCGTCTAATGTAGCGCTACAATTTTTAAATAAGACTGGTATCTGCCGAATTTTCTCGTTACCAGAAACGTACGTTGCTTATACGCTAGTTGCTTGCGGCTAGTCTTTATCTTCATCACTAGAATAAATATCTAGATACAACGAATTTAAACGCTAATGAGGTGCTTACCAAGAAAGTGGGCGGCCTTGTCTACGCTGAGTATCGATTTTACAAGCGTCCGTCCTACGCACATGATTCTTCTTTTTTTTTTGCACATATAAACTTGTGATTACCTTTACTTGATATCTTTATTTGACGAGGGTCATTTAAGACACAGCAATGAAAACTACACAAGGTAATACAATACATTACCACGTAGTACAGGAAGTCTATAGTCAGACTCGTTAATTAATCTACGTGGTAAAGTGAGCACGCCCGTAAATTTTTTCAACTACACGATATACCCGCAGGCCCTGTTTGACCACTTGAATATGCAACAAAATATGTGTAAAATAAAGTTTCCCTCGTGAATGCAGTGCAATGAAATCTGAATTCGACTTGCAAACTAGTCAGCAAGCCACTTTATCGCTCTTCACGTGCGATGTGATAGCTCGCGTGCACAATGCATAATATCTACAGATGGATATGATTTCGTTGTAGTCGAACTGTCCTTGCTTTTTGCATGCAGATATCTGCAGTGATATATTAAGCGAAGCCTATCAATGCTCGCAAACACCATCCCAATATTGATTCATACATTTCAATGGCAAACCCTGGCCGGTCATGTTATAACTCAATTATTTATTTATTTATTTATTAGAAAAAAGTGATCAACCAAGTGATCTCGTCCTTCACGCGTGACGTTATGCTTGGGTACCTGTATGCTTATGTTGTCTAAAAGGCATTGGCTTAGTGCGTAATAGCTAGCTTGCTTTAAAGGTACTACAATTTCTCGTATTTAGTGGTACTGTGTTTAACGAATTGGTACGTCTGGTGAAAATGCGAATATCTTCAAGCGGTTGCTGACACCCCTGTAAAAGTCACATCAACATTTATTCATACAAATTTGTAACTTTAGTACTAAACCAAGAACTTTCAACTTGCGCGAAAATGTTCGAGAATAAAGACAACGGTGTCGATATGTTCGCGCTCTGTGATTTACGAATGATATGTCAGCCTAAATATCTGTATTTGTCATCATCTTATACAGAATGTAATGTATTTTGTATGTTTGTTAAGAGTGGTACACTTCCCTCTGAGGCAAGTGAGATTAACGCCTACAAAAGGACACAAAAAATCAGCTGTCAAGTGTCTCTCGTTCAGTTATCTTGTCGTGACAAACCCTTCACGAAATATGAATCAGCCAAATCAATTCACACTTGCCGCGCGTATGCCGCGATAGCATAGTTTCTGGCCAAGTCATGCATTCGCGACGTACGTTCTGTTTCCGTTTAGCATATCAAGGCGTATCCTAATTTTCACCCGGTACGACTTCTCTGCATTTTATTTTTAAAGATAAACTTCGTTTCTTTGTGAACACAGCGGCCTCTGGTTTCCTTCCTCCTCTCTTGCTGTTTGATATGAACGTATAAAAGCTACAGCTTTCTGTCGAAGTTCGTCATTCGACAAGGAAAGCGCCTGGAGACGGCACCGTAAGTAAAAGTTTCTACTGCATGGGCTGCTGCGAAGGCCCTGTGCTTTTCGCTAGCAAGGCATCGTCAGAAAGGAAGAGTTCGTTGTTAGTATGACGCCCTTAGGTGATTCTTCAATCTAAATTACGGGAAGTGTGATCTACTGCGGCAGCAGCGTAACCCGCTGCGCAGCTGCAAGTATCTCATTTAAATTTTTCGTGGAGCTGTGATGTTGCACAGTTAAGATGATCGCTTTTAGCACTTCGATGGAATGTACCATTCTTGTGAAAAGCTGGTGTCAACTTCTGGCGCTAACTTCTGGGTTTTCCGCACGAGCCTGACTTCATTAAGTGTGCATTCGACATCAATTAACAATAAGTATAAATGCGCTGCATGTTGTGTATCTTCTTGTATCCTAACGGGGTTCATATTACCACTGTTCATGATGCTTTGTCTGTGCCACACCGAAAAGAAGTCAATTTAAGCTGCTTTGCTGTAATGCCACCCTTGCACTATTTATCTCTGCACAATATATGTGGATACGCTCATGGAACTTGTTGCACTTAGTCTTACTGATCTTCCCTGCTTTTCATTCGTCTCGCTCAGGCTATGGTCGTCAAAAACTTGCTGCTGGCACTTGCGTGCTGCGCTCTTGCATGGCCGCAAGCAGCACAATGCCTGGCTTTGCACAAAACAAAGCGGCCAACCACCTTACCAGCGCCCGCAACAAGTCCTGCAACCACGGTCGTGACGACTGAGGTCCCCTCCTGTCAACACCACCGTTACGGAAGATTATCCGCTGACAAGGGAACCGCAGTGGGGCACGTGGACAGCGGGTGGCCGCAAGACTTCACGTGTGTCCGCTTCAGGACAGAAGACTCCCAAAGACAGTGGAAAGCAACTCAAGCGAACCTATGCCAGGCCTCTGGAGTGGCACCGGCGAGAGTTCTTGGCACGTATCCGGCTCCGGTCAGAGCGGCTCGGGCTGGTCAAGTTCAGGCCAACGACACTGGCTGGAAGCGGATCTGGCTGGGGCTGGGGTTCCAGCGGCAACGGTGGCACCAAGAACAGCAAGGCTTGGGGTCAAGGATCTGGATCCGGACAGGGGAAGAAATTGGGCGCTGTGAAAGGCAGCGGACCTGGTTGGGCAGGTGGAAGTGGTCAGGGCTTCGGACAAGGTAGCGGCGGCGGTGGTAAAGGTCAAGGAGGCGGATGGACAGGCGGAAGCGGTCAGGGCTTTGGACAAGGCAGCGGAGGCGGCAAAGGTCAAGGAGGTGGATGGGGATCTGGTGGTGGTCAAGGCTCTGGACCAAGGCGGAGGCTGGGGCGGCGGCCAAGGCTCCGGTCAAGGGCTCTGGACAAGGCGGAGGCTGGGGCGGCGGCCAAGGCTCTGGACAAGGCGGAGGCTGGGCCGGCGGTCAAGGCTCCGGCCAAGGCTCTGGACAAGGCGGAGGCTGGGCCGGCGGTCAAGGCTCCGGCCAAGGCTCTGGACAAGGCGGAGGCTGGGCCGGCGGTCAAGGCTCCGGCCAAGGCTCTGGACAAGGCGGAGGCTGGGCCGGCGGTCAAGGCTCCGGCCAAGGCTCTGGACAAGGCGGAGGCTGGGGCGGCGGTCAAGGATCCGGTCAAGGCTCTGGACAAGGCGGAGGCTGGGGCGGCGGTCAAGGATCCGGTCAAGGCTCTGGACAAGGCGGAGGCTGGGGTGGCGGCCAAGGCTCCGGTCAAGGCTCTGGACAAGGCTGGGGCGGCGGCCAAGGCTCCGGTCAGGGCTCTGGACAAGGCGGAGTATGGGGCGGCGGCCAAGGCGCTGGACAAGGCGGAGGCTGGGGCGGCGGCCAAGGCGCTGGACAAGGCGGAGGCTGGGGCGGCGGCCAAGGCTCTGGACAAGGCGGAGGCTGGGGCGGCGGCCAAGGCTCTGGACAAGGCGGAGGCTGGGGCGGCGGCCAAGGCTCTGGACAAGGCGGAGGCTGGGGCGGCGGCCAAGGCGGCTGGACAAGGCGGAGGCTGGGGCGGCGGCCAAGGCTCTGGACAAGGCGGAGGCTGGGGCGGCGGCCAAGGCTCTGGACAAGGCGGAGGCTGGGGCGGCGGCCAAGGCTCTGGACAAGGCGGAGGCTGGGGCGGCGGCAAAGGCTCTGGACAAGGCGGAGGCTGGGGCGGCGGCAAAGGCTCCGGTCAGGGCTCTGGGACAAGGCGGAGGCTGGGGCGGCGGCAAAGGCTCCGGTCAGGGCTCTGGACAAGGCGGAGGCTGGGGTGGCGGCAAAGGCTCCGGTCAGGGCTCTGGACAAGGCGGAGGCTGGGGCGGCGGCAAAGGCTCCGGTCAGGGCTCTGGACAAGGCGGAGGCTGGGGCGGCGGCCAAGGCTCCGGTCAGGGCTCTGGACAAGGCGGAGGCTGGGGTGGCGGCCAAGGCTCCGGTCAGGGCTCTGGACAAGGCGGAGGCTGGGGTGGCGGCAAAGGCTCCGGTCAAGGGCTCTGGACAAGGCGGAGGCTGGGGTGGCGGCAAAGGCTCCGGTCAAGGGCTCTGGACAAGGCGGAGGCTGGGGTGGCGGCAAAGGCTCCGGTCAAGGCTCTGGACAAGGCGGAGGCTGGGGTGGCGGCAAAGGCTCCGGTCAGGGCTCTGGACAAGGCGGAGGCTGGGGTGGCGGCAAAGGCTCCGGTTAGGGCTCTGGACAAGGCGGAGGCTGGGGTGGCGGCAAAGGCTCCGGTTAGGGCTCTGGACAAGGCGGAGGCTGGGGTGGCGGCAAAGGCTCCGGTCAGGGCTCTGGACAAGGCGGAGGCTGGGGTGGCGGCAAAGGCTCCGGTTAGGGCTCTGGACAAGGCGGAGGCTGGGGTGGCGGCAAAGGCTCCGGTTAGGGCTCTGGACAAGGCGGAGGCTGGGGTGGCGGCAAAGGCTCCGGTCAGGGCTCTGGACAAGGCGGAGGCTGGGGTGGCGGCAAAGGCTCCGGTCAGGGCTCTGGACAAGGCGGAGGCTGGGGTGGCGGCAAAGGCTCCGGTTAGGGCTCTGGACAAGGCGGAGGCTGGGGTGGCGGCAAAGGCTCCGGTTAGGGCTCTGGACAAGGCGGAGGCTGGGGTGGCGGCAAAGGCTCCGGTTAGGGCTCTGGACAAGGCGGAGGCTGGGGTGGCGGCAAAGGCTCCGGTTAGGGCTCTGGACAAGGCGGAGGCTGGGGTGGCGGCAAAGGCTCCGGTTAGGGCTCTGGACAAGGCGGAGGCTGGGGTGGCGGCAAAGGCTCCGGTTAGGGCTCTGGACAAGGCGGAGGCTGGGGTGGCGGCAAAGGCTCCGGTTAGGGCTCTGGACAAGGCGGAGGCTGGGGTGGCGGCAAAGGCTCCGGTTAGGGCTCTGGACAAGGCGGAGGCTGGGGTGGCGGCAAAGGCTCCGGTTAGGGCTCTGGACAAGGCGGAGGCTGGGGTGGCGGCAAAGGCTCCGGTTAGGGCTCTGGACAAGGCGGAGGCTGGGGTGGCGGCAAAGGCTCCGGTTAGGACTCTGGACAAGGCGGAGGCTGGGGTGGCGGCAAAGGCTCCGGTTAGGGCTCTGGACAAGGCGGAGGCTGGGGTGGCGGCAAAGGCTCCGGTTAGGGCTCTGGACAAGGCGGAGGCTGGGGTGGCGGCAAAGGCTCCGGTCAGGGCTCTGGACAAGGCGGAGGCTGGGGTGGCGGCAAAGGCTCCGGTTAGGGCTCTGGACAAGGCGGAGGCTGGGGTGGCGGCAAAGGCTCCGGTTAGGGCTCTGGACAAGGCGGAGGCTGGGGTGGCGGCAAAGGCTCCGGTTAGGGCTCTGGACAAGGCGGAGGCTGGGGTGGCGGCAAAGGCTCCGGTCAGGGCTCTGGACAAGGCGGAGGCTGGGGAAAAGAACTGGCGACAACTACCGAGGAGATGGAAGCATCGTGACTTGGAACCGTCAAATCAATTTGCACAGAGCTGGCTGGGACGTTTAAAGTGTGTCTCGGCGATTCCGACTATGATGTTTCATCATACCATCCGCTGTGCCATTATACCGATGCAGCACACGGCAACGGCATAAACCGCGGTAAATCTACCGTACGAGGTGCGACAATTTGGCGTCAGCTGTCGTGGGACTGCATTCGACATACACGTCATGAGCTTGTTTCAATGTCGCGCGACAAGAACTTTGCTGTGGCAAGTTTTCCTTTTTAGCTAGCAAAATTGAACTCATTATGTGCCCATATGGCCATTTTTTAACTATACCATGGACATGTGCTGCTCTCTCCGCGAAATTTGAAGAAATAAAATGTCTTATGTGCCAGCAATCCGCTCGTGTCGTGTCAAGTCGCTGCTACAATGCTAAGACTGCTTTCTACGGCAATACTTGACCATACTGAATGCACTATACGATCATTTCGCCATCGTCCTTTCCTTTCTCCTCTATGCTTTTGCGCTTCTTTTTCCCTAAACGGTGTACAGCTGAGTCTATTACCGGCGTAGGTATTTCATTCGCTCATTATGGATCCATTGTACGTCTCAAGCACTTCTGCACGTCGCGGCAGCCTCAATCTTCTCTGCACGCGAATTTATTTCATCGGATAGCGTAAACCACATTGTACGACCTGCTACCTTGCAATTCGTCTATCGACTTCTATACTGCTTCCAAAGAAGACTCATTACCGAAACATCTCGTCTGACCGATTTTGGCAGACCCGGAGACTTAAGAAGTTTCGCGAGCTAGTGATGTTCTAGCGCGCTTTGGCGTAGCGCTATGCCTATAAAACGAACATTCTCGTAACATTACTTCATCAACGTTCAAAATTTGCCAGTCTGGAAGATTGAAGCATGCGAATGACTACGTGTGTGATTATCTGAAGCGTGGGAAACGTTCCAAAGTATCATCTGGGATGTGCAAGAGAGGACGTATAATTGGAAGTTTTAAACAATTAAGTTTGGTCGATTGTTCTTGAATGTGGTCTCTAAATAAGGCACAATTAAAGGACTAAAACGCCATTGTTGCGTCGTTCCCTTTGAAAATACCCGTGAATGTCGCGAGAAAATTAATCGCTTTACTAGTATACCTTCAGTAAACTGTGTTCAAAGGGCCCCTCACCAGGTGACATTACCAATTTTAGTTAGACACTGGAAGTTCTTGCGCGCCCTATAAAGAGCATCATGCCGCAAGAATTTTTCTAGTCGGTCCATTAGTAGCTGTGAAAACTAGGGGTGTGCGAACTTTGGAAGAGAATCGAATAGTGGAGACACCGAATCGAGTACCAATACGAATCGAATACTATTCGAATAGTTTTTGAATAGTAAGGCAACCATTTTTAAAACATTCCTAGAACTCCGCAAGATTACATTTGAAAAAAAAATATTCAACAGGTTTCACCAAAAACATTACGGTCACTTTAACCGACTCCAAATACCTCAATTATAATAACTGAGCTAAGCTGCTACATGGCAATGACTACAGTTGTCAACTGTCGCCTGCATTTAAATGAAATTGAAAAAAAGAAACTAAGCAATTTTGAACCGGACACAGTGAATACAGCTAAAGCTATAATGAACCAGATTAACATGTCGTCACAACATGGACCTCGGCACCGAAAGCATGTAAACATAAGTGTTGAAAGCTCTATCTGCAGGAGCTATTTACGAAAACGCAACACTTGCTTCTGTTGTTATTCATGAAGCTGAATGCAGTCGTATTCGCCAATTTCGGTTATTACAAGATGAAGACGGGAACTGGTTAATGCGATGCAGCTGCACCATGCTAAACTCCGATTAAAAGTGGAGTTTTAAGAAAAAACACCTTGACCTGTTAATCAAAATAGCGTCGGCAGTCTCGAAAAGATTGGATTGCGTGCACGTAGGTAATTTAGTAATTAAAAGAAGAAAAATGACCTTTATCTGTTCCAAAGTTTCGTGGATTCGGGGTCCTCCCGTCGGTGTTGACTGTTCGAAAACTATTCGGCATTTGGAATACTTACTATTCGATTCGAGCAGCGAATCGAATAGGAAGCTATTCGATTGGTTATTATAAATTTTCGAATATTCGCACACCCTTAGAGAAAATCAATGTTTTGAAGCGGCGCGAAACCATGATGCGAGGAGGCGAGCTTGAAACCCTTGCCGCTCGCCCCGTCTAGCCTTCGCGAGCCAAATTCCTTCCCTGCCCTCTTCGGCACGCGAGCAGGAGGATCACATGACGCATACGCATGAACACGTCATGCGCACACAATTTCACGAGCGCATGACGTGCCCGAATCAGCCCGAGGCCCCGAGACGCGAGCGGTGTTGTGGCGGCGTTCTCTGCGCTTCTTCTCTGTAAGCTATGCCGAATGTGCCCTCGCCGATCACTTGGCTTTCAACCTATATTACTGAGCATGACAGCTGCGACATTTGTACGGACGCGAGACTAGCGGTGTGCCACATGAACATTTAGTTAGACGCGAGAGGATAAATGAGCCTACTGAGCGGTGGAACGTGACAAAAAATTAGTTTCGTTGTATGGGGTGGCATTTGCACTATGCGCAAAGCGCGAGAACACGAACGTTTGCGAAGCGGAGGTAGATTAGTCTCGCATCTCGCTGCGTTTCGCAGATAAATTAAATAAGAAAACACGCGCACATTCCGTTTGTGTGTTTTATTATTGCTCTCAAGTTTTATTCATCTATTCAAGCAACAAATTACACAAACTACACGTCGTGTCAAATAATTATCGCAGTGTCACGTGCTACTTTTGACGACGTCAGAGCACAGTTGTCTACGTAGAAGAGCGACGTCACAGCACTAACAACTGCGTAGGGCGGCAGTGTACTAGAACTACTAGAACTATATACAGTGTACAGTGTACTATTCTAGTACACTGTAGTAGGGCCATTCCATCATGTACGCCATCCCCTCATCCTATGGGCGCGCGCCCGCGAGAAGAAGGGCAAGCAGCGTTCAACATGGAATTTGACCCATTTCCGCGGCACGTGACGTAGCAAATTTTGGCAGACGTGATTGTGAACGCCCGGTGTATGCATTGCGCTCGTCAGCTCAAAATTTTCAAACCTGGTGAGGGGCCCTTTAAGCGTGAAACATGATTGTTGGCTTCGCAGACACGTTTCTTACCGAGTCTTCATAAATCGCAGCTTTAGTGCTTTGAGAAAACATGTTGGCCCAGATCCGTCGGCAAAGTAATACAGACTACTTCGACGGCTATTAGAAATAACATGGCTGATCCATCCGTCATAGGAATCGGTATAATACGAAAGTGAAACGTGTCTTCACAAAAGTAGTTGATTGTTTATTGTGCATTGATCTATGAGAGCTTGTAAAATGTCTATTAGTGTTTGGAAACCGTTTGACGTGGATGCACCCATGTTGACGCCTGTAGTGGTACATACATCTCCATCGCAACGGCTAAGGCCAATGATTATGGTTTAAACGTTGTGGTAGCTGAATTCACTTAAAGCTGAAGTTGTTTACATATACCTGGGCACAGCATATCGTGAATCCCGCGAATTGATGACATCAACAAGAACATAATAAACACTGGTAGTCGACATGCACTTCTTCAAAGCGTCGTTAATTGAGGCAAGACACGGCACGGTGTGCGCACCCGAGTGATAGGGTAACCTACGCCTGTGCTCATACATACACTATACCACACTGCGCTTCAGCAACACGGGAGACAGATTCATTGCTTGAGCCGCGAACGCGTGAAGGCATTTCACGCCCCGCTGGCCTCTGTCTCGCTCTACGAGGGCACGATATTCGCCCGTCGATATTGTTGCCTTTCTGCGGTGCTTATTGCAGCAGTTCTATTAGTCAATGCTATTACACTCTAAGAAGCGGCGGAAAAACAACTTTGGTGCATGTGGAAGCGGCAGTACTCAGACAACAAGCCGTGACACGTTAACACGAAGTGAAAAATAGAGAACGTATACCTGCGTCTATAGGACGACTCCTCGATGCTATCGCGGCCAGCGCTCCTCTCTGGCATCGCGACCTGTCGGGACTGCGTCGTCGCCAAATCGGTCTGTATCGGCACTCGTTAGTGTCATATATATGACGCAGTACTTCACTTCACCGCTCATAGACGGCAGCGCCCCCCCCCCCCTCCCATCCCTAGCCCCGCCAACAGAGAGCCCCGTGCGAGAGAGCTAGAATATGTGAGAGATCTAAGGCGCGTTTGTAGAGTCTCGTGCATGTGCGCCCGTGGCATACGCGGTCGGAAGCACCAGGCGTCTATCGTCGCGGACCGAGAGGTCGCGAATTCGATTACCAGCGGAGCAACTTTTTCTTCCTAGTTTTTTTTTCTTTCTCATCCGTTAGTGTGCATTTTACCAACGTCATATCCGTGACGAAAATACGTCAGTGAAGTCTTGGTGGACCCCGGCAGGAAACACTTTCGTGTCAAAAAGAAAGAAGAAAAAAGTATCTTATCTAAAGTTCGGTCATCAGAAAAGAAGATGCGTTCTCTTTCTTTTTTTTTTGTGATTCTGAATCACACGCAGCTGCGTGTGATTCAGAAGCTCGTCCTCTTCCGAACTCAACCAGTGGTAGGGAGCACTACGGCAAAACTTGGCATCCCCTAACGGAGAACCCTGCTGCGCGCGCCTTTGCTGATGTTTATTTCATATATTTAACATAACTGCTAAGTGGTGTGCAGCTTTAAACCATGGGTACCAGTTTTGCCTCTTCCATACCGCGGGGCCTGTTGTAACAGGGCTGACGAATGCATGCATTTTATTGAACTTTTCGTCACCTGTCTCGCAAGGACACTAGATATCTTAAATAAAGGTGCTTCGGCTCCTCCTCAGGCTCATTCGCAATGCACAGCTGAAAGGCCAATGGCGGGTAGTGCAGGCCAGGATCATAGTATCGGGCGACACGTATTGAACTGTAGATTGTACAGCGCAACTAGTCGACGAGACACAAGAAAGACACACACGCAACAGAGCGCTACAGAGCAACAGAACACAACAGAGCGTATTGCTTTACCCACACGCCCCGGTTCTATTCCATGCTGGCTGTTGCTCGTGGCTGCCCCATATCAAAAGAGATGCCAGAAAAGCTTGCAATCATAAATTGGCAATTTGAAACCAATCCGGGACATAGCAGCGCACTCACTTCACTCGTCAGTGAACAAATATGGAATGCGAACGCGTAGATGAAATTGCGCCAGGTCTGTCGCAAACAAGATGATTTATCGTTTGCTCTCTGCCGCCCCCCTGGTGTCAAGAATGTGTGCGCTATACACACGTGTCAAGCCTTATGCCTAATAAAAAGTTGAGTGTAGCGCATACTTTCTTTCATTCCGCTCAGTCACTTAACGTTTCTTTTCGGGATTTTCGCGCCAGGTTATCATGTCATTAACCCAATGATCTGTCGCCGAAATATTAATCTATGTATACGACAATGTTATCTTTAAAGTCTTCCTTGAGACACTATATAGGCAGGCGCACGTAGTAAGCTATCTGTAAGCAGCCTGTGATATACAAATAAATACGGAACATTATATATAGGTGCACAAAACCACGATACGATTATGGGGCAGGCCGATACGCCAGGCCCGTAGCCAGCGTGTGCGTGTCCTAGCCCCCCGTAATTTTGATGGAGGCGGGAGTTTTGTCGAAAATAAATATTGAAAATAGGTGATTTTCTCAGATAGTCAACTCCTTTAGCAAGGGTCTCCTCCCCCACTCCCCCCCCCCCTGAAAAAAAAAATCCTGGCGTCTATGGATTAATTTCAGCAACCTAAATCTTGGTAACAAGGGTGTTCTTGCATTTCGCTCCGATCAAAATGCGGCTGTCGTGGCCGGGAATCGAACCCGCGTCATCAAGCTTAGCAGCGTGACACTTTACGGAAATAGATGCCCCGACGGGAAGCTTGCAATATGCAAAAGAACTCATGATGGTCAGCGCAAACAAGACACACGACTAGAAGAGTGTACTTACACGACACAAGCTCTGTGTACTACCGCTAGTCTGTGTCTTCTTTGCGTTGGCCACCATGAGCACATTCCAACTTGCCCACATTTGCTACCTCAATACCAAAGAAGACTCACGAATAGGCGTGCGCAGTGGTCGCCCTCCTCCCCCCTTCTCTAATTATCTAGAAGGGAGCCAAGTCCTCACCATACCTTCACTCAGTCGCATCTGTCTCGTCATTGTCTTGAAGTGCACGGTTACGGCCATGCAGGTTTTTGACGACAATGGCGCCCGAGGACTCCCGACGTTGGAATCCAAGAACTGCATACTTCCCGTTTTCAGCCCCGGAAAGCCGGAGACCAGAGGCTTGTAAGAAGTACAGCATCGCTTAATATTCACTTTTGCATCCATTGCGAAGCTTCTTTTTTTCTTTCTACTCGTCCAACATGTAAACAGAGGGGGGGGGGGGGGGTGGGGGGGGGGGATACGGTGCGGTGAAACATGGCTCCCCCTAATAATCACGTCTATGCTGTCACGCATCTGAAGACGAGCTGACGCTCGTACTTATGTTCGCGCAGCTTTGTACCTCCTTCTGTGTTTTAACAGTATACGTCACTATAACGCACGCGACAGCGGAATGGCTTACACTAAGACGGCGGTTTTTCCCTATAGATTTCCTTTGACGTAGCGTTATTGCTTCCGCGATTGCGTTGTCAAGAGCAGGCGTGCGAGCAAAAGGAAAACGAGTGCACAGAGTGTGCTGTATGTGTGGACGAGACCAGATTTACGACGAAAGGTGGGTGCTCGACTTGTCCATACTTTATGCGCTACAGCAGGCCTCGTGAAGGGCGTGCATGGGCGAAAACGGGAATGCGCAACCGTTTATTTTTACGTGCAGCAACGAAAGCCCAGTTATCGTTCGAGGAGCTCTCGCCGCCAGCCGCCGACTACACAATGCACTCACAGTTGCTCAGGTTTCCCGGTACACTCGCTAAGCCACACAGAGATCGAGAGTATATTAAACTATTTCCCTAACGCCCGGAGGTTTATGCTCGGAGGTGGACCGTCCCCCCGAGTCCATGTAGCCGCGAGCTCGATTGAGCTGATAGCCCTGTTCATCGTAGGTAAACCACGGCTAGAAGATAATTACGAAAACACATAACATCGCGAAATTTCGTCCAGGCAGAAAGAAAGACAGGTAGAAAAAGAATACTACAAACTTTATTACAGAATTTATTCAACTGCAAACAGACTTTATATTTGATTCACTCTGACCTCTCGTTCGAAGTCTGTGCGTTTCTTTCTTCAGCGAAAAGTGCGTAGCGCAATGCCGGGGCAAGAGTACGACAACGGCGGGCCTTGACGTCGCAGATTTTTGTAGCAGTAAATGGAGTAGGGAGTAACAGTGCAGGCACACGTGACCACCGAAATGCTGCGCGCAGCGAGCGAGCAGAGAAGGTGAAGTTTTGTCCCCAAAATGGTGGTCCTCAAGCAGTAGATTCTCTAGCCGTGTCCCCAGTCCGATGCACAAGCTCACCCCGGCCAGGTCATCGTAGGCCGGTCTCCCACTGCTCTTCGTCGAGCGTGCTTGTGTGGCCGTACTTTGTGCAGAAGCCCCACACCATTTGACGAAGGGTGTTGCATGGGTACATCACAGAAGGTACGAAAGTCGGAGTTTTTTTTTTCTCTCATAAAAGATAAAGCTGCAGTAGAGTGCAATGGTGTGTAAGCAATGTTTGTATGGTTTTCGGTGCATATAGAAGATGTCACACATGCTTTCACAACACTGACGCTGCGTAAATGCACCGTAATTGGGCCACAAACACGTATTGTGCAGGTATTATACTCCGGACGTCCTCCACGTAAGCTGCATGACACTTTCCTCTGTACTGCCCTGCTGCTTACAACACTGGCGCACCATAGCAGCCGAACGCGTAAACACACTTGCCCCTGCACTTGCATTTGCATTTGACATCCACATGGCCCAGCGAAAGTATAGGACAGCCCGACGAAACGAGACCCACGTGTACCTTACAAGTCTTCGCGTTGTAGGACCACGTGGAGGTCCCATTTCAGTTCATACTACGGGACCTCCTTCTGTATATCCTTATCTTGTACATTGTTTTGTGAAATAATAAAATTTGATTTGATTTGACGTAGACTTTGGCGAGTTTTTTGTCGTTCACAACAGAACATTTATTCAGATAAAACCGATCAGCATGCGTGGTTTTCGAAGATGTGTAAGACGGGCTGGCAGACTCTTTCTTTCTAGCTTCGCACGTCTTCGGAAGGCTCATATTTGTGCAAATAATTATTTATTATGTTATTGTTCGCACGTTATAGTTAACTGACGTTCGGCCTTTTTTCACGCCGAGAGTTTCGTCACAAACGATACTGTCGGAAATGGTGTCAGGTGAGGCTGCCGCACATAAATAATGACGTCACGTCGAGCACACACTCTTATCAGGTCCTGGTTGAATTCTGGCTATAACCAGGAAACCAGGCATCTAACACTTTAAGCGGGACCTGATTAAGAGTGCAGTTGGGGCTTGCCAATGTCGCGCTGCCTTTTCAGATTCCGCGATCACAGAACGCGTTAAACATGTCTGTCTCTTCGTATGCGCACATCGCCTGAACACATCAGCGGAGAGCCGCTTATAATAGTCTAGACATCGCGATTAAACGTTTAAACCTTTAACCATGCAACCGTATACAACGCGACATCGTTAGCAAGGTCCCACATTATCACACTTAAAACGAAATAAGAAGTGATTGTGTTCTTTCGTTTATTGCTTCCCCGCATATTGTTTACCACGTTAGAATGACCTCTTCATTCTACCTACTAAATGTGAGCCAAAATTGGGTCTTCGCATGCAGGCACGCCAGTGCTCAATGAATCTAGAGTTGCTGGCCAGTTGTCGGTGCGTAAGTATTGCGTATGCTGATTGGAATTTCACGGTCTCTTGACGGGTCGCGAAACATAGAAACAAAATGGGGAACAAGACAGCGGTCAATCATCGGAAGATTACCGAACGGTGCACCAGGCAACGTGAAATGAGTGTCTATCCGACGACCGAAGTGTAGCAAAAAAAAAAAAAAAAAAAAAGAATATCGTATCTCGTTAAATCATCACGAGCGCGTCATAGCTTCGAGGTTCTCTTCAGCAAATCGAGGATTTCATCGTTGATAACGTCGGCGCAGCGGGTGAAGAGGTAGTGCGTGCCCTTCTCGAAGCGTAGGGTCTTGACGGGGCCATTTCCGTTTCCTGCGTCACGAAAAAAAAAAAAATCGCTTGACGGGGTGAGACGGAGAAATGATAAAAAAAAAGAACATATATTACAGCTGTTACATGTGCCTCATGAGCATTTTGTCACTCCGCCTCTACATAGGCGCACACGGCCGCTGCAGTGCGGGAAGCCGACCCAAGAACTGGGCGTTGCATTGAGGTGCATGGCAGGCGTATACCGCTGAGCCACCGCTGTGGGCTTCGGATAAGTACGAGATAACTAGCGCGACTCTATCCAGCGTGGATGTACTCGTTCGAAGCTCGTTGCGATAGTCCTATCCAATGATACTTCCAGATTTCATCATGTTGTGTCAGTTGGGGCGTTGAAAACTTCGACGCGCTGAGCGTCGCGTAGAAAGCGTCGACACATTATTACGGAAGCGATCGTAACCTTGTGTCTCTGGTTTTGAGTATGACCTTCATAAACATGCATTGAAACAGCTGTGGATATACTCTAAGTGGTCGCTTCATCGGTAATCTCGCCACTCCATTCTCTTTATGAAATAATGCCGAAGGCGACGTAACTCAACATAACCTATGAGTGTAGCTGCGACTCCAAAAAATTACAAGAGCGCAATTAGCATGCAAATGAACGTCCACTTTTCGGCTGTCCGTGTGTCGAATGCTCCGCTAATTTAGTTTATACGTGAACTTAATGAGATCCGTGGCAGAGAAAGGAATCTAGCCAACGCAGGCTCGGCCCCATTGACATGCACATTTCCAAACTGGCTGCAAGAGCATCAGGTTACGCTATGCAAGCATGGCTCGACAGAACCCATCTCGACCCTCATTTGGCTTAGGAGCGCTTCCGTTTACATCCCAACTACGACCTGATTTCTGAAAGAAAGACCTTGAGATAGACTATAGAGTTGGTCTATCATAAACGTTCTCAGCGCTAATAATACGAGGTAGAAACAGTAACGGGACAATCGTTCGCCTTGTTTCAATATATGTGCTAATCTTTCCCGTTTCATTTGTTTAAGCTGAAACCCTTCAAGCCAATTTCGTCCCGACGAGCCGACGCGATCCGGCTTGATCGGGTACACGTAAACGTAGTTTAACTGAATCCAGGGTGTGGGCTCCAAGTCCTACAATGTGTGACAGTGTGTGTGGATGACGTACCGCGCTTCTTGAGCCTCTTCTCTTGGTCGTAGTGCCAGGTGCTCTCCGGCGAGCCGCCGAGGATGCCGACCGTCTCGAGGCTGACGGGAAGGTCGATAAGCTTGTCGTTGTCACTGATGGCCACCAGGACGGGCAGCTTGCGGGCCGCCACTTCCTCGGCGTCCTTCTTGAACTACGCCAATTGAAAGGCACGAGGTATGATGCGGAGAACGTAAAATATTACAACGGGGAATCGCTCTACGACAACTTTGCCTATACCTACAAAAAACAGCGCAGGAGCGAACAATGGACAAAGAAGGGAGCGAAGACAAGCGTTTGTTGAAGATGGATGCCGGCTAGCCCGATCTCAAATCTGTCCTACTGCTAGGATATGTTTTCACAAACTTCTCCAAGCTAGCTTATCTCGCGAAAGGTGTCTTGCCCACCACCACAATCATAATCATCATCTTCATCCTCAGCCTATCTGACGTCCACTGCAGGACGAATGCCTCTGTCAATGATCTCCAAACTATCCTCTCCTGCGCGAGCTACTTCCAATTTATGCCGGCAAATTTATAACTTCGTCGCGCCACCTAACCCTCTGTCGTCCTCGGCCTCGCTTCTCGTCTCTTGGTGTCCATTCCGACGCTCTAACTGAACATCGGTTATCAGTCCTTGACCTGTCCGGACCCATCTTTTTCCTCTCTTAACACCAGGTATATATTGGCTTCGCCTGTTTGTTCTGATTCACGCTACTGTCTTCCTATCGTTCGGTGTCACTCCTATCATTTTTCGTTCCATCCCGCTCTGTGCGATCCTTAAACAATTCTTGTATGTTTTTTGTTATATCCGCGTTTCTGCCCCGTACATCAGAACCGGCAAAATTAAAAGGGTGCATACTTTCCGCTTTAGTGATGGCAGTAACCTGCCGGTCATGAGCTGAGAATGTCTGCGGTACGCGCAACAGTCCATCCTTATTCTTCGGTGAATTTCTGTTACATGGGTAGGCTCCCCCGTTAGTATTTGACCTAGACATACATACTATCCTATACAACGGATGACATAATCTGAATCATCTTTCTTGCTTCTCAGAGCATGTCACCAGGCCCACTATAGCAGTTAAAGCTATAAGAAACACACAGAAAAGTCCTAGAAACCCGCAGTTTGACACCTTAATTCCGAACCTGCGCTCTCCTAGACTTAAATAAAATGGTTTGGCAATTAGTTTCAGTAAGCCACAAACCAATCACGTGCTATTGAATCGCCTTGCAGGGATAGATTCCATAATACCGAATTCATCACCGAACAGTGTGAACTTCTCGTAGCCGCATGCAGAGCGCCTCATTATTGCGTAGAGTGCACGAGCATGGCGCTACGAAGCAGACAAAGGGTAAATAAAAAAAAGCTATAACATAAGCTCAGATTCATGACTTACGTGCGCATAGAAGACTAGCTGTACGGACGTAGTTGCTAATCAGAAACGGTAGAATATCGCATTCTTCGCTTCGCAACGTACTGCTAGAGTGTTCCCGGCATGAGAGTACTGGTCGGTATGTCTCAGCCACTGTAAGCAGCAGTAAAAGAATGACGCATCGGGGCTTTACAGGGCAAGACAAGAGTGCTCACTGTCCTGAGAGGGGAACGCTGGACACACTAGTGGCAGTCGTTTCTGTATCGTTAGTAGTACAGGGTACCTGTGCCTTGTCGGCGTACAACATGGCCTTCATGGCCAACAACACGTTGTCGACGTCCCGGCGCAGCGGATGGCGCGTGGCCACCAGGAAGGCGAGGGCCAGGGCGTTAACCATGCGCTGCGTCAGCGGCTGCTGGTACAGGCGGCTCAGCAAGGAGGTGAACCAGCCCGGCCGCATCACGCTGCGGGCGAACCAATGAGAGACAAACGAGTCACAATGATTGGCTGAATGAATGAATGAATGAATGAATGAATGAATCAATCAATCAATCAATCAATCAATCAATCAATCAATCAATCAATCAATCAATCAATCAATCAATCAATCAATCAATCAATCAATCAATCAAATTAAGCATTGCTAAATGATTACAAAACTTGATGCGCAGATATTGGGATCGATAGCCAGAATGGCTAATAAACCGTCCCAGTACAACAGTGACTCCCCATTCTGTAAGGAAATGTGTTACGCTGACAATATTTCTATATAAACAAGTTAGAAACAAATATATTTGTACAAAAGAAGGGGGGGGGGGGGGGAAGGAAAGCCCATAATAATGGAGTTTGAAAAGGTGCGTGGTATCGATGACGACAGCTAGAAAAGTCGAGGCAGTGCCTGGTTAGTGCTCACATCAGGCCTGTAGCCAGGGGGGGGGGGGGCTGCCCCCCCCCCCCCCCCCGAAATTCGGATTGAGCGGGGTGTTTTACCAAGAAAAAGTAATGAAAATAGGGCATTTTCAAGGTTTTCAACAGGTGCCCCCCCTCTACTTTCATAGCTCATAATGAGACCTTAATCAATCGTACGAATAACACGAAAGCCGACGCACTGACAACCCGCCGCCGACAAGCGGAATGACAAGAGATTTCCAAATAGTTTCCATCACAAACGTCACGCCATATCTCGTCAACACACTGCAAGTCAATTAAGTTGCAGAGCAGCGCATGCTCGTCAGGCAAAAGAGTTGATTTGATGTATACAGTCAGCTGCGAGCTCTCTTACTCAATTAGGGCTAGCCTTATCATTACATGCGATCGATTCTTTATAATGCCGACATGAGTAAAAAGCTTTGCTTTTTAATATTTTTGCCGGTGGTAATCGTTCCCCAGATTATCGCTATCGCCGAGTAATTGTTCAACGAGAAGCGCACCGCATACTGTATCTGAAAATTCTCGATTGTTATCCCAGCTTTCACAGCAAAAAAATTTCGTCTGATCATACCGCGCGCGAGACGTGAGTGCCCTCGTGCTACATTATCGAATGCATGCAGGCGAGCACCAGCGATTGTCATATGTGGAATGCAGATGATTCACCCATAAATAGATAGGCGTCGCAGTTGGGAGATCAGATTTGGAGGACCTATCGATGATTGTGCTCGCCGTTACCGTTGTGCTCTGAATGCTTTTAGTTTTTCTGTTTGTTTTTTCGATACAAGTTGGTCCAACAAAACGTCAACTTTCCTCCCCTTGTCTTCACTGTAATGTGACATAGCATGCGTAATCAAATATTGCGCCATCCCCTGTCACTTCGTGAAACTAACAGAAAATATTGATTCGTTCGACTTCATGACGGCTTCATTTGTATATATAGGTATATACGCAGTTGAGGCATTAATCTAAGCGGGCCTCAATTGAAGGTTCACAATAGAAAAAAATAAATAACTAAGAGAAACCGACCGAAAGCTTCCCCGAATGCCAGTTAACCCAAGGAAAAATGACTCGCAAGTAATTTACAAGATTGCATGCTATGACGATAAGCTCTGTCATGCCAGCCCCTTAATACGAATAACAGTGCACTAGTTATTGAGGGCTCCGTGTGCACTGCGAAAGTCAGATGGTGCAGGATTAACTTTCAGAAGATTCTTCACGTGCGCTCTAGGCGATCAGCCGTCTGAATTCGCTAATATGCCCAGCGCCAGGATTGGAGAAAATTCAGATCTTATAGGAACAACTATGACTTTGAATCTTTCTATGAATACGCGCCCTGATCTGCGAATGCCCGCCTGCCGCGACGTTGTTTTCGGTGAACCTAAACTTCATATGGCACTGCTCATTCGGTTAAATACGTTTATTCGAGGTCACGACGAAGCTAACCGATAACCAGTTTCAGTTGCCAGTTTCAGTTGCCAGTTTCAGTTGCCAGTTTCAGTAAACGACGAGGCTTAGTAGACACTGGGTCCGTGCTCACTTGATCTGGCTGTAGCCTGCCGGTGCGAGCAGAGTCAGACTCTTGACCTTGAGGCCGTCCTCACGGCAGATGAGGCGCATCGCAGGGTAGGCGCCACTGCTGTGAGCCACCAACATGTCGGCCCTGTAGACACGCGAGACGTGGTCAGTTTGCATCAACGAGTACATACAAGATATCTGTTTAATCAAGCACACATATGTGTATATGTCTCCACTGCCGGAAGAACACAGATTGGCGTAGGCGTGCGCAGAATACGCTATTGGGGCGGGGGGGGGGGGGGGCAAATTTTCATTGAAGCCCACCCCCCCCTTATGGCATGATCTCGCAATGGATGAGAAAATGAAAATAAAGCGATGGCATTATTATTTTCAATACTGCCAGTCTCTTTCCGATACCATAGCAGGTGGGCATATAGGTTCGACATGTAACAAAACAGAAATAAGAATCTAATGCGGTGATCAAAAGGTATACAATGTAGGTCTCCTAATGATAATTGTGAATCATTACGCGAATATACGCATAGAAATCATATAAACAAATATACAAAGCAACACATAAATATACAAGTGATATACAAGTAATCCCTCGCTTCTCACAAAGGCCTCCCTTCGGTCCGTGGCTTTCTGGCGTAAAGATGGGAAGTAAACATGCAGTTCTTGGATTCAACATGAGAGGCCTTCGGTCGCCATTATCCTCAAAAACCAGCGTGGCCGTCACCCTGATCTTCAAAGGGGCCATGACACGGTCACCCACCAAATTGCGGTTTTCCGCGAAAAATAGAATCAGAGGGTCTATATATGCCTGCACATATGTGAAAAATGGACTGTAAAAGAATATTCATTGAACCACTATGCCCAGATTGTGCTGAATTTTCCTCGTTAAGCCACATGCTCTGGCAGTGCCCTGCGTTACAGGATTTTAAGAAAGAAGAGGACTGGACGATGGCCATCACGGACCCCAGACCAGACGTCCAGCTCCAGGCTATCCAGAGGGCCCGTGAACGAGCAGAAAGGCACGGCCTCTCTGTTCCGACATGGGGCTAGCCGACGGCTGGGTAGGCCTACCTAGTAGGCCCGCTGCCTAGCCTCTCAGGACCCCAAATAAAGTTGCTTGTTTGTCTGTCTGTCTGTCTGTCTGTCTGTCTGTCTGTCTGTCTGTCTGTCTGTCTGTCTGTCTGTCATTGCAAAATGAGCCCTGGAAGTCGCCGGCTACAAAACACGCCCACCGCTGGCGACCGCCATTTTTCCATGGCATCGGCCTATGTGACGTCGCGTGCTTCGTGGAGTGGAGCCGTCGTCTTTTCTACCCAAGTTTCAGCCGCTGCAAATCGCTCACTTTTCAATTTCGAACACAAGCAAGCTCTAATAGCTCCATTGTACGCGCAGCTGGCCACGAAACAAGGTCGTTGGCCGGAATACAGACGCTCGCAAAACAAGCTGCTTGTTACGTCACGGCTCGCGAGTGCGCCAGTGTTGCCGGAATCTCGGGCCGCTCGCGTGTTTATAAAAATAATCATTTATAAATTAAGTTATCGACCAAATGCACCGAAATTTCGCCAGCTTGTTGGCAAAAACCCAAGGATCAACCCACATAACACAGATTACGAGCGAAAATTGGGTGCCATGGCCCCTTTAAACAAATGTCGGTACACGTCCGATGGAGTAACGACATGGGGCGGACTTCGCTCCCTTCCTTAGGTGGGGCAGCCGCCCCCTCTGTCCCCCCTAATACGCCCACAAGCCTATGCAGAATGGGTTGTGATTGTACTTATTGGTGCCAGTGGCGGCGACACTTAAAGAAGAAAGGGAGGTGGGTAGGCGAGGGTGCTGATCCCCTTGTAATTTTAACCTCGCCCTCCCCCTCCCTTTGCGCGCGCCAGAGAACTTACCTTACAGCCATTCTTTCAAGGGTACATTTGTGTTCTGAAGGACCTCTATAATTGTAACCCCCCCCCCCCACACACACACACACACAACTTAACCGAAGGGCTAGACTAACTGCAAACTGCATATGACATATAAAGGGACATATACGGTAACAATAAAAGGGGTCAGATCATGGCGCTGCCTCTGGACTTGGCGCATCTATATTTATGAAAGAGACTACTACAACGCTGCTACATTAGACACGTCGCCAACGCAAGTTACAATGCATATGTGAAAAGTAACAATTGGTAGTAAACTAATAAGGGAGCAGCTGTCCGCATGGCTGGATCGTCTTGCACTGCGCAATGACGTTCTCATTAGCACTAAGTGACACTGCGCAATGACGTTCTCATTAGCACTAAGTGATGTGCCAACGCTCACGATGAGGCGAACGAGACTAGACGCAGATAGGCAAGTGTAGAACCGCGGCCGCTACATAATATGTAGCGGTCGTGGTAGAACATTATAGTTTGTTTCTATAGCCACCTTTCATCGTTCGTGTAATCATTGAAGAAGTGTAAACGTCAACGCAAAGAGTTAGTCACCCGAACATTATTTATTTATTATTATTATTATTCTGCCAAACAAATGGCACGAGTTATACAAATCCAAACATGAGTTAATGCTCGGCCGACATTATAGCGGCTTTCTTAATAACGCTCCATTCGATGCGAAGGCAGGGAAGAGTACACATGAGAGAGGGGAGTAAACTCACTCCGTGACGCCGACGGCCCTGAGGAAATCGAGGGCGAGGTTGGTCTTCTCCTCGCTCGAGTGCCACCAGCATCCCGACTGGCGGCTGAAGGCCAGGTCTGCGAAGAAGAGGCCGCAGAGTAAATTGGAGGGGTACACGCCATGCTTACACAGGCGATGCACGGGAGAGATGTCGCACAATGAAAGAGACAGGATAAAAAAAAAGTGTTTCCGGTGTCTGCCTTCGGTGTTTTTGCCTTTTGTACCCGCTGTGTTGCGTGAACCTCGGGTCTCCTCACCACTTTTCCAGGTGGCACAAACGATCGGCCCTCTCAGAGACCAGTTCACAAACTTCTTGTGCCTGGCGAGATTTAAAATATCGCTGAATCATTCGCGGAAAGACCCTACAGTGTGTACAAGTTACCAACAAAACAATTAGCAGTCGACAACTGAGAAGCATAGGGTGTGGTTCAAGGTATGAAGTTAGGAAGGACGCTCGGAGGAAGTAGTTATTTTCATTGAAGTAAGATAATTATATTAGCAGCATTACATTTATTCAGTAATACCTGACAGTTAGCCCAGGGAAATTAAGCCGAATTAAACAAAATTGTAGCCGGTATATACACTTTATCTACATAAATTGCATAACTAACGCACCGCTGACCAGAAATCACAGTCGTTATGCAGACGACACCCATGCAGTGTGTGAGTGTGCGCGTGTGTGTGAGTGTGTGTTAGCGTGCGTGCGTGTGCGAGGGTCCCCGCATGCGCGCGCGTGCCTCTACTGTGGCGATACCTCTGGTTTTATCTGACGTCACCCAGTTCCATCCTGTTATCAGATTAACGTTGCACTGTATACCGAAGTGTCACAAAAATAATTAACATAAAATAAACATTCATTTATAAATAATACATAAAAGACTGCCTCTCCCGTCTGTGATGGCGACGCTGTATACAGAATGCACGATTCCAACACACACAAAAAGACTACAACCTTACTTAGAGCTATAAAACCCCGATTTTCATGTTTTCATGTTGGAGTAGCAGCAATACCCAGAAATGCTACCGTATTCCACAGAACTATTACGCGAGCCAAGTTTGGCCCGTTCGTTCGCTCCATCGCTAGTTGCAGCCCGCGAAGTGGCGTGCACGCTGACCACCCACCTGGCCACGCCGGAGCGACGACGTCGACGCCATGCCGGTCCAGGAAGGGGATGAGGTGCACGAAATCGGTGTAACTCCCTGGCGCGCCGGTCAGGATAACCACCACGGGTCTACGGCTGGGCCTGCTTTCGGTCTGGGCGGCCGGCGTGGGACCCGCGCGCTCTGAGCGGTCCAAACCCGTGTGCACGAAGGAGACCGGAACCGGAAGGCCGTTGGTTGGCGCGCTGGAGTAGCCGCGACGAGTGCCCCGCCACGACTGTAGCAGAGAGCGCAGTGGGAAGAGCATGTAATTAGGGTGTTCTGTCACACAGAAACAAAGGACAGCGCAACCACACCCATCCTCGGGGAGTGTCCAAGAATGGTTATGATGATGATAACGTCAATGGCTGACACCCATCTGAGGGTGTCAGCCACTGACCAAGGTAGTAAAAATTAGTTGCTTTTGGCTGGTTGCCCGGATGTCTCATTTCGTTCAAGGGAAATGAAACACTATGGTGTCAGCCATTGACCAAGGTAGTAAATTGGTTGTTTCCAACCCACTACGGGGGGGGATAGGACAAAGATCGGACGGTCTTTCGGTACGAAAATAATAAAAAATATAGACAATTTTCTCCGGAAAATGTTAAAGTAGGACAAATATTTTTAAAAAGCTAATGAACAGTACTGTTCCACGAAGTTCAATGTTTACACGGGTTATCACAAACGCACGTACAATGGATGAATTATAAATAGGTTGGCGATTGATATATGGTTTTTAATGGCGAAACAGACAAGTGTGGTCAAGGGACACCCACCATACAGGTGGTCGTGAGTTTTTCAGCTGACAGCAAGAAATTAGATAGGGTATGCGCAATTTAGCTATATACAATGTACACGTCTGAAAAACGTTCACTGTAAAGTACGTGAAATATCTGAGTGTTAAAACTGCGAAAATGTCCCGTAAGACGTACTCTAAAATAAAATCTACTGTGCGATGAGATGATATATTAAAATGTTACTGTGCAACTTGTACATGTGAAAACTGTTTTCATGTTAAGCAATAGACATGCCTCATGCATTTAGGAGGGATGGCCAAAGAACGGGGTTGGTGGAATGAAAAGGAATAAAAGGCACATGTATGCAATAGAGAGAAACCGATGGTGAGGGAACGAAAGGGAACGAACACACCTAAAAACCTGCAGTAAACAAAGAACCTTTTTTTTGCTTTTGGCTGGTTGCCCGGATGTGTCATTTCGTTCTCGCAACGATGCCCGGATGATTTCGTTTGAGTGCCCGGATAACGGCGCTCGCTTTTGCCTCAAGGTCACTTGAAGGTCGCCGACAACAGGAGCTAAGCACATTTCACGCTTAATATTTCGATGCTCTGCGGTTTGCAGACATACCAGAATGTGAAGCGAAAATCAAAGGCGATACGTGTCGAAGTAACGTGTATACACTTGTCAGCACGGCTTCAGGTTTTCGTTGCAGGAAGGCATTCATCGTGGGAATAACTCAGTCGGTAATCCATAAACCTAGTCAGTGCGGAGTGCTGTAAAACTTGTGTATATATACGAAATGAACCGTTTAAATGCATTTTGCATGCGCAATGAATCGTTGGCTCCCATGCACTTCGGATGGACTTGCGTGAAGCTGTAGGTCCACGTAAAGAGACGAAACCGCTCGTAAAAGCAGGAATAATCAAACATGCCATCGGGACGTGCGCATGGGATCGAGCCTTTTTGCGACTAAAGCAGAGCGCCGCCATTGTCACAACATAATAGGCAGGGTAGGTTCTGTGTACACAGCTTTACTATGGCGGCACAAGCAGTATGCAATGCGCGGAAGGCTGGTACGCGAGCCGGAAGCTGTACGTAGGAGACAGAACACGGTTTCCTTCTATTGCTTTTTGTTGCAACTCAACTGCACACTCGAATGCTGCCGCCTTTCAGAGCACACCACCATCAAGTGGCTCAGCTTCACCCAGCGTGCTCGATATGGTACACTCTAAGAAAGAAAGAAAGAAAGAAAGAAAGAAAGAAAGAAAGAAAGAAAGAAAGAAAGAAAGAAAGAAAGAAAGAAAGAAAGAAAGAAAGAAAGAAAGAAAGAAAGAAAGAAAGAAAGAAAGAAAGAAAGAAAGAAAGAAAGAAAGAAAGAAAGAAAGAAAGAAAGAAAGAAAGAAAGAAAGAAAGAAAGAAAGAAAGAAAGAAAGAAAGAAAGAAAGAAAGAAAGAAAGAAAGAAAGAAAGAAAGAAAGAAAGAAAGAAAGAAAGAAAGAAAGAAAGAAAGAAAGAAAGAAAGAAAGAAAGAAAGAAAGAAAGAAAGAAAGAAAGAAAGAAAGAAAGAAAGAAAGAAAGAAAGAAAGAAAGAAAGAAAGAAAGAAAGAAAGAGTGTATGGTAATATTTTCGGTGAGTCCGCCACGCATACGACTCCCTTTACAGAGACACGTCTTTTGTGTCCCACGACTCTCCGACGAAGCTCCTAAGAGAGTTCACGTGTCTCTTGAGTCACATACGCGGGAAGTCAGGAATCACAAATAAGAGTCAAATGACTCTTCTTTTTCTCTTAGGGTGTAAAGATGAGCGATGGAGGAAAAAGAGTAACGAAAGTTGAAAGAACGAAAACCAGACGCATCAGGTATTTCCAAATTACGTTTTCTTTTTCTTTCTTTCTTTTTCAGATTTCTGTCTTGACTTTCTATTACTTACAGTCTATGACACTGGCTTTATCGGGTGAAGGAAAAAAATAAATAAAGAACAGCTTGCGAAGTTACTGTCAGCTCATAATATTGAATTTTAATTTTTATTTTGACATCGGCCCGCTACAAGGGAACGTGCGACTACCAGGGGTTAATGGATGGATGAGTGCAAAACTTCACTGAAATAAAGTCCTGAGGTGCTCAACTCGGCCAACAGTTCTTTTCGGGGAAGGGAAGGGGTGGGGGGGTCAGCCTCCTGTTATGTTTGTTCGGGTTTGCGTTTCTATGTGCACGTATATACCATATTGTCTCGCATATAAGCCGCACCCCTAACTTTAACTCTACAAAATGAAGAAAGAAACCTGTACTCTCGGATATAACCCGCACCCCCGACTTCTAGGCACATTTTCCCGTTTTTTTTCTCTTTCTTTAGTTTGGGCAATACGCGAGAAAATATCGTATTTACACATGCAAAACAGAAAAAAATTGGGCACCCCTCTCCCCCTCTCCTGGCTACTACAGCTGCGCGCACTGACCTTGTATAGGTCGGCGCAGGTGGTGACAGTGATGTTGCGATCGCGATAGGGCCACTTGTTGTCCTGCAGCACCGAGCCGGTGCCACCCGCCGCATCGTCGTCGTCTCGCAGCGAGCTCGTGGTGTGCGCCCAGCGGCGGAGCACGGTGGTGGTCGACTGGCCCGGTGTCGCCGACGCCTCTTGCGCTGGTCGCAGCAGCTGCCACGGCCAACCGCTGCAGTGCATGCTGGAGGACAGGGTGGCAGCCACCGGTTGGGCACGAGGCTGAGATGCCATGCAGCGGCATCCTGCAGAAAGCAGCCGCAAAACACAAAGTGATCAGCGTCGAGTGTCGGGTTTCCATGGCTATGCAGATACTAATAATTGCCGTTTATCGTCCCAAATCCACGATATGATTGAGGGACGACGTACTGAAGGGCTCCGGACATTTCGACCAATTGGGGTTCCTTAACGTGCACCTGAATCTATGTGCGAGGGCCTCGACCGTTTTGCCCCCCATCGAAACGAGGCCGCCGCGGACGGGATTCGATCCCGCGACCTTCGGGTCAGCTATCGAACACCATAACCATTAAACCAGTGTGGCGGGTGCTATACAAATCGGATGCCCGAAGTCTCAAAGCTATGGGCCTACACTGAAGTGAAAGACATCTTAATGGAGAGCTCCACACGCTATAGTTATGGACGTTTTATGAGACCCAAACAAACTCATTAAGGAGAAACAATTATTTAAAAAAAAGCTAGAAACGAACTCCGCCTTAAAATATATGGAACGGAATACAGGTAAACGCTTCCATGGCGGCCGCGGTGGCCAGTGGTTACGGTGCTCGGCTGGTGAACCGACAGTCGATGGAGGCGAAATGGAGGCGAAATGCCACAGACCCGTGTACTGTGCGAAGTCAGTGCACGTTAAAGAATTCCAGGTGGTCAAACTTACTCGTAGCCAGCCACTACGGCGTCTCTCATAGCCCGAGTCGTTGTGGGACGTTGATAAACCACAAACCACTCAAGCTTTTATAATGATGTGGCCAAAACCTTCGAGATGCTTCACTGTATACAGTGAAGTATCTGACTGCATTCAATGGCTTCATCACAGCTTCACTGTACACAGTGAAGTTACGACGACCGACAGATATATCTGTCAGGCATCGTACCACTCAATATGCCGCCGGGGCGTTAGGAATCCTGCGTTATACAAGTAATTTCAGGCTAGAGGTGTTCGACTGTACTTAACGGAAACAGACAAGAAGTATTCACATAAATACCGTTTGGTTAGGTGCCAGCTAAGTCGTGGGTGCGCCTTTGTATCAGGACGAGATAGCGACACGCATGTTATAATAGGGCGACAGTTTATAGAAGCTCTGCGCCAGAGCTGTGACCAATTACCCCAACATCACAGCTGTCGAACAAATCCCAATTAACCTTTTCCTGTCGTCCCATCGAAGCGGCTACAGCTGCGGCACGACAAAACGCGACCTGACTAGAGAGTTACACGAAGCAGCAGAGGGCACTGATGCACAGAAATAACGAAGTACTTTTTTTTTTTGAAAAAAATAAGTTTGCCCCTCAAAATGTCGCCGCTATCCAGATTAATTACATACCTCTGTATATTTCTTTAGCTGAACCGTTTTACAGCACCAATCAGTGTGACAAGGTACACGCATAGTAGTACACAAAGCGCCAAGAAACTTAATTCTGTGCAATATGGCCCATTGCTGTGGTGCTCGCCCTGCGGAAAGACCAGAAGGGAAGATTTCAACTTGAGCCACCTGATACGGTTAGGCACGCCGCGGTATAGAAACTGCAGTTTCATTTTCGTGAATGTTTGCCGAAGTTTTCAATTAGCCCCATACTTGCAAAGGATGCTTCAGAAGAGCCATTGCTGTTTTTCTTTTTTTCTCTTTAGTGAAGCTTCTATTAACAAGACACTGGCCTTCGTTCCATTCGGGTCAAACTTAGTGACCATTAAAACCCTTCGCACTTAGCTTATACGCTCAACTCAAGTTTTAGAAAATTCCTGTTTCCTTTACAAGAGCGACGAGCGGGAAATTTCTGCCGTGATGACTGTTTATTAAAAAGAAAGAGTCACGACATCAGATTGCACTTAAGCTCCAAACGCTTCGCAGCTAATGCCATCCTGGCCTGATTTCCGCGTTCTATAGCGAATCAACTTCGCGAAATGAAGCGATTCAAAGCTCCGGCAACATTTCTTTTCCCGGAGGGCAGAATGAAAGGATGGAGATTGTCAGAACAAGTTTCTTCACAGAAAGAATTTCGCAAGCCGTATTTGAAGCAACGGGGGCCGCCGCGAAGCGCATCGTTAAAGAGAAAGCGGCGACCTCATGCTCGATAAAAATAACGAAACAACTAATGCGCGAAGCATTCCGGTCTGCAAGGAGAACGCCAAACTTCCGTTTTCAACATGGCTCACGAATTGATACCCGCACGGGTGCCGTAAATGCTCGTTCATTTCCCCCTTTCCCTTGACCCATCCGTCGGGGACGGAATAAGGCCATAGGATTGTACACACGCAGGACTGGTGACGTTGCACTGTGTGTATTACCTGCGTCCTTCGCAGCATCAAGGTGCGTGAAAATGGAGGAATACCAGCATGCGCATGCTCGATTTGATCGAAAATGCAAAACCAGAAGCTACGAAACAGAGCACGTGTATACTGTACCGCGCAAACACCTTAAACCAAGAGAATGTCACCGCGAGGGACTTCTCTGCATCTAAACGGAAGATGAGAAATTAGAAAGTGCTCTCGTTCATGAGAGGGGAAAAAAAACGATAACAAGAGAAACAGTCTACCCCTCAAGCCAGGGCCGAATTTCATGCGCCAGTGTATGGGAAATTTAGCCTCACGAACGACGCGAGTCGGATGAAGGACAGCACGCAAAAAGGGAAGGGAAGGAAGGTCAAGCCACGTTTCTCGTTTTCCTCTTGCCGCGTTCTCCTTTCCCCGTACGGTACAACAACAACAACAACAACAACAACGACGACAATAACAACAACAACGAGTAAAGGTAAAGGCGCACCCGCCGCGGTGGTCTAGCGGTTCGACTGCTGTCCCGAAGGTTGCTGGATCGAATCCCTGCCGCATTTCGATAGAGGCGAAATGCTAGAGGCCCGTGTACTTCGATTTAAGTGCACGTTAAAGAACCTCCGGTGGTCGAAATTGCCGGAGCCCTCCACTAAGGCGTCCCTCAAGATTATTCGCGTTTTGGGACGTAAAACCCGAACAATTATTATATTATTAAAGCTAAAGGCGGATAGTTTAGAAACTTCAGAGCATCGGGCTAAAGCGCGTTCCGAAGGACCCATTAAAGTTCATTCATCCATCCATCCATCGGGCTTCAGTGCTATATAGAGGCCCGGAGCAAGAATACCACCGTCGGGACATTTTTCTTTACGTTTATCCGATGCCCTACATATGCGCTGCGCTGTGTTAGTGGGTAGCTGACTTCACTACCGGGGTTATATAATCTGAAACCCATCGTGCTAACTAAACCAACGCTATTCGCATTTAAAGCGTTTCATAGCCGTCTCGTGAGGAGCACATTTTTGCTAGCAAACCGGCCGGCACTACATCCGCGCAAACGCGGCAGTGTTACATACTTCGTGTTTGGACAATCTGGGTTGATCCAGGGCAGCGGGAACTTGAATAGCGCTTCAACAACCGTTCTTGCTAAAGTGGTCGGCAGGTGTTCATGCTCCTTCCTTTAACCTCGCACACAGCTGTGCGCGAGGTTACAGCGACCGACCGAATCGGAGGCAAGAATGCCAGCCGAAAGAGCGCGGCGGGATGATTGACAAGGTCAAGGTCACGCACGGCGGCCGAAGAGCCAAAAGTGTACAACTTCAGTCGCCGACCGGTTTCAGCAACCCCGCTGGCTGAAGTACTGCTGGCTTCGTTCGAAGTCAGCTACGCCAGGGAACCTAGCGGGCCCGAGTGCCGCTGCAGGTCTCGGTCAAACTGCACATGGCCGAGTGTGTACGCAACAGAATACATACGACCGAGTATACGGAAAGCTAGGTGCTGGGAAAACCGTAGGTATGTCTGTGTAATTGACTAAAACGTTCGCGTGTTTCATGACGTTGGTTGTGCGGGACCGACACTGTGTTTTAGCTCGAAACGGTGCACAGCTTTCAGACTGGGCGCTGTTTCCATCTTTATTGTATTTTCGCAGCGAAGAATCCGACTATAGGGACTGAAGGCGAAAAACAACGAAGCTCACAGTGATCGCGTAGTGCCTGTCGGCACCATCTTTTAAAGAGTATTACTTTTCATGTTGTGCTATACTTCTAAGTACATAACAGAGCTTTGAGGTTACTTCAGCCTAGTGACGATATTTTGT
Source organism: Rhipicephalus appendiculatus (assembly GCA_030522465.1). Classification (NCBI taxonomy): domain Eukaryota; kingdom Metazoa; phylum Arthropoda; class Arachnida; order Ixodida; family Ixodidae; genus Rhipicephalus; species Rhipicephalus appendiculatus. Next base: position 1,059,253 of record JALIZH010032971.1, read on the forward strand.
TCAATTTTCAACGGGGGGCATCAACTTAATCCAGCTTGTGAGAACAGGTGAGCTAGCTTGAAGGAGAGAGAGAGAGAAAAGAAACATTTATACGGAGTGAATTGCGTCATCCCTGCGTTACCACTGAGGTCGCGACTCACCCTCCACAACATGCAACTGAGATATGCGCCTATAAAGAAAAGAAAAAAGAAATGCTAGCAAACGATCTATCAAGCTTAGGGAGTCCACGTCTCAAAAACCGTGGCCACCAGCGACTGTTATTAAAAGTGTCAAAGCCACGGCCCCTACGAGTCAATTAGTGGGGCCGCGAAACTTCCTTATCGACACCACAACTTGAGCACTATCATAGTAACCACCGTCGTACAGTCGCTTCTTCACTGTGCAACGCATGACGACGTTCTTTTTGCTAATTCTCCTGTTGGCGCCTTCGAAGGAGCACGTGCAGGAAGAGCTGCATTCGAGAAAATCGTTTTTCAAGGGTCAGTTGCTTATACAGCAAGTATAACGAGACAGCTTTCTAAAGGCGATTCGCGCATAAGGACAATAATTATGGACCTAAGACATCGACCTTGTACTCGCCGCTGGGCCTTATGTGCTGCTTTTAAAATACTGACCCTCAACGGACAGCGCCCAAGTGCGCGCTCGTGCAGTGTATTAATGGCCTACAGACACAAGGAAACGCGTATACAGACCCCATGCAGCACACTTTCCGGTTGCTCACGCAGACATGCAAGAAGAACTGTATCAAGGAAAGCTGGCACCGCGTAGATGATACGGCAAAGACTTTAGCGGCACACTTCCTCCATCACGATCCCGCAGCAGCTGACGGAAGCTGTATGCGTGTCCTTCCCCGATAACGCAACTCTGGTGTGAGGCCTCAGAACCAAGAGCAAGACACAGGGAACTATGGTATATACTATTCGAATATCAAACTAAGAGCTGTGCAAGAGCACGTATGGCTACGTATGGCTAGGCAACTCGCCACAAGTCATTGTTTCAGGATGGAGGCATGTGATTGCTTGGCTGGGCGTAGTCGACCTGCTTATCGGCTCTAGTCTCGGGTCTCCGCCTCTCTGTTCTATCTATAGTCCCTTTCCAGTACAGTGTTGTTAAGCTATCCTTTAGAACAGAGACAGCTATAGTTACGGCGGGGTACTTCTATCTCCTGTTTCCCTCTTTTCATGATCGGTTCCCTCTACACTGTGATTGGCAAAAGCACGGGGAGTGTACTGAATGAAGCCGCTTGTATGAATAAAGATATGCTACAAAGCGCCATTTTTCCCGGCACCACTGCAAGAAAAAAAAAATGTTTCAGAGGATACTTAAGCGTATTCTTATGAGATGTGTATACGAAAGCGTTTATTTTGGTTAGGTTGTTATGGTGCAAAGAGGTGTTGCCGAGTTGTGTTATAAAGAACAAAGCAATACGAGAGGCCGAGTTGTGCGTATTTACATGATATGGTACCATCGAACAGGACATCACTTTAAACATTGTCTTCCATTTCGTCTTCATAGTTGGTGATTTGGGAGTAGAACGTTTCAATTCACGCTCGTCCCCTGACTCCTCCTCGTCAAGGGAGCGTTTCGTCGACGAGCCTTCTGCCGATGTCGACGTTAAGCCTACAACGTCGACATCGCACTCACTGCAGATACTTGTTGCGGAATCACTGCACGCTGCTGGGACAGTGTCTCCGCAGGAGTTGAAAGGCCAACTGATACGGCGGACAAGGGCGCGTTCCTCCGGAGTCGGGACTTCCCCCGTGGTGCGGGGATTCCCCTCTCCTAATCCGCAGGCTGCAAAAGGTTCCTGCGGTAGTTGTTGGTATCATCTCCGTTGGGAAAGGTCACGTGCTTTCCGGACGCGGCTTTTGCGGACGCCATCTTGTTGCGCACTTTCGCCATCCTAAACCTATCCAAGTGACGCTTTCGTGTTGGAACGTGACATCTGTCAGCAGCCCACTTTGCGGAACGGTACCTGTGGCTCGAAGAAAAAAACTGCGGCGAGCTTGTCGCGAGGCGCTGAAAAGCGGCCGTTTGGAAGAACAAGCTATGCAGCAAAAAGCACGCGACCACGCGTTGGATCAATACAGGCGTGGCCTCAGCACCTGGTCTCCAAGGTTGCCGGCCTATCGACTCGGACGCAGTGGCGACGCAGACAGTCTCCCTCCATGCCGATCGACTCGGATGACTGTCGGCAACGCGCGCCTCCCTCTGCTGGACGCGTGTACCCAGCCATGTCGCCGCAGTCAGTGACTCGTAGGCTTGGTAGTCCCAATCATACTAATCTCTCTACGTAGCGGGTTAAACACCCCGATGCGAAAGCTCCGTTGCAAAGCGGCAGAACGCGAGAACACGGGGTCATACATTCCCTGAAATTGACAAGCTATGCGTTTCAACGTTTTCGTTCAAAAGAAACAAACAGAAAAAGGTCATTACTGAGTGCAAACTATAACAAAAGAGTGGAAGGAAGTACGAAGTAACGCATTTGATGCGTTGGGTTTAAAACAAACAGTACTTATTAAGAAACAAAGCATCGAAACCGCCTATATCGAACCCACATATATAACGAATTGTGTATAACGAAAAGTTGTAAAATCCCCTTGAAATATTTTCGATATATAAAACATTTTATATATCGAATTCCCTATATATAGAAGCTTTTTTTGCGATCCGCTACAGATTCGATATATCTGGGTTAGACTATTTAACAAGGTGACGTTGTGTAGGTCTTAATACCCCTGAAGAAGAAATGACAGAAAAATAATTCTTGAGCAAGAAATAAGTGCCAAATGCAGCCAGCACATACGCTCGGCGCTTATATCCAAGGCATTTAAAAACAACCACTAGTGATCCAGGAAAATAGGAAAGAAGCCAGACTCTTTGCAGGTACTAGGTTCGCGCGGGCGCCAATTAGGGGAAGCCAGAGTCATGCGTGTGAAGGCCTTTAATCAAACTTCAAAAAGCTACAAGCTGGCTGCACATTTAGAGTTATGTATACTAACACATACACAAAAGCTACGGCTGCTGCTCGGTGCTTAACTTAGATTGACATTGCCCTATACGCCGCAATCGAGATCGGGCTCCTGCCCATATTGAGGGTATGTGCCTACGTGCACCCGCACCCTTCTTATCAGCGCAGCTGGCGGAGTAACGAGTTACGGCAGTATCCACGCGCCAGCCCGATAAGAACCAGTCGCCGCGGGAAGATTCCAAGCCATCGCGAGGCCGCGGCGGGCGGTCGATTCAGGCCACTATCGAATGTCACGCGTTTCAGGGCCGGCTCCACTCCACTGGCTTATCTATGGCGAGAAATATTAACAGTGATGCCAGGCGTGAGAGCAAACGCCGGAGATATAGACAAATGTATCACTTGCACCCTTGTACGGAAACCGCGATAACGCTAATCTAAGTAAACCGACGATTGTGAACACTGTCACCCGCATGGCAGCGTGCCCCGAGTGAAAAATGACGATTCCCGGTCTCGGTTACGTTCAAGTCTGACGCGTCTACTGTTACCATGATGCCAGCGCGTGCAGGAAATGCCTTATTTCCCGGGAAAATTATAAATAATATAATTTTTTTTTCGTTGCACCTTTTCTGAGTGCGATCGCTCGGAACTGCATGGCGGTTTCGCGCGCTTCTACAGGAATGCAGCAGTCGTGGCCAGGAAACGAAGCCGTGACATCGTGCCTTGTAATAAGCACCTGACTCAGTGGCATAGCCAAGGGGAGGGGGGGGGGTTCAACACCCCCCCCCTCTCCCCGAAAATTTTTCAATTTTGCTTGCGTATACATACACGCACACATACAAACGCACGCACGAACATACATAAACTATGGTTGAATCCCCCCCCCCCTCCCCCCCCCAAAAAAAATTCTGGCTACGCCCCTCACCGGACCAGCATGGCCGCTAGCAGACAGAGCACCGTAGCCAAAAAAATCATCATTATTAAAGCCGCAAGTATACGACTTGTTTTCTGAAGTTTGCACTCTACGATGCTGCATCGCATAGTTTAGCGGAACAAATAAAGAATTATCGCGTATCGCTTTATTTTCGTCATTCGTAGCTGTGACATGCGAAGAATGTTTAAAATAAACTGAACACAATGCGATAAGTTATCCACCGCGATGCGAAATATCAAGCGACAGCTTTTTTTTAGAGTATGAAGGGCAGTACGCATATATTCAATAAATCTTGCGAATAATATATACCTACGTATTGCTCAGTACTTCGGGCATGCTCTTTTGCTGTGAAACAATATCTTATCTTATCGATGATGCGTATACGACTCCCTCTTGGCCTAATTCGTGCGTATTGATATTGAAAGATTCGGTGCGAAAGAATAGAAAAAAAAAACGCTTTCGCCTTTACACATTTTACAAGGTTTTCCATAAAGTGTGTATAAAGTAGAGTGCTTACCAAGTGTGCCTGCTCGTCGAACACGTCGCGTATACATTCATGTAAATCGATCGTGTGAACACCACCAACGCACAGGAACTCAATTTCCTCTTTTGAATGTGCGCAAAGTTTGGCCACGAGAAAATGTGCAGACCCAGCTGCGGACGAGTGCCTTCCTGTAATTCTCTTCGTAATTTGTGTTTGCGACGATTTTTTTTTTGTTTTGTTTTCTTTTTCTTAAGGACACGTATCCAGGAAACGAACCGTGCTTAACGCGAGTGCTTCACATCCTGTACACTGTGTACAGGTTCTTTTCGTATACTGGGAACCTTCCCCTGGCGCTTCACCGGCAACCATCATTACCTCGTCACTTTTTTTTATTCTTGGTTCTCTTTCTACAAACCAGGAATCTCTCTTTAAAGTTCTGCAAAGGTTTTATTTTTTCTTAAAAAACGCTAAAGAAGGAAATTAATCGCCTAACTTAGCACAAAAGTGGGAAGAAAATCGAAGACGCCGTTGCAAATGTCGTTTGAAACGCGACGCGCACTCTGCAAGCGCTGAAATCATATGCTTTGTCATAAGTTATCCTCGAAATAGAAAAGAAAAGGCGGATAACTCATGCGTTGTATTAAAAGAGTGTACGAAGGCAATGTTGCGTTTAAAGGGACATTAACGACAAAAACCATTTCTCTCGTATTTGCAAATAGCCCTTTCACCCCACCGAGAGCACAACTATTTCTTGCGAGAAGACACCTGGTAAACGAGAAAACGCGCAGAAAGAAAACACAGGTGGTGACGCCGCTGCGAAGTCCGTGCACCAACCCGCTGTGACGTCATAGATTCTGAGAGCGTCTACAAGGGCGTTCCAATGGCTTTTAATCGGTAAAGATGAAGTCCTCTGTTCATTGAGGGGGGCAAGTAGCTTAAACGAACCAAGTTTCAGGAAATTTAAGTTGGCCCAATATGGCTAAAGTTAAAAAAAAAAAAGAAAACACTTGGAAATGTCTGACGTCACGCTGACGACCATGCGCGGAGATTTCAGCGCGAAAAAAAAAATGAGACTTTGGCCTGAATTTTTTCCCTTCGATTAATAAACTGCGATGACGAAATTAACGAAAGTACCGTTTTAGAATAATGATATATTGGTTTAAATCGATTCATTGTTTGCTCTTCCACTTCGCATACTCCCCCACTTTCGTCAAATGGTGTCCGTGTCACAGCCAACTTTCGCTGCGTAACTTCCGCTGAGTCACGTGACTTCCCGATACACGCTTCTGGTCCTAAGTCAACTTCTGCTTCGCAGTTAAAGTCCTCAAGTACATCTACGTGATAACTTCTTGTAGTTTACTTCCTTTTGCAGTCTGCACTTAACCCAAACTTCTCTACACTCCACTTCCAGTTACAGCCAAGCTAAAAGAGTGCCTTTCTCGAAACAAGCTGATATCGGTCATAAGTTGCGAACGTTATACTCCTCTGCAGAAACTGGGTGGAAGAGGGCCAGATAGATGTCGTATTCAAGAAAAAAATGCCCCCCACCTCCCCGAAGGGAATCGTGAGGAAATGCGAATGCATTTCTTGCGCCGACACCGACTTCTGCCATCGCCTTGAGAGGCGCCCAGCCAGCGAACGGTCGAGAGTGAGGCGCGAGCGGACGGGAGAGTGGGGCGCAGGGAGGAGAGAGAGCGAACGGCGAGAGAAGGAGCGGCGAAGCACTCTACCTACACTCTCTCGCACCTCATGCTCCGGTTGCTAGGGGCGAGGATAAGCGCGCGCGCCCGCAGCTGTTGCTATGGGAGAGGGAGTGAGAGCGGAGAGATAACACCTGCCGGCGCGCGGACACCTCCTCAACCTATCCTCCTCCTCCCCCCTCCGCGGACAACGCCGCCTGACATAGCCCGACTAAGAAATGCATTAGCATTTAAAAGCAATTGGAGGCGACCCTAATCCTCTCTGGTAGTGGCCCTCGCACCTTGGCATAAATGTGCCTTGGTGTATTCCTTGGGTTTTAATTTAACCCTGCGACACAAATTAAGTGTGTCGTTTTCATCGCTTCTCCTGGAACTGGAACGCACCGACATCGTTGCGCAAGTGACAACACCAAGAACAAGGCCGCTATAATTTTATTCCAACGTAGAAACCACCATGGTTTCGGACTAGAGCGACAGACAACGGCTATTTTTGTGATCGGAAGTGACGTTTCATCACGTGGGAGTGAAGAGTGCTGACGCGACAAGTCGCATGTAATATTGATATGGTCCGAGCTAGGCCACACTATTGCGTGCTAAAAATTTTAAAAGCACTCTTTATGCTTCCTGAGATATAAAAGGATTTCTGTTCTTAAGTATAAAAATGTGAAAACAATTGCAAATCGACGCTAGGTGCGCTCCACAACGGCCACCACTATAGTAAGATACATTTTTCCTATAGTAAGATATATTTAATCGAAATAGAGAATTAAGGCATTAGCCCAACATAAAAAAAGCCGGCAGATCCCACGCACTGTGGGAATCGATGTAATGCGAAGTAGCCAGGAAGGAGCAAATCATGCTTTACATAATTTGCATGTCATGTTTTACATGTTACGACCTGTCATTTGTGTTCGTCATACAGTCACGTCGCGATATACCAATTTTGGTGTATGTCAAGCTAGCGAACTCGACGCAAGCGCACCATGAGCGTGGCATGTAAATGGCATTGTAGATTACATGCATGCCAAGATTTTCATGTTACCACCTGTCACTTATGTTCATTATACAGTCATGTCACTCAATACCAAATTTGCTGTATATCAAGCTGACGAAACGGCCGCGAGCACGCCATGAGCGTGGCATGCAAGTCTTGTCGCACATGGGAAGTCATGATTTCCATATTACCACTTGTCATTTATGTTCGTCATACAGTCATGTCACTCAATACCAAATTTGGTGTATATCAAGCTAACGAAACGGCCGCGAGCGCGCCATGAGCGTGGAATGCAAGTCATGTCGTTCATGAAGTCATGATTTCCATATTACCCCTTGTCATTTATGTTCGACATACAGTCGTGTCACTCAATACCAAATCTGGTGTATCTCAAGCTAATGAAACGGCCGCGAGCGCGCCATGAGCGTGGCATGCAAGTCATGTCGCACATTACAAGTCATGACTTCCATATTACCACTTGTCATTTATGTTCGTCATACAGTCATGTCACTCAATACCAAATTTGGTGTATATCAAGCTAACGAAACGGCCGTGAGCGCGCCATGAGCGTGGAATGCAAGTAATGTCGCACATGACAAGTCATGATTTCCATATTACGACTTGTCACTTATGTTCGTCACACAGTCACGTCGCGATATACCAAATTTGGTGTATATCAATCTAACGAAACGGCCGCGAGCACGCCATGAGCGTGACCTGCAAGTCATGTCGCACATGACAAGTCATGATTTCCATATTACCACTTGTCATTTATGTTCGTCATAGAGTCATGCCACTCAATACCAAATTTGGTGTATATCAAGCTAACGAAACGGCCGCGAGCGCGCATGAGCGTGGAATGCAAGTCATGTCGCTCATGACATATCATGATTTCCATATTACCACTTGTCATTTTTGTTCGACATAGAGTCATGCCACTCAATACCAAATTTGGTGTATCTCAAGCTAACGAAACGGCCGCGAGCACGCCATGAGCGTGGCATGCAAGTCATGTCGCACATGACAAGTCATGATTTCTATATTACCACTTGTCATTTACGTTCGCCATACAGCCATGTCACTCAATACCAAATTTGGTGTATATCAAGCTAACGAAACGGCCGCGAGCGCGCTATGAGCGTGGAATGCAAGTCATGTCGCTCATGAAGTCATAATTTTCATATTACCACTTGTCATTTATGTTCGTCATACAGTCATGTCACTCAATCCCAAATTTTGTGTATGTCAAGCTAACGAAACGGCCGCGAGCGCGCCATGAGCGTGGCATGTAAATCATACTTTTCATGACAAATTAGTCATGATTTTCATGATATGACCAGCCATTTATGTTCTTCATACAGTCATGTTATGCCATACCAAATTTGGTATAAATCCCATTAACGATACGGCCAGGAGAGCACAAAGTCGTAGGCGGCTAGATAGCTAGATAGATAGATACGCTCAAAGTCGCCGAAGTTCGCTAAGAAATGCTTCGCATTTAAAAAAAAGTTTTTTTTCTCTTAAATTTGTCGAGCCTGGTGGCACACTTGTCTCCGCCCCGTTATAAAGCTCATAGCATCCATCTATCCATCCATCCATCCATCCATCCATCCATCCATCCATCCATCCATCCATCCATCCATCCATCCATCCACTAGAGTTGAGAGCAGCATATCCAGTAACTCTAGCCACCACGAGGCGAGACTTCCGGTATGCTTTCCGGTATGAATTTCAATGGAACCTTACCAACTAGCCCAGTTGTCGACCTTGTTCCGACATGAGGCGCGCGGTGATTGGGACCAGCCACTGACGTCAGTGGGAGAGTGAAATGCGAAAGGGAACGTTTTTTCTCGTCGTCTGCTGTGGTTTTGAAGTTTGAAGACTAATAACTTCCGTTCGCGTGCGCCAATCTTGATAATTTTTTTCGCATTCATCTCAGTATTGAGCGCTACACACACTCCATCGATACAGAATGCAGACAAAAAAACCTCAGACCTGAGCGGAATGCGCCGCACAGTCACAGCGAAATCTGGAAGAGCGCCATTTCTAAAACCCGTTGCAAACTCTCTTGGGGCTAAGTAAGCTTGCAAGGTACCCACTACTCCATTAACTGATTCGGTGGCTGATGACGATGAAGCCCTTTCTAATGGGTTGGAAGCATTCAATGACCCACTCCTAATGCAATTAATATTGTGTGACGCATTAGCGGAGAGTTTTCATTTTGCCGGAGGGGGCGGGGCCCGGCTTGCTCTTCTTCTACATTGTTCTCCCTGTCGCTTTATATATATACACACACACACGCACACACACACACATATATATATATATATATATATATATATATATATATATATATATATATATATATATATATATATATATTATAGGCGTGCGCAGGGTTCCCCTTCAGGGGGGGGGGGGGGGGGGAAGGCTCATCGCAGCGCCCCCCCTTCCTTATTAAGTCAATGTATGGGGCAGACTTTGCGCCCCCCCCCCCCTTCTTTGGTGACTAGGGGGCGAGGGGGGGGGGGGGGCGGCCGCCCCCCTCTGCCCCCCCCTCGTACGCACGCCTATGTATATATATATATCGAGAGAGAGAGAGAGCATGTCCGCCTCCTAAATTAAAGAATATAATTAAAGACTTTAATACCACCTTATTCTCTTTGGCGCCTACACCGCGATATCAGTATGAATATCTCTTGTGATGATTCCCGATTTATTTTTCAACTTACACAGACATCGATCCTTTTCGCAACGCTTGGCTCAAAGCCAAAAGTGCCGTATAGGCTGCTACTCGGTGACTGCATCATATAAAATCGATTCCCACAATGAGTGGGACACCCGTCTATTTTCTTTATTGACATGCATTACTTTGTTAAAACATGCACCAGACGTAAGACAGTGGCCTAATGCTGGTACAGGAAGCTTTAATCTTCAATTTGTGATGGTCAAAAATAATTCTCAGGTGGTAGAAAATACTACAGAACACTAAGAGGTCGCCTCAGTTGTTTGTTAACACAACATATTCTGCACATACAAATCTCTTTGTGGGAAATTATTAACTGAGTGTTTCACTTGTCACTGGTCCGTGATCGGAATCTTAAAAGCCTGAAATGAAAAAGCGGGTATAAACAGCCACCCGGGAAGTAAATAGCTGCCAGACAGGAGGCCAAACCGCTCGTTGTCAATGGACGAAGACCTAGGCCAAGCTCTTAAAAAATATCCCGGGCAGGCGCCGGGGGGGGGGGGGGGGGGGGCTCTGCCCCCCTTGAAGCCGTCCTGCCCCCCCTTGAAGCCGTCCCCCCCCCCGTACTCTCCGCCTATGGTGTGACGCCTGGTTACACAAATCGCATTCTGTGACGCCTGGTGGTTATTATACTCTTCTACCACGTTATATTGAGTATGTTAACGCGGTTTCTTCCCGACGTAGCGCTTGTATAGGGTTTCTGTGCGCAGGAGTTTCAAGCACCGGCATGGCTCAGTGGTAGAATACTGGGCTGGCATAGAGCGGACCCAGGTTCGAACCCCGTTTCATCCTAGATATTTTCTCTAATTTCGTTTTTTCTTACTTCGTGCGATAGCGGTTACGGACACCGGCGGCGGCAGCGGCGGACAACTACGCCACCCTTATTGTGATCTCATAACAGCTTTCGCTGTAAAAAAATTCTGCACGTGTTTCGTCGCACTGCCGAAGCGGATCTCGGGGGCCACGTAGAAAGAAACGCATGGTTGAGATCTCCCCCGCCAGGTGCCGCAACTGTATTCCGATTGCTCAAAAGAAGGGGCGCAATACTGCTCTTTCAAGGAACTCATTCGATCATTAATTATTCCGACCGCCAATTGGCCTTTACTCTATGTAAAGTTATGCTCCGATATCGTATGTATCCAGTGCAGCTCTCAACTTGAACCAAAACCGTGGATTTCGTACCAGGTTTATTTTTTAAAAGACCATGTCTGTATATTTGGAATACCGGAAGTAAGCGCTCGACCGGAAGTGCTTGGAAGAGAAACGAGAGTGTCATTCGTTGCTCATGTGACTAAAGATGCTCGCGACTGGCATGCTGGAGGGTTTAGTGTCACAAGGGCGTTCAACCGCGGCTGAACACGCCAAGCCGCTTTCTTCACTGTCTCCGTCACGCCCCGCAGTCCTGATGCAAATGGAGCTGCGACGACCTCGGCAGGTGACATCAGGTCACGGATGATCGCGCCGCTTGTACGGAGAAGTGGCCGTTAGGGACGCCGACCTCTGGAGGGTGCAAAGCAATCGTGACAACGAACACTTCGGTCGGCTCGCTTCTTATCTCTTCGTCAGCATAAACCGTAGCAAGTGTGCGGTGCAAACAATCTACCTTCCCAAGTGTTTGCAGTTGGGCCGCGAAAGGTGCCGGCCTCGCTCGCTTTCTTAAAGCATATTACTGGGCCTGCTGAAACAATGGACTTCGATGCATGTTCAGCGCTTAAGCGAAACAGGAATGAGTGAGTGAGTGAGTGAGTGAGTGAGTGAGTGAGTGAGTGAGTGAGTGAGTGAGTGAGTGAGTGTGAGTGAGTGAGTGAGTGAGTGAGTGAGTGAGTGAGTGAGTGAGTGAGTGAGTGAGTGAGTGAGTGAGTGAGTGAGTGAGCGAGCCAACTTTATTCGGTCCACAATAGACGCGAGTAAACTCAACGTCACCGGCGATTACGATACTGCCTAATGCGAATTCTGTGCGCAGCTTCTTGTTGGGGCAACGCCAAATGTGTTAGAAGTTCTGGCTATTCGTAGTTGTAGCAATGTAACTTTCGTTGCATATTGCCACAAAAACTTGTCAGCGCTCCACTGCTACGCACATCACTCTGTGCATTGCAGGCGTCGCGAACCAAGCGAAACGCCGACATCCCCGTTACGGCAAGCGAAGCCAGTCGCAGTGCACCTGCCAGCCCTGCATGCGCACATGCTCCAGCCGAGGGGCCAGAGCGCGTGACGGTGGAAGAAATCGAGGTTAGAGGCCAGTGGCTCGTGATATCGACAGACTCCGCGTTCGCTCTCTTTCGTCCTCGTTCGCTCTATCGGTTAACGCCAGGAACGGGCGCCTAAGAGCTGCGCTCCAAAGAACACGCAGACACGGAGAGACTTAACATGATGATTTTAGCGCTAGAAAAGACAAACACATGTGGGAGACAGGACAGGCGCCTGTCCTGTCTCCCACATGTGTTTGTCTTTTCTAGCGCTAAAATCATCATGTTAAGTAATCACCAACTCGCCCAACAACAAGTTCTTATACGGAGAGACTTGATTGCTCTTACTGTCCCTTTTTCCTTCCGTGTCTGCATTAAAAATATATATATATATATATATATATATATATATATATATATATATATATATATATATATATATATATATATATATATATTTACCTTAAGCGCTGGAAATGAATCAAAGCCCACTCGCGTTCCTCCGAACAGAGGACAGAGGAAGCGCATTGCGAAATTACCCATTTCTGGTTCTCTCCATCGATTTGACTTATTGACGGGTCGATGTATAGATTTGATTGATCGATCCATCGACTTATTTTTAACGTCCTAATGCGACACAGGAGCTGACGGATCGATTGTGAACATCAGGGGTGGTTTTACGTGCATCCAAAGCTCAGTGAACGAAGATATATGACTGGGGCTCCGTCTGAATGCGGCTTACGCTGTCGGGAACCACGACGTCGTGCTTGAAATCTCAACGCCTTAGACATCTCGGTGCTTCGGACTCTATGCACCGTATCGTCTATGGACGAGCACAGCTTGGCGGGCCTTTGGCAACCTTATTAGCCTACTGTCACGCTCATTAGAAATTACTGAGTACGATTTATGGCATTTTACGCCGAAAATCTGCGCTGTGGACTGTGAGAAATGACGTGCTCAGGAGCTTCTACATAAACGTGTTCATCGCGATGCACAGCAATGGCCCGCTTTCTTAATTCTCCGAGGCTCCAAACAGGGACGCCGGTTGCCATAACATGCAACCTCAGCCTCTTGACACGACCTGCGCGAGAACAGCATATGTATGCGGTTGCATGTTTCAGGTTGTCCTAGGCGCCGAGCTTTACCGCGCCTGCAAGTGCGCATACTCATAGGCGTGCGCAGGGAGGAGTTTTCAGGGGGGGGGGGGGGGGGGGGAGGCGAAGGTACGTCGCAGCGCCTCCCCCCTACCTATTAAGTCAATGTATGGGGCAGATTTTTTCGACCCCCTTTCATAGGTGACTAGGGGGGCGCCTCCCCCCTAGTGAATGTGTGGAGCAGATTTTGCGCCCCCCCCCCTCTTAGGTGACTAGGGGGGCGGCCGCCCTCCCTGTCACCTAAGTGCGCACGCCTATACGCATACTGACACATATATACATATCGCCGTGCTTTGGAAAGTTAAAACTTATACGGTAACCGCGAGGGTAGATCACCATGATTGCGCACCTCTGCAGTGCCCCTACCAGCGGGGCGAAAAAGCAGCTGAGGCGTTTACGAATGTTTGGTCACACACACACGCGCACACACACACACACACACACACACACACACACACACACACACACACACACACACACACACACACACACACACACACACACACACACACACACACACACACACACACACACACACACACACACACACACACACAAACAGAGATAGATAGATAGATAGATAGATAGATAGATAGATAGATAGATAGATAGATAGATAGATAGATAGATAGATAGATAGATAGATAGATAGATAGATAGATAGATAGATAGATAGATAGATAGATAGATAGATAGATAGATAGATAGATAGATAGATAGATAGATAGATAGATAGATAGATAGATAGAACACGGTAGACGACCGTTGACGTTAGCCGCGGCCGACGAATTCGGCTGACAGCATGCAATGAACTCGGCGCACCTGTTTTCACCTCTCAAAAGGGTTCACATTCGAGAACAAAGGCACGCGTATACATCGAACGCAGCTGCATGTCGAAGAGCGCTAAGGCCAAGAACGAACGTAAGCGGACGTCAGCTGCGATTCGAAGTACGGCTGCATGTTTCAGGTTGGAGTTAACGCGATGACAAGGTCCTCGGGTGAAATATAACGAGACCTGCTAAACATCCATTGCTTCATGCAAACAGACGCGATAGCTAATAAGTTTGTCTGAAAGTCTGCTGGACCGAAGCACATAATGGGTCGGTTAATAAATCAACAGAACGAGCACGACCAACATTTTCAAACGACTGTATGAATATGCAAACGACTCATTACTGCGACATACAAATCACCGACAGCGTGCTTTTCATCTGGACAGCTGTTGTATTTGCAGGATAGCAAAACATGAATCAATGGTCAGTAATGACTCAGAGGGATCGAAAGGTGGGCTAGTTGGTACTTCATCTTTTTTTTCACTGAATCGGGAGCGCGGGAACACACAACAGACGCAGGAAGGATCACACATTACGAGCGCTCGTGTTGTGTGATCCTTCCTGCGTCCCTTGTGTGTTCCCGCGCTCCCGGTTCAGTGAACAAATATAAAACAGTAATGACTCGACATACTCAGGCGCCTGTAGTGACGTCGCGGAGCGTAGGCTCCGCCCAGCCCAAAGCTCATCACCGCCATCTATGGTCACGTGACAACTGGCACAGCAACTGCAAAGCTGCTTCCGAGCACAGCGCGTCGGGGAGGCTCCCCGCACAGCGCGTTTTTTCGGACTCCTGCCCGTACAGTGCCGCCCAATCTTGTTAGAGACACCTGTTTAACAGTCAGTCTAACAAAACATTAACATTACTTCTAATCAATGGAAATAAATAAAAATGGAAAGCGACAGACATGACGCAACTGAAGAACTATGAGATATTTATTAATGCACAGGCTATATAAAGCCACACAAATAATAAAAAAAAAAGATTACTTCACACCTCCAAGCCACAATGTGACTATGATGCAGGTGGCTAATTTGGTGGTCTCTTAGAGGTTGTGTATTTTGTCAGGATTGACAAGGCTCTGTTCCTACGCAATTATGTTCACTACGTGTCATATGTTGCGCCGAGTAGCCAATACCGGAGATAGCTGAAACGCGGTATTCTGGGGACAATGACAAAGAAAAAAATTGGCCGCTTATCTGCGTGCTTCGCTGCAAATGTCGTCAAAAGACGATTGTCTTGTGCCGGCCCTATGTTTTGGCTTGCCTCAGACAGCGCCTACTCTACGTTGAATTGGCCGCATCTGGCTGGCATTGATAAAAGAGGCGGCGCTGCGCGAGATATGGACGCCATCGAAAAACATGAGCTTGTGCTTAACCAAGGGCCACTGCCAGCGATTGAACTTTATCGTCGGCAAAGCGCTTTTTCGTGCAAAGCGTCGCAGTGCATGCACAGCTTCGCATTTTCAGCACAGCCTAAAAGACACTAGGGTCTTTAGAATTGCGTATCTGTGTATTTTCTAATAAAAGAACACACGACCTGATAATTACATATTAATGTTGCGCCTCAGGTATGCGTATTATTTGCTTTTTGATCGAATATGTTCATAAGTATGAAGAAAACACCAGTTCAAGATGGCTGGGCGTTCAGAAATTAGTTAAACTGTGGCCGAGTAGCTGAATCGGGTTACCGACAGATAGACAGAAGGACATACAGACCAAAATTCTTGCGTTTAAGTATCCCAAGAAAGACTATCGTCTTTAAAAAAAAAAGAATCGTCGCAATCACGGTGTAACAGTGGTCGCAACATATCGATTGCAAGCTTTTTCACGGCTCCCGAAGCTACGTATAGGCTTTCGCGTTTCGCCATCATAGAAATGCTGCCGTGGCCCGTTTATATCTGAAACGCCAATCAAAGGATCAGAGGCGAAGGCAGACATATAGCCGCACGACGTCCCCCCAACATTGCGACCTATTTATATGTTGCAAAAATTATGCCGACACTCTTCTTCTAAATATTTTATTTTCACATTTTCTTTATCAGTATGAATGCTCGATACATTACATCATACATTTGGACAAAAAAAAAGGAAAAGAAGGAAGAAATGAAAATTAATAAATGACGGTTGCCAATGCACGCTCATGCACATGTGAGCATACGAAATAACGAAGGAACGGAGGAGGGAATCACTATGAAACAAATTGACAAATTAAAAATGTATTTTTGAAGAATTCACATGACATATGTAATCCTGCTGCGTCGTAGAGAGCAGAGCAATTAAAGCCACCAGATGTAGACCCAGGGATGAATCATGAATCAATCGTGTACCCCAACGACGAACGGCATTCCGACAATTAAAGAAAGAAAGTCGAGATGCATGCATTTGTAGGTCACCAAAACCATCAAAGAACTGCCGCCCAACTGTTGGCTCTCGGTCATATGCTCCTGGCAGTGTAGAAGCAAATGCTTTGTAACTGAAAAGTGAAATCCTCGCCCTTCGACGACACAGCAGAAAGAATATATGTGAAACAATAAGCGCGCGCACTGTTCTCCATCAGAGGGTGCAATGTTTATCCGCGACCCCCCCGCCCCCCTTTCCCCTACCCACTAATTAGCCGTGATCGAAGCAAACAAACTTCGAAATAATGGATCCAACAATGAAAATCAAGCGATGACGTACTGCTCACAGCCACCTGCCCTTGGATCCTGATTTTCCGAGGATAAAGAGGAAAAATGAACATTTCTTGGATTGCAACGTCAAGGGTTCTTGGTCATTATCGTCAAATACATTCATAGCCATAGGCGTGGGCAGGGTTACCCTTCAGGGAGGGGGGGGGGGAAGGGGGGGGGGGCGAAGGCTCGTCGCAGCGCCCCCCCTTCCTCCCTATTAAGTCAATGTATGGGCCAGACTTCGAGCCCCCCCCCCCCCCCTCCCCCCCTTTTTTCCTCCACACCCCGTATTTTTCGTCACGCGCACGCCTATGTATGAAACAATTTTGAATGTGCTAACAGCGCGTGTTCATCGCAGAGTAAACAGCTCACCGTATGTCTGCACGATATAACCATTATCCTTTACAGGCACCCACAGAGCCGCGTACCCGACATGAATCAACCGTGGACTCAAATCTGATCAACTTAAAGGAAGAGGCGATCGAAGCATAAGAGCTGCTTAAAAATTGATCATTATGGGCGTGTAAAGGCTGTTTCATTTGTCGCAATTCCCCCCAGCCCGGAATGGTAACATCGAGTCGTTGATGGCGGTCAAAGAAAGTTTCATTTGTTGGTGACTTTATGTGGCAATCGCGGTAAGTGCGACGATAGGGTACACACAACGATAAGCGCGACAGACAACCGATAAAACAGCCTGAAAAACTTTAATGGTTATCGCGGTAAAATATGTATGTTGACATTTCGGTGCGCATGAACTGTAACCACAATAACTACGTCGTCTTTCATATGTAAAAGAAGAACTCGCCTGGCAATTGATCTCATTTGTACTGCGCATAGGTCGCGTATAAACTTAGCTTTAGCTACGAGTCTCTCTAAAGTGGCAATCGAAAAAAAAAAAACACAGCGTTCATCGGAGCTATCACAAATGTTATTAATATCGTTCCGAAGAAATAAAGCTTCCATATAGTACATTCGATTGCCTTATACCGTGAATCATAGCATGTAGTACATCGCTCATTGTTCAAGATTACGACACATTGGTCTATCAGATCAATTGACACCACAGCTTTTCTGGCCAAGCAGATTCGCACCACTGATTGGGTCCTCCCATCCATTTTTTTTCTCCCCCCCCCCCTTTTTTTTTTTTACAGTGTACTGAGGTGGATGTGGCCTAGGGAGAGTTATATTGCAGGAGTTCAGATCACAACTTAAAGTATAATAGGTTCGGTAAGCGTATAGCCTATCTCATATTTGTGACCATATCTCCTCCGTCACCGGCGTCCATGATACCGGTTGGCGTGACAACTCTGCTTATCGATAACAATCGGGCGATGTTCTATCGGCGACAGTGCTGCTGCTACTCAAGGGGTGTGTATATTTAAGTATAAACTCGCGTGTTATTTTTTTTTCTACTTTGTATTTATGGTTGCGCCCGGCAATGCACGGCAGCATTTTCCTATAAAAGACTGAGTGACAACAATTTCCGTCACACGCGTGCACCGCCTACGCGTTGACAAGCGACACCGCGTCGCCGTTAGCGGCTTTGAGAGCGCGGTTATCCTTGTGCAGACGCTTCCGCCCTCCCTCGTTGTTTGCCGCATCTTGTCGGAGGCGAGGTTAAACACCGAGGACGCTGCACGGGAGGAAAAAAAGAGAAGGCACAAGACACATCGCGAAGCTCGGGAATACTGCGGCGGAAAAGATTAGTCGGAAGGCCGCAACACCTTCGGGCAAAGGTCTTAATGGACCGAGGAAAAAATGGTCACAAAAGAGTGACAGCCCACATCCCCGCATGCATTTGTAAGCGTTTGTAGAAACAGTGCGTTTGTAGAAAAGTGCGTTTGTAGAAAAGTGCGTTTGTAGAAAAGTGCGTTTGTAGAAACAGTTTGCTACGTAAAGTCGCTTCCGTTAGCTATTCGATTCGGGAATTACCTATTCGAGATCGCAGAAACGTTCGTTTTCCGCTCATATAAGAATAATAATAAACTACGTTTATTATTGGAGTCGCAAGGGGACAGAACGAGAGAAACCGGCGAAATTAACTGCTTGAATGATTCTGCGGAAATCGAGTCGTGGGTGCCGCCCACGAGCACCATCCAGAAAACCCGCAGGGTCCCTTATGCACTCACCTAAGACTACTCGAAGGCGAAAGCGCTCTCCTTTTTCTTCTCAGTCGATGCACTGATCCCGCCCCGCCACCCTTCCAAAGCTTTCTGCACCTAACGTGGTATTGCACTGCCTCCAAGATGAGAGGCACCGGTTTTGCATTGCCTCCGTTATCGGACCACTCTTGACCAACCTACGACGTCATCAGATGACGTCATCAAGTGACGTGACGTCATAGAGACGTCAAAAATTTTTACTGCTTGCGACGTCATCGTGACGTCATATGTGTGACGTAATCATGTAATGACGATTTTTCGCATAACTCGTCCCCAACGCCGACGGTCAAATTTTGCGTTTGATGAGCCATCTAAGGCTTTCGCCTTAACAAGACAGAAGTGCAGTTCAGGAAAAGATGGATGCTTGAAGTGATGAGAGGCCTCGACAAGTGGACTTGTCGTCATGGCATCGACTTCCTTCCCAAGCGGCTTGCATGCGTACGCTTCGCTCACTCTCCCCAAACCACATGAGTGGGAGAGACATGACCTGTTAATCGATCTCGCATCACGAGCACCTTGCCGTTTCTGAGCGAATGCACACCGCCCATAGAACGTCTGCTCAGCAAATACCAGTCATTCAATAACAGTCCCTTGCTTTTTAGCGAGTCCATACGAAATTTGTCGCCAAGAGAGAGAGAGAGATAAGGAATATAGGAAAGATAGGGAGGTTAACTAGACTACGTCCAGTTTGCTACCCTACACGTGGGGAGAGGGGAAAAATTGGGCGACCCTTAATCTTCGCCTTTAAGAGTTGAACGCGATAGTGACATCCTGTCCCGAGTGCCTACTTCAACCACTTAGTGCATACTTGCTATGCACCGACTACGTGGTGTTAAGGGAATACGCGCAGTAAGATGTGTGCCGTTTGTAATGGGTGGCCGGCTTTAAACTACGAAATCGTTGATAGTCACATATTCTGACGCCCGATGGCAATGTACGCTTGTACCACGCGATATTCCTGGCATATTACATGTTATATTGCGACGCCTATATAAAGGACGCTTGCGTTTGCGAAGCATGAAAGTTATTAGATGTGAAGCATCTTATGGCGAAGCTTAATCCGGTGGTGGTGGTGGTGGTGGTGTGCCGGCGTGACCACCCTTACTGCGCATGCGCAAACCTTTCAAAAAAAAAACCTCCTCTCCCCCCTCTCTCTCCTCTTGGCATCCATCCCCGCGGCAACCACACCCTCACTGCGCATGCGCCTCCCCTCCTCTCTCCCCCTCCCACGTCCCCCCCCCTCTCTCCTCTAGGCAACCCTGCCCGCGGCGTCCATACTCCCACTGCGCATGCGCGTCCCCCCTCTCTCTCCTCTCCTACGCTCCCCCCTCTCTCCTCTAGGCATCCCTGCCCGCGGCATCCATACTCCCACTGCGCATGCGCGTCCCCCCCCCTCCTCTCCTCTCCTACGCTCCCCCCTCTCTCGCCTCGCGACGCCGACGCAGGCAGCGTCTGCTAGCGAGTTTCTTGGTTGAAAAAACCGACTGCTCGCGCTTTTTTTTTCTTTATTGAACCGACTGCTCGCGCTGCACAACCGTTCACTGGCCAAGATCCATTGCCATATATACGGGGTGGCCGGGTGGCACAACCGTTCACTGGCCACCCCGTATATATGGCAATGGATCTTGACCTCCAAGGTGGTGCCGGTGGGAGATTTCTCCTGTGCGTTGTTGAACAATAAAAATTCGCAGCGTGCGCGTTAACTAAAAGCGGACTGCGGGTCTCTGTGTCCAGTCGGAGTCTTCTGTCTCTCATTGCCCATTAGCAGCGATTGGCATGTTCCAGTAGGAAACACCGCTCCATCACTGCGTGCTTTGCGCCTCCCCAGGTTTCTGTCCTGCGCAACGCTGCGATGAGCACCAGCGTCAACGCCACCGCCAATGTAAGCGTTAGCGCCCGCTGCTTCACATCTACACATGGTTCCCTTTAGCGGGAGATGGTGTAATTTTTTCACTGCATTTTCAAGCAGAGGAAGTTATTTTCAGAGTATTTCCAAGCAGAGGCGTGGCTGTAGAACGCCTGCTTGCCACGTAGACGGCCCGGGTTCGATCCTCACTCGGACCCGGAAATTTTTATTATTTATTTTGTTTGCATCTTTCTCGATTTTTCGATCACGGACAAGATGATGATTTTTCGCTCACAACCAACCACGCCGACACCGACGCCGACGCCGGAATTTCTGTGGAACGAGCTCTTAAACGCTATCGCGTTAATAAGGGAGTAAAAGAGAGAAATAGAGAAGGAGATGCACATTGCACACCCCACACACAGTGCAGGGTTTCACAGGCGGTCGCTCAGTGATGTTGCCTTCAAGAATTGTAGAAGCGCCTAGGTTTCGGCATATATGCCCACAATTTTCACCACGTATAAGTCATCATGAAAGAATTTTTCGCCGAGTCTGCGTCCCGTTTAACAATTCGTGCAGTGCCGTACAGTTCGCGCCTATATCGACGAACTCAAAAACAACACACGCGCACGTGGTGACACGCTTTTTCACTGTTTTACTGATGTCGTGGTGGCCCAGGCGATTAACCGAGAGCACCTGTTTTTTTTTTATTTACGAGCTCAGTACCTACCTACCTTCATGAGGACCGGACGTCCGCTCTTTAAACGACTTTTAAATGTGTGCGTGTATCAAACAATGTGGTCAATAAGATCGACATTTTATTTGAACATATTTGATGTTACATAGCAAAATTTCACATTTATTGTCATTTAATTAAGAGCGGAAAGTATTTCTTATAGAGAACATTCGCACGTGGTTCAAACACCTCTAACGGAAACGTAAAGTTCATCTACCCCGTTCGACAACTGGATTGCATGCTCCATGCATGCGAACCAAACACGCGTTTTTGGATTTTTTATTGTCTTTTTTTTTCTCTGACGTGCCGTCAACCCCGCTGGGTGACGTCGCAGTATACAAGGTGCCCTAGCAAACTCTAGAAAGAATTTAAAAGTATGACGGCACACACTATGACGATGCGACAAAACACATTTTGCTCACTACTGATTGGAATAAGCCACACTAGTTTTTCTGTCCTATAGCTAACTGCTTAATTAAGCAAGATTAAACGACCAAACTTTGGGTCAAAAATGCAGGGCCAAAATTCCAATTATTAGATTGTAGATTGGCTAGCAAAACGTCCCATTAGACAGTTTTTAAATTTCTATTAAGTATTAGTGTTTTTCTGCTTACTACCAATGCCCGCGAATTTCGTGCGCATCTGTATTAAGCAGAAAAAGCACTTTCTCATTGTAATTTTTAGCCCAGCTTCGTTGCTTCGAAATCTGGTTAATAACCTTGCCTAATTTGGTAGAACACACATAAAAAAAAGATACTGCGACTTACTCCACGCCATAGTCAGCAACATGCAGCTGGTCGCGTCGTCACAGAGTGCGTCGACATATTCTTAAACTCTAGCTACTGTTAACTGGGCTACCTTGTATAGAACCTTTCACAAAAGGTACCCTGGACGCCGCCATAGTCCTCTCTGGGCTGCGCTAAATAGGCGTAACCCCCCAAAAATGCACTGCCGAGGCTGTGACGTCAGCCTTTGTACTCCAGCGCGGCCCACCATAACGTCGTTTTTTTTTCTTTCACGTGAAAATGTCTATAATGGTAGCGAACGTGATCGTGGGATTCGTTCGTTTCGTTATTTTTGCTCAATAGTGACAGCTCCGATGCGGGGAGTTCCGATAAGTTGTGACAGATGAGACACACAAGGTGACGCTAGAGCGGTCAACGCTCGAGTTGCGGTTATTCGGCAAGACTGAGGAATAATATCAGAGCGCTAAAGACGACACCGCGAACGAGAAGACGAAGGGTCATGCCCGAGGACGTCCGCAGAACTTTACTTTTTGCAGAGGGCGGGGCAGGAGAGGGGAGCATTCACAATGAGAGGGGGAAGGCGTCCAGAAGAGGCAGCCTTTCTTTCACTGCAGTGACATGACCAGCAAGATTAGTCAATGGTATACTGTCTAACGTGCAGAGTTGGCTGGCAATCCTGAAGACTGTTTCACACGGATATACGGGACCTCAGTGTGCTAATAAAGCCGTGTAGCTGATTGCTACTGCATAGAAAAATGTCTGAAATTCCAAGGGGGTCAGCCGCACCCCACCCCTTGACCCCCTACCCCCTCCGGACACCCACTGACATGTCCGAGTCACGCCGTTTGAAGCAACTGGCCTACCGAGGCGTATTATTCGATGAGACGTTTCGTCTGTATACGCGCGGAGATAACAGACTGTGTATCCACACAGACAGTGTATGCACACAGACCATGCACTGTGTATCCTAATCATAACTCGGATTCTAGTATAGCAACTATATTGCCCTCACGCTGTGCTCGCGAGCGACGTGGATCGTGTTTCAATCACGTTAAATTAACAGGAGTTGCCTTAGGCACTCCAGAATGGGCACTCATTCGAGCAAGTCGATCGGCTGCTGAAGTTCAGTGTCGTAAGTTGAATTGTAGTTCACCTTACGACACTGAACTGGTGATCCACAAGAATTGGCGACAGTATGCAACTCGCACGGCCATCTTACCCATAAGTAACGCGAAACGGAAAAAAAAAAAGCGTGTGTCGTTAAATAAAGAGAGAAAAGCTTCCCGCATTAAATTAGTGTCACCGCTTACATAACGGATGTCGGCGTAGGCGCGACCCTTCCACTGACTTGTTTGGTTACAGCACGGCATTTTTTTTTTTTTTTTTTACGCCACTCCGGAATAGTTTCGCCACTCTTATCGGAGCTCGCTCACAACTGTACGCTCGGCCTGCAGCTCACGTCCTGGCGCCTGGCCAACGGAAAGCGTCAAGCGAACGCAACATAGTATCGCGCGCTATCAGCTGCAACCTGGTTGCGAAGTCAAGAAGCACTTGAATGGTTACGAACGCACACGTCCGTGTTCACTGCACACCAGGAAAAAAATGGAATTTTTTTAATCCTACCAGTTTTAAAAACGCTTAAATATTCTCAGCAGGAGCATATGCATCACTCCCGCCTAACCATTCGTCAAGAAGATCGCAACGTAACAGTTACGGGCGGACACTCAAGCAATAAAGAAAGGCCGACATTCAAACCATTTGTTGCACGTGTTTCCCTCTAGTGAAATATCCGCGGCGGTGAATGGCCATATTTCAGTCTAGACGGCTCGCACTTGATTTAATACGTTCGGGGACTGCAAGTGTAAGCAGGAAGGATTTATTTTAAATAAATTACATTGTATTTGCCAGTATATATACTTATGAAAACCATGGCTAAACATTTATATTTGTATTCGCGAAACTGGGTGTCGCTTGACCAAAATGCCAGCTAACGTTGCCGTTTGAAAGGCCCTTCTCTCATCTCATTCAATAATTAACAAAACTTCATTAAGAGTCCAGAAGCCCGGTCTTTTCAGACCGAGGTGGGCAGCGTCCACGTCGGTACCGCCAGGCCGAACCTTATGGCGCCATCGTGGACCCTCTGGACAGCAGCTTCAAGCCATCTTCTGCCAGTGAAGCCATTTTTCTTCGCGGTCGGCGAGAGTCGCGGGACAGCCCGCCAGCATGTGTCTGATTTCAACGATGCCATCACACGCGTTACATTCTTTTTAATTTTATATTTCGGGGTGAATTTTATTTACAAAATACGGAGTGGGGTAAGTCCCGGTTTGCAGTAAACGTGGCGTGACTTCCTGAGTCCTGTGCAACTTTACGTGTGGCAGCAGGAATTGCCTACGCCCCAAGTAGTAGTATTTAGTGATCTCGTTGTAAGTTTGTAAATGATCGTTATGATCCCCGGAATGGTAGTGGGCGTCGGTTCGATTCCGACTGGCACGGCAAATGAGTCCTCGTGCCAGGTCATTCGTCATCTCGTTGAGGTTGACCCGAGTCTCGTCCAATTGTCTCATATGTGCAGGAAACCATCGGATTTGAGTTTCGATAGTAGCGACCTTGTCGATAAGCTTAACCGCAGTCCCAGCGACCTAGCCCTAGTCAAAGCTCCTAATTGCTGCTTTGGAATCGCTATAAATATAAGCCCATTTTCGGTTCCTGATAGCTAAAGCAATTGTGGTTTGCCCCGTCACCGTAGATTCCTTAGTGAAGATGGTGGCGGCGTTCGTACCTCGCCGTGGCTGTCGACCACCACGGCCGTGTAGGCCTCTTTGCCTTTCACCCAGGCGGCGTCTACGAGGGCCGCGTGTTGTCCTATCTGTTAAATTTCTTTCAATAAAGCTCGCCTTTCTTCTGCCTACATTGTGTTCAGAGTGTATGTTTCTCGGGAGGGGGGTGGTTTCTGATCGCGTCTCAAAGTTCCGCGCTCAACTCTACCTCGGCCTCCTTCAGGTTTCTCGATCTATTCGGGGACTCTCCCGATCGCTTTGGGTATCAGCCTACCCACTCGCGTTTTCTTCAGTTTTTCCTGCTGCGCTATCTGTTGCGCTTCTGTTATCTCTTCCATCGTATTGTGTACGCCTAGGCTCATGAGTTTCTCGTTCGAGGTGCTGTTGGGTATACCAGGGTAGCCTTGACTAGCTTTCTGATCATAGTGTTGTGCTTGTGCAGCTCGATATGCGACCATTGAGTAGACATGCCACGTAGGTGATGCCACGTAGGTGAAGTGACACAGAGCGAAGGCGTGTAATAACCTTAGAGCGCTATCCTCACCAAGGCCTCTGCGTATGTTGATGATTCTCCTCAGTAGCCTGAGCACTTAGTCCGTTTTGTTGGAAATGTGCTGAATGGCATTGAGGTTGGTACTTGCCGCTTCTATGTGGAAACCTAAAACTCAAATTTTTTTCGACCTGCTTGATCGTGGATCCGTCGTGACAGCGCAAGATAATCTTGGGTTCCTCCCCGGGAAACATTTAACATATGGGTCACTTCTGAAGGTGATTTGACGTCAGGCTTTGAGAAGCAGATCGATACAGACCTCAATAATGATTCAAATATGGACGCCAATTCTTAAATATGTAATTTTTGTTCCACGGTTGTGTTTTAACCACTGGTTTTAACACATGGTGACCACATGTCTCATGAAAAAGCAATGCTTGAGACAAATCATGTCTTTGTAGCTCATGGACATAATTATTAAGAAAATATAAAAAGTATATAGGACGAAGACAGTCATGTCTGCGCGGGCCGCTAGCGAAAGGTCCGCGGGCAGCGCGTTTGAGACAACTGGTGTAACCATTTTAGCGACAAAGACTATGCCTGACAACCGCACGACTATAGCAGCAGATTTATTGGTGCTCTTCTTTTTTCTTTTTCTTTTTTTTTGCGAGTAAAGTTTAACGTCACCTGACGCTTTAGCACGCATCTCATTTTCGTCGTTCCCTAAGGGGCCGATGTCGGCAACATTGAATCGTTAATTGAGTGCTACACCGAACGCCTTGATTAGTGTATGGTGCCTGCTTTGCGCGGCGCAGGACTTATCGCGTGATAAAAAACGGATGCAAAGCAGACAACAAAAATACGTATATAGCGATGCAGTACAGACAAGATATCGCGAGACCTGCACTTTCTGTCTGTACATTCCTGTGTCATGCGACTTTCATCACAGGTGACAGAAGGCTTTAAACAACCAACCGATGTAATAGGCAAGTACTATAGCTAAACGTCTCACTTGTCATGTAAGTGAGAGGACAGAGGGCGAGAGAAATTTATAGATCATAAAAAAAATGTGCGGTTTTACGTCCCAAAACCAAGATATGATTATGAGAGACGCCGTAGTGGAGGGCTCCGGAAATTTTGACCATCTGGTGTTCTTTAACGTGCACTGACATCGCACACTACACGGGCCTCTACCATTTCGCCTCCATCGAAATGCGACCGCCGCGACCGGGATCGAACACGCGACCTTCGGGTCAGCAGCCGAGCACCGTAGCCACTGATCTACCGTGGCGGACATTTATAGATCATAGGCCAGTTGTGCAAGACAAAGGATTATCTACTCGGACTGGAAATACATTCGTACCCCATTGGTTCTTCACACAAAGGTTAAATTGCAACTATCCTAACTACCCTTCAACCATGGCCCCGAGATTAGCCGGCGGCGCGCCGTTAACGGCGCGCAGCCGGCTAATCTCGGAGGCCACGCTTCAACTATACTAACTACAGGCGGCGACAGCGGAGACGCAGCCGTCTTCCGCACTATGAATACCATGTTTGTCCCTACAGCTATCAGTTCAATGTTGCGGTTCTCTGAGCGCTTATGTCTAGCGCAAAGCGTAAAGTGCGCTTGTGCTCTATGCTGTATGCCTGATTGCAAAGAAACATATGAATGTCGTTGGCCTTCAATTGTTAAAGAGGCCCTAAACCACCCAGAGGTCGAAGTTTCGTTGTGGCGTTGCAGTTGTGCACGAGTCTACAAGCAAAGGCGTTCGTCGGCTCGTCTGTCCACCTCTCCGAATGCCCTTCCTCAGCGTCCGAATGCCCTTCCTCAGCGTCCGAGGTGAAAACGCAGGAAGAGCGCGCATCTGCTATAGCAGAGGATCACGCGAACGCGAGAGTCTGTAAGTGGTTTAGGGGCCTGGCGTTTTGGTTTTTGCTCACGCGTTTTTCTGCTCACGGAGGACGAAATCGTTGCGGGGTAGAGGTATATAGCTTCGCTGTGAAAAAAAATAAATAATAATAATACGTATACGAGCATCCGTTCGTTTCTAGGCACGAGGTTCGGTGGTGAGCAACGCGTATTAAGCTCGGAGCTATATTGGATTTCAATCATTTTTCTCATCAAGCAAAGTGACAAGCCGCAAAAGAACAACGGGTGGACATGGCATCAACGAGCACGTGACAGCTGCCCGTACTCTGATTCGACGGCGCATCTGCAGAAAACAGGTTAGCAAATTATATGAACTCGATGCCTTTTGCCGCTATGAGTGGCATCCCGCCTGTGTATGTATACGTTTTTTTGTCATTTGTTCACGAAACAGCCAATGAAAATTAACTTCAGCGTTATCTTTTCATTATAATGAATTTTAAGAGACGAGAAATAGGCGCCGTCATTTTGGAGCGTGTAGAACTCATAATTTTTTTTGACGTTAGAAAAATAGAAAGATACAGATATTACTCGTTTGTCCGTACTGGAGAACAATAAACTCGTTTCATCCGATAGACCACTTAATTGACGTGTAAAGCCACGCAGACTAAAGACAGCCATCCGCATAAGTCGATACCATTGCCGTTGATTCGGAAACCAACCTCGACTTTCAGCCCTGACGACAACGAACTTAAATGACATTTTACACTGAAACAGCCCCGGCAAATTTTTAATTTGCTGCTCGATTCACATGCCCGGCAGGAAACCGGGCACTGGGTTTGATCGTACCAAAGTAATTATTTCCCCCAGGTCAGTTTAGCTTCAGTATTATGACGTTCTTCGTTCCGAGCAAGACTACGAGATCACCAAACACTTTCGGGCTTTTTCTTTCAGCCCCTCCGCCTCGTTCTAAGCCCAGCGTCGCGAGAACGGCCTTTGTGCAGCAGCACGTATGCGTAGCTTATCCTTTTGTGAGCGGCAAACAACAACTTACTATATCCACACGACGACAACGCTATTTCGAGCTTTTCGCTTAGAAATACTGCCCTTTCAGCGGCTGCGCAGCTGTGCTAGTAAAATGCTGCGGGAACTGCAAGAGTAAATTTGAAAGATATTACGTACTAATTGAGGGGTGCGTACGCGCAACCAAATGACATGATGGGCGTTTACCAAGTACACAAGGCAGGATGGCTCAAAATTACCAAAGAGCTCTGTAATGCAGCTACACGAAAAACAAATGATCACTCTAAACATAAATGCACTTAGCTCACCTACGGGAACGTGGCATGTTAAGTCGTTACATTATGCATAAATGCGTAGGTGCATAATAGAATTTACTATGGCTGGGGTGCACGTTAAAGAACCTCTGGTGGTCAACATTAATTCAGAATTCGTAACTACCGCTTGTCTTATTGTCATATCATGGTGTTGGGCAGTAAAAGCCCGTGTTTTTATTATTCGTTACATCACAGAAACTACAATGTGGCGACGTAGATTGTTTGATGTGAAGCAAGAAGACGTGCAGTTTAGAAGGGTGTCGACTGTGCGGTCAAATGTTCGGTTTGACGAGAACCGCAGGAATGGGCCAACAATGTTACAAATGCGAAGACTTTGCACGTTCACGCAAACTACGAGTATTTATGAGATCTGTGCCGCATATGAAAAAAAAAATAAAGGAAAAGAACACCGCTGTCGTTTAAAAAGGAAATGTCACAGGTGTCAGTGTGTCTGCCATCTTCTTTCCTAAGGATTCAAAGCAATAGCTCGGCAGCCAGTGAAAACTCGAATCACGACTAACAATAGAAGCCTAGATCCATGCTTTCCCATCTTCGCATCTGAATAACACAGGGGAGCTGGAGCGCAGCACGGCTAGTTGCCAAGCAGGAAGGAAGCAGGACTGAACAATCGCGGCGTAGCGGAAAGTGCTCAAAAAAAAAAAAAAAAAAGAAAAAAAAAGAAAAGCAGGCGAATAGCATGTAGAGTTCGATGACGTAATATATTTCCAAGGACGGCGCTTGAAGCTGCACAGGCAGAGACAATGGAGTCGTCGATATGAAAAAAAAATCATTTACCACTTCCAGTGCCCCCCCCCCCCCCCCCCTATGTAGTTCATCCAATGCCGAATGCAGTAACTTTAGGCTATAAATCTTCTGTCTTGTAATATTCCAAAGCGCTCTGATACTATACAGACTGTGCGCCTCGTACACGACGTAATGTGAAATAGCGAATCTCATCCATTTGATACGCATGTATGCGGAATGCCGCTATCAAAATGTCATTTTACGTAGAACCGTCTGTAAACACGAATGTGCAACCCTCCTGAAACCGCGGCTGGAGTGTCAGGTGCCTCCCTTGCAGATAATGTGTTGCCGATTACTTATCGATTCCTGGAACGTCGAAAGTTACAGAATGCGCGGCGAACTGCCGAGAGTGATGGCTGATATCTTGACGCACAAAACGAGGGTTTCAGCTGAAGTATGCCTCTTCATAGAGATGCCCGCGAAGTGTCGCCAATTTCGTCCACTCTGAAGAAGCTTCATGACGGAGCGGATGGGCGTCGATAAGCGTGTGAAACACTCGAATATTTGCTCAATGAGAATAACTTGAACGAGAGCGATTTCGCCTCTGCAACTTTACTGACGGTTGGCCTTAGTTTAATGGAAGGGCGAACACTGGTGTGACTATACCGAAGTTGTCAATTGATGGTGATCCATGTCGCGATGGGATGTCGCGTGGCGCCACGCCAAATGTGGCCTAAGAACGCCGTCCGGACAATTATTTTTCTTACACCGTTGTCCTAACGCAGCGCACTCGGGTGACAGAAGAAGCATTTTGTATTACTAAGGCGAAAGCCTTATATTTCTCATCAAGCGCGATAAGTCACCGTCGGCACTGAAAAAGTAACAGGCGCGCCTCATGGCTGTCTGCGTCATACCAAGACGCCTAACGTGCATTAAAGCACTACGAAGTGGAAAAAAAAATGATTCAAAGTAACTACGAACCAAAATAAGCGATTGAACGTAATTAGGTAGGTGAGAGTAATTAAGAAGTAATAATGAAAGTAATACAGAGTAATTTAAAGCAATTAATAGCATTTAAAAATCACGTCGAAATAGTGTAAATGCTAAAACAATGCAGGCGTAATGGCTTTCGCTGTTGGAGCCCGTGTAGAATAATATGTACTATTGCGTTCTCTGCTTATAGAGCGTACTGATGTGTTCCTTCTGCTTTGCTGTCAGGGTGGTACGACCTATAGTCAGGCAATTACTCAGCCTTTAGTCGCGTCTCCCTAGGCAATTTTGTAACAATGTTGCCTTGAATAAACCAACAAAACCATAATATAGCCTCGGCGCATTGCAATCATGCAGTTTACAGATGCCGCGCCTCCCATGTGGCGGCGCGCGTACATGCGAACAAGTGGTTCCAGCACAATCCATGCTGAGTGTAAACGAAAGCACGACCGACACGGAGACAAAAAGCAACGCTCCAATT
The DNA here is from genome assembly GCA_030522465.1 of Rhipicephalus appendiculatus. NCBI lineage: Eukaryota > Metazoa > Arthropoda > Arachnida > Ixodida > Ixodidae > Rhipicephalus > Rhipicephalus appendiculatus. Next base: position 1,090,100 of record JALIZH010032971.1, read on the forward strand.
TTCTCCCGTCGTGTTGCTTTTCGACCCGCTGTTGGTATTACGTTGTTTGCATCCAGCTGTACTGAACGTGATTTGGCCGTATATTTAGCGACGCGCAGCATGTATAGGATGTGGCACAGGACTGTTTACGGCATCTGCGATTGACAGAGGCCGTCTTTTCGCCCGCACACGTTAGGTTAGCCAAAGCAATTTCCAGTACGTTCACTGGGATACACAGGACGCGTAGCCACGACGTTGCTTAACTTATTTTCGCCCGATCGCACACGCTGGAGAACGTCAAAGGTGTCGGCGCTGTTAAGGTGGCTTACGACAGCCGCTGCGGCACCGAAAGCAGTGGTGCAAGTGACTGCTGCATGCAAATGTATAGCGCTCCAACGTATGGCAATACTTGTTGCTGGGCTGGTTGGTATACATGTATGTATACTTACTGGGATATGAATACGCGTAACAACCGTCCTGGTGGTTATATTATACTGTACAGACGCGTAACCATGCACCTTCAGTGTCGATGTGTAAAGATACGACAGAATAATCGTCGTGTGAGTGTGTATGTATGCGTGTTTGTTGGAGTGGGAGTGGGGGGGGGGGGGGGCGCATTCGCATGAGCCGCGGACAAGCTTTTAAAGACGATAGTCTTTCTTGGGATACTTCAACGCAAAAATTTTGGTCTGTCTGTCTATCTGTCTTTCTGTCACCCGATTCAGCTAGCTACTCGACCACAGTTTAACAAATTTCTGAACGCCCAGCCATCTTGAACTGGTGTTTGCGTTCATACTTGTGAACATATTCGATCAAAAAGCAAATACTATGCATACCTGAGGCGCAACATTAATATGTAAGTATCAGGCCGTGTGTTCTTTTATTAGAAAATACAAAGATACGTAATTCTAAAGACCCTAGTGTTTTTTAGGCTGTGCACGAACTGCGATGCTTCGCACGAAAAAGCCCTGTGCCGACGATAAGTGCTGCCGCTAGCAGTGGCCCTTGGTTCAGCATAAGTTCATGTTTTTCGATGGCGTCCATATCTCGCGCAGCGCCTCCTCTATTTTATCAATGCTACCCAGATGCGGCCAATTCAACGTAGAGTATGCGCTGTCTGAGGCAAGGCAAAACATGGTAGTACGGGCGGCACAAGACTATCGTCTTTCGACGACATTTGCAGCGAAGCACGCAGATACGCGGCCAATTTTTTGTTTGCACGGCGACAACAGTTATATGCTCTTGCCTCGCCTCGCATCACGCTCGACAATGATTGGTTCGCACCGGTATAGAGGAGAAGGACCGCTTCTAGTGAGCAGTGTGCTTTGCATTCGCATGAGTTTTAGGAGTGGGCTATCGAAGGCTTTGCGTACGCAACATCCGCGAGTTGTCACCGCTAAAGCACATGCGTTAAACGCAAGGCAGGCTTTCAATTAGCGTTTCGGCCTATATCTTTTGAAAATAGCATGCATAATCAAGAAAATTAGTGATTAATTAGCCTAAGGTATCACTTGACGTACCCTCTTTCCCCATGGTGCACCGCGCGCACGCGGGGTATTTTAGGATTGCTTGAGAAAGGTATATTGCGATAACCAGAGAGCTTGTTCTGTTATTTTGTTTTTTTCTCACTTGGTTAAGTTTAAGCAAGGAGCGACGCCGTAATGCTATTAACATTCATGGTACTAACTAGGCCGGCTAGCAGTTTTGCTATTAACATGTTAAGTGAGAGAGCGTGACATTTACCCACATCGCTTGGCGCATTGAAATTAGGCGCTCAGGTAAGCCCTCTCATCTAAGATGAGCGCGGTAAGAACTAGCAGAGAAATCTCATTGCTTGCTTTACGAGTGAATAATATCGGCGTTGCTCGTCGAGGCAGTACGCTAACTCAATACTCAGGCAAGAGGATGCTTTCTTCGTCAGTTCTTTAAAGGCGTAGGTGAATAAATGCAGCATTTAAAAGCGCGAGAAGCGCGTTCACATTCGATTCGGCGCTTCGGGCGTATTCGCTAAGTCGAATCTGGAAAAGCTAAAAGCGTCCGTACGCGACGCTTCCGCAAGCTGCCGAAGGAGCACGGGGACTTCAGGAGAAGTGACCACAGAAAATGGTGACTGCCTGAGTCTAGCCAAGGTACAGCGAACTATATATATATATATATATATATAGAGAGAGAAGGAATGTATAGGAAAGATAGGGAGGTTAACTTGACTGCGTTCAGTTTGAATTTCCCTGCAGCCAAGGTAAGATTCACACAGCACCTTCGAACGCTCCGTCCCGGCACCGTAACGCTATCGGCGTTACGGTGCCGGGGGGTCTCAAACACGCGGCCCGCGTTTGTGACTTCGCTAAATCGTACTGACATTATTTTCTCGCCTATTGCCAGTAATAGCGCTTTGTTCGGGTAAGATACAGAGACGGGACTGGTCTCAAGCATTATTCTCATTATTATTATTTATAAATTAATTTATTTATTTGTGGCAGGCACACCATGCGGTCACTATAGTTTGAAACATCACCGTGGAATGAAAATTGTATATCTTAGAAACGGCGTCCAGATTGTAGTCATTGTGGAAATCAGTATCGACATGTTTTTCGAAACCTGACGTCGAATTCCTTTCCAGAAATGACCCATGTATGGGACATGGGAAAGGCGTTCTTTCAAATGGCAACGTGAGGTGACATTTTGTTCCAAACTCTCTCCCCTCCTCTTCACTGTGCCGGTCCTTGTGGGACTAAATTTCGCGACCGCGACCCGCTAGCTGAGGTGAGCTTTGAGACCCCTGGTATATGACGTTAGGGGCAGGGGACAACGGCATTGACGGAGTAGTTTTTGACGAGTGCGCGCAGTTGAGGTGACACAGCGTCTTGTCTCTTTTTTTCTCGCAAAAACCGCAGGCGCGCTTATACGTAACGTCGGGGCTTGGAAGCCGAACGGTGCATTCAGGGAGACGCAGAAAATGAATTCGGCGTTGTTGTATTCAAAATCTGGTTGTGTAGCATGCATGTATGGTTCGTTTCCGCAGTGTACTGCATATATAGGAGAAAATACAGCTGATAATTGGGGCTGCTGAGGTATGCGGACCGGTAGGAGGCGTAACATTCTATGGATAAGTTCTGGGCGGGGAATGGGGCTTTCTTTATTTCTGTAACACACGCCACTGTTGAAACTGATGCTGATAGCGTCGAACATTGTAGAACAGCACGATAGCAGGCTTGCACATGTAGCATGGAAAAAAGGAGAGAGAGAAACTTCGGTCGTTGGCTATGTGCATACGACTTCAATGCTCCGTTCATAAAAAAAAAGGGGGGGGGGGGGGACGGGTTCATTACAAGGCCAAAAAAATATTTCTTATTGCATAAATGAACTGAACGCGCTCGAATCGTATCTCGCTTCTGCGTTATGCCGACGCGAGTAGCAGTAAAAGATAGCGGTAGTGTGACGTAGCGGCTTTGCATCTATGGGTTTCCGATGACCGACATGCACCATCACTAGTTTGCTGCAACTCTTTCCTATTTAGCAAAAATAGAGCTTAACTTATTTTCGGTTCTTCCGAGATGGTGCTTATATAGTGTCGTGAGACACATAATCTGAAATGATCAGATTCGTGGTCGAAGTGTTAAGATTGCCCATTTTTAACACAGTCGCGGCCGACTGACAGCTAGTAATTTTCCTCAAGCATTCGTAATAAACTAGCCATCCAATAAGCAGCAGCCTATGAAACGTCCTGATAGTCCACACCCGACGCGTCATTTTCTGATCTGGAAGATTCTGTAAAGCCGACATTCGAGATACAGAGAGTGCCCTCAAAGAGCTGTTCATACGTGAGCTGGAAACAAATTACAGTTACGCGATAATCGTGGAAGCTTCCACGCCTCATCTGCTTACACTTTCACGTAAAACATTTTTCTGTTTTAGTACAAATTCAACGGACATTAATCAACCAGAACGATTCTTTAAGCAATAGCTTCCGTTTTGATTCAGGAAGCGTCACCTTAGCCAGGGGAGTACTCACCTAAGGTGAACTGACGAAACTTCGGAACTCCCGCCACCCGTGCGACCACAGGCGTTGCCAAAGCGTGGAGCGGTCGCACGCTCGACATCGCTTCCAGTGCCAGCATGCTCGATGCGGCGATAAAAACTCCCGCCCTGGGCACACGCACACACTCCACGCCAGCGAGGACGACGAATATTTGAAACCGCCGCGTTCCACACTCGTAGAGCACACAACTTCCGTGGTTCCCGAAGAGCGGTCGGGATCACAGATAGCTGGGCAGCAGTTGGCACGAGACGGTCGCACGAGCGCACACCCGCGTGCGGCTACCACGCTGTGACGTTTGGCGTCGCCAGCGCTGCTGGGGCCCGTTCTTCCACAACGTGAGCGAGGAAAGATGGGCCACACTATGGTCGCCTGCTCCTGGCCTCCCTCGCGTGCAGAGAGAAGAGGCGACGCTGCGTTGGGCCAGAGCGAGCGAGCCGCTCACGAAAGCCGCTTCTCACGTACGGCCACGGCGGGCAGCAGACGACAACGCCACAACGCCCCGACGCCTCCCTTGCCCTCCTTTCCGCGAAATGACTGCTGTCGAGAGTCGCCGCCGAGGGGCGCTACTAACAAAGAAGAAAAATGGCGCTCGATTTGAAAAGCTTCATCCGGCGTCAGAGTTGTACGTAACGCGTTACACGCATTCTGTTACTGGTAATCAGTTACATTTTCTGGTAATTTTGTAATATGATCGACTACTTTTTCGAAACTGTAATGTTCTGGGTAATTCAAATACATTTTCTTGTTACTGTTTACTGGCAATCATAGGCGTGCGCACAGGGGGGGAGGGGGGGGGGGCAGCCCCCCCCTAGACACCTAAGGGGTGGGGGGCGCAAAATCAGTCCTATACATTGACATTGACATAATAGGGAGGGGCGCGCTACGACTCGGGGGGGGGGGGGGGGGGGGCGCTGCGAGGAACCTCCCCCCCCCCTCCCTGAAGGGGAACGCTGCGCACGCCTATGCTGGCAATTACCTTTTTTTTTTCTTTTTTTTTTCTGATATCAAGTTGTAACCAGTTTTTTACGGCAATTTTCGACCCGAAAAATATGCGCCCGCTCTGTAGGGACCTCCGTCCTGTCAAAAGGGGGGTCCCCACAGAGCTTATTTTTTCAGGTTTTTTTTTCTTTCTTTTTTTTTTTTTTGCTTTTACCAGAGCACCAGTAACAGCGAAGCGCGACGTTTCAAGAGGACATGGGCACCAGTATCGAAGCACTGTGCAACTACGAGCTGGCGCGCAAGGTGTTCCTACGTTATAATAACGCCCTTCTCTTCAGGGCATGCATTGAGAGAGTGTTCAGTGTAGCAGCTGACCTCTTAACAAATAAATGAGAGAGATTTAGCGACGACAACTTTGAAAAACAACTCTTGTTGAAAGTTAACAACGTGCAACTGTATAAAACAGAAGCCACAGTAAGCCTCCCGGCCTTCACGCAAGCCTGCAGCCTTCTCCACCATGCAAGCCATATAGTTCTTTGTAGTCTGAGTAAACTTGTATTTTGTGTTACGGGAATAAAATTTCGAAGGAAGGTAACACAAAAGTAATCGATTGCATTTATGTAATTGCTCAGTTACTTTACTGGGACTGTGATCGACCACTGTAATCAATTACACTTTAAAGGACGTAATCGCAGTTGTAATCGGCTACTTAGTTTCTGTAACGTGTACAAGTCTGCCCGGCGTGCAGGAAGTCTGTACATCGTTGGAGATCTTCGCAATCCTTTCTGATTCTATCGGAGCTCATCATAATTCGCGTATTCGACGCTATTTCAATTTCAGCGTGGTTAGGTGTATCAGTCTTTCCGCGGACCTTCGTGTGATCGCTAAATGTGGCTGTCGGTGTTTAGTGGCATATAATTCTACGATTGGCGGATGAGGTAGAAGTTCCGCGGAAGATGGAATCTTGAAGCGATCAAAAATTCTTGGTGCACGTGGTGTCTCTGGGCTCCAATGACACCCCCCGTGTTCCAAGGATTTTTCACCGCTTTGCAGCTAGCGGAGTGTCTTTGGCCGAGTTTCCTACCTTAACCAGGTCATGTACTCATGTTACATGAGTCTGAGAGTCGTTATCTACAGTGACAAACACTGCAGTAAGTGGATTGTGATGGTGCGCAGAAATAATTTTGCGTGCCTTTCTTATTCATAACTAATTGTGTATTCTAATTCGAGTGGCAAACAGAGAGCACGCTGCGTTCTCTTGAAAGCGTTATTCCCAGCAAGCGCAATTAACACGAGAACGGTCTTTCAGACGTTGTGTGGTTTAAAGGGGCCATGACACCCAATTTTCGACCATAATCTGTGTTATGTAGGTTGATCCTTGTACGTCCACAGACAAGCTGGCGAAATTTTAGCGCATTTGGTCGTGCCGTTAATTTATAATTGAATATTCATATAAACGAGCGAGCGGCCTAAGAGTCGGGCAACACTGGCATGCTCGCTAGCCGTGACGTAACGAGTAGCTTGCTGTGCGAGCGTCTGCACGGTCTGCATTCCGTGTTCCATGTTCAGCTGCACGTGCAAACGAGCTATTTCTGCTTTTCTCAACTTGCCTCTGGAACTAAATGACTTGCAGCGGTTGAAACAGCAACAGAACAACACTCGCAGTGAACACACTGACCGCGTGTGGAACGTAGCAGACGACGTCGTTGCTCCTCGCAGTTAGTGACGTCACGCACGCCATGGCAAAATGGCGGTCGCCGGAGGAGGGTGGAGTTTACAGCCGACGACTTCCACAGCTTATTTTGGACTGAAATAATCTTTTACAGTCCAGTTTCCACACGTGTACAAGCATATTTGACCCTCTACCTTTGTTTTTCGCCAAAAACCGCAAATTGTTGGGTGACCATGTCATGGCCCCTTTAAGTAGGGATTTCTGCCAACGCGCAGCAGTAGGGTATCGAAAACTGCGAGTGCTTAGCAGCGAAAAACACCATTCAATGATACCACCTGCAGCAGTTGCACGTATTACGCAAATTCGCCTCTGATGAGTATGTCTGGAGACATACCATTCATACGCCTGATTTATTATTTCCATCAATATATAGAGAAAGGAAAGTGGGATGTGTACGCCCAGGTTTCAGGCAACATAATTCTTTTTTTCCTTGTTCTGATATCGAAACCACCTAGCAACCCGATCCACTTTTTCAATACCGATATCTCTCCTTTACTGCGCACAGTGTAACTACAACGACAGGAAACAGCCGAATATGATGCATACTCGAAGCTAGCTTGCCGCTGGATCTTAAAAAGACTGTAAAGGGAACCGTTAAATTAAGTTACGACTGCGAAAGTATTTTATGAAAACATTTTAGTTAAGTTCGCGGCATGAGATTGAGGAAGGAGGGCAATCCAGCCAATGCTGATATTCGGCCTTTTTGGTAGGACATAGAAACTACATAGCGCTTGAAAGGACAAGCGCTCGTGCTGTCTTCCTGTTGTCCTTGTCCTTCTAAGCGCTCTGCAGTCATTATGACAACACACCACTCAAGTGTTTTGCAAACTGCGCGCCGAAACCACAGCAGCTGTAAATCAATGTGAATCCGCACATTTCGATGTTTCAACTCGCATTTCGTAAGAGCGGGTTTTTAACGCGATAGGGTTAGAGAGTTCGTTTCGCAGAAATTCCCGTGTCGGCGTCGGCCATCGTTGGTTGTGAGCTAAAAAAAGCAGCGTTGTCCGTGGGCGAAAAACCCGAGAAAGGATGCAAAATAAAATAAATAATAAAAATATTTGACATGAGTGAGACTCGAACCCAGTCCTTCAGCGTAGCAAGCAGGTGTTCTATCTGAAAGCCACGCCATTGACAAAAAGAAAAAATTAGGCAGATCCCAAGTACCATGGGAATCGATGTGATGCGAAGCATCCGGAGGTAAGGTGACTGGGTTGTAATTTTTTTATTGCGCGAAACGTTATGAAATGACGCTAAAGTTATGTACAAATGTTGCACGCACAGACAAGTTGAACAGTCGCGTATGTTTGATATAACCAGTTGTTTACAGTTGTGCAATGATGCCAACAGAAACATTGATGTTGCCAACACCAGAAGCCGTAAGCTAATATGTAGAGCTTGTGCTTGCAAGGATGGTAGCCCTGGATAGTGCTACGTAGACCAACCACAATAAATGGCGCTTAAATATACAACTGACGTTAACGCGATATGACTCTTTCGTCATAGGAGTACGTATGTAATGTTTATAAAATTAGATAGCCAGCACTGCAACCACAATATACGTTTCACCAACATTACATCTGCATAGGGTGTTCTTCCAAAGCAGTTTCGAGACCTGACGTGGCTCTGTGGTAGAGTGCTTGATTGCCACGCAGAATGCTTAGGTTCGATTCCTGCTGGGACTCTGATTTCTATTCTTTGTGTTCCTCGCGTCATCTCCGCCGATGTTCGTTTTTCTTAACGCTGTCGCCTTTAAATTACCAGTGTAAACTCCACCGATGTCAGTTTCTCTCTTAACGCTCTCGCATTTAAATTACCAATGCCTGTTCTCGCCGTTCCTGGGTAGATCTAAATTCTCTAAGTCCTGTGGCGAATACCCGCATTCCGCGGCCCGTGGTATACTGGTATGAACCACACGTGTCTGGAGAAATGAGTTTGACGACGTAGTACGCGACGGGATTTTCACGTTATTCATGCCACGACCAGCCAGACATATTCGTCAATACCTCTTACCCTCCCATACAAATTTTGGCCTACACCAAGTTAAAGAGGCGATCACGAGAGCACCCAGACGTAGGCGGCTAGATAGATAGATAGATACGTAGATAGAAACGCAAAAGTGCTTACAGTACGCAAAGAAATGCTTCGCATTTAAAAAAAAAGAAAAAAAAACGCTATATGAATGTCATGTAGTGGGAGGAATCTCCTTAACGCATCTAATATTGCGCCGCAGAAGCGTGGAATCGTGCGAGGTGTCCAAACTAGTTAATTGCGCAATGAGTGGGTGTTTTAAAGGTCCACCCATTGCAAAGCGCTTGTTGCCACCTGTACACTCTTAATCTTGTTCCACATAGGTTCCAGATAAAGCAGTCGTATAAACATACGTTAACCGTAACAGGCGGAGCTGTTATGTGGATCACAGCTGTTTCGAGAGCGTTATCTGGAACATCAGCTGTTTTTTTTTCCTTTAGTTTTTGCTTAGTAAAGTGGAACGCGACATGTGTACTCGAACCCAGCGATTTGTTCCGGTTACCACATTGCGTGCTTTGACGGTTGTTCCACTTACGACTGCAGAACAACGCCGTATCTGCATCTCATGTTCCAGCTATACAGCTTATGCGCGTCGGGGAGGAGGTCGAGCCTTCCCATGAATCCTTTCTTCGATTACGAAACAACTATAGTGCGGCAACACTCGAGACGAAAAGGACACTGTGCCAGTTTGATGTGCTTAGCTGTAGGCTCAGTTCACTGAGGTTTTCTGTGTAAACCCTGCCTTTTACGGGAATATTAATAAATGACATCGCTCGCTTCAGGGGCGTATGTTTATACGACTGGGGGGGGGGTTCAACCATACTTTATGTATGTTCGTGCGTGCGTTTTTATGTGTGCGTGTATACCTATATACGCAAGGAAAATTGAAAAATTTCGGGGGGGGGGGGGGGGGGGGAGGTGGCTACGCCCCTGCTCGCTTCCTCCGATGGCCCGCGTGAGTGTGTTAGAACAATCCACGATGACCTTTCAAAGGCATTTCTTGTATGGCTCTGAATGCTCTGCAGCGTGTCCTGAAACATTTTGACTGACGCTAGCAACGCGCAGCTTTAGGTTCTGTTGCCGAGATGTTACCCATGCATGCCGACATACTATCCAAGCATAAATACCGAGGTATTATCTCGGCAACAGCGCCTAGCGCTTTGCGGCTGGCATCAGTCAGACTA